>JAXCHB010000078.1:0-600000 GCA_036926305.1 Uropetala carovei | reverse complement strand
ATGATGAATAGCGTGACAAAAATAACAGCAACGAACGATAGGTTGATGGCAATAAAGCTAAAAGTTGTCCCAGTTAACATGTTGATTATCCAGGTATATATGCCAACAACCGCTATTGAAGAAGAATAAATCAGGGAGATGTATGAGCAAAAGAATGACATTTATGAAGTAGAACTGCACAATAATGGGAGATTGGAACAACACAGTTGGAAAAGCCCAGGAGATAAAATGAGATGCCAAATAGATTACATCCTAGTAAAACAAAGATTCAGGAACAGCATAAAAAATACTAAGACATTACCAGGAGCAAACATTGATTCAGATCACATCCTTCTAATACTCAATGTAACCACAAAGCTGAAACAAATAAGGAAAACGAGAAGAGAAAGACAGACTTGGGACCTAAAAAAACTGAAAGAAAGGCAGAATGCTTTCAGCATGAAGTCGGAAGGTCGCCTTAGAAATTTGGAAAACAAACCAGAGACCGTGAATACAGAATGGGAAGAAATTAAAGCCAGCATCAAAGACACCTTGAATAAAGAGATTGGGAAACAAGAGAAGAAAATCAGAAACCCATGGATCACTAAGGAAATGCTGGAGATAATGGATGAGAGAAAAAAATGGAAAAAAATGTTAACAGTGAAGAAGGTAGAGCCAACTATAGATGCACAAACAATGAGTCGAGAAGGGTAACAGATAAAGCTAGGGAAATTTGAATAAAAGGAAAATGTGAGGAAATACAACTGAGAAGTTAGGACGGTATGATATGATGTATGCTAGGGCTCTGGAGTTAGAAGATTAGAAGTCTAATGGGATTTGTGGTAAAGCAATTATGAACGCAGATGGAAAAATAGTCGCAGAACCAAAGGATGTAGCACAGGTATGAGAAGTATACATTAAGGAACTATACAGCAAGCAGGCAGGATCAGCACAAATAGAACGGAAGAAGAGGATAACATTGAAGAAGACAAACTTGGGAACAAGTAATATGGAAAGCGAAGTACAAAAGGCAATTCTGGAACTGGATAAAGGGAAAGCTACAGGCAGCGATGGAATACAGGCAGAGGTACTTAAAGTCATGGGATCGGAAGGACTAAAAGTGATTACGAAACTAATTAACAAGCTTTACAACTCGGGAAAGAGGCCTCAGGATTTCTTAGATGTGACAATGATCCCTCTAAAGAAGAAGCCAAAGGCAATGCAGTGTAAGGACTACAGAACGATATCCCTACTGTCACACACTTCGAAGATCATCACGAGGATTCTTAATAAAAGACTAGAGAAAAATGCCGAAGAAATGCTAGGGGAAGATCAATTCGGCTTCAGAAAAGGACGAGGAACCAGAGATGCTATCGGTGTAGTGAGAATCATATCAGAAAGGGCAATAGAATACAGTCAAGATTGCTGTGTATGTTTCCTCGACTGGCAGAAGGCCTTTGATAAGAGTAAATTGGGTACTGCTGATGAGGATATTAAAGGATATAGGTGTAGACTGGAAAGACAGGAGACTGATCGGGAATCTATACGTAAATCAACTGGTAAAAGTCAGGTTGGAGAATGCGGATACCAGCGGAGTACATATCGGTAGAGAAGTAAGACAGGGCTGCTGTCTATCGCCGATTCTATTCAATATATATGGAGAGAGGCTAATGCAGGAACCGTTAGAAGGCATGGGAGATTTCTAAATCAGAGGAAGGATTATAAGAACAGTGAAATACGAGGACGATCAAGTACTCCAGAAAATGATAAATAGACTAGTGATAACAGGTAGGAAATATGGAAATTAATACAGAGGTTTAACTACTGACAAGTATTAAATATTATCTGTTAATAATTTCAAGTAGTAACAGCAATATTCATTTTAATTTATGCTATAAAATCAACTAAATTGATCAATTAACTTTATAAAAATCATTCCATGTACTCTTAATTGGAAATTATCGACAAATCACAGCATTTATTATAATGTCTATATCTATAATACAACCTAAAACCATTGTCATATTGGATAAAATTACAGTTTGTTTTTACCTTTAAAAACGATCAAAGAACATGAATTCAGAATTGAATTTTAAGCCAAAGAATAGTAAGAAAATATTTCTAATCTTCCTAAAGCTTGCATTGTGACAAGACTGCACTTAAAGAGGTAAAAACTGACATTATCGCTTCTGACTTGATCTCACTTCTTTATTCATTGTCTTTAATACTTTGTAAATAACAGGCTAATAAGATAAAAATCGTTATGTTAATGCTATGAAATATGTTTCACATTTTAAAAAGCATTGGACCTCTTGTCGCACACCAGTTCCACCAAAAATAAAATCCTCTGTCATAGTAATAAATGGCATAACACATGACATACACCCCGCAAACATCAGCCTTCTATCTCTTACAGTTAAATTTCTGTTTTGATTTGATTGATTGAACATTTATAAAATAAAATGCACTAAAATAGTATTTGAATAAATTTTCTACAATTTTTTGATGCTCAACTGATGATTAGCCAACCACCGATGGAAATAAGCATAATAAAAACCAACTGTCACGATAAACTTCCATTAGCATAGCAACTTTCCAAAAATTTGCATGTACTCCAAGAATTCGACTAACTTTGACTAATAAATCTTTTTCCTTAAAATATTTCCTTGATTGTGTCAACAATTTCCGTTCAGACACCTTTTCCAAAGTATTTTAATCACTTTCAACTGTCTGAAAATGTCTCCATAATTTCAACATTAAATAGTTTACACATCACCAAAGAGTAAATCCAATAAACATTTCACATTACACTGTCGCTACAAAACTAATATTTTTGTTTCTATGAAATTATCTCATATTTTTAATTGATTTACGTTGAATTGGAAGTCAGTAGACTGAAAAGTAAAAGTTCTCCAGCTCAAAGTATTTCATAAAATATGCCAAAAATTGAAGCGTTGATAACACTTATGTTAACGATAATTAGCAAATCTTTGAAGGTCTAAATTATAAAATCAATTTTATTCTATCAACAAAATATCCACTTAAAAGATGTTGAGATTTATCACTTTCCGATATACGCTGAAGTTACTACATTTTCACCGTTAATAGATGAATAACTAGCACAATAAGTATTGAACATATAGTAAAAAAACAAATGCATGGTTACACGACTAAATTCCTCCTAGCTATTCATTCAAATAGGTCGATAATTCTCACTGGGAACTTCTTGAGGTAACAGCCAACAAAAGTATCACAAAACAACCAATATGTCAAATGCAATACGCAAACTACTTAAAAGAAACACACGGAATATACTCACTGTTATTATTTCTTGTTATCACACACAGGAGAATATAACAGCTCAGTCCTGTGATGTCTGCTGCAAACATTCCTATGAAACGAGAATAAAATCTTAAAATATATACTGTAATTTCATGCTGAATAATATTCCAGATTACATTATGTAATGTCTCTCGTGCTAAATCACTGAGGTAACATTGGAATCTTTTCTATTGTAACTCAAATTCAAAGATTTGTAATGAAATTAAAGACTTATATTACTTAAGTGGCTTGGTTAAGCTCAATACTTATTTCAAAACCACCTGACTACCATATATTGATTACGGAAATGAATATCAACTAAATAAATCATTGATTTGAATGAATTTTTCGGTAAAGGGTTTCCAACATTTAATAAGTCTAGACAGGAGTTTGCCCGAAAATTGAATACATACTTGGGAAGAAACCTTGTCAATATACTTTCAATTATTCATTAAAATAAAATCCTTCGTCATAGTAATAAATGGCATAACCACATTTCAGCCTTCTATCTCTTACAGTTTAATTGCTATTTTGATTTGATTGACTGAATATTTATAAAATAAAATGCACTAAAATAGTATCTGAATAAATCCTGTACAATTTTTGCATGATCAACTGATGATTAGCCAACCACCGGTGGAAATAAACAGAATAAAAACCAATTGTCATGATAAACTTTCATTAGTATAGCAAACTTTTCAAAAATTTGCATGTATTCCAAGAATTCGACTAACTTTGACTAAGAAATCCCTTTCCTCAAAATATTTCATTGATTACTTTAGCAATTTCCATATAGATAGCCTTTTCCAAGCAAAATATTTTAATTACTTTCCTCAAAATGTCTCCATAATTTCAACATTAGTTTACACCTCACCAAAGAGTTAAAAGTCAATGAACATTTCACGTTACACTGTCACTACAAAGTAATAATTTTGTTTCTATGAAATCATCTCGTGTTTATAGAGCATACTTAATTGATTTATGCTGAAATGGATGTCAGTAGATTGAAAAGTAAAATTTCCCAGGTACAAAGTATTTCATAAAATATGCCAAAAATTGAAGCATTGATAACACTTATGTTAACGATAATTAACAAACCTTTCAAAGTCGAAATTATAAAATCAATTTTATTCTCTCAATGAAATATTCACTTAAAATAAATTGAGATTTATCACTTTCCAATGTAAGCTTAAGTTACTACACTTTCACCATTAATAGATGGAAAAATTAGTACAATAAGTACTGCACATATATAGACGCAATTAAAACACATGCGTGGTTACACGACTAAATTTATCCTATCTATTCAGTAAAATACGTCGATAATTCTCACTGGAAACTTCAAGTAACAACCAATACAAATGCAATTGGCAAACTACTTAAAAGATTGTACTCACCGTTAATATGTATTTCTTGATATCACACAAGGGAACATGACAGCTGTTCTGTGACGTCTTCTGCAAACATTCCTCTGAAACAAGAGAATGAAATCTTAAAATATGTACCTACTGTATTTTAATTCTGAATATTATTTCTGATAACCTGATTACATTATGTAGTGTCTCTCGTGCTAAATCACTCTGATAATATTCGAAAATATTGTATTGTAACTCAAATTCCAAGATTTGTAAAATATAAGACTTATATTCCTTAAGTTGCTAAGTTAAGCTTAATACTTATTTCAAAACCATGACACTAGTATGTATTGATTACGTAATTAATATCATTTCAATAAACGAAATACAGCATTGCTTTGAATGAATTTCTCGATAATGGTTGCCAAAATCAAATACAGCTGCACACGGAGAATTCTGTCTGAAAACTGAATAATTAGGAGAAAACCTTATCAATATATTTTCAGTTGCGCATTAAAATATTATTATTTTATCAAACATACGCTTTAACGAGATTAAAATACACGAAAATGAGATGGATTACCTCAGAAACTCATATCAAACTCCCACCGTTGGCCAATCTGATCATAGGCTAACACCGTATACATATATCATTTCTAAAAATCAAAGTTGATAGAAAACGAACCTTAACCTTCAAACTATACGCTTACACAACCACTCGACAAATTAATAACCATATTCATGTCTCAACTTGACTCAGTTCACCCAAAATACACGTGATTAACTTTCACCAAGGAAAATAATTGCATAGATCCACATATATCTTATGTAAAGGTCTCTCCTAATTAATGTAAAGATTATGCCGACATAAAATTCAGTGAAGAGATCAACCATTTCGTTTAATTAAGAAATAATTTCACAAAAGCTATGAACTAAGGATCAGAAGAAATAATGACCTTGAGACAAAATTGAACGGTAATATTAATGCGATGATGCTACCCCGATGCGGCGTTCCGACAATTAAATTTTCGCTTAATTCTAACTAAAGCATTTAAAACCGACAATCAATCACAGTAACACGAGGTCGACGTAAATCTCTTGCGAATTACGAACGGAAAGTTACTTACCCGTCCACGACCCTACTCCAAGGAATACCTACTCTTCCTGGACGTAGAATTACACCCAGACCCCCCAGACCAGCCCTGTGCAACTTATCCTTGTGGGAAAAAGGTTCAGGTTACGACCTGCTGCATTCATAGACGGCACCACCGTCGCACCAAGCGCGCGCGTTTAAAATGTCGTTTTTTTATTCCTCGTAAAATGCTTAATATAAATGATCGCAAAATTTTGAATATTAAATTGGACCCCAGACCCATCCCCTCCCCCACTTTCATTTTGAAGCGCACCCAGTGACACCTATCAACAAAGATGAGCGTAACTTGAAACTCTGAAAACCGTTGAGTTGCCAGGGGCTGCACTGGAAGAAGCGCGTAACATCTCTTAAATCCTCAACCTCCTCAACAGACAGGTCCGCCCAGTCCGCAAAATTTTTCCTGCCTCAGGGCATTCAAATGTCTGAAGCCAGCCCTGCACAGCGACATCCTGGATCTGGCCAGACCTGTTCTATTTTGTGACACCAAGAAAGAATAGTGGTGAGAGTAAACAATTTTTATTACAAAGTAGAATGAATGAGCTTCCCACTTTATATGTTGTATTTATTAGGTCGGTTGTTTACATGTGATATATTTCATTGTACCCTGCAAGGTGTCAAGTGACATTCCATTGTGTCCTATGCAGAAGCAATAGTTTTTGGAAGGTTAAGCATTGAAGCACATTCTTCCAAAATTGATTTCAGTATGTACATATAGGCATAAATTGAAGACATTTATAAGTAGGAATTTTATCCAACAAAAATAATAGAATACTCCTTAATTTTGATCACTTTGTAAAATAAGGCATATGAATGTATGCTGTATGATTTGAAGTTAGGGAAAGTATTGATAAATACAGCCAGTAATACTTGCAATGCATAAAAATACAAAATATGTATTTTTGAGCAAAGGTTTGTTTGGCAGCAGTCAGTTTCACTATACATTGGATCTTCTATAACCTGAACCTCATAAGAAAACAAAAAATATTTGAGTAACAGAAATTATTCCACTTCCTTCCACAGTATGAGACGGAGCTAGCATAGAAATGCTATGCAGAGGACAGCTGACCGGGAGAAGACGTGACTCGACATAAAAGATATCTCCCTCCGCACATGGACTGGTTTCGTTAAGCATGGTACCATCTCATATTGCGTAAATTGTACTTGCCTATTTTCTTAATTCATGTAAAATGTTGAATATTGAAAGTGGTGTATAGCTTTACTTCCATAATACCCCTTTGCGTATAGCATATCAGTTGGGGTTCATTCATCAAAAATTAGGGTTCGTTGCAATAGTTATGGTGCCATCCTATCGTCTCATGTTATAACTATTTACACTTATACTGCAATCTAAAGTAAGAATCAAATAAAGGATTCGATATTCATTCGTATTTAACACAGTGGAACAGTTAAAATTAAAGCAGTCATAACGATACTATAATTTCATCAAAATATCACAAAGGGCGAAACTGTCGAAAGCAGTACGAACAGCACAAGGAAAATATTGGACTAGGGGATTTTGTATCAACTGGGGATGTTTTCGAAACCACAATTTTCGGCATGGACTACCACCTACACGGCATCGGTAGCAACCGATGCATAGTGATTTGTTTGGTAAACATAATTAAAAGTACTTTATTAATGTCCTGATAAAGAAAGATATGGTATTATTTTTGTTGATTAATAAATTTATCCTTAGTTATGAAAATTTAAAATATAATTTGACGTAACCACTTCTAAGAATTAATTTCAGTAAAGTAATTTCATATAAAACGAAACTATTCATCACCCTATTGGAAATTAAACAAGATACAGCATTTAAAAATACAGCAAAATCAGGCATAATTGATACTGGAATGCCTGGAATAATATCTAACACCAGTATAATTATCAACTTTAAAAAACAAAATCTCACCAGTGGTGAATCCGAACCAAATTTTAAAATTCCGTCTTTACTCTTTCTTTTCTAATTTACTAGCAAATATAATTGTTTTTGTCTTAATATTTTTAAAATTTATATTAATTAAGTATTGTAATTCATTAAAAGATTCTAGAAGATGGAAGCAGAAAAATCTGAAGATTTTCTAACTTTTCCCATTTTCCAAAAAATCTGAGATAACAGCATAACTTTGAAGCAAACCAATGTAAATCAGTACATGAGTACTAAATGGTTGATGACATAACTTCGAATCAACATAAATAGGGGCAATGTAAATCGGGATATTACTGTATGACTTTAATAAATCAGTTATTTTTTATGGTGTCACATTATTTCTTTGATGTGAAGAACAAATATTTTCAAGATCACATAAACAATGAAAAACATCACAAAACATTTCTTGCCCTAATATGTATGCTTATACTGTATACAAGTACTGATTGCTGGCAGACTGTGACTGAGGGTAAATGTCTTTCATTTTCTGTATGCAATTAATACTTGTAATTTTTTTCAATAATGTCAGCATTAGATTGATGTTCAACTGCTATCACATCACATTGTGTTAAAGTATTTCTTAAAAACGGCTTCAATATTGTCTTGTTTTTTAAAGTTGGGCTATTCAGTTTTGGGCGGCATATTTTCATCTTTTTGCATTCTTCATTCTCCCATTCTGCTGTACATATTCCAACCTTTTAAAAACAGTTTGAAATTGTAGATGAGGTGACTTCATGCCGGGCCTTGTCTAGCTCCATAATACAATCAAGATATGTTATGTCGAATATTTTCCATTCTTCATTTCTTAAAAAATGCTTGTTCTTGAATCAACTAATAGATAATGAAAGCATGTATATCTGAAGAACATGAGCAGTAAAAAAATTATCAAAAATTCTCCTAAAGGTAAATAACGCTAAATCATTTTTTAAATTAATTTAGCAGTGTTTTGAGAAATAAGGAAAGTCAACAAACAAGAGAAATCCCAGACAGCCCTGTCCACAGTCAAGACTTGGATGACTTGTGAGTAAATTATGACACAACATTAAAATTATTTAGGTTGAAAACGCCTAATGCCACTTCAGCCAGAGCTCACTAATACACAAAAAGTCAGGTTCACTGTCTTTTAACGTCAGTTCCTACTGTAGGGATTTATTCCTCATGCATTGAATATTGATATGTGAAATAACTGTCTTCATAGTGGCTTGTCAGCCCTGAGGAGCGTTCAGTCGAAAATAATACCTATTTACTAGCACATTATTAGGCCAAGGTGTAGACATGGCCTCGTGCAATTCACAGTCGGTTGACTTTGTCAGTCAGAAAGAGGCATAATCACCTTTAGTTATTAATTGCTCCATATCAACATCGACACTCTCAACAGATAATTTATCGCACAAATATTTATGTACCTCTTCTTTTGATGTATCTTTATGGAATCTCTGCACATGCAGATGGATTTTTCTTGGAGCCCTAGATAACGAGAACTCTGAATTAGCAATGGCACAATCTATGATAGTATTACTCTACTGTTTACGTTTGTAAGTTACAGTAGTAAAGCCATCATAAATCCCACTGGACTCACGAATACACAATGTGCACTATTTCCCTCTTTATGTCATGTTTTGTCATTACTGTCGCCACTGGTAACCCCTCAATATGTTTTCGGTAGCTTCTGTGGAGCATCTGCATGTTGCTGAGGTTCTCTTCTAATTGAGTTCGGCTGTTGTAATAGCACATAATTAAAATACACCATCGATATTGTCTGCAACTGTGGTTTACAGTTCATTACAGCAGAAGCAATTCGTTCACTATTCCATATACTACTGATAACATTTTTCACCATTTGAGACTTGAACGAGTTTATTTCCTCACCCTGCTTTTTGATCATATCAACAGTGCCATAACTAGGGCGGAGCAAGTGGGGCATCTGCCCCAGGCACAAGTAAGCTAGGGGCGCAAAAAATCCAAATAGTAAATAAATAAACTAGAAAAAATAGTTTCTTGAAGGGGGAGAGGGCAGATATTTAGTAGTAAGCCCTGGGTGCTAAAATATCTAGTTACAAGGCTGCATATCAGTACAATTTAATAATTTAGATTGTGAGTCTTGAACTACCTCAAGAGCATCCAGTTGACAGTTTTCAATTCTCTTTACCTTGTCACATGGCTGTGTCATACAATTATTGCAATGATAGGTCAAATACCATTAGTAATTATCGCATTCGCTATGAATTTAGTTAAATTAATACTACTATTGAAATACAGAATTGCAACCTAAAATATGTAAAATGACACCTTAAGTATCTTTGAATATTAAATCTTGGTTGAAGTTTTTTACAATACTATATGAACAACTGTATGTAGTTGTCTGGCATTTAAAGTATTAAATGAGAATGCAGGCAGTATTCTAAAGAAGAGAGCAGATGTTGATGTTCAGAGGAGCAATTAAAATCTGAAGTTCTTTGCTTATAAATATTGTAAGTTGAGGGTAGTTATTCTGATTCTAACTTGAGAGATATTTTTCAATTTTAAGGTGGTCTCTCATCATAGTGTTAATGCCTCCTGCTGGTTATGGTTGGGTGAATTAATACTTTCATGGCCATTGTGTGATGTACTTTTCACTAAATTATTTGCATCATATCAGGTGATTGAAATTTAGTATGCTGAACAATAATTGTGGTGAACACTGAGATTTAGACTTTTTCTTGGATTTTCTGAGAAGGGATTCTTAAAGTTAACTTATTACTTCATATTTCATCAAGTATTTGGTTATAATTATCATTTCTCATCTATCCAAATATCCATATTTTAAAATACATATTCTGCAATCCTAGTTTATTGGTGTATGTATAATATGCACATTTTAAAAATATTTTTTTTTATCAACCTTAATAATGAAAATGACATTTTGCTGAATTTATCTAAAATTAATATTTTGGCCATGAAAGGATTAAGCCATCAGAGGGGCAATGTACTGAGTGAATGGTGACCTAATAATGCCAGCAGTCTTGAGTTAGGGAGTGTAATTACTACTTCCATAGTGGATAAATCATTTCTGAATCATATTTTCCTTCATATAAGAATGGAACTTGATTTTCAGAAAGTATTCAAACTGTTACTAGAGATATTTTTCTTTGGATCCGCTACATTTTTTCTTAAATGGTGCAGTCATTCCTTTTTATCATAGCACCACTTTGAGTCTGAGTTTCATGTCCATGTTCAATAGATACATATTTGTGGTGCTGTACAAACTCTTTTCACCTTATCAGTCTTAAAAATTTTAAATGCAAGTGAGATCATCCTGCATGATATATTAAATTTTTGAGCTCAATGCCTGCTGTTATAAAAATTAAATTACTCCCATAAGTATGGGGTGATTATCATTTAACTAGTGTAATGCCCGTTGAAATATCAACGGAAGAATTATAGATAGATTGATTATTAATATTTGCATTTAATATAATTATTAGCACACTTTTACATATGAAATATTTCGTCATATATTACATTTCTGGTGAATATTCTGTTGTCGTTTAGTAAATGCCTTTGGTTTTTATTTTCGGCTATAAAATTCTGTTATTCTTCTCCCACCTTGTTCTTGTCAATGCTGCATATAAATGTCGGTGTGCAAAGACTGGGAAATAATTATATGTATACATATATGACGTAGGGAAAATAATTAAATTTTGTGCACTTAACATTACGATTGTTTTAAAATTGTACTCTACTTACAAAGAAAGCTTACTCGATTCCTCAATAATGTTCTCCGTCGTTATGTATTACATATTTAAAATAAAACTCTTTAAATAATTGAATTAAAAACTAACTAATTAATCAATCAGCGGAATAATTTCTTTGAATACTATCTGAACAAAAACAAATCAATTTATTTCAACATTGTAAACTGTTCCCTTGACGATTGAATGGATTGTTGTATTGGAGATCCATATTAACAAAAAGTAAACTAATTGTTTATCGTAGAAACCATTACAATAGTTTTAAATTGATTTTTGCTTTGAAATATATGTAATTAAGTAAATTCAGTACAACTTCCACTTTACATACTGTAAATTCCAAAGTAACTCCTTTTATAATAGACAATGCTAGCCTAAAATAAATTCATTCTGTAAAGTGAATAAATAAAGTTCTTTCTTTAAACTATAATAGCCACTGTTATTAGATTTAAATGGATTATAAGCCTGAGAACTTACTCTGTATTAAATAAGCACCAAAATTCCTTTTATAAAAACAAATCAATTCATTAAAAGATCCACTGTTGTTTCTTCGAAAATTGCCTGTTAACAGTTTTAAATGTCCTTTTAATTTTAATTGAATTTTAATTTATATTCGTTTCCAAACTTCGGCCATTGTTGCGAAATTAATTCGAGGAATAGCAATATAAATTCGTAAGCACGTATGCTTTACAAAGAATTTAATTTAAGAATGCTTTCTATTTCCATTTTTTCTAAAATGACACTGTTGATACTTAAAATTTTTTATATTTACGTTAATATACTTATTTTCCACAAAACACGCCAATCTCTCCCCTTCCTTCCTCTCTCTCTCTCGTATTCACTCGTATTGAAGCACTCAAGGCACACTTATTCCCAGAAGGATGTATACAATAATAGTAATTTGAGGTGTAACAATGATAATGGTCGACATAGCAACATCACGTTAAAATGGCGAGATTTCCACAAAATATGCAAATTAAACGTTTAACATGGAATATTTCGAACTGTGGGTGAAAAAAGACGAACGGAATAAGAAACTATAATTTTTTCTTCAAAATGGTTCAACTCCGAAGGTCGTAGATTAATTCCTTCTAATTTTAATTTCCAAATGAATAAAAGCCTGCAGGTCGAAAAATCGCATTTTACATGTTAAGTAATGGGAAATACCTCTCTTGGAGACGAACCAAGGAATTTCTTCGCGATTTAAATTTGTCATTCTCCGAATAAGTGTTAATCAAGCATCCCTACCAAATTTCGAGTTTCATTATTATTTCTCGAGTTATTAGCGTTTGCATAGCGTGACCAACCAACCAACGGACGACGGCTATTATTATATAAAATTTTATGCATTTACTACATGAAGGAAATTTTTAGCTAGAGATTCAGCAATTTATTAAAAATAAAAAGTCATAAAACTTCAGAATTACATTTAAATGTTACTCAGACATTGAAGAAATTCGTGGAATACATTTCTCCTGTGTAGAATTGTGTTTTTCTGTGGTGTTTTACTTAATTGGAGGCAGTATAATGAGGGGGCCACTGTTAGGGTGAAGTGATTATTCTGTATTAGTGATAAGTATAAAAAGTGCTTGCTGAAGAAAGTGGAAGCAGTAAGCTGTATAGTGAAATGAAAGTGACTTTTGAATGAAGACCACACAGCAGCTGGTGGAAGAAGACAGCAAAGAAGTACATAGAGAGAGAGGCAGCGGGGGGAAGCTGAACCGTTGCCTATATAAAAGTCTCTTAAGTGTTACGAATCCTGAATTAGTGGCTGGGACTGTGTGTTGTTGAACTTGGTATGAGGAAAGTGAAAAACAGAGGTGCTTAGAAAGTTCTTTATTGCATTGTTTTGATTTTGGACTTTTTCGTTTACATTTTGGACAATGATTTTTGTACATTGCTACAATAAAATTAATACAATACAGAACATGCTTTTCTTTCCATTTCTACGTACATGACCAAACTTGGAGTTGCATTTTTCCCCTTCAATAGCAATGTAGTTTTCAATCAAATAAAAGCTCAAAATATTTAATAAATAAATTTAAAAAAATAATAAATAAATATCTTACTTGATCCAGGACACACCATATACAAAATGGGGTATATGGCAGGTCAGTTGTATACATTAAAACATACTACACTTAGTAAGGAGTCAGATTAAAAATTCTTTCACAGAGTAAAAACATTTTTCAGATGGAAAATTATATGCAGACTCGTGAAATTTGATCTCTTTGATAAATGGCGGTAGTCTATTATACAGTTATTCACTTAGGTTCATTTTTGCTGACTCAATTTGTAGCGTGATACATGCAGATCATTTCAAACCCTGGTGTTGTAGTAATGTATATATAACATTTTTTGTAACTAATGACATATTCTTCTTCACATAAGAAACCACATTATAGATATATGCAGTAATGTTCCTGATCTTTTAAAAATAAGCTGATTGTGAGTTCTATAAGAGGCATTCTATATTAGGCGTATGACCTTTTTTTGTATTTTAAAAACATCCGTGATGTGGCAGGATGAGCTCCATAATAAAATGCCATAGGATTCATAGTACGACATGTTTAAAAATTCAATTTCACTGTATGTTTTAGTACAGACGAGATAGAGAGTTGAGTTTAATTTCTTGCATAAATATCCAATATGAACGTTCCACTTAATTTGGGGATCTATGAATAATCCTGATAATTTGAGCTCCTCAGTTCTGCGTAAAGGATGAAGGGGAGGGGAGAAAGAACTGGCCATTAAAGTAAAGAGGTGTGAGTGGAATGGGTCCTTGGTTGTTATTCATAACCGCGTCCCTGTATTTCTTTATGAAGATGCTCTCATAAGCGTCTAGTTTCCAGCCTGCTTGTGATAATTTTAAGTGTGTCATGTTTTTGATTTTAATGGAGTGATTGTTTTCTTGTCTGTATATTGCGAAACTAGACCTGTTAAACCTATTGTGTCTGTAGTGTGCAAGGTGTTCTTTGAACCTGGTTTATAGCTTTCATTTCATTTTACCCATTTATATTTTCTCACAGTTTGTGCAAGCGATTTTGTATATGCCAGATTTTTGTAGGGTCCTTTCACTTTTACCTGGAATGTATAAATACGCAAGACAAGACACAGACAACTCATACGACTTCAGTGACTGAAGATAAGAGCCTAGCTTTTAAAATACATATCTAGCTGTATATTTCCAGAGAAGCTTGCATGATTCTGATTTTGCATGTCTTTCTTCTTTTTTATAGTTTTTTACAACAGATCCCTTTAAGGCTATCGTCCTGCAAACCAGTATTTTTATTATTAACATTTTCTATTTTTTTCTCATTTACTGAGTGAATGCTTCTCTAGTCGATTTACGGTTTAGGAGTTTTTCTTTATATCACGTAATTTGTTTAAATTTTGTAATACTTTCTCATGTACATAATATGTAAAAATAATTTTGCTGCAAACTTAGGTTAATGTAAAACTATGCAACCCCCAGTTAACGTAATACCAATGTAGTGAACAAAATGTTATACTCCCAGAGAAATGTAAAATAGGGAGTTTCACTGTATTTAGATTTTCTGAAAATTTTCGTTTAAATTATTTGAGTACAGAGTCCTGAGAGAAAGTGATTCATATACTGCCTGCCACATCCAGTATTCCTATGGCATAAAATACATTCTCAATGATATTGCCGCTGCCTAACCATATACAGTAGATCCTCGCCAACTGCGATTTCTCCAATCGCAGTTTCGAGTATCTGCGGTTTGCTGACTCACATCTATAATGTAGGACATTGGTAATCTATTGAGCAAAGGCGCTCTATGTTCTTCGATTTGTCTACATATGTATGGAGTATGAATTACGATGTAACAGTCTAATAGATAAGGAGATAAATTTAGTCGATACATTTTAAAAATTGTTGCCAAACTTTTATAGTTTTATTTTTAAACATTGGCTGTCTCTTATATTGGTCACCTTTGGTTTTGATCAAACTGAACGCTCACTATACCTGAGAATAGCCACACTTTTAATTTGTTAAATTTACGTTTTCTCAACTGTGGCCTCCAGTCTTAAGTGCCCACAGTTCTGCATACTGCCGTTAATAACAAACTACATACTATCTTCAACATTAAAATGTTATTGAAAAGGCCGAAAGCTCTCCGAAGTGTAATTAGTCCACGGAATGAATGATATCCCTGTCTGATGACTCCATTATTTAGTTATGATCCTGTGTTTACTCTTTCCAATTACCGTATATACTCGTGTATATGCCGACTCCATGTATAGTACGACCCCTGATTTTTTGGTGAACAAACCTGATTTTTTCATATATTTCGTTTATAGTACGACCCCAGCTTTTCACCATGGTCGATATATTTCGTTTCGATAGCTCGATGGTTATGAGCGAGATATATCGAACAACCTTGATTTTCCACACCACCATAGAATAGGCCATAAATGTCGTAAATAGTATTTCTTGCGAGTACACTAAAATTCGGATAAGTTAAGTATCTTACTTCTAAAACATTTAATAAAAAGTGATATGAATCATGATTGCACAAGATGAAATAAAATCGTTTCAATTCTAATACGTCTGGATTACGTTCCGCATACGTAATGGTTCCACCCGCTCATCTATTTAATAGGTAGGGATAACGGATAAAAAGAAATTACTTTGTAATATTTCACAGTCTTTATTGTTTCTTCAATCACACACCCACCGGTTTCCACTATAAAATCATTCTTATGGTGTTACTAACCGACGTAACACCTTTAGAATGACTTTGTAGTGGAAACTGATCGGTGTGTGATTGTAGAAACAATAAAGACTGTTGAATATTACAAAGTAATTTCTTTTTTCTGAGATGTCGAAATTCCATAAAGTTACGCCGTCTACGATACTTTTAGTCCAACTCGTTCCAATCCATCCCTTGTAAAAAGACGCAAACAAAGACGTACATACATAAAATTCCAGAAAGGAAGTGCCCGTAAATCGTCACTTATATCAAGTATTTGTGAATTTGAAGCTGTATATATGAAAAAGATTCTACTCTTCACGAAGCAACATAACAACGATAAAGGACCTCACTGTTAAGGTTAGCCTACCATTAGAATGCGTGCGGGTGGCATAACTTCACCGAAAATGCCCGTGAAGATACATGAATTTTAAATCCTCAAATGCATTACTTGTGTATAGTACGATCCCCAATTTTTGCAATAAAAATTTGGTCGTAAAAACTCGTACTATACACGAGTATATACGGTACTTCCTCTACATATTTTAGTATACATTTTTCTGTAGCCTCAGTCACTTTAGTAACATCCCGAAGTGTTACTCATGAGCACAATTTTTGGCATAGAAAAAAAGAGCACCATTAGACTGTGCGTAAGTGCTATGGTACACAAGAGCACAACTCTAAAATGAATTCTTGCAGTCAACCTTTTAAAACTAAAATTTTGTTTTTACGAATTAAATCCAAATTTGAAAAAATTTCTGATACCTCTGAAAAAAAGTCAGGCTCAACCCGAAAAATTCGTACCCTTCTTATGAACGAATAAAACATGAGATTAAAATTAAAACCTGTAATTTTTCTTTATGACAATTTTTCAACCTGTGAAATAAGTTTTTAATTCCATAGCTGTACATCTGGTGGCCTACAGAGATTTATGAAAAGTAGGGGTGGCAGCGTTGCCAAAGGGAGGCAGTGCTGCCAAGCTGCTGCTCTACTATGGAGAAGACTAGGGGAACAGCATCATTTTTACTGTAGAAAACTTTTAAAATTTTTATTAATACGGGCAGCCAAACAACGGGGGCGGCCAATTTATCATCAGACAGTATTTTTAACACTAATATGGATTGTATTATAATACGTCGTATATTCTTACATATTTATTGGCTACAGAAATTTATCAAACCATAAGGCATTTCTTTTAATTTTTTTAAAGAACGCCTATAACGGGTGGCAAATGAGACACTTGCTTGCTTGCACACAGGTGGCCGTAAGGCACAGCGTGCCCCTGGTTATATCTCATTTCATAAGATACATTTTTATGGAATTTAGGAATAACACGTTTCAGGAAAAATTTTTTTACAACTGTTGTAAAGCTCATCATATAACATGCACAAAAAATTTAAACCTAAAGAAAACTTTTAGAATTTACATAGTAAAGGTTGTAAAGATTTTGTTTTTTATACAAATTTATTATGGAGTTCCACCAGGTATTTATTGCCTTACAACATTGATTATATACTTGTAGGCTTGAATATAAATTTGCATTTGGTCCTTAAGAATAAAATAAATCAAACCATCATTTCGGCATACTATTAGCATTTGACAGTAGTCTTTTTAAAGGAAAAAATATAAAAGATTGTAATGCTAATAGACCATTGCAAATATAAACTTCAATTTCTCAATCTACATATGTTGACTGTCATATACTAACAATTCTTATTTAATAAGTGACAGAACACAGAACTAATTTGTGAACTACAAACACCACTTGAAAATTACGGCTAAAATGAACAAGTATCAGTTTTCACTTATTGAGCACACTTATTCATGAGCTTGGCCATTGCTATTATAAATTTTTAAAAAACAGAAAAACTGGTTCTTTCATTATAAAGAAGATAATCCACAACTAAAGAATTTAAAGATAGAATGGTTTCTCATGACACAAATTGATCCAGAGGTAATATGAAAGACGATTGGAAAACTCATTCCAATAGTAACTCAGATTTAATTCTTCAAAACCACTCTCATCTGACTCCATCATGAAGCAGGACTTAATTACAATTATTTTGAATCAAAGTAAAAAAAATGTTAGCAAAATTTTGGTAATTTAGAACTATCATAATTTCATACGTAGTTGTGCTAACTAGTTTCAGACTGATGGTACAAATACACGTACCTGGTTTCACAGATTTAAGAGAGAACAAAAATGAACATCTAAATATTCGGGTCTAAGACTAAAAATAATTTCTTCAGTAAATAAATTTCTTTGAGAAAAATATATTTTTCAAATTGTTTACATTCAACTAAAAGGAAATGCAGAGCATAAGCATGGTTTTAGCTCATATAGATGATAGAAAATGCCCCTTATTCTATTGTCCATTTTGAAATGGAATTAAAGCTATAATAATGTAATTT
The DNA here is from genome assembly GCA_036926305.1 of Uropetala carovei. NCBI lineage: Eukaryota > Metazoa > Arthropoda > Insecta > Odonata > Petaluridae > Uropetala > Uropetala carovei. The sequence continues at coordinate 581,407 of JAXCHB010000078.1, read as the reverse complement.
AATGTCCCAAAAATAGCAATACTCCCGGAATATTGAAATGGATACGATATAAAGCTCTACATTTTTGTGCAAATGACTATCACTCATAGCCCTACATAAATTGACGTTAACCTTTACATTCATCTTACAAGAGAAAAATTTTCAAACTGGTATATTCTCATCACCTTCGACCATTTTTTAAAAATACACTTGCCATTTGCTAAAGTTTGTGTGAATATCAAGCTATTTTTTGGTCAACAATTATACTACTTTACAATCAGTCAAAATTACATTATTTCTACATTTTTGCAAATTCCTACTTATAATACCATCCAGCAACACAATTTGCAAATTAAATATTATTTATACTGTCACCGTGATAGTATCACAATCCTGACAGGGTCAATGTATTTGGTATCATAACACAATACTTACAATTTTACACATTCATATTGGAATGAAAGCTATTTAGTTTTTTTGTGGGTCCACATAAATATAAATAAAATATTATCAACAGTGTCCCTAACTTTACTTACGAGAATTTCGCCCAACAGAGAAACCGATTGAATGCTTATGATGATCATAGAAAAATGATGATACTCTGATATGACAGACAAGAAGCCTTTTTCCACAAACTGTATTTAATGCTGGTACTTTACCAAGTCAAAAATTACTATTCGAAAAATCCCAATGCTTGAAAAAATTAGTTCCTTTGACCATGAGAGGAAAGCTTCTCAGTTAAACCCGAAATCTATCACTTCATCGTTACATTTTGGAAATATAAAAAAAACTCAAATGTTTTGAAGAGACAAATTTTCTCTAATCACTTCTTTTTGCTTAAAGCAATGCCTATCCCGACGAGGCCTCCGATGGCAAGTAATGCTCCTCCTGCCAAAGCTATCCCCAGAGCACCCTCTGAAAGAAACAGCTTCACTGTAACAGCAAACAAAATACATAATACGAAAATAAATCATTAACGTATAAGTTTACCTTTATCCATTCTTTTCTTGATAGTACTTTCTAAATTTAGTACTTGCTGGTTTCCAGGCTCTATGCTGAGAAATGCTCTTACATATTTAAGGGCACTGTTGTATTCCTGCAAAAGATAACGTGGATGTTTATAAACTTAATAGTTAATCATCAAAAATCCAGCGAAAACTGGGTCGACTTACTTTAATTCTAGCATTTCCAACAGCCAAAAAATAAAGGTAATCTCTTTTTCGTTCTCCTCTGTCATGCTGAAACAGCTCCTCCAATAACATAATGCCTTTTCTGATGTCGGCTGCCAATTTACTACGCACCAAGCACCATGCATACTGAAACTTTAACGTTGTGTTGACATCCCCTCTCATAACTTCATCATGGTATTGTCTCTCAAATTTCTGCAACAATATTAATAATAAATTCAATAACCCATATAACTGTGACTTAACCTTGAATAACAAATTAAGACACGAAAGAAAAATATCCGTATGATTAAAGATTTTTCACAATCGCCCGTATTATGTATTGATCTGTTACTAAAATAAACATTTCTATAAATGAGTTTTTGATGGTATTTTACACGCAATTCCTCCGGTGGCCCCACTTCATCGAGAACGTCCTCCATGATTAACAAACAGATGACTAGCTATCTACCTAAGTTGTCATTGAAATGCAAGTAACGCCTGGTAGTGTCCTGTAGACGTTGTTTGTCGCCCTCATATATTTAATTTAAATCTTAAGTTATTTCATATAGCTTATCTCTACATACTTGATTCATTTTCTATTTGTGATAATATTTATAGTGTGTGATGCAATAATAATAGCGCTAACTACAAATTTATCCTAAACGAAATTGCTGATAACGACAGCGCTTTTCAATTATTAGTGGGAATTATGAAATATGCTAATACATACCTTACGATGAATGTGATTGACGCTATGGATACATTTTATCGCTCTTACTAATTTATATAATAATGAAAATAATGCAGGCATAAACCATGACTAGAGTAGAACTTTTTATTCCTTAAACAAATAAATAGCGTTTACTATTTATATAATGGGCATAATAAGACTCATTTCAACAGTCAATGAAAGTGAAAAGTTTTATTCGACAAGGTAAATAGTGTCCTCCAAATGTCGAACTTTTTTTTCTACGGTGGATTTTTACTTCCTCTATAGTTTTCTTATTCCATATTAAGGTTTGAAGAACACTTGGTTAATCTTTTTAATCTTCCCAGGGCTAAGTTGAGACAAACATGGGCTTATAATCTGAGGAAGCAAAACCAGGATTAATTCCGAGGAAGCAAACCCAGAACATGGTGTATTCTGGGAATGCAAAACCAGGACATTACATGATCTGAGGAAACAAAATCAGGACATAACATACTCAGAGGAAGAAAAACCAGAACAGAAAATTTGCAATTTTTAGTATTTTTGTTTATGAACTGTATGAACAAATTTTGCTTGCATTTTTTAAAAAATGGTGGCTAATAATTTTATAAATTCAAAGAATATGTGAAAAATATTATAACGCAATTATTGGGGGAAACATGCTATTTAATATAAATTACAGTAATAATACCATCATGCCGTGAAGTCAAATAAAATAGTATGGCTGATTAAAAATACATTGTCCCAAAAAAAGTTTTTTAGGACACTAATGTCTGGTCACCCTAGTCTAGCGCAGTGGCTCTCAATCTTTTCATCTTGCCACGTGGTGATCAATAATTGCATGCATGACACTACAGTCCACCAAACTAAAGAAGTATATAATAATGAAATGTTTAAACGTTTTTATGATTGTTATGAGTGATGCAAGAGAAAGAAACATTCTGTTAAACAAAATTCTTTATTTTTTACAAGTTGGTATTAAAATTTTCGGCAACACCTCCCACCTGAGCAACTCATCAGTTAGTATTGTGGGCTCAGTTCTATTAGTTTGCTGGTTTGATTCTCTGTGGCTTGATCTCCAAAAATATTATACTATTCTTTTTTTTCATGAATTCACCCATACCCATTCCTTGGTTTTGTTGATAATCTTGCAAGCAATGCAAAAATATTATTTCTAAAAATGCAGTTATGGAGTACCTGACATTTCTTCACCTTTATTTTTTATCATAGTATTCCATAAGATGATTAAAAAAGAAGGCAACTTTGGTTTTATATTAACTCAGTATTCATGTTTGAGTACAATTCCAATTTTTACATATTCATAATCATTGAAATCCACGGTTAGACACTTCTTATCAATATGATTACACCTATCGACCTCTTTTATAATTGATAATACACCGAATGAAACATTTTTTTGTCTTGCTATGGAAATGTCTACTTTAGATTTGAAAGCAAAATGAATCAATGAGGGAATAATTATAACCAGAATGTTAATTGTAAGAAATATTTTATATTGATAAAAAGTTCAGCAGCATATTTATACAATTGACAGAAACAATATTATATATACAACATATCCTAAAACACAAATAATTTGGTCATTGGTTTTTGATGTGTGATCAGCCAACTTTTTTCATAGGACCTGGTGGTCCTCCCATTAGGGGTGGTCCTCTTAAAGGTCCCATTGGGCCCATCGCCATCATTGGACCCATTGGTCCCATCATTGGTGGGCGCATACCTATAAGCAATAAGGAGATATAAGAAAACGGGTTTATAAGGGGCACAACATTTAAATATTAAGGGGAAAATTTAAATAGAACTAAAAGAGCTCCAATTCAGATAATCGCAATTCTATTTTGGGTGAAGAAACGAATAAATACGTATCTTTTGTCCAATATAAACTTGGTACATTAAATATGAAGAGTTCATATTTGAACCACCAACACAAATTATTAAAACTGGTGAAATTAAAGTTATTTGCTCAAAAATTCTGAACTTGACCAGGAATGGAACCCAGATCTTTCACTTGCTGAGTATGTGCTTTAACCAACTAAGCTATCAATCCAGTCTAGTTCTTCATTCTCAGTTAAAGCACTACCTGGGAACTGGGAGACCCGGGTTTGATTCCCAGTCAAATTCTGAATTTTTCTTCTTCTCCAACTTCACATCATCATAGGAGTTCGAGAAACACTGAATGCCTTAAAGAATGAAATTTTATTTCCCTATCGTTGACTTTTGAATGTGGTAAATCAGTCCACATGACGAGTTTTTATGTGAAAATCTTTCATGGTCTAGGTCAGTGATTCCCAACGATGGCGGTACAAAAAATGATTGCATAAATTTTGTCTACCCTTCAATGTGGCTAACTCACGTGGTCCAGAAAATTCTCTAGTCCAGTAAAGCCTATCATCCAAGGGCACCGAACTAAAGAGGGTATACTAATACAAATTTAGAGGAGTGTAGCATATGGTATTAGTCAGTTTTAGATGTAGGCGACTTGACATTAGAGGTGTCTACTGTGTAAACAACATCTAACACAGTCCCCAATCACAACACGAGACGCATTTAACTTGAGGTATGTTTGCATATATGTATGTACTTTTTTAGCTGTGCAGAGCAGTATTTATAAAGAGTGGTGGCAAATATCTTACACAAAAAGGAGGGCATTGGGCTGAAAAAGGTTGGGAACCACTGGTCTAGGTGATTTGCACTGTTGCCTGTTTCATGTAATTGTGTATGACTGACTAGGATAATCATTTTGGATCCCATACGTCCACTTAAGTATGAAATTTTGACACAAATCTGAAGTTTAAACAAAACCTTGGTAAAGATAAACAACAGTAACGAAAATGAGTATTCCATTATTCACTGGTATCGTCTTAATGAGGATTCATAAGGCGGATATAAAGATTAAAATCGCTGAATTTCTTAAAAGACTGCATACATTTCCTGTGAAAGCTAAGTAAGCTTCTAATCTTTGACTAAAAACAGAAAAATAACATTAATAAATTTATTTTAATGAAATACTTTATATGCGCTAAGAAGTATATAAAATTCATGTGTAATAGTATACATATTCCAGAAAGAACAGTTTTTGGAATATAAAAGTTGTCTCCCTTAACGTTTAACAAATAAATACTCATTCTATATGTAAGACTTTTATGTAAATCACACCAAGAGAGATAGTTACATTTTTGCGGGAAGTGAGAAATGGAGAATGGGAGGGATTGAGAAAAAGAACAGGAGGTAGAGATGGAGAATGGTAAGGAGAGAGAAAAGGAGGAACAATGGGAAATGCATTAATTTTAATACTTGTTTAATGTATATCCATAATTTTTATGGGCAATTACAATAGTATTAAATAAAAAAACAATATTAAGAACTCTTACAGTTTCTACGTAGATAAAGAATCTTTAGTTTTCACTACTGGCACAAACAAACAAAAACTCTTTACCATTTACTATTTTTATTTTCACTGAAGTAGTAAAAGTGTTTAATACTGTGTTTTATTTCATTTAACATACAATCACTTAGAAGATTATTTAGAGTTCTCACAATCTTTTCAAATAAAAACAGAGGCCAAGTTAAAGTAAAATTAATATAGCTCCTTTAAAAGGTTTACATCCATACAAATTTCACTGTAACCAAGTTTTTGTATTTTATGAATTATACTAAGTAAGTTTCAAGATGCAAACTATATACTAACCTGCCATCATGTGAGGCATATGACCAGGAGGTCCCATCATCATTGGTCCATGAGGTGGCATCGGTCCTGGACCATGAGGGCCAACCATTCCTGGTCCTGGTGGCCCTGGAGCTGGAGGATGCATTGGGGCTGGCGGTCGCGCTGGACCTATTATAGTATATATAATTCCAATGATCAATTACTAAACATATAGACAATGGAATCCATCTATATAATAATAAATTAAGAATGAATAGTATAGAATGTAAACACATAAACGTCCCAAGTATTAGCGTAAGATATTATATAATTAAATCACAGAATATTTACCGTGCGGCATCGCTGTGGGTGGAGGTATAGCAGCTCCCGGTTTGTTTTGTGCAAATGGATTCGAGGCAATTTTACCAGCTTTAAACGCCGCCGCTGAAAATAACGTGAAATAGATTCTTTAGCATAATTATCCATGGATAAAAAATTGCATTTTTAATAACAATAGTTATAAACCAGTCTCAACGTACTTGTAGCATCTATCAGATGCTGTGCTTGTTCTTCCATCCATTTTTGGTAATAATACTTCACATTTTCTTTATGCTTCCTTCCCTGGCAGTGTGTTTTCCTCACCGAAGGCTAAAGTAAGAATAATTACGTTAGAATCCTTAAAAATAATCAAAATCTTAAATATAAATAATAATTCTTGCTTACCGAATCATGAGTTAGGTAGGTATCGCAATAGTCACAGTAATACCTAAAACAAAATAGAAAGATGTAAGCAATAATTTAACCAAATATTTTTTAAAAATTCTTATACGCTAGTTGCTTACTTCATGATATATAAAGAAGTTATCAGCAACTTTCAATAAGTAATTACAAGATATAGTGGTAACCTCATTTGCACCAAAAGCTGGTAATTTCCAGAAACGATATGGCGTCACTTGGCTTCGCGTCACGACATTCAGTTGTGCGTTACTTGTCCGCTAAGCCCGCTAAGCGCGAATTATGAAGATCAAAAGTAAATAGGTGTTCAAACTGTACCATTCAACTCATTTGACAAGAAACAGCTCCCAGTTTCGTATAAAAACTCTCATTTATCGGAATTTAAAATATTTCTCAATAACCATAGGTATAAAATGAAGTCTATTATTTACTTATTTTAAACCGTCATATTATTTTTCGATCGACACGGATCCCTTCAGTGCCGGATTACCCGTAGGCACAGAAGGCACGCGCCCAGGGGTCCCAAACTTAGGGGGCTCCCACCCCGTTGGGGGGGGGGGACACAAAAATTTGGAAGTTAATACATATAAAAGAGTAGATCAGTATTTTTGTACCAACGCTCAATTAAATCTTCAAATAGACTAAATGATTGCGTTATTTGCTTCGCACTTCTGTTTAAGCAACGAAATTATTGTCAATCTTTATACATAGAAACGTAAATAGATACTGATAATTATTCTGGAAATTGCGTGTGGAAAGCGTTTATAACGATTGACTAAACAATTGTTGTCGACCATTGCCGAAATGTTCGCTTTATTTGTCATATTTATACATGCCGCACAATCGGTCGATGGCATTCAGCGAATGGTAAGGGGGGGCGAGGCCTTTTAAGAGGGAACTAGGCTTCCCCTCTAGTTACGTCCCTGCACCAGAAGATCTTGTTCCGGCACTGGATCCCTTAGCTGATTTTAACTACATATCCTATCTTTTATTTAAGTGAACTGTTTCTGGATCATTCTAAAATCCGCTGCAGAACGTATGCGATCAATCATTTGGACAGCCGTGACATAGTTGATATAGCCAATCTATTAGTCATAAAAGATTCGATTTTAAAGACGATAGCAGTTTAATCTGCATCGCTTCTGTCCTAAGATTAAATTGATATTTCAATCGTCGATTATTCTATCCATTATTGTGCTTCTCAGTTTGAATTTTATAATTGAAAGATTTTTCAGGTTATTTTTTAATGTCACGCCTCATTCGAATTTCTTTGGCCGAAAGTTATTTTTATATAAAACTAAGAGCTACTTTTCAAAGTCTTTCAATTGACTTTTTTAACCTTTCCAAAGTTGTGTAATCATGCATATAATTCTTTATCAAACTAAGATGATGCATAATAAAAATAATTATAGCATAAGATAAATGTAAAAGATGAATATAATATTTTCTAGAAGGGATTACCGTTAGTTTAAATTATCTTCATTTAAAAATAATATAAAACTTTTATGAAGCTATATAATATTTTCGTATCTAAACATGAAAATGCTGAACTCGAATTTTACCAACAAAGATTATTGTTTAAAGGCTAATTTTAAAAACTTAAAATTCTGTTGATGGTCCTCAAAGTTAAATTTCAAAATGTGATGAATCATTTGTATGGGATTGATTATTCACTTTGGACGTAATCTGACCCGGAACGGGTGCTCAACCTTTTATCAATAACTTTCCAAATACCAAAACGTAAACTTAATTAGTTTCCCGTAGTTAGTCTCTTCGTTTTCATACTTTAACACAGCGCGCAAAAATTAATTTTAATCTAAACGCATTCATGGATAAAACAAAAAGAAATTATTCAATTTTTGCGATTATTAGAAAACCTTTGTTTTGCAGTTGCAACTGCTTTAACCCTTCCAAACCGAAGGTATAGTCCTATCATCACGATCACTTTTAGATTCAAACTCTTTTCACTAACGCTTACACACAAGTTGAGAGTTCCTCCTATTCCGAAGTTTTTTTAAAGTATTTGAACGATTACCACACGATTCTCGAATATCAAATGATAACTTTCCAAGCAACTGTACGACGGACAATTTCTAATATCAAATAACAGTCGTTTATCCTCTACAGTGCATGTTCATTGAGACATTTTATTATAAAATTCTGGCTAGGTACAATATCCGGATATCTCACTCAAGCGTTAAGTATGAGAAAGTCAAACAAATTATATTAAAATTCGTCAGTACTGCAAAAACAACTAAAATACTACTAGCACCGTTGAACTTGCGACCATAAATTAGCTGTAGGAAATAGGTACTCCTTTCAGGTGTTGAACAATAGAAGAAACATAAAGTAAAAAACAGCCGGATTTAAACATAGCTATCTCACTTTTATTGTTTTATACTAATTCATTACAGCTGTTTGTAATGTTAAGAAAAGCTTCATTCGCAAGGAAAATACCGCCTAATCTTAAAATGTGCACTTCACCTAAAATAACTGAACAGGCGTTTAAGAAACTGTCACTTTGAAAGCGAAAGTTAAACTTAAATATAGTAATCAGAGTAACACGATTTCTACCGTTAACGAAGGAAGACGTGACTCGCCCAGAACTGACTACTACTCAACGGAAGCTTGCCAAAAAGACTATCATAAATGAAGGCGCTTCTCATATTACGAAAAAAGGAAATGGCTACCAACTTTTATAAAACAACTAAACCTAGAAAAATATATACGGTATAATTAGAAATTTCATTCGAAAAAACGTATACCATTTTATTAAATACCTTTAATTTTAAAACAGTATATTCGATGTGTAAGGGCACTTCTTTAAAAGCCAATCGTCTACACATGAAGATAATTATTTATTAAACAAATGGTAGTTGATAAAGTTTAATATTACTAGCCTCATAATATATGAAAAGTATACATGAAGTGAAACCTATTGATATTTAACGATACATGATGGAGTGCACTTCGTATTTTGATGTTTACAAAGCAGATCTTGTCAATTTCCGGATCAAAATAAATACTAGTTTACCTTTTATTACACAAGTAATATGAAAAGCCTAATTTTTATAAAGTTTAAAAATATTATTTATGTATTTAAAAGAACTTTATTATTCGTAAAAAAATTGAATAGATAACTTGATAAATTTGTATCCACATATCTCCTCTAAAGGTCAGCGAAGCCCAGCTGAGCAACGTATTTCAAATTCAGCTACCCAGATGGACTCCGAAGAAATTGTTTTACGTTGTGCACCGCCCATACAAACAGAAAAACTGTAGTCTTTCGGTGTTGCGGGACGTTATTGGACTACAAGAAGTTGTTATTACTTGCGTAAATACCCTTTTTCACTCGAAACGAGAGACTATTTTGAAAATGGTGAAGAAGTAGATCAGCTTTGTTTTCATCCATATGCAATTTGGCGCTCTTACTTCGCATTTTTATGTTCTATATAGCTAATTGCACTCTTGAAACACCGAAAAATCGTGGAAATGAAATGGATTTAATGTCGAAAGTGAGTGGAATGAAGTCTACGACAGATTCAGTGAGGGCAGCTACATCTTCGGTGAGTACACAGTGATCAGTTTTGTTTAACAGTGACATAATTTTTTAAATAAATTGTGCCTACAGTAGTTGAAGTAACGATTATAGATGCAATTAATGCCGAAAATTGTTTTTCATTCCGGAATAGCAGCTAAGTGACGAGTTCGTTCGTCGGCTTCATAATGTTAGGTTAGGAGTGTATCGTAATTTCTTGGTGCTTCAAGTAATTGCTGAAGTTGACCGCTTTTATGGACGTTAATAATGTATATTAATGTACCATATTTCATACATAATACAAGTGCATATTCTTGTCTTAAATTATGTCTACAGGGGAGACGGTTTACTCATAGCTAATCGTTAGGTGAATGTACCTTTCAGTGAACATTCATAGGGCATAATGAACTCTAGATGAAACACAAGTACGGTTTTTATTCATCCATTATTATTTCAACAACTCATTTTTGTCTCAATTCATTTGCATCAACAATTACGCAAGAGATTTTATAAAACTTTGTTTGCACCCGGAGACTGGATAACAGAGTAACCCACTCGGCGAATGTCTCGCAATTAAATTTTTAGTGGCAGATTTCTGTCTCTGCGTCAGTTCAAATTGTGTTAATTAATTGGAACTGTTAGTTGTTGTTAGTAAACCCGTTCGCTAAAGAGTCTCATTTTCACTCTGCTGTGTTTATTTTTCAGAAAAATATATTACGGTCGATTTTCGAAACCGATGAGGAATATTATTTATGTTAACAATTTAAGCTACTTGACTTTATGTGAGCGTTGTCGAAACAGCTGATAAAATTACGGGCACGTCTGTTTATGAATGCTGGAAATTGATATCCATTCTGAATTCCATTTTTAACTTGTGTTATTTTTGTTTTAATTTGTGTATACATATATAGCTTTTCCGCGCTTACATGCTTCAGTAAAGTTGTCATTTTTTCAGGTGCAAATAACAGGACTTCGAAACCAGAGTCTAAATGTACAGGCGCGTCAAAATCTGGCAGGTGCAGGAGGTCCCAATTCTGGAAGTCAGGTTGGAGGAAATATTGGCCTTACAGGCAGTCAGATGGCCTCACATATTGTTCCTATTTCCCAATCATCAGTCAAACAAGGTTAGTGCCTCGGCGATTCACAATTTGTCATTTTTGTCAGTGTGCAAAAAAATCGGCGAGCTTGTATTTGTTGTAGTTTTCATATTTCTGTTATGTTTTCATTGTCAGTTTCCTCTGCAAACACTGGTGGTGCCACATTGACTCTCATTCAGTCATCAACAGTTGGTTCTGGTGGAAGTTCCACCCCTGGTGGTTTGGTGCTAACTCGCCCTCACTTATCTTCCCCCCCATCACACCATGTGCAGCACCATGCGTTACACCAACAGAGCCCACTAATCTCAGTGGCCACAGGGACAACGTACCATGTGCCCAGAGGTATTTAGAAAAGACTTCGTTTTTTAAAAAATAGTTTGCAATTTAAAGGGAATATATAAGAGTGGAGCTGTGATGGTAAAATTGTAGCTTGTGACATTTTTTTGGAATATGATGATCTTGTGAATGCTCATTCGTTAAACTATTGATTTTGATCTTAGATTATCATTTATATCGGTGTTTTTCAAACTTTTTCCATCGCGACCCAGTGGACTGCCTCGCGAGGAGAAGACAGCATGAAGAAAAATACATTCTAAACTGAGTTTTCATTAACTCTTGATAAAAAGTAACTCATACTAAAATATAGGCGTTTATACAATAAGAACATTTAGTTCCATGTCATTTTTGACACGTTTCAGCTAGTTGTGTATCGAATTCTTAGATTTTCCATGTGAGCTTTGCGACCCACTAATGGGTCGTGGCCCGTACTTTGAAAAACACTGATTTAGGTTGTTATAATCGAAAGCTGCATATTAAAAGGGCATTTACAGAAACTGTCACGTGAACTATCTGTGATTTTGTTAAAATTCTGGTTACTTTTGCAATGTTAATTTTATTTCTGCTTGTGGTAATTCTCCTTTCTACACATGTAGAGCATTCCCTTTATGAAATTTCAAAAATTTACTATATTTGGATGATTTTTCCTAAAATATTTTGCTTATCCCCTTTAGATTATGTGATTTGCCATTGATATTTATATTTGTTGATAATTTTGTGAATTGTGCCAATTTTATTGTTATTCTGTTATGCAAGGATTAGGTGGTTGTTTGTTGGATAATGGCTTTTTTTGTGGGTAGGGATGAGGCAACTTGTATTCCTGTCTTTTTTTTCCATAAGTTTGTGTTATTTGTTCTACGCATGATGTTGCAAATATAATAAACTTAAAATGTAATTAAAGTTACACAAAAAGGAAACTTTGAAAAGAATTGACAGGATACCAGTTGCCTTTCATATACTGTTAACTGGGGTTTTGTTATATGTACTTTGGTGATACACAATCGCCGTGTAGGTGCTGACTTTTAACTTTTACCATGGGGGTAGAATAATTATATCTGAATATTTATATTAGCAATTGCCCCCGTCGCCCCCGTGGAGTCGGCACCTATGCATGTAGGTGCCTTCAATTCATCATATTCAAGAGGAATACAAGATTCAGAGGTAAGATTAGCAAAGTGGATCATAGAGCATACTACTAACCATCTCTTTGATATGTTAAAGAACGAAGTATGAAGGTTAAAACATTTCCTTTTTCAACAACATTACAAAAATCATCTGCAAGAATTGAATTTCATCAGGGTATCAAGAAGATAAAAATTGGCAAAGGGATGTTTCAGATAGACAAAATCTCTCCCAAACTGTTGAAAAAAAATAAAAGAGATTTATGATTCTCGGCTAGCATGAAAAGGATTTTACGATGAAAAGATATTTCAAGAAATATATGATTCACTAAAGACATGGTACTTTTGCCACATGCCTAACAGAGCTGCAGTATAGTAACTAAGACCTAATTGCTGCCAGCACTAAATTCAGACTTAATACAGTAAAATCTTCAAGATGCGGAACCTCACTGGACCGGCTTATCATTCCATCTTTCGTAGTTTGTACACCTTATACAGGTTAAAATAATTTACACAACTCTTTCCTTTTGGTAGATTTTAACTAGAGTCTACTAATTTCTAAGACTTAATGGAAACAAAAGCTTTAAAATTGCAACAAAAATCGATATATATATATATATATATATATATGTATAATAAATGAGAACATAAACTTGAAATTGCATGCTTGCACAATCCTGATTTTTATTAGAAATTAAAAACACTTCTGCTAAAAATGCTACATATTTTCGGAATCAAGACAGTTAAATTTCATACAGTTGCAAAATATTTCAAATGAACATTAAAATCCAATATAAATAACTTGCCATGTGGCCCATTGAGGAATTCGCAACTAAAAATGTGGTATGCCACGTACAAAATGTTGCTCACCACTGCATTAGAAAATATTTATAATGGAATAAGGCATTCCTTTGAATGGATCTTTGGGGTAGACGATACGATTAAATTAATAAATGTGATTAAAGGTAATATTATAAATTTAAAATACAATTTTGACACGAGAAATAACATACATTATCTTAAAAAGTTTAGTTGTTAATGATTTGAATTTCTGCTGTGAATTCGGTAATCATTACACATTTACCTAAATAACTAATATTTGGTATAAATGCCATTTCTGAGTTATGCAGTTTAAAATTAATGTGTTTGTGTATTACTTAGGCCGTGTCATCTGTATAGTGTAAGTTGTAACAAAAGATAGAATTAATTTGTTCGCATCAGAAATTGAAAAATTCTTTAAACCTTTACATCGTGCATTAAAACCTGCGAGAGATGGAACCTCAAGGGACCGGCCTATTTTTTCATCTTTAAAAAGTGTTAAAGTTTAAAAATTCTAAAAATTTATTTTAAAAACTATCCAATTTTAGTTGTTTTTTTCTGATTTCCTTAAACTGGAAAAAAACCCTAATTCTATAACTTTGTTAAAGAAATCATTTTCACCCTTTATTTAAGCATGATATTTTAAAGCTTTAAGGTAGGATAAAATGTCTGATGTTGTTGGCATTTCCATTTCTTCGCAATCTTCCTCACTCTGTTTACCCTCTGAATTGGGAACAATTTCATTGCTTTGTGATTCAACCACTCAAGTCAATTTCGTTAATCTCTGTGAAACACTTTCAACAGTATTTACGAAATCTTTTGCACTTACGTTGGTACCCTCAACTTAATACATCTCATCCGTCAAATTTTGGATGTCACAATAATCACTATCGCAACCTGCATCGTCACATTCATCATCGCAAACAAAACCAGTTTCTAAAACAATTTTTGTACAGGCTTCTTGTACTCACTAACAAGCAACTGAGAATGTAATTGCATCCAAAACATTGATTTTAACTATCAAGCCCGATCCTCTCTTACAATGATATATATTTTGACGGTCCTCTAGACATACTATTTTAAAGAGACCGATTTTACTTTCCGTCTTTCGCAGGTTCAAAATGTACTTACAATTAGTAATACAGTAATTACTAGAAAAAAATTCAAATGGTACAATTTTGCAAACCAGTTTTTTCAAGCTAAAAGTGTCTTTATTTGATAAATAAATAAGCATTAAGCCGAGTAATTTCGGAAGTCGTTAATATCTTTAAAACTAATTACATAATGGTGCGTTTTAGTTTTGTTAAGCTACAGTTCAGTTGTCAAACTATTATTAAGGAAAAACATTCGATCGTGCTCTTTTAGTTTGTGAAGTTGGTAGCCATTTTTACAAATAAAGATTCTTTTATCATTTCAAATGATGAAAAAAATAATTTATAAAATGACTCAGTTGCATGTGCACACCTACAGAGTTTGTTTAAATACTAAGCATAGATCGACAGTTACTGCGAGCACTGATAACTTGGCGATAAGTATTGCGTTCTTATAAGTGCGCAAAATGAAATCTTTTAAAACTCCCGGCGAATATGATAAATAGATGGAAAATTACTGTTTTACTGCAGTATTTCTTCGTAACAAATTCGCAGTGGAAATATTTAACGAATATCAGTAATGTATCTGTTTAATAGTTAAGAGGTTTTATGGTTCCTTTGAGTTTGTCTTCATTGCGAAATAAGTGATGTAGACCAGAGTTTAGCTACATTACGAAAACATGGAATTTAATCTAACTAAACGTAGTTTGTTGTTGATATTGAGCTTATATATATTTTGAATTTCAACGACGATGAAGAAATAGTGTCCTTATAATTTCGACTAAACCCGAGCGATTACATAAGGCCTTGAGATTATCTAATTTAATATTATAATATTGCTTTGAATAATTTAAATGTTATGACATTATACTTATTCGCGATACACGGATAAACTGATATTTAAAGCGTCGTTCGCTGTTATTGCCTAACCTTCGATTGCGATTACGTGACCACCTGCCGCGCGTTTTTTGCTTATGTTGTTTTTGTATTAAGTGCCAAAGATTCCGTGTATGCATACATCGAATTCTGTTACATACTAATTCTTAAAAAATATTCGCCCTACGAAAATTTTGAAACGTATATACTTCTGTTATCGAAATGTCTTTGATTTATTACGAATGCTACTTCTACTTAGAAAACTACGTCTTAATGACGTGTCTCTCTAGAACCTTTAAGTTATATCGGGTTTCACGCTGAGACATTTAAAGCAAGAAATTATTTTGCGATTTTGTTGTTACTGTTGTTGTAAGATCAGATATATGCTTCATTTACGCCAAGATCCGATTAGTACATAACATTTAAGTACATGGACTTACTAAGTCACAAAAAATAAGTTTACATACGTACTACATATATCGCTTTGGATGAAAATATGATGTTCACGTATGATTTACATTCTGAATCTTCCCCAAATGTACATAATTTAAAAAGATTTAACCGTGAGGAGTTGCTTGAAACGGAAACTCAAGTTATTCGCTAATAGCTACAGTTTTATAATCATCCGCTTTTTATTTTCACACATAATTTTTCTATGTGAAAGTTTGATTTCATTCACTGAAGTATGTTGCTCTATAGAGGCCATTCATTCTATTTGCCGTAACTCAGATACGCTTACCGAATCTTATCTCCGCTTTGCGGTGATTCGTGATTTCGTTTTTTTTATGACACGACTTCCCCAAAATAAATCCTTCCTCCAAAACGAGAGACTGGGCTGTCATTCTTACTTCATTTATATACAAAATGTCTTGCGTTATCATAAAAAAGTCTTTTTGTGGTTTTGGGTTTGTTGGTCCGCAGTTTCAGGTAAGATATACATTATTAAAACAATTTAATCAGCTCAACTACGGTGTACATTTTAAGGAAAGTTTAAACACATGAAGATATAATGCCTTTTACCCGTGTAATTTTTCTTTTATGAATGTGAGGCTGTACGGTTAGTCATACCACTTGAATCCAAGTGATTCCTTGGCAAATATGTAAACGTAGTAAATAACATATTCTGAAATAAAATGCATAAGCCTTTTATTGTTTTCTAATTACATACTCTCCATTTCTCTTTGAAAAAATCTTATCTTTATATCCTGGCAAAATTTTCTTCCAAATTTACTCCAAAAACTTGCTTGATAAATATTGTGGGCTGTACTCTCAATCCTCATGATTAAAATATAACTTTTTTCAAGCATAGAACTAATTTGAATATTAGTTTATTTTGCTTGACCGATCTTAGCTGTGAATTCACTGCAAATTAATCATAAGAGATATTCTATAGTTCATAGTCTGAATTATTCATAATTGGTTTGTGTAAGATTTAGTGGCACTAATTTTCCACTGGTATATTAAGCGATGGAAAAAACATACTTGCAATTCAAAATGTCTAACATGATATTGAGGGAACTTATGAGTGGGGGAGGGAAAGATTCAAAGAATCATATTTACTCTGAATCCATTGTAGACCATTCAACCATGCTATTGAACATACCACCACCCTTTGTAATTATTTTTCTGTGGCCTGCTTGCAATTGCAGTTTCTTATGCCCTAACCATAAAAAAGTATACCCTAAAGATAAATAGGTGAGTAATAGTAGAAAGGAAAAAAATCTGATTGCCAAAGGTAAAGGTAGTGTTTTCCAAACTTTATCTGGTGGCAACACCGTTATCCACTTACAAAAATTAACAGTACCCCCATACTCCATTTGATCTACTTTTCACATTTGTATGCATGTATGCTTAAGGTGAGTTCACACTGTATACATGTATGATAAATACAAATCTGATACATGCATAAATAGAAATCTAGAAAAGTATAGGATTTGTAGAAGACAAATCGAAGATTTTTTCATGTTCTAGACCAGGGTTCGGCAACCTTTTCTATATGGCGGGCCACGTTCATTGTTGTGAATGCTTCGGAGGGTTTCATTGGAAATCATGAGAGCTTCAGCGGGTGGGCGTTTCAATCAGAAGTTAGCTAGAGATTTCGTGGTCTCATATTAGTGCAAATCAATTCTAATTACTTTACTAGCATTATAACTCCGCCAGAAAAGGTTTTGAGACCATAATTTCACTGAAAAAATATGGAATTGACTGTGTTAAATTATACCGATCACTTTTTCGTCATGGCTTTGCAGGCCTCATGAAATGCTCTCGGGAGCCGCATGAGGCCCGTGGGCCATAGGTTGCCAACCCCTGTTCTAGACTGTATGAGAGAAGTAGTATAAAAATCTGAAGCTTCAGCTCTGAATGGGAAACTTGTATTTATCCACCAACTCGCTCATGTACTGTAGGATCTAAATCGTCATTGATGGTCATTTATCAGTCTAGACCCAGGGTCGGCAACCTACGGCTCACAAGCCTTATGCAGCCCCCGAGAGCATTTTATGCGGTCTGCAAAGTCACGATAAAGAAGTGATCGGTATAATTTAAAACAGCCAATTCCATATTTTGTCAGTGAAATTATGATCTCAAAACCTTTTCTGGTGGGGTTTTAACACTATTAAACTGATTAGAATTGATTTTCACTAATATCAGACCACAAAATCTCTACGTAACTTCTGATTTAAACGTCCAGCCAGCCCTCCGAAGCTCTTGTGATTTGCAGTTCGGCCCTCCAAAGCATTCACAACAAGGAATGTGACCTGCCATATAGAAAAGGTTGCCGACCTCTAGTCTAGTCTGTTACATGATGTAGTGTTGAGTTCATGTGTGACTTAAAACAGTGTCTTTACTATTAGTTTATGTTCTTTTCACATTTAATTAAATAAATAAACAAACAAAAAATTTCTCATCCACCATCGACCTTTTTTATCTTTTGCTACTTTGTTGGTAATAACATAATTTGCAGCAGCACAAATGAACAGATATTCCTTGTCCGAAGACATATTGTGTATTGAATTGTCTAACCAAATGTGAACGCTTAAAAAATTTATACTTGTATTATACTTGTGTTAGACTTGTATATACTAAACTGTATGTAAATGTAGGATAAGTCTCATATTTGTATTTGTCGTATACATGTATGTAGTGTGAACGTATTTTAAGAAGTATTAAAAATTTGTTGAATTCATATAAGTACAATGAGAGATAGGCAGTGCCGTATTTACACACAGGCAACATAGGCAACTGCCTATGGTGCCAAATTATGAGAGGCGCCAAAATATGAACGACGCCAAATTA
The DNA here is from genome assembly GCA_036926305.1 of Uropetala carovei. Classification (NCBI taxonomy): domain Eukaryota; kingdom Metazoa; phylum Arthropoda; class Insecta; order Odonata; family Petaluridae; genus Uropetala; species Uropetala carovei. The sequence goes on along the minus strand of JAXCHB010000078.1, from coordinate 562,976 downwards.
TGAAAGATGGAAAATATCTTAGTTTTCGTTAAATAATAAACAAATTTTTAATTATATCACCTCATTTAAGAATACACTAACGTAATGTCTGTCAATAATTACGGGATTCTTTGAAAAATGGACAAATATTAAATTTTATATTTTACATTATATTAAAGGTAGTACTACAGTAAAAATTCCAACAGATACAGAATAAGTCTTTCATATAAGTAATTTTCTTATTCAGTGGTGGTTCAATTGATCATTGTTTTTCGTGTGGAATAAGCAGGATTGTGCCGATCACCTCAGTCGCCTATCAAAAGGGGCGCCAGAATTTGACTACAATGAAACTCTATCAAAAAATAGTCATTATTGTTTTAGATATTGTATATTTCTTTTTAAACGTGCAACAGCCCATATTTTATATGTCTATACTGAGTTGATCTCGTGCTGCTTGGTAGCATCTTTGTAACTATCACAGTGTATGCAACTTCGTTACAAAATTTAATTTAATGACAAAAGGTTCATTGAAAAATAGTGCCTATGGGCGCCTAAAACTTAAATCCGACCCTGGAGACAGGGTATGTAATGCTGCAATGTATGGTGAGTTTGCGATCATCGACTGATTAATAAAATAACAATATGACTTTTTGAAACTATGTATATACTTGTTATTCATTTTGCTTTTAATGTGATGTATGTGCTTTATGTGAATCACATATAGCTCTTATATTGGGGCAAATAGTGGAAAAATTAAGGTACATTTCTTCATCAAGCATTTTTAATCATTCTCATCAAATCTTCTGTGTTATTGAAATCATAGATCTTTGTGTATTTTATTACAGTTTTGCTGATTTTTCAGCAGATGAGTTATACTTTATACTAGAATTTACTTTTACATATTTTGAGTACATCTCACAACACACTACTGCATGTAGTGAAACAGTTTGGAAGTCACTGCCTCAAGGTGATTGAGTAAACTGTATGTGCATTTAAGCCATCCCTATGCTTAAAATGCAAATTCAAATGATTTTATTCGTCATTTAATGGGTAGAATGCGTATTATCATAAAATATAGTCTAAAATTCAAAATTTTCAAGCTTTCACTTATCTACAGTTAGTGCTTTATTTAAAGAGCCATTAGTCATTTAGGTAATGATATAATTATTTATTTAAATTCATAATTTGTTGTGTCAGGTATTATTTAACTGCATGGATGTGCATTGTATTATTTAGATAAAGAATAAATAAGATTTGCAACAGCTATTGCTTTACTTAAAATAAACCTTTCAATTGTGTTATTCGTGAGGATAATTGCGTATTGAGGATATATGAAAGAGAAATTATCTAGAAAAAGTGCTGTAATTTCTCTTCTTTCATTTTTTCTTTGGAATTATTATTTGAGGTGATTTGATGTTGAATCCTTGCATGTATTGCATTAGTTACTAAACAAAGCAAATGTCCCTTTTTCTGCACTACTGCTTCTTTAATTAATTACCTCTGTAAAACCTTGGCACTTCTTTGGCATTGTATCCCTTTTCCAATTACATCTACTTATTTACAACTTTCAGAAAGTTTGGTAATACATATTGGAGAATGTGGTTAACATTGTAATTTATTTCACCTGATGGTTATATTATGACGAACTTACTATGTTAAAGTTTGTTGTGAGAATATAGATGCTTCTTTAGTCGATTCAAGGAAAGAAAATGGGTCATAGATTTAATATTATTTTCATGTGCATTACCTATATTTAATTGAAATTTGTTTACAAGGTTTCTCATTGGCCTATGAAAATTAATACTAATTCAATAAGAAAAGTAACATTACGAGATCAATTTTTGAGTTGTCTCATTATGTATATTTCTCTTTTTTTTTCATTTTTAATATAAGGAAATTAATCAAGTAGGCTATAAATGTGTTGCTGCTTTCATGGCATTGGATGAGTCTGGCTTAGCTTGGGTTCTGTTGTCCATTTTGCATGATATCAATTTATAAGTAAACTATATTGTATTTGCATATAATTATTTTTAGTCTTTCTCCTGATATGTTTCTTAAATAAATTTTCATTTAAATCACATATGTCTTAAACTTAACAAGCTTTGGCACATTTTAGCCCCTTTTGTTGCTCTTTCAATGGTCACACAATATTTATTTGCCTGTAGGTGCTGCTGCTGTCGCAAATATAGCTGCACCAAGGTCAGCAGTAGCCAGCCCTATCATAAGAGCTTCTTCTGCTTCTGGGCTTCAAGTTTCAGGTGGTCCTCCAGGTTCTGGACTTTCAGGAGCTACATGTGTTGGGTCAGTGGAAAATGATACTTAATTTTGGAAAAATATTATTTTTAAACAGAAAAGTGTTAATTTATTTTATGATTCAAAATATGAAGAACTTGTTTCAAATTTTTGAAAAGTAAGACTAAATTCTGACATTTATCATAGGTTAGTATCAGAATTTCATTACTGAGCAACCCCTTACTTTACACAAAAATACAACATTTCATATTTTCAGTTTCTTTTTGCTGTTGTCCAAGCTTAAAGATGAGACTTGAAGATAATGCCTAATAACTTTTCATTGCTCAAGCACTGTAAATACTGCATAATCTTGTGAATACAAGTAACTTAAATTTTAATGGTTTATAATAGTGTCTGACAAATAATCACACTCGCGACACTCAACGCTAGAGAATGAGGCACGAGTAAACACTCCTCCGTTGCCTTAGTGCCTTTTTTTGGGAGATTTTCCATTGGTCCTCCGTTACTAGTCAACAACTACGTAAGCAGTCCCTCCCCTTTCACCCCTCCCCTATCTTCATCTTCCCCCTCCTCTCCCCTCCCCTCTCTTCCCTTCCCATCATGCGGTACCGGGAATTTTCCATAAACCAAATGGAGCTTAATTTCTCCATAAATTTGATGCCATGATTCTCCATTTTTTTTCAGTTCTGAGAACAATTTACCCCCATCAAATGTTTGACCGGGAATTTTTCAAAGAACCAAAAGAAAATTAAGGAATTATAATGTCAAATTTATGAAAAAATGAAACTCCATTTGGGTTACCTGAAAGCTTCCTGTACCCTTATAAGGATGTGGGGAATTGGTACACACTTCTGAAGGAAAAGAACATATATTCCTTTACAGTTTTATTGAGAATAAATTAAGGCAAATTTACAAAAAATTATTGTAATAATAGCAATCAAAATAATAATAACAGTTGTATTTATTAGTCTTTCGATCTGTATAAACAGATATAAGACAAGTCAAGGTTGACATAGTATAAACAAGAATGGATATATCATAAGAGCTTCTCTATTAGCACATCATAAGCAGAAACAGTAAATTCTAAACATTACTGGTATAATAAAAGTGCATAGATTCAAAGGCAAGGTCGGCCTTCTAGGGTATACAGCCGCTGCCTCCATATAGAACAATGAATGATTGGTCCATGGAGAGTAGGTTAGGATCCCCAACCAGCTATACCCAAACATCAAATCGCCGATTTGTGTCGGAAGTGGGTTGAGGGAACCTGGATCATTTAAAAATATAAAGACATATTTTGTGTCATTGTCTTCTTAAAATTTAAATGTATTAGCAATACCCATTTTTATAGCACTCTCTTTCAAATTCATTTTTAAAATGTCTACATACTTGAATCCGTCTCTTCAATATATTCTAAATATTAAACTCCATATACTGACATACAACTCCAAGCCATTACAGAACCACCCCCATACTTCACTGTGGAATGCAAATTTCAAACATTTCACTCAGTGTTTCGTTTACTCCACACTATAACCCTCACATCGGATCCAAAAATGTTGATCTTACATTCGTTTGTAACGATTATGTCAGACAAAAATCAAAACAAAATGTAAACGAATACTTTTGTGGCAATGAAATCATTTAATTCATTAAATTTAGACATAATTTATTAGAAACACACGATTATTGGAGTTCTTTCCCATATTTATTGCATACTTTGAGTTTTAGTTTCATACGTTGTTGTAAATTGTATAGAACATGAATATGCATTGTATACTGTAATGATTATGTCGGACAACAATCAAAACAATGTATATGAATACTTTTGAGACAATGAAATCGTTTAATTCATTATATTTAGACATAATTTATCAGAAACACATGATTATTAGAGTTCTTTCCAATATTAGGCTTGCTAGATGAAAATTTCAAAAAAATACATACATATAAGAGGTTTTTTGTAAAAAAGTATTAATTTTGCTAAAAGAATGTTTGATTTTTGTCAAAAAACTTACCTAACACGTTAGATCTACTCGAACTGTTAAAACTGCTTCAACTGATTTGAATCAACAAAGCCGAAACGTCGACGAATCACGTGACGTGACGTCAAAATACCCCTCCATCTCCTCAGTATCTTTTGGGGGATTTTCCATTGCCTCCTCAGATGGTCCCCACTCTGCTATGTAAGTACGTGGACTCTGCAAATAATACAACTACCATTGTTACAAAAGTAAAAGTTGATATATTTACCTGAGCTATGGTTTGCTTGGGGCGTTTCCTTAGCAACCTGTATTTATATATTATGGATGAGACACTAAAGGATAATCTGCAATGAGTGTCGCAGAATGAGAAATGAAAGCTCACCGTAATCCCTTTAGTAGCTACTTCCAAAGGGGAGGTAAATTTGGGGTTACCATGAAAACAAAGAACCAAATTATCTTTGTCTAACCATGGCCAGCATAGTCTTAAAATTCTGATAACATGACTTGCCACTTGCCTTTTCATTTGAATCAGAAAAGAAATTATTACACTGTTTGAATTGGTTAACTTGGAGACCTAGATTTCATTTATTTTAAATTAATGAATGTAGACTAAAAACCAATTATTCAGCCCTCCCTGCATATAATTAATCTCCATGTAATAATAAATAATGTTTTCAATTATATATGGTGACCAATCAAGAGGTGATTATTATTTATTAGAAGAAATAATTAGCACTTAAATGTTAAGTAATTGAAATTCTCCAAGTGTTCCATTTTATTTTTTAATTTCAAGCTTTAGAATCAGAGCTGGGAAGATTCGCTTCCTACCTTAAATTTTCCAACTTGTTCTGTTCCGAGTGATCAAAAGAAGGAACGGTTCCAGTTCCAGAACTGTTCCTAGTTTTTATAAATGTGCTTTTTACTGATAAAATTTGACATTAATTACAATGTTTTTCAATTACATCAAAGAATGATAAAACTCTTAAAAGTTGTGTGACCAAAGATCATCTTTTTAAAGAAAATGCAGAACTTTTTTGCTCTTTTTTTGTCTTTCTTCTTTTTTCCTCTGCCTTTGGTTCAACCTATTAAAATTGCATTTTTACACTTTCAATTTCTTTATGTATTCAAAGATGGTAATATAATTCAGTATTTATTTGGGTAGGTTTAGTTATATTACAAACGGTTGACATATCTGGCATTTCCAGAGGAAATAAAAGTAAAGTAAGTTGAGTGATCTTATTTAGAAAACAACTAACAGTTAAAAATAATTTTTTATAAATAATATATTATCAGCTCTTGAAGGAGATGGGAAATAAACCTTAGAACACAAATTAGCTAATTATTTACACGGTGCATTATTTACAGTCAGGGTCGGCTTTGGACAGTAGGCGACATTGAGGCTAGATAAAAATTGCTGACCTCTGCCCAAGCTTGTTGCATATAAAACGATTCATGTGTGTCCTTTTTGGTTCTTTTTAATTTATGAGACAAATACAAATATTGTATGAGAAAATTTTATTTGCCCGATGATTATGATATAGTTTTATCTTGTTGATAGCATCAAGACGTTGGATTTATATTTTCCTCTTCAAATTCATAAAGCTTTTCTTTAGTCATTGTCTTAAAAGGACATCTTTAATCAATTGTGTGTGTCATATTTCTGTCTGCAGATACACCCCAGGTGGAGCCCTCCTCCGTCCTGTGTCATCCCCCTCCCCTTCAGCAAACATCCTTCCTCGCATCACTAGTCCTCCGGCTTCATCCATCTCAACCACAACCGTAAGCACTCCTTCTTCTGTTTCAACCTCCGTTGTGGCCTCAAGTGGTGCTACGACATGGGTTTCATCCAAGGCCACCACTGCTACCCCTGTTGGCGGTGCTGTTATTGTTCAGCCTCAGGGTCATCACCAAAGAGGACCTTACTCACAAATACGGACAGGAGCAATGACAGGTTTGTTTTGATTTTTGTCGCTAATTTGTTGTCTTTCAGTGAAAATGCTATGCATAAAATGCTCGTCATCTTGTAATGGTATTATTTGAAAAAAAATTTTACTATATCCAAGAAAGTCGTCACACATATGGAAGCATAGAAACCTTGTAACATGTTATACCTTAATTTTCCTAAGTTGGAGTGTAACAGCACTAGAGGTGGGTGTGCACTGTTGACCTCCCCTCTCCTCCCAACCATTCATCTCAGTTGTCTCAGTCCTTAATATCGAGATGTGGTAGGGTTGCATCCAAAGTGGTGCTTCACGAGAGTTCTCAGTTCCTCTGCAGTTCAAACCTATGAAGCCAAACGTAGGAAAATAAATTGATAAAGGGAAGAAATGATAAAAATAATTTTCTGATTGGAAGTTAATCAATATGAAATAAATTGCATGTCATTTACTTTATTCTACGTTGAATTTTGGTATTTTAACTTTATTATGGTTCTTTTGCCCTTTCAGTAACCACCAAAATGCCACTTCATGGTCACCGATTGCAGGTTGAAGCTGCACCCGTAAGAACAACTTCTGCCGCAGCTACATCTTCAAGCCATGGTGCATCCATCTCATCATCATCTGCATCCTCTACTACAGGTCTGGGAAAACAGCCAATGTCTCAGCATGTAACTCAGGTAAGTCTGATTTTGAGAATACAGGTGATGCTCGTTATACTACAATTCGATTTATGCACTTTCATTTTAATGCCATTTATAACAAAGATTATAACATCTAATTTGCGTCACCACACTCGTTATTATGCCATCACTATTGCCATGTGCAGTTGACAGACGGAACAGACAAACCAGACATAAAAGACTTCTGGCAGAGTTGGAACATTAAGATGGCCATTGATATCATTGGTGATTCCTGGCCAGAAGTCTCACAGAAATACATTAATGGAATTTGGAGGAAGATCTGACCTGAGGTCGTCAGTGACTTAAGAGGCTTTGATGCTCAGGATTTGGAGAGTGAAAGACATGCCATCGTCGAGATGGCCCATCGATCTGGCTTTGTGGAATTTGATAGAGATGGTATTGTAAAGAACTTATGAATGAAGGCCTTATAGCAATGAATGAGAAGTAAATAAGAGAGGAATCTGAGTCTAGTCCTCTAGCTGGAGCCTAATAGAACCCTCTCAATGAAGGATTTGGTAGAAATTTTCAAGCACCCGGACAACATAGCAGCAATCCTTGATGAAAAAGATTCAGATCGTCAGGGGAGCTCTAAAGTTATAAAAGGTCCAGCGTTCGATCTTTGTAAGCATTTATTGAGAACAATGCAGTGATAGAAGTGTTATTTTAGGTAGTTGCATATATCATCTAGAACAGGGGTGCACAACCTGCGGCCCACCACCAGTGTTTCATGGTATTCAAAACTTTTTTCGTTTATTTTAATTAACCACCAAATATTATTTTCCGTGTAGCAAAATCTGTTAAGATACTATATAATGTTGAATTGAATTCTTAGTAAATATTTCTCAATTCAAATAAGTTCTTTTTAATGCTGTATATGGTTTTTTCTCAAAGATATTTCTATGATTGAATTTCGTGTTTTTTAATATTGAAATGTTAACCCTAAAAAGCTAATTCTAACTTGATTTTCATGCATATGGTGCCTAACAAACTCTAGGTAACTTATGATTTAACTATAATTCATTGACCATTTCCAATGCGGCTCACCAAAGGGTTCACTGCCACCAATGTGGTCCACCATGCAGAAAAGGTTACCCACCACTGATCTAGTATGAATACCAACTTAGTTCTGCAGAAAAGCCTCATGATGCTCTTAATCTGAAGGAAGCCTATGCGCTCAGTGAATTCACTGGTATTCACCGTTTTTCTTTGATTTTATAGATTTAAATCTCTTTGCGAATTATATTTGTGTATTTAAAACATGCTGTGCAAAACTAAACTAAAAAATTGTAGGTATAATTTGCCCAGGTTTGGGAATGGAACTCCCTTGATTTACATGTATACTATGGGAAAATTACTTTCGATTTATGCCATTTCAATTTACAGCATACTCCTCAGGAATGTATCCATGGCATAAACCGAGCATCACCTGTAATGGTATGGAAACATTACCAATCCTCCAAAAATGTCAAAACGGTAAGAAAAAAGGTATTATTAATTGAAGAAAAAGAATTCATTGCATTTGGAACTTTTAATTATCCATTACTTTGAAATATTTTTATCTCATTTAACCTGATTTAAAAGATATATTTGGGTAAAAATGTGTAGTCGGCCTGATGTAATGTTGTTCGTTTTTTCCAAAATGATTTGGCGCATTTCTGGGAAATGGCTAAAAAAATATTTCGTGAATAATTGTGATATTTTTTAAACGGATCAAGTCTTGCAGGTTGTGATCACGAATAAAAAGCAAAATAATATTTTTGAAACATCAAAACCTAATCCTTTGAAAAACGTTTGCGAGCTTCAGTTTTCAAAAAACCAGTTCTTAAAAAACCTTCCTTTCATTTATCACTTCACTCCAAGCTTTTTTTCAGTTAGAAAATCTCTCCTAATCTTTTCCGCCCATATTGTGTGTATTCACTTGTAGTTATTCAAATCACTCTGGTTACTTGCTTTGGAAACAACCTTTGTTGGTTACACGCTCTCTACCCACATGCAGTCAACTCCGCTTGGGACACTGCCATGTCAATTTTTATCTTGATTTTGGTTGCTTCCGCCGTTCATGTCACCTGCTTTCACATGTCTGTGCATCATTGTTTCTATTGCTGTGATAAAATTTCCTAATTTTTTATAGCGATGTCTGTGTTGCCTGAGGTGATTTTACTTTTGTATCGATATTTTGTTATTCATAGCAACAGCTGACAATTTTGTTTATTTATTGTTTTTTCAATGTGAAGATTATTGAAAGTACAGGTGATCCCTGATGAACGCGAAGGATGTGTTCCTGACAACTCTGCGTTAAGCAAAAATCTGTGTTTGCTGGGGGCACTATAACCCTTAAGCGCCCAAAGGAAAATAGTTTTACAAAAGGTATTTTTGGGCCCACATTCAATGGAAAAACATATTATCACAAGATTTTATAGTCATTTATAAGAGAAACAATAAAATTATGTGGTAAACAATATGACAGAAAAGCTTAATCTCCACCACTATGTTTTAGTAAGTCTGTCTGTCTGCTCCTTTATGCACACCCACATTTCTCAACCGATTCCGACCAAATTTGGCATGAAGGGGAAGGTCAATGCAGGGTTTTAGTGTCCGACTGTCCACTTGATTTAAACATTTTCCCGAGTCCTACTATTGATTTGAATCAAATTTGGTATGATTTTGAAGGGCTCCCAGGAATAATTCATGTGGTTTTTGTTTCTCTCAGTTTTGTTCAAAATGGTGGCCGATTGAATTCTTAAATACCATGTATCATTTAGAGTTCCGATTGGATTTGTACCAAATGTCCCCGGACAATGCCGGGTATTTATGCTAGTGTATATTCAAAGCACATATTCTAAAAATCATTCCTGGGACATGTATGAGGATCTATGAACCTCTGAATTAAAATAAGAGTCCAGGGTCAACTGCTTGGCCTTTTTTTGCTTATTACACAAGTCGGTAACATTCATGTATTGCATCGCAGCCCCTCTTCATGGCACTCACCCATGTGAAGTCATTGTCATGCTCTCCCAACAAAGCCATGCACTGATTGTGTAGTGAAACTGCCTCTTGAATGACTTTGCTAGTCACTGGAGTAGACTCAGGCTCTTGCATTTCCACGGATGTTACATGGTGATCCAACTCCTGCAGCTCATCTTGGTAATGGGCTCACCATGGGAGGTAAGCAACACATGTACATCATCCACGCTGACTCCCTAGATCCCCGCTATGGTGGCAATGCGGCTGATGTCTTGTAAGAGTATTGGATAGCTCCTCTTCAAAGTCAGGGGAGCCCTGTATGATTTCTGAGTACAGTCACCACCAAACACCCATCATACAAGACTGGGAACTTCATCCCGGGCCTCAAGTTATGGATGGCCTTCATTATGTGAACGAATTTCCATGAATCCCACATACTTTGTCTGTCCTGTCCATTGTTCTCTTTGATGAGTTGCTTAAAGATGAAGGTCACTATTATGCCATGATCTGTGGGCTGCAGGGCAGACGTGATGTTTGGCGGAAGAAACGTCACTTCATCGGGGAAGTCTGTGCACGTTCTCCAGATGGAGAGGATGACTTGCGCGTTTTCAAACACCAGCAGAGCCGGGGTTCAATATCAGTGTCCTCACTATATTTTTTTACAGCTGGGCAGAAATAAGATCTGAACCATGCTATGAATAAGTCTTGAGTCACCCAGGCTCTGCGATTGCTAAGCCACACAATGAGTAGATCAGCCTTACTATATTCATGCATAGCACAAGTTCTCGGAAGCATTTCTGCCCAGGAGGATAGTTAGCCATTCCTTAGTAGCTTATAATCCAGTGGCACTTTTCACTGTAAATAAATGTACGGGATGGTATTCGCTTCCAGAAAACCTCTGTTTTATCCAAATTAAAAATTAAATTTGCTGGAAAATACTCCCTTTCCAGGATATCACGTAACTCCCTGGAATAATTTTCTGCCGCCTTTATATCCACACAAGCCGATTCACCAATTATTCTAAGGTTGTGCAAATTAGATTGCCTTCTGAAGCAATCAATCCACCCTTATCCTCAGATGATCCATCACCATGCTGGGCTATGATTGCACTGTGCACAAGAAATTATGCTGCAATCGCACTATGCATATGATATTTTTATATATAAAATTTTTGCTTTTCAGTGTTTTGATAATTTGAAAAAAAACCACATAACAAATCCATGTTGGCTGGGGATGCATTAAGCGGGGTCATCTGTATTTAAAAATTATTCACAAGTGTAATTGTCAATAATTATTCTTGAGGATGTTGATGTCAAGAGCAACCATATTCATTACTCTTTATGGATGAAGTCATGCTTTCGATAAAGTCCCGCACAGTAAGTTAGTGAAGAAATTAAATGACTGTGGAATAAATCGAAAGATAATCGAGTGGATCAGGGACTTTCTTAATGAGCGTGAACAAATAGTAGTTATAGATGGATTTAAATCAGATTCAGTCAGCGTAGCCTCCGGCGTTCCACAGGGAAGTGTAATCGGCCCCCTACTATTCCTTTTATACATAAACGACTTAGATAAGGTTATTAAAAGTAAAATCAAGTTATTCGCGGATGATACAGTAGTTTACAGAGAGATTAACAGTCCTAATGATCAATTATTACTTTCTGATGACTTAAATGCAATTCTCGAGCGGTGTAAAGAGTGGCAGTTAGAATTGAACTTAGGAAAGTGTTCCTTTATGAGATTCTGGGGAAACAAAAACATTGACACGACGAATTACACTGTTGAAGGCGTCCAGCTAAAACTAGCCGATTCCGTCAAATACTTAGGCGTTACTTTAACAAGCAACCTCTCGTGGGATATGCACATACGAAATATATGCGGGAAGGCTAAACAGAAACTAGGATTCATCAAATGCATAGTAGGTAAAAGTGAGGAAAAGAGACATGTTACTTCTCTTTACTAAGACCGCTATTAGAGTACGCATGGAGCATATCCGTACGAGAAAGGATCAATCTCAGAGTTAGAAAGAGTGCAGCGAAAAGTCGCTAGATTCGTCAAAAATTGTTACGATAGAAACAATAGTGTTACAGCCTTGATACAGGACTTAGGATGGGAATCACTAGCTGAGCGCCGATCACGCTCTAGGTTAAAACTTCTCGAAAGATTTAGAACGCATATATTCTCCAGCGATGTCGAAGAAATAATAAGAGCGCCAACTTATATTGGTAGAACGGACCATCCTCGTAAAATAAGAGAGATAGCCTGTAGGACTGAGAGGTATAAAGGCTCGTTTTTCCCTAGAACGATAGCTGAGCAGAACAGAAGTTACGAAAGGAAACCAGCCAACGTAGAGTGATATTATACATTATTATGCGCTTTACCTTGGTGCTATTGCACCCCCTGCCACACACCATTGCGGTGGCTTGCAGGGTGAACTATAGATAGATAGATGCTGAACACATAAGATTTTCTTTAAAATGCTTTTTATTTGATTAAAGGATGTGAGGGCTGGAGGATCTGGATCCCCTACTGAATATTATATGAAAAACATTAATTTATGTACTGTAGGTTTTAGTTCTTAAAAAAATTACTTTGATTTTTATGATTAGTGCAATAAAAATGAGCTGAAACTTTTTTCATGTTATTGTTTTTATTGTATTTTTCTATTTTGGTGTGTCCTTCCAAATATTTTTGACAATCAAACTGGTCCCCCCACAATTGGGAGGCTATTTACATCCCTGATTTGAATTTTTTCTCATTCATGGTCTTTAGTAATGCCTATTTATATGAAGATGGAGCAATTACGCAAAATTCTGGGCATTTAATTCTGACCACTTTGGGTTAATGTAATATTTACCGTATATACTCATGTATAACACGCAGTTTGAAGACCAAATTTTCAGGTCATAAAGTGGGGGTGTGGGTTATACATGGGTAACACTTTTATGCACTTAAAGTTGGAAATTAAAGTGAACCTACCTCACACCAGATTATCGCTTTTTGAGTGAATTAAGGGGAAAACCACAATAATTATTGATAATCCAGGTACTACATATATTAATTATATGTATAGAACACCCAATTACTTCTATACAGTTATATTTCCATCCTCTCCAAATATTCCACATTTTACTGCCTCATCAACTGATTGCTGTAATTTTTGCAAAATCGCCAGATAGACTTCCCACAAAACATGCATCGAAAACAAAGAAACATAGAATAAGCAAATTGAAATAATTTTATTTAGTTAATGATTCTAGAATGTACAGTTAACAATGAAAGTAATTTAAAACCCGTAGAATGAGGTGTATGAACAATCTTACCTTTGCATTTCCTGTTCCAGATTTGTTTGTTACATTTTCATGTTTTTCCTTCTTTAAACAGTTTTAGTATGTGATAGGAAAGAGAGAATCAACATCTAATATAAATCAGAACTGTATCTATTTATAGATCCCTTTTTGTCTGATTTAAAAGGATTGGCAACAGTGGTGCTGCAGCTTTCTACGCCGCGTCAGTTTGGCCAACTTACTGTATAAAGTTGCTGCCATCTCAACTGAATCGTTTTCATTATTGATGATGTCTCTCTAAGACGTAATGTGGAGCTTATTAAACGTAATACTTATGGGCAAGTTCAAGCGTTTTAAAATAAAAATAATCCAAGGAATTTGGCTAAACTTTGTGGTAATTGGTACTCATATTTCCGAAGAAAATAATAACTTTGTTAAATTCCACAATAAAAAATTGTGGAATTTCACAAAGCTATTATTTTCTTCGGAAATGCGTTTTAAAATTGTTAACTGGCGATAATTTAATGCTTTAACATATTTATTTATGGTACTCTAGTTAATACTTAACATGACGATATTATTTTATTCTTATACTCCACAAAAATCAAGGGTGTGCATTATAAATGGGGTATTAGAAAAAATCAGGATTTTTTGGCAAAAAGTACGGGTGTAGATTATACACGAGTATATACGGTAATTGCTATATGTCAAAGTTAACTTTATACTTACAGTCTGATTAGTGAATTTTGGACAAGTTGGTATATTTTTCACTGAATAGATAAGACATAGCAATTCTTCTATATTCACTTTAAGCCCAAATGGCAGATAATAATCTAGATTGATATATTTTTGACATTTTGTATAATTTCATGTCATTTTTTGGCCTGTTTAGCTTGAAATTAATGAGTTTTCACTGTATTTGCTATTACAAATTCACAAGCAAGGCATCTACTTATGTGGTATTGGACATGGAATCACAGGGTGAGCAATGCAGGTCATATATAGTGAAATTTTATGTTATAGTTTCAGATTTGACATTTATTATCCTCCTGTTATTGCAATACTAAGAACTACCAACTTCTTCAGAACATCATATTATTTTTATATTCTCTTCACAACATCTGAACCATTTTTGTCCAAAGAGTAATGTTGCATTGTTCAACCTACAATGAGTGAAGGTCACTGTTACTCCTACTATCAGTGACACTTGTTAGATCTAACCTGTTCTTATGCAGACTTTACGGCAGGGGCAAGTTTGGCCTTTGGCCAATAAGGCACAACTTAATTATTGCAACTATTTTGTTAAAATATGCCCCATAACAGCTGGAAAATACAGTACATGGTTTTGCTTATGCTACTTGATGCACAATATTCAATTAAGGCTTTATTGTCATCTCATTGTTTTTTCTGTTTGGTCTAATTTTTTCAGCTGCACATCCCCGAAAAGGGTTACTTCAAAGCTGGTGGTGCGTCATCGTCTGGTGCTGTGACTATAGCTCAAGTGCTCTCATCAAGGGTTGGAACAGTGTCTGGCCTAAGTAATGCGCCTTCATCGATTTCATCATCATCAGGCAATGCAACAGCCTTCCCTTTGCATTTCACTCCGGTGTCATCTCCAATGCCTGGACGTCCGTCTTCAGGGTCAGGTCCGTCCTCTGTCTCAACTACTTCATCAACCACCACCACTCCTGCTGGATTACACGGTATGGTTTCGACAACCAGAATTGCATTAGCTGGCACTAGAGGGCATCAACAGTTGGTAGGTCCAAAGGTATGTAGATTTTGTACTAGTGGTTTAAAATGGTTTGCATTTAAATTGTATGGGTTTAGAAAAATATGACAATTCAACTATTTATTAATTTCCTTGGTGTTTATGCAAATTGCCTAATTGTTAAACTATATGAAAATTTTGATTTCCTAGCTTTTATCTGTTGATAATAGCATAACTGTTTTGTTTATGCAATATGGACCATTGCCATTTTCAGCCTTGAAGGTAATATATATTTTTATCTTGTTTGTGTATTTTTGGTGTCCATTATTATTCCAGTCAAATTTGTGACTAGAAAACTGAGCTGCATCATTTTCTGTTATTATCAGCATCTTTGGTTTAAGAGGATATTCTTGCATTTATTTCTATTTAAATGTGTTTATGTGTTCATTTTTAGTTAGCTTAATTGTTTCTTGTATAAAAGTAATTTTTTGAAACTAGAACCAAGGCTATGACTACTTTCAGTCATTGCATAAAGTATTATCTATTTGTATCATTTTCTGAGGCAAGGCTCAGAAGTATTAATCGATCATCTTTGCCTTTGGCAGGATTTGAATATAAAGTTTTGCTATGCAACAGGATAATCGTAATAATAAAGACCATATAAAAAATTGATGGAAATATGAAGATCATAATTACGTTATGCAAAATAGGTATAAATTCTAATTGCACTAGAAATCTGGATCTAATTTAACCAATGCTTGATTCTTTAGGTCATAGCTCAACCAGTTCATGGACCTTCATCCATCCAGATTACTCAAGTACCGGTTCAGGTTCCGTCTTCTCCGACCACCACGCAGCAGCACCCAGTGTCTTCGAGCTCCTCGACACCCACCTCAACTTCTGCTCAGGCCCCATCCCAATCTTCTCAGCATCTTCCGTTGCAGCCGCTACAAAATCAACAGGCCACCATCCATACCGTAGTGCCATTGAGTTCCGTTCATCAGCATCAACAGCAACATACTCATCCTGTCCAGCAACACCAGGCGCACCAAGGCACTGCCATTGCCATCACAACTGTGGTGACGAGAGCATGTGAGTTTTGTTGTTCCCTTTTAAATTTCAAATCTCTTATTGAACCAGTCATGATGTCAAATTACTGTTAAACCATTCCTTTCTATCATGACGTGTTGTGCCGTTGTTTCTGAATAAGGTTGAAGTAATCAGTATTTTTTCAATTTCATTGAAATTTTAGAGTTGTGTGATTGATATTGGGAGAGGTAACCAGTGGTATAACAATGGGATGGCCAAATGCCACGGGCCTGTGAGGCCCAACGGGGGATCTTTGAATTTTTCTGGATGTAGAAAAAAATTAAGGTTCTTTTAGCGATTTCTCTTATTTGCCCTAATGTTTGAATGACGTTCCAGTTAATTGTTACTTTTGGACAGAGTAATTTAAAGTGCGTATTCCTGATAATCTATACTAATAAAGCAGAAAGTTTGTATTTCTGTCCGGTAGAGTCCAGGGCACTTCTACTTTACCTAGAAGGTTGAAATTTTGCATGTGGGTACCTTTCTGAAATTCATCAAAGGGAAAAATCCTAAAACTCCATATTTGTTTAAGTAGGACAAAAAAACTTTTAATCTTGGAAAATTGCATGATTGCAGTTTTTCAATGCTTGATGGTGCTGATGAAATTTTGTATAGAAATTTAAAAAAATAAAGTATCGTTGTTTATTGTTTATGAATAATCATTTCATTCACTGAGAAAAGTGGTTTAATGTCTAATTTATTAAAAACACAGTTGTGAATTTCTTGATGCGACATTTATACATTTTCTGTCTTTAACCGGGGTTGAAAGTTACTGTTAAACAATACGGGATTATTTTTAAAAGTGAGATATTTCCCTGTCAAAATCTGGGGTTCTACTGTACTTAGAACGATCAACTTCTTGAAAACTGTGGGGAACTATATTAATGTACTAGTGTAATGCCTGTTGAAATATCAACAGAAGAATTATAGATAGATAGATTATTATTATTTTCATTTAAAATAATTAATATCACACTTTTACATGTGAAATATTTTGTCATATACAGTATTTCTAGTGAGTATTCTGTTGTTGATGGGCTATCTTTAGTTAAACTTAAAGTAGTTTTGTCTCGTTCTCCCCCTCCCTCCCTCTCACACCCTCTCCCCTCCCCCCTCTGTCCTCCTCCCTCTTGCTCCCCCTTCCACCTCTCTCTCCCCCCCTCTCTCTTGTATCAAAAGCATTCAAAGCACGTTTATCCCAATATAAGGATTGAATTATCAATATGATATAGAGGTCTAACAATGGAATTTGTAGGCAAGGCAACATCCCGTTAAAATCACAACATTTCCGCAAACTGTGTAAATGAAATGTTTACTTTGAGAAATTTCGAACTGTAGGCGGAAAAAGATGAACAGAATAAGAAACTTTATAATGTTTTCATAAAAATGGTTCATATCCAAAGAATGTAGGCCAAATCTTTCTAATTTTAATCTAAAAAAGAATGAAAGCCTACACATCGAAATGTCTGTTTTTACGTGTTACCTTATGGGAAATGGAAATTACCCCCTGGAGTGGAACCCGAGTCTTTGATCTTGAGTTTCATATATTAAAACGTTTTGTTATTATATCATAATGCTATCCTGAAAATTTCATCAAATTCGGTTCAGTCGTTTGCAAGATATTAAGCTTCAAAAAGCATTACATGACAAAGTGACATTGTGACACTGTCTTTTATATGTTAGATACTTTGCCAAGATAAGGGTTAAGGCTTGGTACAACAATTATATTCTTCAGAATTTAGGCACTCCAGAAGTTTGTAATGGGACTTGTTTGTAGTATTCAAACCTTATATCCTCATGTTATTGAAGCAGTAATTTTGACAGGATGCACAAAAGGACATTGTTTTCATACCATGTATCCATATGATTCCTAGCGACTAACCCATTTGAATTCATATGACTTCAATTTGCGGTAAAGGTTTGTTTTGCAATGACTATTAATAAGATCAAAGGTCAGTCACTAAAATTGGTTTGGATCAACTTAGGTATGTGCACAATGCTTTTCTCATAGTCAGTTTTATGTAGAATGCTCAAGAGTAAGTAGTGGAAATAATTTGTATATTCTTTCATAAAATGGAAAGGCCCTCAACATAGTCTATAAAGAATTATTGTAAATGGTTTTAAGTACCTTAATCAAGATAATTAAATTGAAGGAATAGAAATTATTAATTCAAAACCATGAAAGATTATAGGTACCTGCCAACAGAACTTTACAAGATATTAATTATAAATACTCTGGGTGAAGAATGGGCTATTCTGCTAGTTGATTAATAAGTCCAACTTGATAGGTTTTACAGTGGATTTCAATTTTAACTGAGCATATGTATTTGTTGGGCGAGGGGAAGAGGGGCTCTTGCTAATATTTTGCCACTAACTCTTCTGCTCCTATTTATGCCGCTGGAGGTAACTTATTAGTCATATATTGATAGAATTATAGACATCTATTATGCCATAAATTTTGAAATAGTAGATCAGGAATTCAAATGAATTTTATCAGCATTGAGGTATATTATAAAGCCAGTTGAGAATCTCTCAACCTAATTGAGTATCTAAGGATTAATTACTGAATTGATGTTTGAAAAAAATTCCTTAGCTTATATTCATATATAAAATTTACAATATTTATTTATTTTGCCTACAGCAAGAATTATCTGCCGATTGATATTTTTCTTTTTCAGGGTTATATTACTTAGTTATATACTTGCTTGTAATATAGTTGTAATAGCATGGAATGATGATTCTTTATCTATTATAACATACTAGTGATGCTGCGCAATCTTTGCGCGGTGAATTTTCAATTGATTTATAAAAAATGATGAAGTATGTAAAATAAGTTTTTTTTTATTCAAATATATGTCCTTTTTATATAACAATCAATGCAACCGTTTATGTAGATTATCAATTAAGAGAAGATAACCATGTAATGTGTTTAAAAAAATAACGTGTGTTCCTATTCTCATTTAATTTTAAATTTATGCGTGAGTCTATTTGCATTAATAAACATTGTGGATGTATAATATAATGGTCCTACTTACAAAGAGATAAGATTCCAGCATTCAAACGATGATAGGAAGATTCAACTGCTTTGATTAAATCGTTAGAAATGCTTCCCGTATGCAGTTAACTGAATAATTATCCGTAAATATTTATGTTGCTATGTTTAAATGTTGACATTGCTACAGCAATAATTTCGATGCTTAAACAAAGCGCGAAGCGAATAACACTTTTCTTTCACCTATTTGAGGGTTTAATTGGCATTAATTGAATCGGAGGCAACAGTGATGGTTGCCTTGACAACGTCTGGAAAGGGTACGAAATATCTGTAAAATTTCGAAAACAATTGCGTATTTCTGAATGATTCGACCATGTGAGATACAGGGTGGGACGGATGGACATCCGGCTATTACAGATTTAGATGTAGCAACATATTTAATGTGTCACCAAATTAAAAATTGTTTATTTCCATAATAAATTTGGCTCAAATTTTTATGCCGATTAAAATTTGCAATTATATACACAATATCCTGTAAAAGTTTATACTGTTTATTTATTATTGTTTATTTACTACAAAGTTGTGATGTTGCTATAGCTTAAGTAAGTGGTGCCCAACCTTTTCTACATGGCCGCATTGAAAGTTCCAAATTCTTGTGCTGGATTAGAGTTTAAATCGGAAGTTAATTATATATTCAGAGATGTTATACAAGCGAAAATCATGTCAAAATAAGGTTTTTTTGGCTAACATTTCAATATTAAAAGTTTTATTATCAAAATTTCATAAAAATGTACGAATTTGTGTGTTAAATTTTTCAGATTGCTTTTTCGTCATGGCTTCGTGCTCCACTGACTTAAGTCAAAATATAAATGGTAAAAATAGAGTTGACAAAAATCTTTCCATACAGGTAGTTAATTTCCACTGCAATGTTGAACTTAAATAATATTTACCGAAATGTTTTTGTTGAATAATATTTTAAAATCATTTTTATTAATTACACTCCCAGGATTTTAAAATCACAGAAAAGAAAATGTGCTTAGCATCTCTGCAAAAGGATGGTGGGTTTGATGTTTTGAAAATTTTAATTAGTTGTTGGTCTCATAATGAAAATATTCTGCCTTATGTACTTGGATAAATTTGAAAAGCAACCTTTTATGAAGAATAACTTCATTAAGCCTCCCTGTTTTATTTGAAATTAGATTGTTTTGAAGCAGCCTGTGAGTGTTGCTGTAACTATTAATGTTCATCATCATCATCATAGGTAGTCTGTCCGTTGACAGGTCCGTCATTATTCATGGTTAAACCTGGCTCTCCATATTCTTCTATTTTCTGCAGTCTTCTTCATGTCTTGATAGCTCTCTCTCCTTTTCATGTTGTCTATCAGCTGAAACCTTTTCTTACCTCTTTCTCTTTTTCAATCCAGTTTTCCTTCTAGCACTTCTTTAATCATGCACTCTCTCCTCAGTTAATGTCCGATCCAGTTTACTTTCATCTTTTTGATAGTCTGTATAATCGTTTGCTTCTCTCCTGTTCTTCGTAGTACTTCCTTGTTTTTCATCCTATGTCCATTTTATCTTCAGCATTCTTCTCCATGTCCACATTTCGAAGCTTTCCAAGTATTTTATATCATTTTTCCTTAGCGTCCATGTTTCTGCCCCATACAAAGATATAATCCATACATAGCATTTTATCAACTTCTTGCAGATATCCTCCTTTATATTCCCCGTTAGTAAGTTTCTTTCTTCTGAAAGCAGCTTTTGCTTTTGTTATTCTTGTCCTGATTTCATCGGTACATTTTGCTTCTCTCGTTATGATGCTTCCAAGGTATTTATAGACTGAAACTTGTTCTAATGGTCCTCCAGTACTTATGTTCAAATTTTCTTCTTTTCTTGATATTCTCATGACCTTGCATTTTTCTGTATTTATTTCCATGCTGTATTTTCTACCTGTTGTCCCTAGTCTAGTTATCATTTTCTGGAGTTCCTTTTCTTGCTATAAGTACTTGATCATCTGCATATTTCACTGTTCTTATAATCCTTCTTCCAATTTTAAATCTCCCATGCCTTCTAATGCTTCTCTCATTAGCCTCTCTCCATATACCTATATTGAATAGGATCGGCGATAGACAACAGCACTGTCTTACTCCTCTACCGATATTTACTCTGCTGGTATCAGCAATCTCCAACCTGACCTTTGCAGCTTGAGTCACATATAGATTCCTAATCATTCTCCTGTCTTTCCAGTCTACACCTATATCCTTTAATATCCTCATCAACAGTACCCAATTTACTCTATCAAAGGCCGTATGCCAGTCGACGAAACATACACAGCAATCTTGGCTGTACTCTATTGCCCTTTCTGATATTATATAGACATATATCTTAGTCAGATATGGCCTTACTTCATTGAAATCCCAGCAGAACAATAGAGTTAAGATTCAGACTGGTAAAAGAATACAAAAAATCATTTAATATTTTTACTTATTTGAGTTATGTAGCATTAACATTCTCATTAAGCTTAAATCCATTTCAAATCCTTGTCATCACATATGATAATTAAAAAGGTTCTTATTTACTATAGAATGTAAATTCTTTTTTTATTTTTATCCATTTATATATTTCCTCTTAGTGATCTCTTTATTTTAATTTCTTTTAGATACATAAAATGCTATAATTTCTATTGTTTCTAACTATTTAACCCCTCAAGCCTGCAATTTTCTAATCCCTGTTCATCTCTTTAAAGTAGCCATTTTAATGTATTTCGGCATCCTTGGCATTAATGTTTATTTTTTTGATTGAGGAAACGGTAAATAGATGGTTCTGAAATTAAGGTTTCTTTCAAGAGAAGTCATGGTCCATGCACGTCTGCAGACAACTGCTGTCGGACTAGAATGATGAGGTTCACACACATGCACATTGAAGGGGCCTGAAGGATTAATGCTAATTTGTAGCAGAATTTCACAGCAGTGTTATCACATGTAAACTTCAGAAATTGCATATTAAAATACTTTGAAGAAGTGGTTATTAGATAATTTTTATAGCCATTGTACACAAATGAATTTCTTGTTTTCGATGCTGCGTGTGATTGGAATGCTATGCAAGTATTCTTGTTAAACCTATGTGTTTAAGCATGTTATAATCTATTTAAGTATCTATGTATGTAGTGGTGTATGTCAACATTTTGTAATAGTAATGTTTTGGTTTTTTGATTTATCTGTATTTGTTATTGGTATTTTTTATACAAATCAGTGTCAGTTTTCCTTTGAATATTTACTACAGTAATGAGGTTTATGTGTATTGTAATTACCTCCCAATATTGAGGTGTAATGTTTGATTTTGCATTTGAAGGCATGGGTGTTTATGTTTGCCTTTCTTATTCTTTCCCCATCAAAACAGCATTGCTACAATTACTGTTATTATTAGTTAAATCATTTATTTAATCTTATTAAACGGTCAAACTATTGTCATATTATTTTTCCAAAGGGACCATTTCAGTATTTTGCTGGATTTTAAAAATGTAATTCTGTGATAATATTTACTAAAGTTAAAAATGTTTCATGATAAACAATATTATAAATTTAAAGATAAAGTTCTCTAATTTTGTATCTTATTTAATTTCATATCTTTGATGACTTGTATTGGCTTTCCATCTAGTTTTATAATTGATGTCACAAAATGTCTCATAGCATAATTAAATATGAGATTAATAAATAGGTGTTATATAAATCATAAATAATTGATCTCATCACAATCTTACATTTTCAATTTCCATTAGTAAGATTCTTCAAGTGCAAAAAGGAATCTGTTTTGAGTTAAAAATTATTTGTTATTTTCTTTCAGTTCAATTTTAAAATAGCTCTAAACAATGTTCTAAAGGCTATTCAAATGCAAGTAAAAGACTATTTAACACTTTCGCTGACAAGATGGCTATAGCTGTCATCATTATGTTATTGCATAAAGTCATTATGGCTACATCAGTCATAATTTTTTATTGTAAATAATTACTTGTTCATTTGTAATGCACAATTCTGTTATTATAAAAATTTAACATTCAAAGAGTCACTTTAGATATTCTAGTGCAGTGCTAGAATAATTCAACAAATATATACTGTCTGCGAATGTGTTAAGGGTATAATCAGTATGCTTCTTATAGCTGTAGTAGTTATTTGGCTTTTAAAACTTTGGAGTATGTGTTATCAATACTGTTTGCTCAAAATTTATCATTCGAATATCGCCAAAGTGCAATCTTATGATTCACCTGCTACTTTCACTCTTCCTTTTACAGTAACCTACACTGGTCCTGCTGTGCCTGGTGCCGTAGTGGCTGGTCCGACACTAGGTCGGCCTACTACTATGCTCTCAGTTCCCGCCATACCCTCCCCATCTTCCTCCGTACCTTCTACTCCCACAACATCAACGCCATCACCACTATCGGCCACTCCATCTGTTACTCCAGTAACTTCGGCAGCTCCCGGTGTCCCTGTTGGCAAAGTATTCACGTCACCACTTGGTACCTTAAGCCTTGGTCGAGTTGGATTAGAGGTTACATCAGCGGGAGATCATCCTGTGCACCAACCATTGGTATCTCTACAGCAGGGTCAACACCAAACTACACCAGGAGTTTACATCCATACAGGCCATCCAAGAGCATCTCCTGGTAAGCATGATCTATTTTTATGAAGACCTTGATTAAAAAATCTGCATTGATTAGTTCTCAGTAAGAACATATTCTGGAGAATCTAAGCAATATTTATATAAGAATTCAATATAGATTTTATGGAATAATGATGTTTATTGTCTGGGATAAAAGCTTTTATTTTGTTTTACCTATAAGAAAAATATACCGTATATACCCGAATCCAAGACGATCTTTTTTTTTCAAATTTCCGCCTGTGAAAATCGAGGGTCGTCTTAAATTCGAATACAAAGTTGGATTGTGTGTTTAATCAAGGTTTTTAGAATGAATGGAACATTAGATAAACCAATTCACAAAAACAAATTAATTAGTATAAAACAATGAAATAAACAATAATAACATCAAAAAACAAAAATAATAATAATTATAAGAATACCGTATAAACTCGCGTTATTTACCCATTTTTTACCTATACTTAAAATTCGTCTCTGTAAGGTAGTGTAAATAATTTAACATCTTTTCGAAAGTAATGAGTCTTAATGACTGAACAACATATGCAGTAAATCACTTTGCATCCGTTACTCGGAAACCTCATTTACGTGATTAAAAACGAATTCGCATGCTTGCTCAAAGTAAATAGTTTTGTTGAACATTGGTGAAGAGACACATACCTACCGATGACTAAAAGTTGGGCTGCGTAAATTATGGGATTATATTATTTATACCAAAATTCATGACTAAAATTTGGGGTGCGTAAATTATGCAGTAGCGAAAATTACGTAAATATGGTATTCATCAACAATTCCACAGTGAAGCATATGCCCCCATTATGCAGAGCGTTTCGCAGCTGTCAAAACAAATGGCGGCGTAATTCCCCTTGTTTGAACATGATTTTAAGTATCATATTGTGATTTTGTTACACATATTGCCTATTTTAAAATACCTACGTCACCCTCAAATTTAAAATGGCAGATCAAGTAGAAATAAGAGGTACAAATGCAAAGGGAAAGATATTAAAAGGACTGAGATGTAGTTTGATGCAAATTTTAAAATGATCGTGATAAATTACACAGAAAAACAATAATTGTGACTCTAGTAGAAAGTACAATATTTTAACTAGAATGCTTCTATTTCAATTTTTTTACAACCGGAATAGCCTTCTGATGCAATTCGAGCACTAATTTTATTATGTAAAATGTTAAAAACAATTCAAGAAAATCATAGAAGAATAAAAATTTCTCCCAGGTTTGTAGATGTTTTAATTTTTTTGTGGTTATGTCGGCCATAAAATCTTTTTTCTGTTTTGACAGTCATCCAAGTGGGGGGTCATCTTAGATTCAGGGTCGTCTTGGATTCGGGTAAATACGGTAATGTGCTTCAGTATTGGGGAAATCTCTCCTTATAACAGTGATTCTCAAACTGGATCGCGAAAGATTTTCAGGAGAACCGCAAAGATGGAACAGTGTACATATATGCAAAAATTTTAATATTTTTTTTTTTCATTATATTAATTGCATAATTTAATAAGGTTTGATATAACAATAGGATTTGAGGTCTAACATTGTAATTGGTAGGCAAGGCAACATCCCGTTAAAATGGCAAGATTTCCACAAAATATGTAGGTAAATTAAACGTTTAACATGAGCGATTTCCAACTGTAGAAAAAAAGATGTACAGAATTAGAAATTTAATAATTTTTTCTTCAAAATGGTTCAGATACAAAGATCGTGGGTTAATTCTTTCTAATTTTAATTTCCAAAACAATAAAAGACTGCATGTTGAAAAATCGATTTTTACATGTTATCTTATGGAAAATGAAAATGTCTTCCTTGGAGTCGAACCCAGGACTTTTTTTCGAGATTTATTTTCGTCATTACCTTAAAATATGTGTATCGGGAATTCCTGCCAAATTTAGAGTTTCTATCTCCATTCTATTTGTTATTTGTGTTAAACCATAATTTGCGACCAGAGGCACGACCTATGCAACAGCATGATATCCATCAGACAGATGTGGGCTATTATAGTAATAATACCTGATTTTTTGAAAATGTTTCAATAACATTTTATATGTATTGGTACAGTGTTTCCTCAGTTTAACGTCGCCTCGATTAATGTTGATTTGCATTAACATTGTTCAAAAATTAATACCATATTCAAATTAACGTCGCTGAAATGATGGAAGAAAATAACTGTGCATCTGTTGCACAAGTTGCAGCTAATCACCTTATTTGAGTAGGAAAAGCATTCTGGATTGATGCATTTTTGTTAAATTTGCTATAATTGCATGGTGATATTTTGTTGAAATGGATCCAAAGAGAAGTGGTAGTAATGGCAGTATGTCAGTAGCAAAAAAATCATGCAAGACAATTACTTGGGAGCAAAGACTTAATATTGTTATGCACCGTGACACCGTGATAGGTTCAGTGCCATAAAAGGAGGTTGCAGATTCATAAAGTTTGAGAACCACTGCCTTATAGTATAATATTCAGTTGAAGAGAAGACGTTATCATATCTGTTGTAGTTCAAAACAACAAATAAATCCCATGTTAAAAATTTTATGAATACGGTCAGGTTGTTGGAGAAAATAGCTACCAAAGCCTAAAGACAGCAATGAAATGTCTAAATTGCTATATGACGTTAGAATAAATGACCGAAACCTTTATTATTTTCTGTTTCGAAAATCATGTACGATAAAATGCCATATTTAATTGATTGTAAGCCGACCCCCACTTTTCACAAGGGCATGTGAGGAAAATTCCATGTTGGGTGTACAGATGTCCTGGTTTTCCAGGATTTGTCACGAAAAAAATATCGAAAAGTATAAATGCCTCGGTTTTTTTCAATTCGCAGTTAAATAAAGGTATCAACTAAAATTACAACAACACAAATTACATTATATTCAAGCTTTCAATACCATTTTTATTAAAATGTAATTTTTCCTGGTTATGTCCCAGATTTTTAATCTCGCAACAAAAATATCCCGGTTTCTCTCTTTGTCTTCTCCGTCTCGCATTCGACTCATCAATACAGTAGTGCCATTGTGCAGCAAGATTTGGTGTTTCTTCCTCATATGCTATCGCTTTTCTCTTAAATTCCTCAGAACTATGCTTTCATCCCATTATGGGATTATTAAGAAAATAATAATTTTATCGAAACATTTATTTTGATTTTTAAGACTCGATTCTAAACCTGCGACAATTTTTAAGGAGGTAAAAAAAGTAAAAAAGGTCGACTTACAATCGATTAAATACGGTAATTGCTGGATTTTTCTGACAAAAGATATTCAATAGAGATATTAAGATTAATTTCTCCAATTTGTAATTGACTTCCTCAAATCTACAGAAAGAATTTAATTGGATTTCTTTGAATCGGCTTGAGAATTAATGTTTAGAATTTGTCCATAGGTTCTGAAAGATGGCTTCAAAGATATAAAATGCTGCATGTAATTTTTCTCACTCTAGTTTAAATGGCATTTTTGAAGCAGTTGTTCCTGGAAGGTCAAAGTTTATTGTTATTATTTCTGATTTCAGCTCCTCAGATTACAACAGTTCCACGTGGAGAAAGATCACAAGTGGTGGTCGGTGGGAATACCACCATAGTGCAACAGCAGCAGTTGACTGCATCACCATCTCCCCCGTCTACCTTATCGTCGACAGTGCCATCATCAACCATTTCATCAACATCGTCAACAATTGCAGTGGTGACTACAACCAATACAGCTGCAACTTATGCCCTCCCAACTACCACATACTATTACGGAGGAAGTGGTTACACTGTCGGAGTTGCAAGGCCATTTTCTGGCACAGGACCTGCTGGTGCTGGGTCGGCCGTGACTGCCTTACCTGGCAATGCTGGCTCTTCATTTGTACCGATCCAGGCAGTATCTGCCGCTGTAATGTCCTCTTCATCTGTCGCAGCTTCACCGTCATCTTCTGTGGTGACGGTTGCCCCTGCCTCACCTGCTTCCTTGACAACCATCAGGCCTGTTGGACAACCTGGACTAACAACTCACCAAGTTCATGGTGAGTTTTGATTGTGCTTTTATAAATTTTAAATCCATCTATAAGCTTGAGAAGCGTATTTAGGTCAGGCAGTATACTGGCAATTTTTATCTTCTGATGCATAGGTTTATATATAAATTTAAAAATAAAGAACGCTATCCATTTCTATAATTTTTGTAATAAATTAATAGATAACTACAGTAAGTCCCCGACTTACACGGGTCCGAGTTACACGGATCCGTAGATACACGGCTACATGACGTAACTTATCAGCACAGTTGATTGTTAGTTCAACTGCCGCTCAATTATTGGCGTTACTAGTACAGTAATCCCTCGGTATACAAGTAATTGGTTTATGAGTTTTTGCTTATACAAGATGCACAAATTACTACCTGTTTTTCAATTTACGAGCCAATTTTCGCTTATACGATCTCCTTCCTCTCGCAAACCGATCGTTTTTCCCAGCACATATTCTCGGCTTTCATCGGTTCCCGAATCTTCTCGAATGCGCAGAACGTCACGGCATCCCAACTTTAGTGATGTAACTATTGTTTATAAAATTTATAACATGGGATGTATTGGGAAATTAATTTTCGTTTTACGAGTTTTCACCTTACGAAAAGTTTTGAGCCAAAAATATTGAATAGTAAATATGTATGTATTAATTTTCTTACAACTACGTTTTTATATATGTACTGTACTGAATATATTTTAATTTTCTTAACATTTTGTTTTTATAAGCATTACTTTTTTAGCTTTAACTATCCATTGAAACGAACGTATATGTCAAAAAATATATCGTATTTAAGCATTGTTGGAGTTACACGATTTTCAACTTTCGGAACGAATTAAGAGTGTAAGTTGAGGACTTACTGTACAGCTTTATTGACAATTTTTGTAAACATCATTGACCAAACTAAAATATATTCAGATATTGTTTTTCTACACTTTTTGTTTCTGGAATATTTGCCATGCTTCCCGATTTTATGAACCTGTAAATATAAGTAAAACATCCTACAAATAATGGGAATGCAAAAGTGTGTGTGAAATTCAATATTTTAAATAATTGTATGTGAAAAAATATTTAAAAGACAATGAATTTTCCATTTCTTTTCATTTTGGTATAAGTTAATGCTTGGCTGTGCAAGTGATTAAGTTTGAGAGATTTTTGTCCATATCTAGGTATAATGACTACTGGATCTGGCCCAGTTCGCTTCAATCCAGTAATGGTAGTCGACTCCACGAGAAGTACCACTGGAGGGCCTCCATTCTTGTCAGAAGGTCAGTTTGTCGAGGTTGCTGGTACAGGAAATGGCATTGTTGGTACACACTTTTCGAGTTCAGCATTGCAACCAAAACATCCAATCACTACGCTAGCTCCACCGCCAGCTCCTTCTGCATCAATTGTGTCGGTGCAAGCTTCTCCAATCAAGCCAAACTCTTCTCCACGGCCAAGTATTTTGAGGAAGAGGGATTGTGATGGGTGAGTGGAGTTTTTATAAAATTTGTTTTTTTAACTCATAAAATGACCGTTGATCTGTTTTCCTTGATTATCTGTATTTTGCTTTAAGCTCAGTTAAAGATTTAATTTAATCAGCGTTTAACTCTTTGAGTGCCAAGAAAAGTGATAAGATGTTTTTTACATTGGGGATATCAGAATAGTGAGTTAGTGAGAAAAAAACAGCTTTAACTCTCTACAAAACCCTAATCATACAACATGCGTCATCTGTTGGCTATATATTAGTGTGTGTGGCAAAAAATTAAGAGTTGCTATGAGGGACACTCAATTTTAGCAGATTTTGCATGAATCGCTAAGAGTGATGACTCTAAGGCAGGGGTCCCCAAACTACTACGGTCCGTGGGCCACATCCGGCCCGCCAGCCATACCCAACCCAACCCAACCCCCCCTCGAAACAATTTGTAAAACTTCCATATGACACCCCCCCCCCCCCCCTCCCCTTGGCCTGCGCTTTAGTACATAAAGCCTAATATGGCCCTTTCAATAAAGTTTGGGGATCCCTGCTCTAAGGGTTAACCATAAGTTTAGACATTATGCTCTTAGCAAGCAGTTTTTTGGTATTATTTTAATTAACCAAATATTCCAAACAATACGATGATACTAATGAAGGACATTATTTTTTGCAACTTAATGTTATTTATAGATATTCGAAGGCCTTTATTTCTGGTAGTATGCATTATTTATTAAAAAATAAAATCCATTTCAGCATTCCTGGGAAAACATTTCCTGAAAAATGTCAAAAAGTATTTAAAAATTAATGAATTTGGTAGCTTTTCCAAAAAGAAATTCTTCTAATCCATTGGAGTCCATATCTGAGTACTGATATTGTTTTTCCCAGGAAGAAAAACTTGATGTTAAACTCAAACTCAAACTAGTTTCCTTTTTATCGTGTGAAAGAAGCATACAGGCAGTCCTCGACTTTTGTACGTTCGACTTTCGAACAACCCGCACTTTCATACATTATGCATTCTCACCCCTAAACCGCCTTTCATATGCCGAATTCGGACTTTCGTACATCAGCAGATGAACAAACATTTCGAGCTATCGCATGGTGGCACTGTCTGTCTGCCAAGCCAACACTTTTAATAAATCACCAAATGAAGCAAAATGCATAAATATTATAAAATTCAAGAAATAACTTCTTGGCTGAATTCTAAATCATTCTACTCCATTGATGAGTTTCTAGAAAGTGACCTAGCAGATTTAAATTTCTGAAGACAAAACTAACCTTAAAGTATGCTATGCAATAATATATGTATTATATGTAATGTAAGATTTGTGTGTAATGTTTTTTAATATTGTACAGGTGGTTCTCGACTTTCATACGTTCGACATTCTTACAACATGCACTTTCGTACATTATACATTGACACCCCCTGAACCACCTCTCGTACGACGAATTCAGGCTTTCGTACGTCAGCGAAATGACGAACAAACATTTCGAGTTACTGCGTGGTGGTGTTGCCTGCCAGCCAACAGTTTTGGAAGCATCGGCTGCTTTGTCTGTACAGCAGTATTTATTTGTGCAATTATTTAAATATTTTATTGCATATTGCCCTATCTCTCTATATTATAAATTGTAATGGTCATCATCATGGTCATGCGTAACGCTCTAATTTTGCGAATAACTCGATTAGAAATAAACTTAGAAGCCTGGAATTTTTCAGGATTTCAGTGTTAATGAATGTTTACGTTATGACTAAAAATATTTCGAAATAGGTCACGGGTTTGACTCCAGAGGATGAATGTTGTTTCCCATAAGGTAACACGTAAAAATCAACTTTTTGGTCTGAAGGCTTTCATTCTTTTACTCTTTAAAATATCTTAAAATTAAGTTATTGATGCAAAATTTGCGCTAAGACATGCCAAAATGAATTAGGATTCTTATTTTTACCGTAGAATACTCGATCTCATTCGAATTCGCTCATATTTTGAATTTATACTCAAGTTTTGGTAATTTTTTTAACATTTCAATATGTAATTAGATTCCATGGTTACCAGTATTGTTGTCCTTGGTAATTTCCATGAATATGCACTTAAATAAAGGCTTAAAGATCGAAAATAAGATTAAAACTTGCTCCAAATGACCGAAGATATGAATTTATGAATGAAGCGGTGAATCTTTAGCCTCAATCGGTCGCTCATTGGACTTAAGCCAGTTGATTGTGTGTTCATTTGTGAAGGAAAAGAACAAAATTAAAGAACGTATGAAATGCTGGAAATATATCATCCACGATTGTGTCTAAAAGGCCCCTGCTCAAAAAACTAAACATTTATACCATAATTAGAGATTTTATAATATTTTTTGGCTCTCTGGGAATGGAACCCCCATTATAACATGTAAGTCAATTGTTAGACTTTCGTACATTCGACCTTCGTACACGTTTTCAGGAACACATTATGTACGAAAGTAGGGGACTGCCTGTAATTTGTTTAGCAAATGCAGTAGAACCTCATAAACCCAGCAACCTCGGGGCCTAGCATTTGCCAGGTTTTTGAAAATGCCGAGGTTTTGAAAATTTATAAAAAAATCCTTATGTACATTTTTGGTAACTGATTATATAATTCAAATGATGAATAACAATTAAAAGGGAACCCATTATCAATAAAGACTATTGATTATACATGCACTAAAACAAGTAATTATAAAAGAACCATTAAAAAGTAAATAACGAATGTGAAATAAAGCGTATATCTAATACGCATTTACAACATTATTTTCATCACACATTGTTCTAAGAATTTTTTAAAAACAGATCAGGCAAACTAGCTTGCTTTATGCCTTTTGATTTTTCCTTCATAAGTTTGTCTTGTATTCGATACAAACACGTAATCTCTTGAAAATCAATGCAAGAGCATTGTTCTAAAGCGGATATTGTATCTGTGACCAACTGTATGCAGCGATCTATTGAAGGTTTGTGCTTAACTATCTCTTGATCGTCGTCACTTTCGTTTTCTTCATCTTTTTCATGCTCATGTTTCAAAACCATGTCCACTATTTCACATCAGCTGAAGTACGACAGGTGAATCATTGTTGATATCAACCCAGTTTTCAATGTCATCTTCTACCACTTTTTCCATTGTGAAAAATTTTCGATTGCTGCATTAGGCCTGAAATAGATACACCTTCACTTCTTCGTTGACAAAACCACTCAAACAATACCTTATCAACAATATTTACCCGGGACGTGTAGTGTTTTACGCCTACACATAGCTTTAGGTGTATCACTCTCTGCATAAAATTTCAATATTTCTGTTTTTTCTTCTTTAAGTAATATGCAGTGGAACTACCAAAGTATCTTCACTGAAGTGACTTTTTCAAGTTTTCTTAGTTACTCCACTTTTTTCAGTCGTGAGAATTTTCTATTTATGTTTCGTAACACCACTTATTGGGTGTCTTCTTTTTTTGAAGCCATGTCAAAATAAAATTTAGCAAAAGTACTAATAACATTAATGAAAAACAATTGCTATCGCCACGAATCTAAACATGTGGTTCTAATGGGGTAAACAAAACAATGAAAATAGATAAGCGTACATCATTTAAAGTAATTTCTAGAGCATTAGGATTTTTTACATATAACTTTCAAAAAAGTGCCGAGTTTTTGCGAATGCCGGGTTTATGTGGTTCTACTGTATGAGTAAATGTAGACTCACAAATCGCTTCAGATGTGTATATTTACTAAATTAAATAATTTAAACATTTGCAAGCCTTAGTAGGAGGTTGATTGGTGGGGGTATGCTGCCAAATATATAATAACTGGGTCGCTATTATCGCCACCCTGAGCAGTTAGGCATTTCATCCAGCATCGAATTAATGGCATTTATTTGTGGCCCTGAGACTGCATTATCTGATATTTGCAGAAATTATAAGGTATTTCAATAAAAAAACAATATGCTATTGTAAATAAAAATTAAATTTTTATTTTAAATGTTTAAATATCATTAATGACTAATATATCAAGGCTGGTGGTTTCGAATAAGCACATTCCATGTACAATTGTTTGGGGTCTTTCATATAATAAATTGTTGCATAACACCCTTAAACTTTTGGCATCCCATTATTATCAGACCGTGATGCATCACTAACCTCAGGATAATAAGGAATGCTTAGCTCAACAACTGGCTTGCTGAGCATCAAAAATTTTAATAAACGGCTCATGCGAGCCGGGCGGAGCCGGTTGCAGCACACCCCTGGTGATTGGGTGTTTGACTCCCAATCCTGCCACACATGGTTGTGCGTTCTTTGTTTTTGTCAGTATGCATAT
The DNA here is from genome assembly GCA_036926305.1 of Uropetala carovei. Taxonomy (NCBI): domain Eukaryota; kingdom Metazoa; phylum Arthropoda; class Insecta; order Odonata; family Petaluridae; genus Uropetala; species Uropetala carovei. The sequence goes on along the minus strand of JAXCHB010000078.1, from coordinate 529,676 downwards.
GGTAAAAAGGATGTGAAAATGCTGTCTCTCTGAGCTATTCAAAAATATATAAGAAATGAAATAAAATTGTTTCGTAATAGAAGATATTGAATTACTGTTATGTAGCATAATTTAATTTTACGGTTATTGACAATGATGAATGTTGGCTTCCTTAAATGGTTGCCAAAATGTTGAAAGGTATCTTTTTAATTACAGAACTCCGATGAAAGCTCAGAAAAACTTGGGTCCAACGCTGGCCGCACTGTCGTCATCCATGGGTACAACAGCATCGACAGCCACGCCATCTTTAACTTCCCTCGGGACATCACATTCTCCCCCTCCGTCACCGTCTTTAGCAACTGGTAATCATCACTCTTCATCATCCCCAACTTCTTCATCTTCTTCATCATCCTCATCATCATCTGCAGGATCTACCACTATCTCAGCAACTTCTTCTCCTGGAGGTGAAGTTGGTGAGTGAAAAAAATCGGGAGAAATTATTTAAATGGCACTTTGCTGATTTAGCTTTTCTATGGGCATCATTTCTTAATCACTCTACGTCTATTTCCAAATTAAGGCCATTTTTCACTACATTATATACAAATAAACATGTATAAAGCTAGAAGATACATAATAGATAGTAAATAAACTTACTCCTGGTATATTTATTTTTCTCAACCCATTCAAAGAATTATCTACTGGAAGTGGAAATGTTATCTGATTTCAGTTACCCGTCTTTGCAATATATATGCCATTTTTAGGGTTGAAGCATGAAGCATCTGGAAAGATTTTTCTTTTAATTTAAGGTGGTCTTAAATACGTAATTCACGTTTAATGAAATTTAGTTTGATTTTTAATTGATTTGTGATAATAATTTAGCGTTTGTGTCTGTGATCTTAATAAAATTAAAATTAATCATAGCAAAATTCTTTACTCAAAATGACAGTCGTTAATAATTAATGTAGTAAAGTAACATAAGAAAACCATGGACAAAAAATATATGAGGTACACACGAGTCTTTGCTGAGAATGGAAATAACAAGACAAAGTAAACATTGATCAGTACACTGTGGAAAATGTCCTGGAGAGTGATTATGATATGATCGAGGCAGCATTGTACACTGCTTGGCAAAATTATTTAGAATGGATGCAAAAATGATTGGCGCATAAATTAGTTTGGGGTGAGGGATAAATGAGGAGAAATATGCATGGGCTGGAGGTTGTTTTTTGGAACAGAATGATTGGTTCACAAAAAGCCTATGGTTGATCAAATATTTTAGCTTCATATCCTTTCCTTGCATGGCCAGATATACAGGGTGGTGGATTAGCATTTAAGGTGAAAACATTAATTTCCTCATTGGGATTCCCAATACGACGGTGGACAACCACCATCGATGCCATCAAAAGAGTGTGCATGTTTAGGTTATTGAGTGGGTCGAGCAATGCAGGTGAGCAGAGGAAGATACTATTGGAACAAGTAAGATGTGTGTCAGTGTGGTAGGGAATGCCTGCATGCTTTTATAAATAGATAAAGAATTTATTTTGTCCGAATGTCTGAATTTTTCAGTGGAAAATAATTTCAAACTCTGCAGATGATGGAATTCTGACTGTAGTGCCCACTCTGGTGGCTTATGCTTCAATATGTAGAGCTAAATTTCAGTAATATCAATCTTCTGTTAAGTGTTTCTCATTTGGTAGATTTTTGTTCAGATTAATTTAAAACTTAGAAAATGTTATTGTTAGTTATTTTGTATTTTGTGACATTTTAGTCAAAAATATTTTTTACTAACAAGAAAATGATTGAGTAAGTTTTGCTTGCTTTATCTTGTGATTATCTTTAGGTGTGCCTGCATAATTTGAAACTACACCACTTCCCTGGTATATGCGAGTTCGGTATCTGAGAGTTGTGTAATATATCCTTTTGCCCATTATCCACGAAGCTCGTGAACGTGACTCTACCATAATAGTTCCGCAGATACACGAGGCTACTAAGATGTTTTTTAATTTTTTCTCCCAAGTCACGTATGCAGCTTGTAGTAATTTAGTCTACATAATAAATTTCTTTCAAGAAAAATTGACCAAAATTCATAGTGCGTATGATACGTAGTAACAAACTCAAGCATTCTTTCCCAGACGGTCATTATATACAGACATATTGTTTTGTTGTATTGCAATGAGAGAGAGAGAACTGCATTGTAACCAGTTTTTATCTGGAATGAGGAGAGAAAATAGTTGGTGACAAAAATTCTAAACTAACAAGGGAACCTCACTTGGTGTCACTAAAATCGGGCAATGTGAATATGTCGAATCGAAAGGGGGTGGTAAATAAATAACTATTCCAGATTTATAGCCCCGGAGTCCTTGAGGGGGGAGAGTTACAACACACCATTTAAAAAAATCTGATGTGGCCAACACATGACTTTCTCCATATTTGGGGTATAGATATTTAAATTATTATGAATAATAGTACGAGGCAAAATTATTATTTCGTATCATAAAAGAAGACATGTCCTTGTTGCCGTAAATTACGTATATTTTGAATGTTTACAGAATTCACCGCTACATAGTGTTGGCGCTGTATACTGGTATTAAGATAAAGCGAAATATATCCGAAATGGTTGGTTCTACGAAAATTAGTTTCAAACAAAACATGGAAGAAATATTATTCTCTACAACTTTGGTCCTTACGAAGATTATGAATAACGAGGTTTTTAAGGAGATATTTAACGGGAACTGAAAAACCGGTTATTTATAAATAACTCCTAAACAATAACTCCTATAGAAAATTGTTTCAAATGAAAACTGTAGGAAATTACATTCTCTATAACCTTTGTATAGAATTGTATATACAATAATGATGTCTTAACGAAGAAATATCGCAAAAACTGAATCGGGTTTTGAATAAACCTCGACTTCCGGTTATCCATTATTGTCCAAAAACTAATCAGTTCTTTGTGCTCATGTTAAAGTCTTATATATGAAGTTTGGTAACGATATGGCATGTACTTTTTGAGTTAGAGTGCCCACAATAACATACATACACACACACAGACATCATTCCGAAAATAGTCTGAACGTGTTCTAGGGACCTCAAAACATGTATTTCCGTTGAAATCTCGAAGTCGATTTTTTTCATGAATACAATACTTTCCCATTACTACGTATGGAGAAAGTAAAAAATTAAAGCATCACGTGATTGTGATGGTGGGTGCTCTAACTCGAAAAATACTCATTACATCATAACCAAATTTCATATATAATACTTCAATATGATCACAAAGAACTGATTAGTTTTTGGGTTATACCGGTTAACCGGAAGTCGAGGTTTATCCGAAACCCGATTCGGCTTTTCCACGTTATCTCCGTTAAAACATAATTTTGGTATATACAGTTATATATAAAAGTTGTAGGCAATAAAATTTTCTATAACTTTTATTTGAAACAATTTTCCATAGCAGTTATTGTTTAGGAATTATTTATGAATAATCGGGTTTTTCAGTTTCCGTTCAATTATTCTCCTTATACATATCCTTATTCGTAATCTTTGTAAGGATCAAAGTTGTAGAAAATAATATTTCAATCAAGGTTTGTTTGAAATAAATTTTCGTAGGACCTTTCTTTTAGCAGATAATCAATTTATTCGTAAATTTCCAGCAGCACACCTAGACCGATGAAATGCGAGACAACAATGAAAATCCTGAGAATGACAATGCTGTCGGTCGTCAAGGAAACGTTTCAAAATCGATATATTTTTAAGAAATATTGAATTCTTAAGCAAAATTCGAGCGATTTCAAAGCGAAGACAATATTCGACAATAAGAATAAGAATCAGTTCTTTGTGATCATATTGAAGTATTATATATGAAATTTGGTTATGATGTAATGAGTATTTTTCGAGTTAGAGCACCCACCATCACAATCACGTGATGCATTAATTCTTTTGAATAGTGTGTTGTAACTCTCCCCTCTCATGGACTCCGGGGCTATAAATCTGGAATAGTTATTTATTTACCACCCCCTTTCGATTCCACATATTCACATTGCCAGATTTTAGTGACACCAAGTGAGGTTCCCTTGTAAGTAAAAGCAGGTCTCCCACTTTATCATAATGATAATTATATATTGCATCCAAATACAGATCGGTATATTTAAAATTGATATATTGTATTGGGTTACTCTCTTCACAATTCCAACTGTCAATAGTTGTTCCCCTCTACGTTACCCAGTTCCACACTAAAATCTTACACTGATCTTATTACTACAAAGTTCTAGCTGCATATTATAATTGGAAATTTACACTAGTTGCTGAGCAAGTGGATCGGTATGACGCGTTTGTTATTGTTTCTCGCCATGCTTTAAAACAAATGTAGTGTACGCATATAGAATATGCCTGTTATATATATAACTGTTTTGCTAAAGCATACCCCTAAAATGTGTACCCCAAATCATTGAGTCAAGCTGGAACAACTGCATGTAATAAAATATTATATATCTTCTAGTTGATACATTTTACTCCTATAAATGAGCCTAAACATAGCTAAAATTCTACAATAACTATATCTTTTGTATGCTCCACCAAGGTCTAGAATGCATCCCTACTATTCTAATGTAAATATAAGACCCAGTATCTGCGAATTCGGTATCTGCAATGTTTTCGTGGAACACATCCTTCTGATAGCTGTGGAGTAGTGAATCAACTCTTTTGCCCTGTGTGTATAATTTGGTAAAAACAAGATGTGGAGTATAGTGTAAAATTTTATGAAATTATCTTACTTAACTAATGTCAGGTAGTAGTAGCTGGTTAAAAAAATGAAAAATCTTTTTTAACAGAATTTTTTTGTCAGAAAATCTGAAGTAGTCTTTCTCTTGGGTGCAGTCTTCTAAAGATTTTTGTTAAGGTCATAGATAATTTTTGAATCTGTTGTTTCATGCTGTGAAAATTTTAAGATATCTTTAATCGTGAAATTTATCATCATTGAATTTTTTTCATTTTGATCAAGAACCTTAAGTAATGAAGATACATTTGTTATATTAATTACTTAACTGAGCAACAGTTGTTTTAAGAAGGATTTGATAAACTGCTGATAGATAGTTCGTAAGGGTTTTTTTTTCTTAATCCTGCTAAACAGGTAAATGGATCGATGTGCAGATCCCAAAATCACTAGGGATGGCTATTACCAGCCAAAACTATTGTGAAAATCTTAGCTTCCAAACTCTTCTTTCTCAAAGTTTTTCTCATTGACAAACAGACAAACAAAGTGAAAATATGAGCAATTTCAGAAAAGTGCTAAAAACAAACATTCCATATTTAATAACAGTTAATTTGGAAAGTTCTTACATTTCAACTGTATATCAATCATCCAGTATATATTTTACAAGACTTTGTCTGCTATTTAAATGCATTGCGGTTTGTGTTTTCATGAGGGTATTCTGACATTGATGCTACCCTAAAGATAAATTTTGTAGAATTTACCTCTCAATAATTAGATAGAATAAATCTTCGTCTTTTGTATTAGTTTGTTACACGTTAATCACCTACGATACATCATTAAGCATTCCATCAAAACTGTGAATTCCTTACCTGGTTGTCAATGGTTGGTATAATCATTATCTTAATAGATTTTGTCATGAAGTAGATATGTATCTTGAAGAAGTAATTTCTGCGAGGTATGTTGGCATTGCATTGTCTTGCCCAATTTAGATAATGTGGAATTTTCATTTGCAAAGTGCAGTTAGAGCTAACAAGGCCCGATCCATGTAATTATCAGGTGCAGGTTTAATAACAGCAATGTTCTTCTTGAAATGACCAATATCCTCATTTTGGTGTTGTTAACTTCTCTGTAAGGCTAACATTTCATAACATTCCTGCCGTAGTATTATCTGTTTGCCTGAGTAGCTGCTTGCGTACTTAGAATTTTGCTCTTATCACAGTAGTTGAATGCTTCCGAGGAGGTGTTAGGCATGAAGATCTACACAAAATGGGAATTTTTTGTCTTCTGTTTTAGATGTAGGGGAAGATTCTCTTCCACCTCAGTTATTGGCACCGCCTGTTCCAGGCTCTTCGACGGTGGTGAAAACGGAGCCCATGGACGACTCGCACCCTTCCACAGACACTGGGGTCAGCGGAGGCAACCAAGCAAGGCCGTTCATTCCAGCCCCACCTCCGACGCAAGTGGTTGTTGAGATGAGTCCTCGAAAGAAGCCTCGAAAACAGCAATTGTAAGTTATGAAATGTTCCCCAAGCCAGATATGCAGGGTGTCCGAGAAAGAGTGGATACGTTTCAAACATTTTTAGTGAGAAATGAATAAAGCTACAAGGAAATGGTTTTCACCACATGAAAGTGGAACTCTGAAAGTTTTACTTGCGCTACTTCTTCTACCGAGCGTGCATGAATGCGCCAAATTGAGAGAAAGCTGCATTATCGAGACCACGAGGCGGTTGCTCCGAGCATGGTGTCCACTCGGCAGAAGGCTGCGTGTGTGTGGTGGATGGCAGAATCAAAATCCGTTACCAGCGTAAAAAAGAAAACTGTGCTCTTGTAGCTTTGTTTATTTTCTCAATAAAAATGTTTGAAATGTGTCTGCAAAGGAAATATTGTTAATAATTAAGTAAAATGATTGGAAACAGGTAAAGCTGACACTGATTATTTTCAGTAAAATAATTTACGAGCTTTGCCAACTAATGCAAATCTATAGAATCATCTTAACAAGTTAGGAAAGTGTGCAACATATGACAAATGGGCGCATTTTGTGCAGTGGAGTATTAGAAAGAAATTATATACATGTACGTAAGGGAAATAGCGTTTTAAAGTTCTTTTTTTCCTATTTAAAAATATTGCATGCACACATAAGTAAATTACACGTTTGTTTGTGAAATTGTTTATGTTAGCAACAATGAAGAAGTAACCATGCAAGAAAATTTCTGTTCAACTCGAATTAAGACATTTTTGTTTGATTTTCTCGATAACGGCTACTCCTACAATAAAAATGTATAGGAAAGGAAATACTCTTTCTTTACTAATTCTACAACTTTTGGTACTTTCCTGTTAACGGGAATACCTTAAAAAATGAACATGTATTGTTATGATTGTTTGAGAGAATATAACATTGAAAGGATATTTTGACGTATTGTTGGATTTACGATATTTTATTTTAAAAACAACATTAACAGAAACTGATTGGCCGGTCTCGACATTTACAAACCCAATCTCTGGACAACGTGGTAGCGCCCATTACAACAAAGCGAGCCAAAGGCTCATAGATACATCCTCTCAATTGCGGCACAACAGTCAAGAGGATATAACATTGAAAGGATATATTGACGAGCCTTCGGCTCGCTTTGTTGTAATGGGTAGTCGTCTCCGGGCGCTACCGTGCCCTTCGCCTCGCCCAGAACCAAAGAAACCCTCCACGTTGTCCGGAGATTGGGTTTGTAAATGTTGAGACAGGCCAATCAGTTTCTTGTCCGGTGATTGGGTTTGTTTCTGTTAATGTTGTACGTAAGTATGGCATGGGGATAATACGTAAGTACCAGGTCCTGCGAAGGGTCCTGGAAGTATTCCCATTAACAGGAAAGTACCCAACTTTTATTTGAAAAATATTTTGATATGAGCAATACTTTACGAGATATGACGAAAATTTAATTTTTCTCTCCAGTAAAGTGGTACCCCTGATTGGCTTACGTGATTCATTTATGCAATTTTCTTATTATCTTTGATTGTAAGTCCTTAATATCAAGTTTCATGAAAATCCATTAGGTAGAAGCCGAGAACGAACATGTGGATGAACAGACGGACAGACCGACGATAATAGGCACTCACACTGGAAGCGAAATGTGCCTAAAAATGGAGTGTGAAAAGGAAACAAATTACTTTGTAACAAATTTCACTTTTTAAATAATATACTTTAATGCAATCTAGGAAGTACAACACAGGAGATCTTTTCTCTATAATTCCTCCCTTTGCCATCTACCTCATATTATTTCCTTCAATCTGATGATTTTGCACTGTGAGAGGAAAAGTCCAAAATTGGACATGCTGGAGAAGTTATAAATACACTAGCATAATTGCCCATCAGTATGACGGGATATCTTTAGTTAACCTTAAAATAGTTGCCTCCCTCCCTCTCTTTCTCTCTCCCTCTCTCTCCTCCTCCCTCCCTCCCCCTCCATTCCACTCTCTCCTATCCCTTCTCCCCCTCACTCCCTCTCTCTCTCTTAAATGTAAGAAGGGACTATATAGTCTCAAGTTCACCCTCAATAAAGTCATTTTTCTGTCTGTCTCCCTCTCTCTCCCTCCCTTCTTCCCCTCACTCCTCCCTCTCTCCACCCCTTCCCTCTCCTCCTCCCTTCCTCCCTCCCCCTCCCACCCTCTTCTTCCCTTCTCCCCTCCCTCCCTCTCCCTCCCTCCCTCACTCACTCACTCCCTCTCTCTCCCTCCCTATCTTGTATTAAAAGCATTCAGAGCACGCTTACACCCATAAGGATTGATGCAACAGTAGGATTTTGAGGTCTAACAATGTAATTGGTAGCCAAGGCAACATTCCATTAAAATGGCAGTATTTCCACAAAATATGTGAATTAAACATATAACATGAGCGATTTAGAATTGTATGCAGAAAAAGATGAACAGAATAAGAAACTTTGTAATTTTTTCTTCAAAATGGTTCAGATCCGAAGATCATAGGTTAATTCCTTCTAATTTTAATTTCCAAAACAATAAATGCCTGCACATCAAAAAATGGATTTTTACATGTTACCTTACGGAAAATGGAAATGTCTTCCTTGGAGTCGAACCCAGGACTTTTTTGGAGATTTATTTTCGTCATTACCTTAAAATATGTTAATCAAGCATCCTTGCCAAATTTCAATCTTCTACCTATTCAGGAAGTTTGTTTAAACGCTCTATATCTTCCATCGTGAAAGCGTGACCAACCAACAGACCTGGGCTATTATAGTATAAAATAATTGTCTCCACAGGTCATTACAATTTAGTTAATGACATTGTTTTCTCATCTGTCTCTTGAACTTACAACCATTTTTCAGTTTTCTCTTTCCTCCCACATAGAAACCAATGACAGACCTCTTCCATCTTATCTTTTCCCCGTCCTCCCCTTACCTGTTTGTACATTGGTTGTGTAATTCTGTACCTGAGGAAGTTGTGGCGCAATGAAACCTAGCTTGTATTAAAGTGTGTTCTTTTAGAAGTTAAATTTGTTAATAAGTAATTTGTTTTTCCATGCCTGAAATTTCACAAAGTGGAGCCTAAAGTTATTACACTAGAGTCCTGATTATCCGAGGTTCCGTATTATCCATGGCAAGGGCGGATCTAGAAACTTCCCAGAGAAGGGGGGGGGGTTACTAACTATTTCTCCATGTGGGTAGGAAATATTTTTAACTGGCGTATTTGGAAAGTGTCATATTTGATACAGTTGTATCAAAGTGGCAACACTGAACGTAACGATAATAAATCCAGTTTATTTCACAGTAATCTGTAATTTTATTTATTTCAACAGGTAGTGGAACTAAGTTATTTATTGTTATATACAGTACTTAGGCCTACATAATGAATGTAGACATCGGAAAAATATGTGACAGCTTTCATTAATGACATATCGCATGAAAGTGGTCACGTATTTTCCCGATATGGGCAACGATCCATATTATCCGAGTTTTTGATTATCTGAGGTCTTTGTGGTCCCGTCAACCTTGGATAACTGGAACTCTCCTGTAGCTTCATTAAAGATGAGGATTAAATCAATATTAACGTTGAAAATGAAAAGTATTCATGAAAATATTCTTTGTGCTCATTGTCGGCATGTTTATAATTTTAATTATGTCTAAATGTTTAAGGGTGATATAAGCTCCGTATCTGAATATGAATGTTTTACTTTTTTATTGTTTTAGAACTGGAAATGAACTCCAGGAGCCTAAATTTAGCGAAGATGAAATGGAATTCATCTCAGAAGCAAAAATTAAAAAAGAAGTCAAGAATGGTGAGTTATGTCTTAATGAGTAGTAAAATTCATGACTCATATAAATGAAAAACAGTTAATCATTAGAGTCTTTTAATTATAATGCATATGAAAACCAAAATTTGTGCTATTTCATTCAATTGGCCTTGTAACCTTTTCTTAAGCTTATTATTAGGTATTAGATGGAGGAAATTTTTTCTAACATTTACAAGCATTGTATCTCTTTCACAGCATTTTATCAGATTTTCCTCTTATTACTTCAGAATTTTAAGGAATTAGTTTAAATGTTATTGTTTATTCTTCTTTTAGCATTGTGTTAGGCAACACCCATAAGGAAAACATTATATAAATTCAATCCACAATGTATCATTTTGAGTATTAGATGTTTTTCATAATTACATTTCCTTAAAATTTTAATTCATTTAAGATGGCGCAAGATGTAGGTTTCAACATGTTTATTTTAGTTCAGTTCATTTTTGAAGGAGTGGATTGTTTTTTGCCCCGAAGTAGTTTCCCGTTGCCGTGAACTAATAATCCTACGTATTGGTTGGGATGCAGGAGACTCTACCTCCATTTCAGCATCTACTTCTGTACCTGTGGCCACATCTGCACCAATAATAATGAGTGCTCCACCTCCAACCGTTGCGAAGCGCCCGACCAGCATGAGCCTTCTCAATGGATACAGGCATGCCTGGAAGTCTCGCCATAATCATTTCATACGCCCTGGGGACGTCCGTCCTAGAGAGGAACGAAGGCCATCAATAGCTGACATTGCAGCTCAGAGGAGAGTACTGCAGAAACTAAATGGCTGGAAAGTCCATCATTTGAGTTCGCAAATGGAAGAATTGGTACGAGCAATGTTATTGATTATTAGCTTAATAATTTCAGTGACGAAAATGTAAGTATAACAGTTTTATTTCTTATATTCTTTTTTAAGAGATAAATGATATTTTTTTACCTTATTATCATTGAATCATTGTAAATGTCTTTGTATTTGCTTCCTCTTCTTGACCTACGACGTCCCTTGCCTTATTTCCATGAATCCAATTTCTCCCAGATTGTATGGACTTCCACGTACCCAATATCCTGATCAGATCGGTAGTGTCTGGAGTGGTTAGCTTCCCAGCTCAACCTGTTATTCCTCATTCTCATACCCACGTCATTAAGATCTCAATGGAATTAGTGAAAAGAATTCAAGATGCATCCACCTTGATCGGACTTTGCTTGACACAGAGCTACTTCCTTCAATGGCACTTTCTATCACCATAAGGAGGGATGGGAGCCCCTTTATTCTCCCTTATTGACTAACATATTTATGGGCATTCTGGGAGACCAGAACCCAAGTTGCATTCGCTGCTGGTTTAGGTACATGGACGACAACTTACTCTATCTATTTGTCAGATTCCTTAATGAGATTCACCCAAACATTTTCACCTATGAAAAGGAATGCGGGATCCCTGAATTTCTTGGATCTGACTATCCCTAATTAAAGACAATTAGCATATGTTTTCAGTATTCTGGAAACTGTCTTTATATGGGCCATGCCATTAGTGCTGATTCCAGACAGCCATATTCCTAAGAAATGCCCTACTTTGACTCCATGATCCACAGGCTGTTGAATATCCTCATCCAATTCTAGTTAAAAAAAGTGCAGGTCATCAAACTGATAGCCATAAGCAGTAGGTAGATCCCAAAATCATAGAAAAACTGATTTAAAAGAAAGAAAAAGGTGGTGATAGACCTCATTTATATTCTACACAGATGACATCTCATCTGTTGCCTCCGTGTTGGTTTTCCTTAAATTTTTAATTTTTTAACTCTTACCCTTTACATACCTGTATATAGCATGTGGTTTTCACTGTATATTGACTGATTATGCCAAGCTTCTAAAATCGGGTGGCATTTTTATCTGAATAAATTAGTGGTATGTAAAAGTTTGCCTTTTCACTAGTTCCATGTTATTATAAGTGGATGATAGGAAAAAGACTAATTTATATTTTTAGTGATTACATATCCTGGATTCGAACCCAGGTATTTTTTCGGAGCTTATGTCGTTGACTTTTAATGGGTGATTGAAGCATTCCTGCCAAATTTTGGTCGTCTACCTGGTCGAGAAGTATGTTAAAACAGGTTTAAAAAAATCTTTACGTGCAATAACAGAATAAGCATTAATTTCATTTGGCAGTGTTTGGCTCAATCATGTTTATCCGCTACTATTGCATTTCTATCATTTTTATTGGAATTTTATGCCTTGTATGATAGACTCAAATTTTGGAAAATTCTGTTATCAGGCTGAACTGGAGATACAAGTGTTTGAGAAGCTGACGGAAATGCTTGGAATGATGGAGAGGAAACATACTGATGGAGGCAAGGAGCTCGAGAAGGATGTGAACAGGATAAATGAACTTATTAAGGTGAGAGGATTTATCTGCAGGCAATTAATTGTTAAAATACAGGTCCAATTGAAAGGAGAATTAATAAAACCAAAGAGTATTCACATTCATCTAAAATAGGGAAGGCAAACTTAAGCTATATTGCATTTCAACAGGTCGTACGGCTGGGGCGTATCTACGCAGTGGTGAGTTGGGATCGGTTCGCACCGGTTCGCAAGAACCGGTTGTTAGATTTAATATCAACTTAGCGAACCATTTGTTAACTAGGGCTTCAGAAACATATTAAAAAATTAATTAATGCAATATAAAAGACATTTTATATTGGAAAATGTTTTTCTACATTCATATTAAACATTCATAATGAATTATTTAAGAAAATTTCTGTGAGATTACGTGAAAATAACGCCAGAAAACGCTGCCTTCGTAGAGTTCTTTTTCTGCATTTTTGTTGCATCCCAAAAACGCTTGTGTGACTGAAGCTTATGAAGTTTAAAAGGCTCTAAAGAATATTGAACACCCAAATAATTGACAAATAAAACATTTTAATCGATTTTATGGAATTAGTTTTATAATATTCATTGTTTTAAAATAATATTTTCTGTAACTATTTTTACTGCTAACATTTGGTTTTTGGAGGAGCGTATTTAATTCGATTTATTTAGAACGCGTTGCATACAATCTTCTAATTGTTGTGTACAAATTCTATTCAATAAAGAACAGAGTATGATCATAAAACAAGTTAATTGTTATTATTGATTGACTTATTAATTAACGTTTTTCTTAGCCCGAGATTGAGAGTAAAATGTAGCCGCTTCCTTCCAACTCAAATTATTAGGCAATGCCGACAAATTATTCAGTTATGGAATAGAGAGAATTCCCCGATGTATACTACATAGCTTATTATTGTTATGTAACAGTTTGCATGCAAAAATTTACGGAGTGGATGTGTTCTTTTAGTGCAAAGATTGAGGATTTTGGAATATGGGAAGAGATATCTAGTGCCAGTGTTTTGTTGATTTTCTACATTGTGGATTCTAATTCATGGAATATAAGAGAAAGAATGTTACCGTGGATGTCAGGAGAGGAAAAACTTCATTGTTTAAACTCATTATTCAACTTTGAGATCGATATAAACGGTTTTTGTGATTATATGGAAAATAATATCAAATTTAATAATAATTCCGACCCTATAACAATTAAGAAATCAAAAAATATTGCGAAAACGATAGGAATTAGTACCGCGAGAGCTGAAATGGCATTTTCCTTGACGAATAATATTTGCAGTCTTAAAAGAGCAAGTTTATCAGTCAAACATATTTCGGACTTTATATCCATAACTTTGCTAGGTAAACCACAAAATTTTTTATGGAATCCTGAACCATATGTTCGATCATGGTTGAGAAATCATGAATTCTTAGTTCTATAACTTACGCTTTTTGATAAATGGCTTTCAAAAACATTAACAATTTACTTAATTGCTTAAGAAAATTGTTTTCATCAATTATCTGAATATAATTTATAAATCCTTGTAATATAGCGATATTACTTAGCTATTCCGTGATTTCTTTTCATTTTATTTTGTGTTTACTAAGGTTAATTTACAATTCTCATTCTCATTCCAAGGACATTATTTGAAACGATAAGCTCTCCTAAAATATCTCGGGTTAATATAAAAAGATGTTAATTTCTTGCAGCATACTTATCATAACATTTTTAACAAATACTTTTTGTATCCTTGTTTTAAACAAAAGTAATATAGTATATACATTAAGTGCTTAATATGAAAAAATTATAATAGTCATTTTTACCTTTATGTGCACTAAATTTTGCAGTTAAACCCAAATTTAAAATTGTTATGTATATTAAATTATATAGTTATTGTACAAAACACAACTTATTGTGAAATTTGTATTTTTATATGTAAATAGACGACTGTAAAAATATCAGTAATAAACAATTAAAAATGTGTACATTTTCAAAAATATTTTTTGTCTTCTAATTAGGAAAGAATAAAAAGAGAGAACTCTTTGTTAAATTTATGGAAGTTCTGTTTGATGCGAGAGAAACGGATGTTAAATTTTTGGCAACTCACCACTGTCTCTACGGTTAGATCCATAGGATGAGGGGAAGAAAGGGTCAGCCAATAAGAGGTCTTAAATTTCTCTCAACCTTCAAAATTTCTCGACAAGCGCTGTTGACATGATTGCTCATTTTTCTCGGTCAGTGCTTCTGCAGCACTTGTGCTTCATTCGAATGTATTGGAGCATAGAACTTCACTTGTCCACAGCTACCGTTGAACTGAGCGAAATTGAAAACTTGGCAACATTACATCGTAGCCTAAGCAAAATAACCCGAATGCATACTGCGAGTCTCAGCCGTACGACCTGTTGAAATGCACTTTAACTCTTTTTCTTATATATAAAGTGCCTAGACCAGAGGTTTTCTTGGTATACATGTACATTTTCAAAGATCAGTAAAAACCAATTATTCAAACAGAAACAATATTATGCACTTTCAAACTCGTAGCAGAAATATTTCAAAAATTTTCTTATGGGCTGTATGAAAAAGCTAAGTGATAGGGAAATTTTCTCTCTCAGGAAGCAATACTAATGGTCCAGCCACGATCTTCCTCTGAAATATGGCATTTTTTCCTCTGAGTGGTAAGTGATAGAGGATTAAATTCAAATTACCTGGATGACCATTTTTCTCATTGGAGTGAAGATTTAAAAAATATCTATTTCATCTGATGACATTGGAAAGCCCAGCAGAGGTTTTCCAATTCCACTCCTTTGAGTTAAAGGAAAATACTTCTCTGCACAGCCATGGCTGCTCAGGGCTGCGGGTGTGCAGTATGTTCTTAGTGCCTTTTGGCTTTGATGCATTGAGTTTTTTTTCATTTTTGGTTGTAATTGTTTTTTTTTGCTATGCTACTGATAAAAAAATATTAGCAGGATTTCTTTTCATCCAGTGTAATTTCTGGCATGAAATGATGGAATTCCCAGTGTCATTCCCTTTTCAAAATTTTCTAGAGCACCCACTTCCTTGCTATGTCAGCCATCAGTGCAGACCTGAACAAAGCCAAGAACACCTCAGAATTTTATTTAAATGTAATTTTTAGTGATCTAATTTAGGTATCATTGTCTAACCTGTAGCATAACTAGGAGCGGAATGACCCATAGCAAAATATTACCTATGGTCCATTTCTCTCTTCCCCCTCTCCAGACAAATACTGCATTTACTCGTGTACGTTAATGGTCTCATTTGCTATTTTAAAAGTCCAGAAATATTTTAATCATTTCAAGGCTAAATAATGTCTTAGTTTAGTCCTGGGAAAGGCATTTTGTAAGGGGTGCATAGAGCACAGTATAAAATCATAGTTTGGCCAAATGTTACTATTAAAAAAATCTTATGAAAGTTTTATAACAATATTAGCTACAACATAAATTTCTATGTTGAATAATAATGTTTGATGCAAATTCATTTCATACATTACAATTTGATCTCGTTGTCATAATTATAAATTCATTTCACTAAAAAGTATAAAATAAAAATATATAAAAAAACTTTTCATTTATACTTTCAATTTATTTACTTCTGGATTAGTAAAAAAGTAAAAAATAAACTTTAAAAAACGAAAACCTGTTTTTATCATGACAGGTTACTTCCTTCGTGTGATTTGAGCAGGTTTTCTTTTGTTTTTTTTCAGCATTAATGTAAATTGCAATAATCGTGCTATTTCAGGGTAATCTTCAAAGGAGCAAAGTAATCAAAGACCAGATGCAAGAAGCTAAAAGCCAAGTCATGAAGATATTTGATCACAAAGATTTGGTGTCTGACATTCTCAGTAAAAGTGCTTCTAAACGTTCTGCAAAGAAAAGGGAAAAATCGTAGATATTTCCTATGAAATTCATTTTGAGGCCATTTTATGTCTTCTTCCTGAGGTTAATACTGCATTCAATGGAGTTTTACTTAGTGCTTGTGAAGTGCTCAGTGAACACAGATGCAATGAGTATTAAGAGACTTGACAAGAACAATTTAAATTCTCAGTTTGAGCATGGTCAAAAGTGGATATTTGAACAGTGGAAAGAAAACTATCTTTGACATTTTATACTCATAAACCAGGAATCTGGTTATTTTGTCAATTTTTCTAATATGTTTAATGTTCAATATTGTAAAAACTTTTAGGTTTATACAGCTCAACTCGACTTAGGATTAAACCCAATGGTGGAATTCCATGGACTCAAATGATGGCAGAAATATTTATTATGAGTGTTATTCTCAGAGACATTTGTTCATTTTAGTTACCATTCTAGTGATGGATCAGATTTTTATGAATGCATTTATATACTTGGATTATATACATAAAAATAAGTGTCAAAAGGAAATATAATTTTGCTGTTGTGAATTTATATTCTCATAAAGTAACATTGCAAATATGTATGGAAGATATTACTTACATAGGCATTTTAATGTTGTATTTTCACTGCATGGATTTAGTGACTGCAGCAATTAGGAATAGTTTCCTTGAGTTTAGTTGCAAATAGATAATTTTGAATGTGTTAATAAAAGGCATACATAGTAAAGCTTATGTAAATATTTGACTAATATTTCTCGTACTGTTTTGAGTCTGTAGTGTTTATTTCTAAATGCTACCTATTTAGGTATCCTTCTCTATTCTTGCCTTTTGATGATGTATAAGCTTTGTGCTGTTCAAATTACTAAAGATGTATATTTTTAAAAGTTTTTCTCTTTAAATTTAAATTCCTCCATTGCATATTGCCATCAAAATTTCCTTCTATATATATATTAGAGCTGCTTAGTGTTGTAACAAATAAAGTGTATTTTAGTTTGATTTTGATGTAAAAATTTCTTTTAAATCTGTGCATTAGTGACTCTGTTTGTGATTGTGATTAAAGAAAGTATTTCAGTAATAATTTTCTTAACGCAACCCCAATCTATCAACATAAAACCACCACTATTAGCTTAGCTATGGAAACATACTAAGATGGGAAAACTTACCCCATTAACATTATGTGACTTAGATACATTACTTGATTTTTTCAACCTTAATAAGCCGAACTTTTCTGCAACATCCCATCAATAAAGGTCGTTTCATTATACTACATTATTGAGAACTCGGTGTAAAGCTTCACTACTTCCTAGTAAAGTGGTGCAATCTAGATCGGCAGATATTATTTAGCAAACATTAGACAGACCCAGCCGTATCGGCGGGCGGTCGTCTGGGGCGCATGAACCCCGTACGGCGTATACGGATAACATTCAAGGGGGCCGCCAAAAAACTACTTCGCCGGTATCGCATTTGTCCTAAAGCCCACTCTGATATTAGACATGCTCTTATGCATTAGTCCCATAGGCAAAACTTTTTAAAAAATAAAACCTCTCCAAGTGACAATTTCTGCTTAACTGTATGTCCGAATCGACTATTTTGGAACGTAATTTCATTGGACCGAAGGCGAATTAATCTCCAGGCCACGCGTCCCACGTATACTCTAGATCCGATTAATCAGATGAGCTGTCGTGATGTTCATAGGCGCTACATTATACTTATACCCGAGAAAGGATGACTTATACGTCGCCTGACAAAAAGTAACTGCAATCATTACAGGGCTAGACACAAAAATATTACAAATGGCAAGATTTACGTACCTATTTATTCCAAATACTTCATGCCTTATTCTTTTAATTATAAGTAAAAATATTAAAGTTGTAACGGTGGAAAGTTACCACCAAATAGGTTCTATTGTGGGAAAATCTGTACGTATAAAATTTTCATAGTTTAACTAGTTTAAAATCGCTCGTTCCAGTTATTTACAATCTACACACCAAGTTTGTGGTGTCATCTGGTGTGCTTTAATCGAAGTAAGGGTGACAACAATATGAACTCCTATCGGAATTATTTTGAACTACTAAATTTCTTGTGGTATTATGTAAATAATCGGGAATATTCTGTTGACGGTTTAAATATTACCAATATTTTGAACGCTTAATAGACTTTATCGATAGAGTGGGACACTATTTTTAAATCGTAACGTATAAGATATGTCCTTTGAATGTAACCAAGGTAGATAGTCTATATAAAAAGTATTATACTCTGCAACTGAGCTGTGAACAGTCACTTGTGACATCAAACCAACATGGCGCTGTCGTGTGTGTTGGTGCATGAGAGGCGGAGTATTAGCAGTTGAATAACGGAGTATTTTGAAGAGGATATTGTCCTTGTGATGATTCATTCTGATGCCAAATTGTCCATAGAACTTATGTGCCGGAATTATCGTGCATAATATTGATTTTATAGCAGCGGTCGTGAACAGTGAAAGTGTTGAACATATAAGCCCACCTGAGGAATGTCTTCTTTCTAGCCTACGTGTGACAATGTTCATTTTGTCCTAGCAATAATTTAATGTGTCTGATTTCCCCTGACGCCTACATCAGTATCTGGCTGTGAATGAAGAGATGTGTATAGTCGCCTGGGCTAGTAGTGTTTACATGTGAGAAGAAGCTCGTAGAAGCCAAGTTGAACGGACAGAGCTGCTCTTGCCACATATCGACAAGATTTACGGATTCATATTTGTGCCAGGAGTTTATTAGAGATAATCATGGCTTTTAACGAGGTAAGTAATCTCGTGTAAAATTTTTATCAACTTCATATCGTTCCGGCGATTTTGCGTTGCACGTCGTCATTTGGTTGGAAAGTCGGTATTTTTACTTTACATAATTGACAACGAAATGTATATCGCGTTGATAAATTCCGCCCAGATCTCCTCTTAATTTTTATTGAGGGTGTCATTCATTATTCAGCGTTGAGCTAAAAAGGTAGCAATGGTTTGTTGCGCACTTATTATTAGTGTTGTTGTCTTAAACAGCACATTTACTTACTAAATGATGAGACTATATTCCGTCTTCGGAAATATTCAGATATAATTAATTTATGGTTAATTCAAATTTTATAGGTAAATTAATTCGGTATTCATAAGGTAATTAGAATGAGTTTTGGAATTTTAGTCGTGGTTAGTTGGACAAGCTTTGTTGTATGGCATAACCTATTGTTGGGTTAATCCGTTACAAAACTATTAATTTATTTACAATGTGTGTCATTATAATTTTGCTTTGCCTATCCATTGGCATTGTGTCGTGAAATGTTAAACTACTCGAGCAGTACCTAGTTGGTTGACCGTAAACGGTTGAGCAAGGTCAATATGCACTGCATTCGTATGAGATACTCCTTACTCATTGAATTTGATACAAGGATCGGTTCATTTATGTCTTAAGTTGCGTGATTTCCCATTCAGAATCGTAAATTTATTTTACATCAGAAAGCTGTGTCGATTAACGATTTTGTTTATTATAGCTCTACTGCTATATTTGTTTCAGGACCAGTTTTTGCGTATAACATGCCAGAGATTTAATTAAGAAGTCTTAGCAGTCGCTTTCAGATTTTCTGTTTACTACTATTGGATTGTTTTTAATCTCCAGTAATGCTTAAGTAACGTCTCTGTCTATTTGCTCCGTATCTCACTTGCCAATGTTGACGCATTGCACCTGTCGGTGAGTTGCCCATGTTTTGTATCACGTTTCTCACTCTGGTAACGTCACTTCCTTCTGAAAATTGCTCATTGTAGTCCCGGTAACATTAGTGGGCATCGGTTATTTTCATTCTCTCCTTTATTGTTATCGTCCTCGTCCAGTAAATTTGTTGGAATCAGTAATTTTCGTTAGTGTTATTCTTATGCTTCAACCCGAATAGAGAACGCCATTAACCAATTGACTACATTCGTTTAAAAAGTTTGTCGTTGAATTAAAGTAGCCACGTCTATGTTACGAATGAATATTTTTTTATTACTTTTATGTAAGTCATTGTAGACGTATTGCACACAGGCCTGGTGAATTATTATACAAGGGTGATATTTTCATTAAACCCGTCCTATAACTCATTGCTTTTTTTCAATGTTTTTTAGATTCGAGTTTACTTACTCGTCGTGGAGAAACACTGATCCATGTTTGTTAAAGGTTGATGCAAGTGAATAGTGCTCGTTTAAAAACTCTATAGCTCGTACTTTCAAATCCCTTTGTGTAGAATCCTTTAAAAACCACTCGACAAGAAAGTTCTTTTCGAATATATGTTGAATCTATTCCATTACGTTACAGTTTCCATATTATTGTTTTCTGGCGAAAAATAAGAAAAATTCTTAATGATACATCGCACAATGTAGTAATAATATTAGGTAAAGCCAGCTGGGACCAGATGCATGTATCATATGTAATAACATTGGCGTACTACCTTTCGTGAGTTAAGCCTCAATTCTATTGTATTATTCGTTGTAGATCGCTTGCTGTTTTCTCCTGTAGAAGCAACGTTTTTTTCGGAAACCTTAGCATTGTATTTACAAGAAGACCATCAGTTGATGTGCTGTCATTTTAGGTTATCAATACTTTCGCTAAACAATGTTTGGTCATATATTCCCATGCAAATTTGATTTGGAGTAAACTACTGCAAGAGATGACACAGGGAAATTAGCTTTCAACAACTACGGCGACAGTTGATGTATTAAACATCCCCCGTGGGTTCTTGATGTCGTTATGTTAGTATTTTTTAGCTGATTTAGAATATCAGGCTTTGGTAGAGTGGTGCTTAGCTTTTAGGGTCGCAGGGTTCGAATCCTGCCGAGGGCATGGTCTCTTATGTTTATTTGTGTTCATTATAAACTGCTGTTTATGGGCTGGTTAAAATAATTAAGCAGTAGCTGTCCTTTCGATAGATTTAATAGTTGGAATGTGAATTATTAGATATAAAGTTTATTTGATAGTGTTTCTTTCAGAATTAGTAGGTTTACAGTGTGTTTCTATAATCGCGATACATAAATGATACTACAATCATTTTCAGTCTTTTATTTTCCGTGTAGACACTAAGCACCTTCTGTTATATTATTGGTTTTATTTTCGAACGTGTACGTGTATCAGAATTTCACTGCTCCTCCGCAAAAGATATGATTGTCATTGTTATTCAGTAACTGAAATAAGTGACTTAGGCATCTGGACTTGATGTTTAGGCCGAACTTATTTTCCACGTGAGTTTAAATTGA
Organism: Uropetala carovei; assembly: GCA_036926305.1. Classification (NCBI taxonomy): domain Eukaryota; kingdom Metazoa; phylum Arthropoda; class Insecta; order Odonata; family Petaluridae; genus Uropetala; species Uropetala carovei. The sequence continues at coordinate 508,232 of JAXCHB010000078.1, read as the reverse complement.
AAATTTATTTAGCGAAAGTTAATTCATTACCTCATTTTGTAAGCAATTAGCGTTCGTCGCATGTGTTGCTGCATTTCATCATAGACCATCCCGCGAAGCATTACTGTTTTAAATTGGAATTTGACAATCTCCAGTAGTCCATAAAGACAATCCCATGCACGAAAAAAGCGAATTTCTGTGCAGATATTACCATTCGATTGAATCCTTTTTGCGTTGTAACAGTTTTATCGGAGAACGAATTTAAAAATCGATGGGAAAGAGATGAGATGCGCAGGACAAAGGTAGGAATTGCAGGAAGTAAAATTCGCCTATTGTTAGTGATCCCTCCGTTGCCGTTTACCCAATCGCGGAGAGAAACGAAAAGAAAAAACGAGCTGGCAGCTCCGTGATTGGTCCGATCGGTGGTTAGCCACGAAGTTCCCAGGAACAATAGTTCATTAGTTTTATAGGATTTTCGTGAAGTTTCCAACCATCCCTGCGGTTCATTATTTTCTCACTGGAAAAGCTCATTATTGAAGAGAACAGCGAAGTGTGGAAATATTTTTTACGATGTATGAAACAGCTTTCATTTCTGATTAGTTTTAAAAATATATTTTTTCCTTTAGTGCAGCGGCGAGGGCCCCATAATCCTCTTCGCGGGCCGAAACTAATCTAAAATAATAATAATAAATAATAAAATAATAATTTCATAAACAAAGGGCTTAGTTGTGGGTCAATATTACAAGATTTGTTTGTTTTTATCTATTACAAGAACAATAGGGTAAAGGCAAAATATGTTGTTTTTATAATTTTCTCTTTTCATTCTATGCCGTAGTCAGGGGCGTAACTGCGATTTTGGGCCCCCCACGCAAGCCAAGTTTTTGGGGACCCCATTGATATATGAAAAATTATGTAATTATTATATCGTTTTGATTTTTATCGTTTTTTCTACGTTTCAATTCCAAAAATACAGTGGAACTTCTATAATTCGAACCTCAAGGAAAACATAAGGTATTCGACTAATAGAAAATTAGAGTTATAGAAAAAAATCTGAATTGTTCATCACATGACTTTCTCTCCACACAGATCGATGAATATGATTATTTTTGACATCAGCGTCCTCAGTATTAATTATCAGCAATTACACTTGTGAATCATTTAAAAATATTTTCAATAGTCTTTATTAGCTGTTTCTATGGATAAAGAATTTCGATGCGCAATCAAAATATGATTGTTGCTAAAATTTTGATGTTTTTCAACGTTACGGGAAAAAGTATTTTATGGGGCCCCAAAAATCTTGGGGCTCTCGCGCATGTCAATGTCAAATTATTCCTCTACGGGTTTAATTAAAAAGTCCTTTCTCGAAAAAAAAACAGGTCTGTTAAGACTATAAATATCTTTTATGACCGGTTTCTTATCGAGTGAAAATTTCCTGCGATTGTGGCATCTATAGAATGGATTTACGTGAAAGTTTGCAAATTAAATTGCATTTAATATTATTATATGTATATATTTATAAAATGGCAACAAAATATGTATTTTAAAGTGTTTATTTGCCGGACGACTTTGTCCGAAGAATATTTAGGAAACAAACGCAAAGAAAGCTTTAAATTGTTTCTTCACGTGAATTATTTTCAGATTCTGTCTTTTTAAACGGATTAGAAGTCGCGTAAAAAACATTATTTCCTGTTTGAAAATAAAATATTTGCCAGTCAGTAATGATTATTTTTCATGGGAAAATTTTCTTGCGCTAATGCGTTCAATGAAATGGAGTTTTACGTCTATTTCTCTTTATTACTCGAGTTAAAATAGGAATAGGAATTTATAAATTATTATCCATCACGTGTGATTTCTACTTTATTATTACCGGAAAATATTTTTATAATACATTCATTCATGTTAGCTAACCATTTCCATAGCGCATAGGAGATATTTAGCGATAACTGTAGGTATCCATAAATCTCGTAGGTCAGGATGTGGTGTTTACGAAGCGAATTGATAGTTGCGATTATAAAAACGAGGATGCTTTTTTTATTGAAAGACAGACAGACGAACGACTTTATTAATGGTGAAATTGAGACTACATATATAGTCATTCCCTTCTTACATTTAAAGAGAGGAGATGGGAGAAGGGGAGTTTGGATGGTTGGAGGTCCTTTCATTATTGCTCGGTCCAACCTCTTAAGAGAAAAAAATCTGATGTGGCCAACACATGGCTTTCTCCATATTTGGGGTATAGTTATTTAAATTATTATGAATAATATTACGAGGCAAAATTATTATTTCGTATCGTAAAAGAAGACACGTCCTTGTTGCCGTAAATTAGGTATAGTTTGAATATTTTCACAGAATTCACCGCTAGATGGTGATAGCGCTGTATACTAAAAATTCACGAATAAGAAAAATATATCCGAAATGGATGGTTCTACGAAAATTAGTTTCAAACGAAACTTGGAAGAAATATTATTCTCTACAACTTTGGTCCTTACGAAGATTACCAATAACGATGTTTTTAAGGAGATATTTAACGGAAACCGAAAAACCGGTTATTTATAAATAACTCCTATAGAAAATTGTTTCAAATGAAAACTGTAGGAAATTACATTCTCTATAAACGTATATTTTGAATGTTTACAGAATTCACCGCTACATGGTGTTGGCGCTGTATACTGCTATTAAGATAAAGCGAAATATATCCGAAATGGATGGTTCTACGAAAATTAGTTTCAAACAAAACTTGGAAGAAATATCATTCTCTACAACTTTGGTCCTCACGAAGATTACCAATAACGATGTTTTTAAGGAGATATTTAACGGAAACCGAAAAACCGGTTATTTATAAATAACTCCTATAGAAAATTGTTTCAAATGAAAACTGTAGGAAATTACATTCTCTATAAACTTTGTATAGAATTGTATATACAATAATGATGTTTTACTGAAGAAATATCGCAAAAACCGAATCGGGTTTCGAATAAACCTCGACTTCCGGTTATCCGTTATTGCCCAAAAACTAATCAGTTCTTTGTGCTCATGTTAAAGTGTTATATATGAAGTTTGGTAACGATATGGCAAGTACTTTTCGAGTTAGAGCGCCCACAATAACATACACACACAGACATCATTCCGAAAATAGTCTAAACGTGTTTTAGGGACCTCAAAACATGTATTTCCGTTGAAATCTCGAAGTCGATTTTTTTCATGAATACAATACTTTCCCATTACTACGTATGGAGAAAGTAAAAAGGGTTTTCTACTGGGTAGGCAATGCCTTATTATTTGGGATTTCTAATATAGGACGGAGTGGCTTACCCTTATCACCGTCCCAGTGGGTTTTCCATCTGAACACTTCTTTTATTTTGAGAGGACGTGGTCTTCTTTCTTACGAAAATGCACACGCGCCTTTCTCAAAGAGAATTGTCATCTCCACCGGAGAAGGGGTGATTGAAGGCGAAAGAGGATGGTTTTCACCTCTACGCGGATTTGGCCATCTGTGCAGGTGGCACGGGGGGGTTATGTTTGCTCAGTCGAGTAGCATCTAATACACAAAGAAATTACTAAGAAAAACTCTGTTTAAATTACTTTGTATGGAAAAGAAAATCTATATTAGCTACGCGACTCAGATTTCGGTGCTTTGTACAATCATTCTGCCGATTATAGTGTAGGTCTTCGAACTGTGTTCCGCGGAACCCAAGGGTTCCGCAGAAGCTAAATGGGGTTCTGCGATAGGCAGAGGAAGAGACCCGATACGTTCTTCCATCTCCTATTTACAGCAGAAAACATAAGCCTCACCCGTAAACTGTATACTGTACGATACATAAGCTATATAAATAAACATTAAAATTATTTTAAAGTTAATTTTATTCCGATATGGATTACCACCTCTTAAGAGTTTCGCGAGAAAAAATATTTGAATATAAGGGTTCCGTGGCTTCAAAAACTTTGGGAACCATTGGTGTAAGGCATTGGACGTATATCACACCGGGAAATTGTTTTCTTTTGAAATTCAGAAATTTTGAGCAAGTAAAGAAAAATTTTTTCCATTCATTCGATAAAATTTCAGAATTGATGGTCCCCGTAGTTAGTAACAAATTCTAAAATGTTTCTTTTTTCGCTTGACTGTGTTTCCAAGTGGAAATACTAATTCTTGTAGGTTGTGGTTCCAGTTACTTCTTCCTGCAGCGTTCGAATAATATGGTCAGTGATTTGATTCGGGAAAATCCTTCAGATATTTTTATCACGCCGCAGTTGCAACATCAGAAATAAATGTTGCTTTGAAATTTCCCGTCGAAATTTTTACGTTTATCTTTAAATTAAGAATAAAGCTAGGATAAGAAAACCTTACAAGTGAATTTGCATCGGAGTTACCGCTTGGATCTTGTTTAAAATTCAGCATTTTTTTATGATTCCTTACAGAGTGTTAACTTAGCCTTTAATGAGCAAGTACTGCAAGCGCACTTGGCGTATTTTTATGCATGCCTTTACTAAATTATTTTTCTCGGTGGAAATGATAACGTTACTCGTGTAGACGAAAGAATCCGCAGTAATATCCCTTTACTTGGAAATACATTCGCTTAAGGCAGCCTTAAAAATGTTTCCGAGTTACGTTTCTATCCGCCATCCTCGGCAAAGGAGGAAAAAAAGACATTCGAGAAAGGATTTATTCTTTCCGCGTAGCGTTTTGAGACCCAGTATCTGCGTACGTCATCAGTTTTTGAACAGGTTGTAATTCCATCGGCCTTCGTTAAATACAGAGGTGCCTTTAAGAAGCTAAACGAACACTTGCTTATTGTATAACCGTTTGTCGGAACATTATCACGGCGCAAATTCCTTTTATCTGACAAATAATTTCATTAAATCTTTCTTCAGAAAAAATCGTGGTCGCGTGAAGCGAAGGTTTTGCGTTTTATACTATCGAAATTCGTAGGTAATTCTAAACGCTCACATGGTCTCTATGATTTCGCTGTATAATTATTTGATATTCATTGTGATTTACGATAGGATTTAACAACCCGACTACCACAAATGCCTGTCTAATAAATTGTAGTAACTGAAAAATTCATAATGTCGATCACCTGTCCCGGCAGACTAGAAATGTTCGTCGTCTTGCAGGTCATTCAATTGCAATTCAAGGTTAATATTTCGGCGTATAAGACGATACTAATTTTTTTTTGGGTTTTTAAAAGCTTCAACGATCAAATTATACGCCGCGAAGGTTGGCCATTGAATATTTAAAAATTTAAACCGAGCGTTGTCCACTGCTCTCATTGTTGTATTTACTTTCGAAACCTCTAAAACCTAAGCTAAAATAAATGTAATTTTTCAATTTCATTCAAAGATTAAAAACTTAGCTTTCGCAGAAAATGTCCTCAAAGACCTTAGAAAATTCAGCAATTTTAATCTCTATATTTAAATTCGTTAACAGAGTATCAATGGATGTATATTTGTTTCTTTTCGTTGCCGTCATTTTTTTTGTCGTAACCAAGGTATTAGTTTAGCTTCAAAACAGCTTCGATATTTCTTGAAATATTGGATAAGTGCGACGAAAATTTATAGTCATAAGAAATTACACGAAAATGGCAACAGTGCAAATCAGCTTGACGAGGAACGATTTTCACTTAGAAACACGTCAAATTTTCGCGTAAAAAACTAATTTTTGCATCGATTTGGCACGTATTGGAAAATGGACGGCGTGAAAATGAAACTCCGCTCTTTTAGGCGTTCTTTGTTTTGAATCTCGAGTTCCTGAGGCGATTCTACGTAATTTTAATATGCAAACGATTAAATCCTCGTGTTAATCAAGTGGAGAAAATAAACACTCCTGGAATCGAACCCATAATATTGAGTTAGGCGATGACATCCTTAAAATGTGCAAATATATCGCGAAAAAATCGTCGAAATCGTATCAATCGTTGTTGCGTTATTCCACTCTCTGTTTAATGTAAGCTCAGCCGTCGGTCGTACCGACCTACCCACCTCCTTAAATTACCCGAGCAGCGTGCATCTACTTAAAAAAATAAATCTCGTTTCGTTATCTCATAATTATATAAGTTATTCGTGAAAATTTACAGCCATGACCTTGAACTTTGGAAAAACTCTATGCATTTTGCGACTGTGGTGTGGCTTCCGCCTTCTTAAAGTCCTTGCGTCGTACTGCTCCCTTTTGGATGCTCGTTTGTTGAATTTACGCGAGAAAAGCGAAGATACAAATTCCACGAACTGGAGAGATTGAAATACAGGCGGCCATCCAACGCGAATCACTCGCATCGAAGGAAGAAAATACGAAAACAGTCTCCTTTTTTTGCGTCTCTACTTTTAAGATATAGTACCTCCTTGAGCTGACATGCGCATCGAATTTGGGGTTCATTTAACATTTCGTTAGCGAGGAAGGTTCGAGTTGCGTGCTTAGGATGAGTTTGCCATTCTCCTCGTCTTGCGTCCTTGTAGTACCAACCGAACGCGAAGTCAAAACAGAAAGTGCATCTTTTCCTCCAAAGGGCAACAAACCAAAGGAACCCCTCTCTCTCTCTCTCTCTTTCCTCCAAATTGATAAGAAGAATTTTCGAACTAAAAATTCCTTTTCCAGCCGTTCCGTATAGCAGCCAAAACATATAACCGGCCCACAAAACGTTCATGTCGCGTGGAACAACATCCACTTAACATTTCACCAAGTACAGTTAGGGAAAATGGGGAGAGAGAGAGATGGGTGGTGGAGGAGCCGTTGGATAGATGGGAAGGGGGAGGGGAGTATAAGGGGGGTGGGTGGAAAGGAGGGCTTTCTGAGGATTCCTCTCCCATCGCCCCCCCTCCTACCTCCCCTATCCTCATCCCTCCAACGCGCGCAGCCTCGATGGAATAGGTGTTGTTGGTGACGTGGCGGAGGGAAATGACGGCCGGATTGATCACCGGTGACTTAACATCCCTATAAATAAACGCCCCCACCTTTCTATTGGATGATGATGCTCTCAGGCTGGTAATCCCTGTTGCGCCTCTCGATAAAACTCCCTTTTGGACTGCGCCTAGTCGCAATTCACAGCCGTTCCTGGTGGTAAAAACCGCCTTTACCAGCTTGCGTGGCAGAAATTGGTTTTTTGGCTCTTTATATTTCACATGGCTCGTCTAATATTTAATTTATCAGGAAAGTTAAATTTAGATCTAAGACTAACATAAAGCTGAAATATAAAAAACTAAAACTAGGTACAGTAAATAGGTATGAAAGCAACAATACAGTAGAACAGGTGTCGGCAACATACGGTCCACGGACATCATGCGGCCTCCGAGAGCATTTTATGCGGTCCGCGAAGCCATGATGAAAAAGTGATCGGTGTAATTTAACACAGTCAATTCCATATTTTGTCAGTGAAATTATGATCTCGAAACCTTTTCTGGTGGAATTTGAACGCTAGTAAACTAATTAGAATTGATTTTCGCTAATATGTGACCACAAAATCTCTAGGTAACTTCTGATTTAAACACCCAGCGGAGCTCACGAAGCATTCATAACAACGATTGTGGCCCGCCATATAGAAAAGGTTGCCGACCCCTGCAAACAAAAAAATGGAGGAGCCCTTTTGGTAATTAGGTTGGCATAGGAAAATACTCGGGATAGGAGATATTTTCTCCATAACTAGGTAATACAATTTTTTTCTCGATCGCCCCCTCCTGTAAGCAAGAAGGGAATGACCTTGTTTCCTCAAAGGACGATTCGGTCGGTCCGAGACGGTTAGTCTCCAATTCGAGGTTAAAACGTGGACTGTGAGCGCCTTCGGTCAACGTGACGTTTAAAGGAAGCGGTGACGCGAGACCGTAGTTTACCTCGAAGTTGTTATTTCCAAGACTGAAGCCAAGAAACTAATAAATAAGCGGTCGTTTAAATTAATTTACATCACGTTATATTTCTGCGGTTCGTATGCCCCGAAAAATCGCCAGCGAAGTTGATTTCGCGGTTCGATATGTCACTTTCGGAGTAGAGAAAAAATGTTGCAAATACGAAATACGCTTTGACTCTCATGCTGTGTAGGATGCGTCAGATCAAGTATTTCGGATCGCTGTTTTATGAATCTTTGAAATCGGTTTAAAGATCTACTCGAAAGTAGCATAAAGCAACATATAGTGAAACTTCCATAAGTCAAGGGAAACAAAAAAATATTCGACTTATTGAAAATTCGAGTTATAGAAGCAAAAATGAGACGAAAAAGATTTTGTCCTGTAAAGTGAATCACTCCGAGTTATGAAAAATTCGAGTTATAGACGTCCGAATTATAGAAGTTTTACCGTAATTACAATTCCTTCTGCCGGTTTTTGACGGTTGGCAACGGATATGCCTCTAATCAGCCCGAGACCTTAAAAATACGACAAAAAATACATCGATCGACGGTTTGTTTCTTTAACAATCCGAACTGAAAACCGAAAAAAATACATCGACCGTCGAAGGAGCGATATTTTGAAGCCGTCTTTGCGGCGGAAAGGACTTGAACTCGCGTTTGGCGTGCCGAAAATATGATCCACAAGTCGAGCGAGGAGGAGGGTGATGGGCAAGGGAGAGGAGGGGGGGAGGGGAGGGAGGGGCGTGCCTCTTTTCGCGGGGGAGGAGGGTTTTTAAATAAATGTCGTACGGTGTGAGATCCCCTCGAGTGAAGAAAAGGGGTTTTTTTTACAAGTGTCTGCTCGCAAGGAGGCGCTAGGGGGAGTCGAAGAGAAGGGGTGTGTGTGCGCGCGACCTTTGAGGGCCTTCTACTCAACCGCCCCCCTCTTCCTCCCGCCCCCTCACTCCCATCTCTCCACTCGCAACCTCTCTTCGCCGTGCGCCCCGGGTAATAATGGGAGTGGCGACCTTGGTTGCATAACTGTACCCGCTCGTGGCCCCTCTTCTCCCCCTCCCCCTCTCTCTTCAGGTCTTCGCAAGAGGGAGGGAGAGAGAGAGAAAGGGTTAGGGATGGAAGAGAAAGAGAGAGAGGGGTGCTGCCCTGGCGAAGACGAGTGGTTGGTCGGTCTCTCTCTCGGCCGCCGCAACGCAAGAAGCTACTTCCGACGTGGTGTGGAGGTGTGGCTCACGTCTGACAGGAATTCCTGCGAAAAAAATTGTTTCCCTCGGTTTTTACGCACTTGGCGTCGTATCTGCTTTTATCGTCGTGGTTGTAATCGCATCTTGGCGTGTTATTCCTTCCGATATGCGTTGCTTAAACACGGGTCGTGACTGTCGGATTCGAAGAATTGTTATTATGTAGTTTTCATCATCTTCGATCGTTTTAGCAGCCCTCTTGAGGACTTCGAATAAATGTTAATTATTTTCTTACAATATCCATCGGTTTTTATTTTTGCATACAAGCTTTTCCTAATGTGTCGTCGTTCTCACCTTCTCTTGAAAAATAATGTTGAAGTAGTTCCAGGGGCGGATCCAGTAACTTCTCAAGGGGGGTAGGGGGGGCGATCGCCCCTCCACCTATCGAATCCGCCCCTGCCAACTGCTCTATATTTTGAAAATCCCTATCAGAATCCTTCTTTCCCTTGCTATACAGACCTAATCTGCAGCGTATAATTGAGGATTTTTGCGCGGAAAGAATTTAAGAAAGCGCCCAGTGGAGTGCAATGGGGTTATCCAAGGAGGGGGCGATCGCTCCCCCTTGGATCCGCCACTGAGTAGTTCTCAAGTATTATTATTTTTAAGGTATGGTTGGCACTTCTTCATAGGTTCCGTAAATTCTACTTTGAAAATTATGGGCGCAGCAATCCTCTCCAGTGTTTGTGTTGTCGTCAATAAGAGATATAATTGCAGTAACACGGATGAGACTTGGCCCTTAAATTCTATAGCTGTCACTTGAAATCACTCGTTTAATCATCTAGAGACGCGTTCCGATTATCCGAACGCCTATTATTTGCATTTCTAATTATGCGAACCTAGATTTGGAAAATTAATTTAATTTTTTTTGGAAAAATATTCATTATTTATTTTTCTCGATATCTTTTATATATATATATATATATATGCGAGTTCTGAAATTGGTTTGTATGTGTACCTACTGACACGCATTTATGATGTGAAAGAATTTTCAAGAAAAAGCTGTTTTTCCCACTCTCTCGCCTATTATATGCCTTCTAGGATTTTTGTCGTCTTTGGAAGCTTGGTATCTGTTGTCATTTAAATTACCATATCAAGGTATTTCTACCAATTAGCTCCTTTGTAGGGCAGTTTGGAATTAGTAAAATGCTTGAGCATATGCACATAAATTTCCACCGGTGAAATGATTTTCAGCTATAAAAACAAGAGCCATGAATGTGTTCGGTCATTGGGCATGTAAATCAAACACGTGCAAGTTTTGTAGGGAGTCAAAAGAGCGACTTCGCTAACTGATCACCTATTAAAGCTCTTGTTATGCTTGAAAAGTTTCTAAGCAGAGCTCCTCCAGCTATAGACAAACATACGGAAACGTGTGCCTCGATATATATTTTTTCTTTTTCGAAACCGAAGGCGCAGATTTGTAATACATACTACTTTTTCAGATTTAATCTTTAACGTTGATCTCTGGAGTTTCTGTTTTGCAAAGTATGCATTGCCACGTTAAATCCTGATTTATATTGGAAAAGTGTGTTGTTCATTGGCGATGTAGCGGCGAATAAAATTCTCCGAAAATAGATTTCGCAAAAATTGAGAATAAGCGCTTCCTAATTAATTAAAAATATATAAAATGTTTTTTTTCTTCGGCCTATAAGTTTACATGAAACCGACATTTGAAAGAAAATCAGCCCAACGAAGCGAATTCTTTGTTTCCAAACAACATTAACTTAAGAAATACAAATTTTGTATCGGGTTACGTAAACTTTTGTTTTCCATTTAAAAAGGGCAAAGGGATAATCTTAAGAAAGAAAATTATTTGGTTCGCGCGTCTCCAAAAGAAAATATAATTCTTTGTTTTTCTTTTTTACTTTCTCCATACGTAGTAATGGGAAAGTATTGTATTCATGAAAAAAATCGACTTCGAGATTTCAACGGAAATATATGTTTTGAGGTCCCTAGAACACGTTTAGACTATTTTCGGCATGATGTCTGTGTGTGTGTATATGTTATTGTGGGCGCTCTAACTCAAAAAGTACGTGCCATATCGTTACCAAACTTCATATATAACACTTTAACATGAGCACAAAGAACTGATTAGTTTTTGGGCAATAACGGATAACCGGAAGTCGAGGTTTATTCGAAACCCGATTCGGTTTTTGCGATATTTCTTCAGTAAAACATCATTATTGTATATACAATTCTATACAAAGTTTATAGAGAATGTAATTTCCTACAGTTTTCATTTGAAACAATTTTCTATAGGAGTTATTTATAAATAACCGGTTTTTCGGTTTCCGTTAAATATCTCCTTAAAAACATCGTTATTGGTAATCTTCGTGAGGACCAAAGTTGTAGAGAATGATATTTCTTCCAAGTTTTGTTTGAAACTAATTTTCGTAGATCCATCCATTTCGGATATATTTCGCTTTATCTTAATAGCAGTATACAGCGCCAACACCATGTAGCGGTGAATTCTGTAAACATTCAAAATATACGTAATTTACGGCAAGGACGTGTCTTCTTTTACGATACGAAATAATAATTTTGCCTCGTAATATTATTCATAATAATTTAAATATCTGTACCCTAAATATGGAGAAAGTCGTGTTGGCCACATCAGATTTTTTTTTAACCCTTTCGAGAACATTTTCTCGATTTCGCTACTCATTGGAGGTTTTGCAACGAAACGAATAACTTTTACTCGAGGAGACGAAGGCGAGCGAGCAATGCTGGAGTATAAACACGGAAGAGAGGTTCTTCCTTCCCTCCCCTCATTCCCCCCCACCTCCCCCTCCCCTCTCTCCCCTCTCGCCACCTCCCATCCGCTGCACCGGCGAAAGAAAGTCGTTCGTCTCTCCGATTGGCTTGAATGGGGATGCCGTCGTCGTTACCGATCGGATCAACGACCTGAGACTCGATAGACGATCGCTTCGAGGGGAGGAGTGGAGATTGAGAGAGTTCCACAAAGGGATTCGAACTCTGGATCGCTCGACTCCACGGCGTCATCGCCTCCATCTGGTTTTGTTTGTTGACTTGAACGTTATTGAGGCCGGAGTGAGGCAGCAGCTCCGCCTCGTCCGATGAGGGAGGCTGAGAGGGGGCATTCTCTCAGCCTCTGCTGCGATTCCTAGATCGAGATCCGAGAGGGGAAGTGGTGCAACCCTTAATTTAAAAAACGCACGGATAGAGAAAGTTGCCCCATAGACTCGCGCTTTTTACTTTCTCCATACGTAGTAATGGGAAAGTATTGTATTCATGAAAAAAATCGACTTCGAGATTTCAACGGAAATACACGTTTTGAGGTCCCTAGACTATTTTCGGAATGTCTGTGTGTGTGATTGTGGGCGCTCTAACTCAAAAAGTACTTGTCAAATCGTTACCAAACTTCATATATAAAATTTTAGCATGAGCACAAAGAACTGATTAGTTTTTGGACAATAACGGATAACCGGAAGTCGAGGTTTATTCGAAACCCGATTCGGTTTTTGCGATATTTCTTCGTTAAAACATCATTATTGTATATACTATTCTATACAAAAGTTATAGAGAATGTAATTTCCTACAACTTTCATTTGAAACAATTTTCTATTGTAGTTATTGTTTAGGCGTTATTTATAAATAACCGGTTTTTCGGTTTCCGTCAAATATCGCCTTAAAAACATCGTTATTGGTAATCTTCGCAAGGACCAAAGTTGTAGAGAATAATATTTCTTCCAAGTTTTGTTTGAAACAAATTTTCGTAGAACCATCCATTTCGGAGATATTTCGCTTTATCTTAATACCAGTATACAGCGCCACCACCATGTAGCGGTGAATTCTGTAAACATATTCAAAAATACCTAATTTACGGCAGTAAGGACGACTGTATTCTTTTACGATACGAAATAATAATTTTGCCTCATAATGCTATTCATAATAATTTAAATATCTATACCCCAAATATGGAGAAAGTCATGTGTTGGCCACATCAGATTTTTTTGCTTTAGCCTATGAATAAAAACATTGACTTTCGCCGTAAAAGTGCTGTTTTTACTTTTATTGGGACGATGGCTGTTCTTGTGAGAATTGCTTTCGAGAAGTTACTGCGGAGTAATGAATAAGCCACGAATTGTTAGTGGACTTTACTAGGAAGGGAAAGGTAAACGAAATCCAAGTGGATTATTCGATGCCTAACTTGAAGGAAATAATTGTTATATAAAATTCTTTGCGGCAATATTTTTTCGCTGTTTTCTTTGCGGCTTCTGTTACAGTTTCACATCTATAAGTTTTCTTTTGCGAGAATATTAACTGAAATAAGTCATCTCATATACTTGTGAGTTACTTTTTACCTTGATCAAATCTATGATACTCCGAAACCTTTCTTCCAAAGGAAAATGATTTGGCGGATTTTCTTCACAAAAGAGTAGAAAGCTATACCGCGTACAGAACTTTCAAATACGTTTTTATAGACAAAAAATTTCAAATAAACGTTATAATTGACGCTTGTAATTAGGAAATTTTTACTTATAAACTCTACTTTTTTCATAAGTGATATACTAAAGTTAATTTAGCCCCTAGTTTAGAAATGTCCTGATTTGTGAAAATCGCACCAAAATAAATTTTGGGCGACATCTTTTAGGTTCGATCTTCAATTACAGATCTCCAAAAAAACAGTTTGTTAATGAGGCGATGCAGAGATGGGTTCACTTGGTGTATATGGTGCCAATTACGCCTGAAAGTGAAGAGCAAGGTTTGATATCCAAATGGCCTGTATTTCCTTTGAATATACTGCTGGAAACAAAATAGTAATAGCTGATATCCCTTTCACTATTAATTTACTCGCTGTCCGTAATGAATTGGAAATTCAGTTCGCTGGCGAAAGAGTTGCTTTGAACATTTGGCTCAGTGTAATCCCGGTCTATATTTGGAGCAGATTTCATCGGCTGAGTGATGTATTCTTCAAGAGATGCTTCACTCGGGATGGCATTACCCTGTAGATATTGGCGCAGAAAAAACGAATAAAAATAGTATTGTTGATAAAATAGTTTTCTATTCAGGAACGTTTTTAGTACTAACAAAGAGATTACAGAATAATAGCTGTTTAGACTTACTATTTATTTTTTTGCAGCTACAATATTTCACGCTTAGTTTTCTAGAATGTTATGTGACATCATAAGCGTGAGAGTTGACGCGAATATCCTGAAATAAACAATGTAAAGAAATGATTTTCTTTGTTTTCTGCTCTCATATTTCGTCGCAAACGCCATTAGGCGCTACATCTGTACGGAAGCAATTACACGTCTCGAATTTCGATAGTTAACGGATTATTACAGGGCGCAAACATCATCAAGTCACCTCTCGACCTTAAAGACATGTCCGCTAGGCAGTCGGCTGCTGCCTTCTCCACCACTGGCCCAAATCCAAGGCTCCTTCCTCGCTTACCGTTGACAATTCACAGCGGAGATTTTTTTTACCGTATTGGAACGCGACGGAATTTAAAAATCTCGTCTCACTCGTTACTATTTCAGGCGTTGCCTCCGGGGCCGCGGAGAAAATGACATAGACAAACCTCGCGGCCGAGTTTTTCTCAGTTTTTCTTCTTACGTTTTCACGAGGTCACTGAAGTTGCAGTAACATTCCCTCTCTGGAATTTCGCTGGAAAATAAGAATTTTTCTTGGTCATTTAGGAAATTTTTGCGACTAAAACATTCTGTTGCGACTAAAACTTTATTTCTGGTGACCTTTCGCATCGTAAATAAAAGAGAAATATTTTCTAATGACCGTTCTTTGCCGTCTTCTTCGAATCTGGGTTTTTCGTGCAAAATTATCCAGGATTTAATTTCCATCGCTTAAAGCACTTTTCCGTTGCTATAAAAAAATGAACAAGACGTCGCGTCAAATTTCATAATTAGCGTTAAGAAGTTCCGCAGATGAATGTGTCAGCGCGCATTAATTTTTATCTTATTGCGGGGCGCTGGAGTGCAGATTTCCTTTATGCGCAAACCGATCGCTGGCTGCCTCGTAAATCTCGCTTCCTCCTCGCCCTCTCTCTGTTTTGCTTTGTCCTTCGACCGAAGACATATCCTCTCCGCTTTGAATCCTTCCTCAGAGGAACCCTCTCTCACGTTATCTTTCATTTTTTCTGTCGAATTTTCGCTGTTGTCCGATAGTAACGGGGTAAGTAGGTAAAAAAGTACGACTGACTTTTTACTTTCTTTCTCATATGCCAAGTATATTGAAAAAGTATTGTATTTGCGGAGAAATTCGATCTCGAGGTTTGGATGGAAATACATATACGTTTATTTGTACCCGAGTCCGAAAAAGTGGTTTTCGCATTGCCGTCTGTCTGTCTGTCCGTCTGTTCGCGGCTCTAGAGCCTGAACGCTAGAGCGAAAATGAATGAAATCTCGTACTTAGGCATTTCATCATACAGAATAGAAGCTTTGAAGAAATGGTTGACATTGCTCAATAATTAAGGGAAGGTTATTCTAGGCAACTTTAACAACAATTTGAATTTCTCGAAAACGGCTCCAACGATTTTGGTCAAATTTCTTACACTTACTTGAGTTTACGTCATCAGTCATACTACATAGTTCATATTTCTCAAAAATGAATACAAGGCTAGTTTATTCTAGGCAACTTTAAAACAATCTGATTTTCTCAAAAACGGCTTCAACGATTTTACCAAATTTCTTATAGTTACTTAATTTTACGTCTACAATAATACTACATAGTTCATATTTCTCAAAAGACAATATAAGGCTAGTTTATTTTTGGGAAACTTTAATAACAATTGGATTATCTAAGAAATGGCTCCGATTTTCGTCAAATTTCCTATAGTTATTTAAGTTGATGTTTATAATAATTCTACGTAGTTCATATTTTTCTGAAGATAACTAAAGGATGCATTAGTGTATGAGAAATTTGTACTATATTGTACCGATTTTTTATTACATCATCTACCTTTCTCCACTGGGCAAACCTAACCTACGTTGTTACGAAACATTGGATTGTATAAGAACACTGTTTTGGCTTTATCCTATTCACTTGACAAAACATTTATGTATACTTACTCCTGAATTATAAGAACTCTTTCTCAGTGGATAAAAAAATAATCCGCCGAAGTATTCTCAACCACCGATGTGGCCCGCCATGTGAAAAAGGTTGCCCACCCCCCTTGTGTTTACCTATAAATCGGTCGTTTTGTTTTTGGCTCGAATTTAGTGAATCGCTTGATGTTTGTTCGAGTGGTTCCAATCGGTCGCAGAAGTTGGAAAGAAATATTTCCGCGAACCTTTAAAGTCACCCTTTACATCCCGGACCGGTTGTGGGATTTCCCCCAATCGGTCACGGACTTTTCTTCCTGTCATTTCCAGAGTCTCTGCCAATATAAGAGCGTAATTTTATGCGATCGCTAGAATTTGTGTTGCCACAAAGCTCGTTGTAAATCTTGATTGCTTAAGAAAGTTAGACATGACGTAAAAATAAGGACTAACAAATGTCCAAGGTAACTTCCGTAGCCATTAATACGGTCTGGTAAACCACGCGCGTGCATTTTTGCGTTCGCTAGTAATTCACGGGTCGCGGTTTCTAATTAGAAACGTAAGAATCAGCGGTCAATGCACTCCACTGAGGACGGATACTCGGTAGCTGATATATCGCGCTTTCTGTATCGCGTGTATGATGATTGCTGTAAACAGAGCTCGCTTATGAGCTGTGGAGGATCCGAATTTGTCGTCAATTATGTTTTAATGGACGAAAACTATTATATAGGATCACCTCAACTTTTCGTTGAAAAGACCGCCAAAAATGTTTATTGATTTTTTTTACCAATAATCCATGAATTTTCTTCGAGACGCCTGAGTAGGAATAATTTTTCAAGTCCATATCTATACAAGGCGCTCTGAAATCATCCTTTATCGTCGATAAGCTTGCCACTGTTGTCTAGTCGAAGATTCACAGAGGAAATTCCGAAGGATATTTTCAGCACTTCGCCAGTCCGTCGGCGATCGGGTCATTAGGGAACCGCCCTGTTCTCATGGCCGCGCGACGACAGATCCTCTTGTCACAATCGTGACTCACTCCTTTGCGGTGTGTGCTGTCTTATTTTCACCATTTCGTTTTCCTTTTCAACGTTGCGACATCGACGGAAAGGTTTCATTTTTCACCCGCAACTATTTTTTGTTTCCCATCTTGCAGTGGATCGTTGTTTTGAGTTTTTTATACGGATCGTAACTTTGACCAGCATTTCTGAACGTCATACGTCGACTACGTCAAGAGGATGTTTCATTTTCTCTCGTATCGTTTTCATCGCGAGAATGTGTAAAAATCAGAAAAATTGATTTTGACGATCAGTCGAAGCCCTGCCGTTTTTCCCGTATTAAATATCAATGTTTATAGATTAGGAGAAAGTTTGCGTCACCGAGTTTAATTTGGGTCGGAGTCGCATCACACGAGATCGATTTTTCTCTTTGCCGTTTATCGAGAACTAGCCGGAGTGCCCGTTGAATTTCAACGGATTTAGTGAAACTAAAACTTCGTCCGTGTAACATGTAAGCATCGCAAGAATAAGATAGTACACAGTTATATCCGTCGAATAAAGCAAAAATGAAGAAAACCGCTCCGCATTTTCCTATTTAGATGAATGAAGGAAGAAAATCTTACGAAAATAACGTATAAACTCCCTCCCCCTCCCTTCCACCCTCTCCTTCCCTTCTCCCCCCCTCTCTCTCCCTCCCTCTCTCCACCCCTTCCCTCTAATTCCCTCTCTCCATCTCCCCCCTCCGTTACCATCCATCTTCCTCCCTCCCTATCCTTCTCTCCACCCCTTCCCTCTCTCCATCTCCCCCCTCCGTTACCATCCATCTCTCTCCCTCCCTATCTCGTATTAAAAGCATTCAAAGCGAATAAACTAACAAACATTCTCCTTTATATGTTAGATTAGAAGATAATGCAATTAAAAACAACAAATATTTGGTTTCCATGTAAACAAATTAAAATCGTACACAGAAATTGACAAACGATATTACGTTAAAATCTTTCCCCTATAAATGCATTGAACTCTCAATTTCGGCGACAATGGGAGTTGTCATGGTAGCTTATAATGGGTATTATAATAAAACTGATAAAATCACGTATTTTATTGATTCTAAATGCATTTTTATGCTAATTCGATCAGGATTCGGATTCTGTCTTCAATAACAATAAACTTTGTTCTTTACTTCGTAGAACCATTCAAGTCTCAAGTTCGTACCATGTTTCTTAGTAATTTTAAAATTCAAATGAAAAATAAGCTGCACTCGTCCCTATGTTATTCAAATTGAGAAAATGAAAAAAGAAAATGTTTTTAAAATTAGACAGGTCAATCAAATCGATATAAAAACTTTACTATACCACCGTACTCATTATTCCGGTTAAAATGATACCTTTCTCTTGCTTCTACGATTTGTAGTTTTCGAGTTTTAAAATTATGATACACACGCACATACACACATTCATTTTTATATATTAGATTACAGATTCGCTAACTTTCATTCTTGTTCATTGACTTTCCATGAAACTTTTGTGGACTCGTCTAATTTGTCTGCTTGAATTCATCCAAACTTTTCCCTTTTTCAAACTTTTTATCTCTTTTCTCCTCCATTTCTGCGGCCCCACTCTGAAATAGAGAAGGATCTTCCGATAAAGAGTTTTATTACATTCGGAGTAAAAAAAAGGTTGATGTCTGGCCGAGCCATTTGCCGAAAATCATGTTATTATTTTTTTATTTTGTAATTACGAGGAAATTATATAGGCATACCATTTTTAGCTAGTTGCTTATTTGTCCCGCGGTCATGTACTGGCGCGGAAACAGCCTTTAAAAAAAAAGATTCTCCTTAACAGCAACGTTTTTGAATCATTTCTCACGAATGGTGAGTGTGCTCTAGAAGAAGGTAATTCTGTTGAAGGGGAATTCCTTGCCATTTGTCGTGCGTTCAATGGATTGATCGAATGAGTTTTCTAACCCCGATAGGTCGTATAAAGCGTTACTATTCAAACAGTTTTTCCACGTATATACCCTTTGAACAGTTTCATGAACTTATTTTTTTACCCACATTTGAAGTTTCATGAACTTATTTTTTTACCCACATTCCTTTTTTTCATCTAATTATTTTGCCTCTTTAACTCCCCAAAGGCAATTAATTTGGTACCTCCTCTTTTGCTCTTTGGAACCGCGTGCGGCACCGGTGTCACACTTTGAATGACTTTGATATAAACGGACTGAACTGATTTCAATTAGCGATAATGATCAACATCAGCACTAAAACTAATCTGTAAGACCGTAAAATTCGAGTTTTTGTGAATTTCGGGTGGTTCGGTTTTTTTTTTGCTTTCAGCCTTTTGAAGCGTCGTTTAAAATCGACATTGCGTTTTTCTTTTCGTTTCAACATCTTACATTTTTCGTTTTTTTTTGCTGTTTTATATAAGCATTGATAGCCCAAGACTCCCGAAAAGGACTTCTGCTGGCAATAGAAAATGTTTTAACGTTTAAATAATGCAGCAATGAAATTCTCCGATGGATTTTTAGCGCTTTTTCTAAAAATATCGTTCGTGTGTTCTGTTCATCCGTCCCTCTATCCGTGTACAATATAACTAAAAAATCTGATGTGGCCAACACATGACTTTCTCCATATTTGGGGTATAGATATTTAAATTATTTTGAGTAGCATTATAAGGCAAAATTATTATTTCGTATCGTAAAAGAAGACACGCCCTTGCCGTAAATTACGTATATTTTGAATGTTTACAGAATTCACCGCTACAAGGTGTTGGCGCTCTAGGCTGGTATTAAGATAAAGCGAAAGATATCCGAAAGGGATGGTTCTACGAAAATTAGTTACAAACAAAACTTGGAAGAAATAATATTCTCTACAACTTTGGTCCTTACGAAGATTACCAATAACGATGTTTTTAAGGAGATATTTAACGGAAACCGAAAAACCGGTTATTTATAAATAACTCCTAAACAATAACTCCTATAGAAAATTGTTTCAAATTAAAACTGTAGGAAATTACATTCTCTATAACTTTTGTTTAGAACTGTATATACAATAATGATGTTTTAACAAAGAAATATCGCAAAAACCGAATCGAGTTCCGAATAAACCGCGACTTCCGGTTATCCGTTATTGTCCAAAAACTAATCAGTTCTTTGTGCTCATGTTAAAGTGTTATATATGAAGTTTGGTAACGAATGGCACGTACTTTTTGAGTTAGAGCGCCCACAATAACATATACACACACACAGACATCATTCCGAAAATAGTCTAAACGTGTTCTAGGGACCTCAAAACATGTATTTCCGTTAAAATCTCGAAGTCGATTTTTTTCATGAATACAATATCCCATTACTACGTATGAGAAAGTAAAAATTGCCTAATTTACAATCGCCAAAATTTATGGGATACATACGTCTACATTAGGGCTACATATGATATAAACTTGGTTATCTAGGATCAGCTGCTGTGAAGTAATCGGACATAACAGAAAAAAGTACATGCTCTGCACATTTAGTCATCCGGCAATACAGCGAATCTGTGATTATTTACTCCGATAAAATTTGGTGAAAAAAGCGCCTTATGTAATTCGCTTTGCAATTCTTCCCTTACTTGTTTAATTCTTGCGCGTCAGTCGGACTCGCGGTCATTTATGGCTTAGTTGTATATGTACAGACGGCTATTATTTATATTGATTTAATATTAAATTATATATAATTAAATATGTACAGACGGCTATTATTTATATTGATTTAACATTAAATTATATATAATTATCAATTAAAGCATTAATTTAGGTATTTTATAACGTAAAAAAATAAAGTTATTGTAGGAGTTGTATTTACGCAGCGGTGTTGTCTTGATTTCAGAGGAGATTATCGAGTATCTCTAAAAGGAGGTATAACATTCTCAGCACTAGCACGCCATGACTGTCACTTATTTCTTCTACAAAATAAAATAGCGTTGGATTTTCCTATAAATTATAAGTCTTTAAAGGGGACATTCTCTGTGGAAATCGGTATTGCACTACACCAAGGCTAGCACCCAAGTTTAACACAGCGAACGCTTTCTTCTCTGTGCGGATAAATATGTCCTTGCGTACTTTCAGAAATGTTCCATTCGTGCGTATAAAGAGAAGTCATTATCTCCACTTTCTGGAAAATTAACTTTTCGCGATGTGGAATTTTTTTTTTGGCCCGTAAGTATTAATTCGTTTTTACCGACTGTTAGCATGTCATATTGACTTCTATACGTCATTTTGATCGTAAATAACCGCAGACAGGTAACCCAAACACATTTATTTTCACATTTGATTACAATATCGTTTCGCTGCTTTAATTCCGTCGCTATAATGGTGTGTTTTGGGGTCTAAATATCGCGCATTTCTATCTTTCACGAGCATTGACATTATCGCTTTCTGTACGGCGGACGTCGTTCTTAATGTCTCGCTAATAGTATGTCACGGAGTGAAAGGATTGGTTTAAATTTATAGCGACACTTTTCCACGAACCTTTCTATTCAAGCCGCTCGAAATACGCTCTGTTGCTGTTTCACTGATTCCTTCGTCATTCCCGTTTTTTTAGGCGAGTTTCGCTTCCAGCATAAGCGCCTATTATTATAGCGTCGGTCTGTCCGTCCGTCTGTATGTTCGTTCCGGGACTTCTACCGAACGGATTTTCATGAAATTTGATATTAAGTCAAAGATAATAAGAAAATCTCATAAATGAATCGCTTAAGTCAATCAGGGATACGACTTTACTGGTTACAAAATCTCGTAAAGTATTAGTCATATCAAAATGGTTTCAAATAAAACGTGTAGAACTAGCAGAGTATTTCTTTTCCTTTACATTTTTATCGTAGGAGTAGCCGTTATCAATAAAATCAAACAAGAAAGTCTTAATTCGAGTTGGACTTGGAAAATTTCTTGCATGGTTGATTCACCACTGTTGCTAACGTAAACAGTCACACAAAAATACGTTTAATTTGCTTACGTGTACATGCAATATTTTCATATTGGAATAAAATGGAGTATTTACGTCGAAGAAAAGAACTTTAAAACGATATTTTCCTTACATAAACTAGGTAATAGTTTTGCAAGTGAAAAGAAAGGAATAATTTCCAACGAAGGAACAAGTTGAAAAACGATTGTATATTCATTTCTTTCACATAACTCTTTTCACGAAACGCGCCCATTTGTGGTATGCTGTGCACTTTCCTAACTTGTTTCGTGTTAGTCTTTTTCATTTGGCTTCTCGAGCGGGCTATTCCACTGTCACAACTTAAGCTTTTTGTGTTCTAACGAATTACTTACTTTTCACTTTTTATGGCGCCAATTCTTTTTGATAAATCCGCGCTATATTTTCTCTATTCTTCATTTAGGATTTATTTTCAGCGTTTTTTTTTACGTTGTTTGATGTTAGCTCTTGTGGCTGTTGGCGAGAAGAGTCTCGTACGAAGTTAAGTGCGTTGCGTCAGTCGTAGTTACGCATGCCGTTTGAAATCAAAGACGTGGTTATGAACAGTGGTCTGTGGAAACAATTATGTTATTCTCTTCAAGTTAATTTTCAAAATGGCTTCGCTTTGACATTAAAAAAAAATGGAATATGTTCAATATTTTCTTTCTTTCTCTGTTAAATCGTATATAATAAAAACTTGGACCATATTCTTATCTGGCCGTCTTATGTAATTTGATGCAATTTAACGCGAAAGGACTGAAAAATTACCTTTCCCTTTTAATTGTTCAGAGGCGTACATTTACAGCCTCTTGGCGAGAGTGCAAGGAGTGAAAAATCAAAGAGTGGATCGTTCGACGAGATAACTCGATCCCATAGTCACGAGAAACGTGCGCGCTCCGTAAACCCGATCCCCGTTAAATCCGCCGTCGAACCTTTAAATGTCAAAATGCCAGCAAAAAGCCTTTGATTTGCGATCGTGGCAAAAATCGCGAATCGTTCCTTTTTTTCTCCCCGTCGCGTGCACGAGAGCGCTGATGCTCCGTGAACAGGGACTCTTTCCCGCGCATGCGCGTGCCACTTTCACTCGTCTTCGCGCGATTATCCGATGGATGTATTCCGCGTGAACCTTTCTTATTTTTACTTAGCGTTTTCCGCTGCGGAGTCGCCATTTGTCTTTTTCGCGGAGAGCTTTTTCCTTTAACAAACCCTCCCCTATTCTGCCAGAGTGGAAGCGGAGAGGGAGCGAAGGGGGCGTTATGTTGCGAGTGGGGTGGAAACGGTGGCTCCATCTGTTGCGAAATGCACCAGTGAGTTGGAGGAAGGGGTTGTTTAAAAAAATGCTTCTCTGCTTCGCGTTAAGATGTCGAAACGAAAGGAAACTGCTTCGCGCGAAAAGAATCTGTTTCTATCTCTTTAGGTATAGTTGCAAATTTGTTCGCGTGGACTCCTATTTTATTTGTTTTTTGGAGTACAGTCGGAGTGAGTGGTTCTTATGCTCAGACACACTCGTAAAAAACTATTTTTTCGTTCTGGACCCTATTCGCGCTGCTGTTTTTATAGTGATTGTTCATCGTACTCGGTTTTCTCCTCGATCTTTGTTAAATATTAACCCTCCTAATACTATGGAGACTGTGGCGACCCCAGTATAAGTTTGTCTGATTGAAAATTGAACCGAAATTTTTGAAAGAATGACCTTTTCCGTACAAATTTGAGACTGGAAAATTCAGCATTTTTATTTTTTAGCTCAATAATACGAAAAGATAAACTTATGCTGGATTCGTTAGAGACCCCAGTTATTAGGTGAGTTACCCATATATTATATTCGAAATGTTTAATTTAAATTCAAATGACATTTCAAATTTTAGCTAGTGAGATGAAGTTATGATCACATTGTAACTGCGGCGCAGTGTCCCAGACCGATATTGTTTATTCACTAGCTATATCTGCTGTCAGTTTTATATTATTGAATAATAATCTTCCATGAGGCTTAAGAGACAGTTTAAAAAACTTTATATTCACTTTGAGTGAAATGTAAGTAGCGAAGGTGTAGTTTAACACCATAACCTAAGTGAGGTCTCACAAACAGCGCCTCAGTAGTTAAAATGTTAATTGGCTCGACCGTCGCCGTTTTGTCTAACCGTTTCTTAGCGCTTAGGGCTCCCTCCACAATCGTACCAAATTTGATTCAAATCAGTAGTAGCACTTGGGAAAATACGCGTAGTTTAATCGGTCCCCGCCGTCCAATTACGGATAAGGAAGTAGTCGTTTCCCACCCGCCTTTCTCACTGTGTGTAAGGCTAGGGCCATACGGGCGTTTTTTCGCGGCGAAGACTGGCGTCATGATAACGCTACAAAGTAGGTCTTATGTTTCCTCATGGAATATGCCACACGGGCGTTTTTCGACCGCGGGAGGGACGCATTCTCAAGGTCGAACGCCGCGGCGCGCCGGACGGATGGGCCAGGGCGCGTTTCGAAAGCGTGTCGAAAACGCCCTCGGGTGGCCACATGGAGCGTTTTCTATCGCTCCTCCAGTCGCGGTCAGTCGTGTGAGTGCATCGCACTAGTGAAAAGTGCAATGGAGTACATCGATAGTGAGAGACTCATTTCAGAAGTGCAGAAACACCACTGTCTGTACGACTTGAGCGGCGAGTCGTACAAAGACAGAAATTTAAAATTGTCTGCGTGGGAGAGCGTCTGCAAGGAAATTGCGGAGGGCCAATGGGAAGAGATGACGGCGGAGAAGAAGAAGGAAATGGGTATGAACATAATTTACCTTTCTGTATTTTTTATTTAAAGTATTAACATTATTTACGTACATCCATCCCGAAGACAAATTTACAAGATTAAATGTGGTCGTTTTGCCAAGGAATTGAACCCTGTGGACTGGAAAAATATCCCGCCAAATAATCTCTGACGGCTGTTCCATCTGTTCCCATTGTACCTGTAGCGAGAACGCTCTCCAAGGATACGTTAAAATATTGTCCAAATTATATCCATCTCATTTGCGAACATAATTATGTAGTACGCTCATGCTTTGATTATGGAATCTGCGAATTCAGTGTCCACATCTATAGGCCGATGGAATATTCTCCATTTGATACATAATATTCCAAAAGCACATTCGACAAATCTCCTAGCCCATGAAAGGCGAAAGTTGAAGATTCTCTTCTCCGTTGTAAGATTTTTACACGGGTAAGGCCGAACTAAGTTCTTACAGACGGCGAAAGCTTCATCCGCAACAAAAATATAAGGGATGGGATGGTTTCCATTATCATTAGGGAGCACAATAGGTTCCGGTAATTGCAACTGTTCGGAGTAGAGTTTTTTCCCCAAAGCACAATCTTTGAAAACATTTGAATCACTGCTTCTACCATAAGCACCAACGTTTATGTACGTAAAACAATAGTCGGCGTCTGCAATTGCCATCAAAACAGTAGAGAAAATTTTTTTGTAGTTAAAATAATTACTGCCACTGTGAGATGGACTAATAATCCTGATATGTTTTCCGTCAACCGCGCCAACGCAGTTTGGGAAGTTGGCCCTAGTTTTTAACTTCTCGCTGATATTCACCCAGTCTTCCTCAGCAACGTCCCCAATTTAATATCCCCTCAGGTTCTCACATATGGCCTCACAGGTTTCTTTCACAATTCTTGCTATAGTCGATCTTCCTATCAAAAATTCGAAATGCAGTGATCGAAACGAGCAACCAGATCCAAGGTACCTACCTGAAAATATATGAAAAGGTCTAAATTCCTTTGGTTTGATTTTTTTTCATTTACTTCCAGAGAAAGAAGTCCAAAAAAGATGGAAAAGTCTTAGGGATTCATTTTCGAAGGCATGGAAGATAGAGACTAGCTCACAAAGTGGAAGTGCGGCCAAAAAAAAACGACCTTACTTATATTTTAAGCAATTGTCGTTTTTAAGACCTAACCTCCAAACTCGACGGTAGACCTGGATTTGAATTTGCTATAAAATTTGGGATAGATTTCGGCTAGAGGTTATGTAACATATATTTTTACAGAACATCTGGTAAGGACGGGGGAGAGAATTCGTCGTCGGATCCAGTGGCAGAGTCCAGCTCTCAGGTGGCTTCATCCCCGCAACCGAGCGTGGTGGAAGGCAAGGTTCCACGGGGAAACAAAAGGAAGGCAGATAATTTTGAGGAGGAATTGTTAAACATTCTGTCAAAAGACGCAGAGGATAAGGACCCCGACAAAATGTTTCTCCTCTCGTTACTACCAAATTTAAAAACAATTAGAGAGGAGGACAAGCTGCAAGTGAAAATTGAAATAATGCAGTGCATCCAGAAGACACTAAAATCATATGCCCAACCCTCCCTCACCTCTTTTAACCCCTAATCCCATCGACTCCAAAACTCCAGTTCCCTTTGTACCTGTTTACAATAAATATATGTAGTTTCACGTGAATTTTGTGTTTTTTGAGTTACAATTGATTATTTGAAATCAATCTCCCACTCCGAGCACTGCCAGGCTCTTCCGCTAGTAGCTAGCGTTATAGATAGTTGAAAAAATGAATGAATAAGCATACCTTAATGTTATTGAAAGTTTTTCTTCTGGACCGATTTACTCACGCATGTTCGTGTTCTGCTTCGGCAGTCTGCATTGCACTACTGCCAAAAGGTCGTCGAAAGATGTCACGGACATTCGGTAAAACTCAGACAATTTAGGAGGATGTTCTTTCAACTTATCATGAAGCAGTCTGAACTTCCCCCTCGTTGGCCTCTCGGTAATTACGGGATGAATCCACCATTTCCTTTGTCTTCGACGCCTCCGGCGACGCACAATCAGCTAGGATATAATCGCTTTCCCTTGCAGGTCCATAACTACAGGCGAATAGGGAAAAGTATGAAATGTACGTGCAACGCTATCTGTCGGTCGTTTTATTACCGCTCGTCGGTCGTTTTATTACCGCCTCCGCCTGGCACTCGAGTTTTTCAACGATCGTTTCCGAACGCCTCGTGTGGCCGCCTCTAGGCGTCTAATTGCACCGGCGGTTTCTTCACGCTCACCATCGCCGCGAAAAACGCCCGTGTGGCCTTAGCCTAAGATGTAGAGTTACCTGTTCTTTGAGAACAGGAAGTTTATGAGAACAGTTATTTTATTGAACAGTTTGGGCATCAGAACAGTTCGAAAAGAACTGTTCCGTTCTTACTGACCCATCTCCAGCATTCACTCGTTGCCATTAGCATACAAAGTTATTTTGTTTTTTGTACAATTTATATAAATCATTTGGGATTAAAAAGTAGCCTACGTCCTTCCTATTTGTGAAGAAAGTGTCTGTTGAAAGTTTGATTACTCTAGCTTTAACGGTGTGGAAATGTATAGATGCACAAATAAACAAACAAACAAACTTTCATAAATATATAGGAGATTTACTGAATAAACCTCGTGGTGGAGGAAATAAGCGTGGCAGTAAAGTGGAATTTGACCAAGTTGATTTTCATTCATATTTCGTAATTTAATATAATAATAGCCGTCGTCCGTTGGTTGGTCACGCTATGCAAACGCTAATAACTCGAGAAATAATAATGATAAAAACTCGAAATTTGGTGGGGATGCTTGATTAACAGTTATTCAGAGAATGACAAATTTAAATCGCGAAAAAATTCCTTGGCAATACGGAACTGGCCCCACCAAAGGTAATAAACGACGACAGTATATTCACTAGAAATGTAATATATGACGAAATATTTCATATGTAAAAGTGTGCTAATAATTATTTTAAATGCAAATATTAATAATCAATCTATCTATAATTCTTCCGTTGATATTTCAACGGGCATTACACTAGTTTTATATAATGCGATGACACGAATCAAAACATCTTGGAGCATTCTCAGCTATAGATGCATTTTTGTGAAGATCAGAAATATTTTGTTGCTGAGCATTTGAAAAAATGCCTCTAAATCACATTACGCTAGTTCGTGTCTTCGGAAAGGCATCGTCCTACACGCTTGTTTTTTTTTAAGTTTCTCCAAGATATCCTTTGATGCGACTCTCCGGCGTTCGTGTGTGAGAGGTTTTATGCTGGTAGTGGCGGATAACGAGGGAGATGGACGCGTTTGAACGAGCCAGGCCTTCCCGCAGAAACCCTGCACCGCATAATCGGATATCTCTTGCATGGAAACCCTGTTGGAAACCACGCCTTATATCCTCCCGCTCCCATGCGGGCTGGCTTCGTATCTCTCCCTCTGCTGCCCTCCTTTCTCTGCCACTGTAAGGTCCACGCCCTCCTCTCTCGTATATATACTCTCTGCTTTTTCCTTGACGTTTCGACCAACCCTCCCTTCCGTTCGCCTTTCTGCACTTTCGTATTTTCCCCCCGTAAAAGAAAACATTCTCTCCCTTTCCTCCGGCGATGCTTTCGCGAAAAGTTTTCGGCGTCGCGTCAAATTTATCGCACCGAGCGTGCGTGTGTGCGCGCGTGTTGTGTTTGGCAGTGCTCGAGACAATGGAGTCGTTATTCACTTGGCCCTTCGATGGCGCGACGTTGCGCGCATCGCGTTGTTTTGATCTCGACGGAAAGTAAAAGGACTTGAGGTGCGATTTCAGATCGTTGCTGGTTTGATATGTTCATTCGCGGACTGGTATACGGCTCTTAATGTCGCCACAATTACTTAAAATAAGTTATTTCCACATGTAAGTAGTTCTATGGCGTAGTTAGACGTTTACCTTGTCTTCATTGACGATTAGGTTGATATCAGATGTTTTCCTAGATGTAAAAACAACTTCTGTTGAGCGCAAATCTAGTTGCTGCGGTATATAATTAAAAAGTTTTTATTTTCCCGTGTTCCTACATAAAAAGATATATATATTTGCTGATTACTTTAGTCTTGAATTGGTGTATAGTTTATTAACCTTAACCGTAAAAAATAATATTCCTTTACTGTCATCCACTAAAATTTCAATGTTGGTTTATTAGCGCATTTATTAACCTAAATTAAATTAAAAATATTTTAATAATGTGGCAATTTATATATTTATAAATTATATTTCAAAATATATGCGTCGAATAAGTTCATTTTTATAGACTTGTTCTGTCCAGTAATTCTAGCTGATATTTATGTATTCCTGAATGAGCGCAATAGTCGCTCTCTTTTTTATAGAAGTACTTATATTCAATTCCTGGATCCCTTCTATTAATTCTCATCCGAAACTCCGGGTAAAAATGAACGATTCTGATGTTTCGACCGATGAAGTATTCATATTTTAATTTATCAAGCTCTACCCTCTGCCACTCCCACTAAAAGTGTCGGTTTTTTATTAAAACTTGCATTAATTTCCAGCTCGACGGTTTGCAGAAATTTTTAGGTGCTTACTGAAAATCACGAGAAACTGTTTGCGAGAGTGAAACGCGTCGTGAGAGGAAGCGAACGATCAATATTCCCCGATGCGCCTCTCTATCTTTTCATCCCTCTTTTATTCCGCCCTTTTTATGTTGGTGTGCACTCGGACGTAGTGGATTCGAATCTCGCCGGTCGGCATCGAAGACAGCATTTTAAAGCTTCGATATTCTTTCTTTTTTTTTCGAAAGTCTCTCGGCGCCATGGGTTTGAGATAAACGCCATCGAGCTGCAAATGCGGCGGTGATTTAATTCATACGGCACTGAGGGCGTCCACTTCCCGGGCCAGATTCCTTTACCGAGAGCTCACCGTCTCCCAGAGGAGCCCCCCCCCCCCCCCCCTTTCGCCCCCTCTCGCCCCGCTGCCCTCGCCCCCTCTCTCCCCGCTGCCCTCGCCCCGTCGCCCAAGGCCGTCCGCGCGATGCAACTAACATATGCGGTAAATGGTATGCGTGCAGGAAAAAACGAATCGATATTTTTACTCCCGGAATGTTTTCCAAACGCTCTCAAGTCCCGCTAAATCACGTCTTAATCTGCATGTGCCCTTCACTTAGCTGGAACTCCTCTTTGCGCTGACTCATAGTAGGTAGAAGGTTTATTAATATCTCCAAAAACGAGGAGCGTAAAAATCTGCTGCCAAGTGTGATGTTCAATCTTAAGTTGAAAGTTGAAATGAAGAATGTTAATCCGGTTGGAAAGAATGTTGTCATATTTTTTATATAGAAGTCCATCTAAGATTAATAAAGTTAAAAGTTTACGGTTCCTCTTTAAGTTTGTTGGCTACTGATGACTGCAGTTGAATTAAAAAATGAATCAACGATTTCAGATTAGATAAAGCAGTACCGTAGGAAATTCTTATATCCATTGAAAGTATACGAATTTCAACCAAAAAAATAGCAGTCCGCGGTGATAATTAATCTGTTTGATTGTAATCAGCGAAGAGTGAATTACTGAGGAGGATAGCTACTTTATTTGAGGTGGTCGAGCAACACCTTTATTGATTTATTTTCATGATTTCTTAAACGGATTTTCAATAGTCTTTTACAAAACAGTTTTTTAAAATAAAGGCATCCATGTCCAGAGCAGGATTCGAACCGTCGACCTCAGCGACTAGCTGTAGCTACACCTCTGCCAAGGCCGCCTTTTATGAGCAACATTTGTTTGACTCTGTAAATTATAATTGTTAAATATGGAGGAAAACATTTAAGAAAAATATCGGGCCTTAAAATGCAGTTATTCCGTGCACACAGCGAACTATAGATTCAGCGCGCCTAGAAAGTTAAAATAAATTGAAAGTCGTTGATTTATAGTTATTATGTTTTATTTTGAGCGTGGTTGATTTTCTTTTGCTTTGATGTTGATAAGTTATAGTAGCTTGTTTAAAAACTTAATCTCCATTGATTGCCGATGGTGAGCCGATTCGATTTAACAACCGGAAACCAAACCTTTTCAGCGTTCTCTTCTATCTCTCTGGATTGCTGCAAATATCGGCGACCGCAGCCGCGTATTTCGCGTGGCATTTGCGCGTTGAATGTCAAAGAGGAGTGGCGGGGGAAAAAAGGGTTTGGTCGTGACCGGGGACAGCCCTCGAAGGGATCGACGCTCTCTTAATTTTCTCCTTTTTTTCCGCGGCGGATTCTGTTAAAGCGATCCCATTTTGGAGGGACCGAACCTCTTTAATTGCGTCCATCCGTCTCTATTGGTTCGTGCGACTGCGATTTCTTTTGCTTTTACCCTTCGCGGGCGTCCTTTTTCTTGGCGCTTCGCCCGCAATCGGTTCCTCATTGACGAGGGTGGTTGGAATGGCGGTTTAATTAATAACCTCCCGATTCCTTTTCTGGTAACGTATTTAGCGCGTCATTGTCGTCGCCTTCTCTGCACGACGCCTTTTCCGCATTCTCCCCGTCGCGTCGTCATCCGATTGCGAACCGATAAACGAGTTTTGCCGCTTAAAAAAAAAAAAGATCGATTTTTATGAATTATTTTTAAAATTGCGCCATTACGATAGGAGGTCGGGCAAAAAATTCTTGGTTTTCACTATCTCTGATCTCGTGCGAGACAAAAATATTTTTGGCTTCGTGTGTTGGTGAGCGAAGGTGACGACATTGGGTATTTTCCCCAAACGCGTTATTTTTCTTCTCGTTACTATGTCGTCCTCGTTTTAAAATGTATTTATTTAATTATTTCCATAGAGGCCAATTACATTGAAACTTAATACAGCAACAATATAATAAATAGAAAATATAATAATTATGACGTATTCTTACTCTTGAGGAAAAAGAAATGAAGAATCTTGCATGCTAGCCAGGTTTGATAAAATTAATGTTGCTTTTTTAATGTTCACAAATCTAAACTTCCATTGATACCGACGTATCATGCTGAAACATTTTCCGCATTTTTACTCCCCTCTTCATTTCTGAAATAACTGCGGGAAAAATCTGTTAAAATACGCGAGTAAAGGAGACAAAACTCGTTTAGAAATAAAAC
This sequence comes from Uropetala carovei, assembly GCA_036926305.1. NCBI lineage: Eukaryota > Metazoa > Arthropoda > Insecta > Odonata > Petaluridae > Uropetala > Uropetala carovei. The sequence goes on along the minus strand of JAXCHB010000078.1, from coordinate 476,378 downwards.
TCTCGTTTCTCGTTTAATAATCCTTTTCGGCCCTGAGTCGTTTCGTCGTCGCCCCTTCCGCATTGTTTCGCATCCATTCCCCGCCTTAAAGCGCGCGTGGCATTATGGGGTTAAATCGCGCGCTTCGATCCTCGATCTGCAATTACCCGCTGCTTCTGGTGCTGCTGGTGCTGCTGTTGCATGCAACCGACTACGCCTTGGGGCGTGTCTTTTTGTTACGCGGCTCGCCCTTGAAATTGCTAAGCGGCGGTGCATGGGATCAATAATTGCGGACTCTGTCTCCCTCCCTCTCTCCTCTCTCTCTCTCTCTGTCTATGATCAGCTGTTCGACCTTCGTCGGGTGTGCGCCGTGCCCTATTGGACGGCAGACTTTGACGAAATGTTCCTTTCGCCTTGCTTGTCTCCAACTGCTCTTGATTGCCTCCTTTGGTGGAGGCCCGCCGTCCGTCGGACGCCTAAGAAACAAGTTGTTTCGTTGAAAGTATACTTCAATTTGAGAACGATATTCTCTGCTGAAAAGAAACATCCAACGATGAATTCTCGTTTGGCGATTTCGTTTTTTTCTCCACCCTTCCTGTATGTTGTAGAAATCATAATGGATGCGTTTGTTAACATGTTTGATAGGCTTTATTGATGAGAAATCTTTTTAAATTCTTGGTGAAGTTGCTGTACAGCAGGGGTGCCCAAACTTTTTCATACCAAGGGCTACTTTCATCCTGGTAATTGTCTTGCGGGCTACTTTTACCTTCTTCATACGAAGTAATGGGAAAGTATTGTGATCACGAAAAAAATCGACTTCGAGATTTCAACGGAAATACACGTTTAGACTATTTTCGGAATGATGTCTGTGTGCGCGCGTGTGTGTATGTGATTATGGGCGCTCTAACTCAAATAGCACTTGCCATATCGTTACCAAACTTCATATATAACACTTTAACATGAGCACAAAGAACTGATTAGTTTTTGGACAATAACGGTTAACCGGAAGTCGAGGTTTATTCGAAACCCGATTCGGTTTTTCCGATATTTCTCCGTTAAAACATCATTATGATATATACAATTCTATACAAATGTTATAGACAATGTAATTTCCTACAACTTTCATTTGAAACAATTTTCCATAGCGGTTCTTGTTTTGGAATTATTTATAAATAATCGGTTTTTTCGGTTTCCGTCAAATATCTCCTTAGAACGTCGTTATTAGTAATCTTCGTGAGGACCAAAGTTGTAGAGAATAATATTTCTTCCAACTTTTGTTTGAAAAAAATTTTAGCAGAACCATCCACTTCGGAGATATTCAACTTTTTTCGTAATTTTCAGTATACAGCGCCAACACCATGTAGCGGTGAATTCTGTAAACATATTCAAAATATAATTCACGGCAATAAGACTGTATTCTTTTACGATACGAAATAATAATTTTGCCTCATAATGCTATTCATAATAATTTAACTATCTATACCCCAAATATGGAGAAAGTCATGTGTTGGCCACATCAGATTTTTTCAAGTTATAAAAAGGGATTTTAAGAATGAAGTATACTACAAATTTACCGGAAAATGCATTTATTATACATTATACATCAAACAACATTATACAACTGATTAATTTAATTTAATTTTAATTTGCGCGATTATGGGCACGTTTACACTGCATATCTTCAGCTAGTGATTGCTATTTGGGCATGTAACTAGAAACAGAGAGAAGTAAACAGTCTTCGAGATGTTCATTAGTGAAAGCATTTCTGGTTTTTGATTTAATTAAGTTCATATTAGAAAACAGAACTCCTTACTCAGGCATATAAGCTTAATGCCTGGATGGATGCGTGGGCGACACAGACCCTCCTAAAGCCCATGGGAGACGTAATGGGCACCCCTGCTGTACAGGTTTGTTGATGTGTATTGTTAAAAGGTTCGATAAATTTGTTTTTGCAGCACTGGTGCCTGTTAGGAAAATCGCCTTGTTTGTGGATGTTCAGATATCTCACTATCGTAATTTCGCAATGGCGTCTTATTTATGAATAAAATAACACTTGCTGTGCCTTTGATTGGTGTCGCCTTTTCAATAGTGCGTCACTAAACGTTAGTCTTCTGATGCTCCGTGATTGCTTTATATGAAAGCTTGTCGATATTGTGTTCGGTCTATTGTTTGTCGTCATTGCGAAAAACTTGGATTTTCGTGTTTGTAATAGAATTACGTGGAAATATTTTTCTTGTAGAGTGGAAGGCATTTGGGAACAATTGTCATCATCCATTGAAGGAATTAATTTTTAGTGTTGCTTGTTGCTACAGTTTTGTTTTACCTTTTCGCCGAAAAAATGCACGAATGTCTCTCCTCTGGTTTTTCTACTTAATCTAATCGTATAATCTATATATTTTTCTATTTCATCAATTTCGATTGAGCCATCACGTGAAGAATGTTATTTTATCTCACAGTTTCTATTTTGAGGACAATTTGACGAGTTTTTCGATTTTTTGCGTATTCGTTGCTAGATTAGATATCTAAATGTCGAAACCAGTATATCTTGACATGGTAAAAACGTTATACACGATATACATCTGTTTTCAGAAATAGTTGGTGTAGTTTTTTTTGCAGCAGTCCTGTTACTGACGTTTTTGATGGCGCTCTTCATGAAATATTGTTTGGGATCTTCATTTCCGATATATTTTTACTTTCTCCATACGTAGTAATGGGAAAGTATTGTATTCATGAAAAAAATCGACTTCGAGATTTCAACGGAAATACATGTTTTGAGGTCCCTAGAACACGTTTAGACTATTTTCGGAATGATGTCTGTGTGTGTGTGTATGTTAGTGTGGGCGCTCTAACTAAAAAAGTACATACCATATCGTTACCAAACTTCATATATAACACTTTAACATGAGCACAAAGAACTGATTAGTTTTTGGACAATAACGGATAACCGGAAGTCGCGGTTTATTCGAAACCCGATTCGGTTTTTGCGATATTTCTTCGTTAAAACATCATTATTGTGTATACAATTCTAAACAAAAGTTATAGAGAATGTAATTTCCTACAGTTTTCATTTGAAACAATTTTCTATAGGAGTTATTGTTTAGGAGTTATTTATAAATAACCGGTTTTTCGGTTTCCGTTAAATATCTCCTTAAAAACATCGTTATTGGTAATCTTCGTAAGGACCAAAGTTGTAGAGAATAATATTTCTTCCAAGTTTTGTTTGAAACAAATTTTCGTAGAACCATCCATTTCGGAGATATTTCGCTTTATCTTAATACCAGTAAACAGCGCCAACACCATGTAGCGGTGAATTCTGTAAACATTCAAAATATCGTAATTTACGGCAACGACGTGTCTTCTTTTACGATACGAAATAATAATTTTGCCTTATAATGCTACTCATAATAATTTAAATATCTATACCCCAAATATGGAGAAAGTCATGTGTTGGCCACATCAGATTTTTCCTTTTTGGACCTATGCAAACAATTATTCATCTATTTTGTCCCAGTGGAGCTTGAAAGTATGACTGAATCGTTTTCCTTGATAATATCGGCATCCAAAAGCATCTGGAAAAGAACAATGGCCCGCAGCTTTCTCTCTCTTACCAGCAGTAAAGAGGGTTGTTAATATTAGAATAGCTGCATGTCAGCCTCAGCTGATATGACGCCAGGGTCCATATCTAGGTCGGGGTGGTTGCCTCAGGCGAATCGCTAGAGTCGGTTACAGATTGGGTTGCCAAGAATGGAGGAAGTGGCGAGAAAAAATATTAAGCTTCCAAAATGTGCAAGCCTGTGTCAGGATGTGCGCGCTCAGGAATTAGAGCCTCTTAGAATGCCGTCCGCGAATTTCGTATCTATCCCCTCTTTTCTTTCACCCTCTTCCTCATCCCTCTCTTCCTCCCTCTTATTCCTCCCACTTCCCCTTCCCTCTTCCTTCCTTCTCACACTCTTCCTCCTACTCTTTCTTCCCCTTCCCTCTTCCTCCCTTCCTCATCCCTCTCTTCTTACACCCTCTCTACCTCCTCTTTTTTCCCGATAGCGATCCTTCTCCTTATCTCAGTTTGCCGCTCCATTTGCTGCAAATTTCAACACCGCCTTCCTGCTCCTGGTCGTTTCCCCCGTTCGGAGATCGAATCGACCGAAAAATTGCATTTTCCGGTTTTAAAAACGCTTTCGTATTCTCCATCAGTTCATACTTCAGTGTTTCTTTCATGTACGCGAATCACTTTATTTTAGTTGTTACCGCAAATATTTGCGTCAAGGACGCAATTCTTTCGAACATTTTTAGGCTTAAAAAATTAGTTCGTTTTAAAATTGGTAATTTATTTTTTATTTTGGAATTGTTATGTACAGTGATAAATGTAAATCGAAGAACAATAAATGTAGTTGTATCAATTGAAACGCATTGAAAGTTTGTATTTTTTACCTAATATAATCATAAAATTTTCTACCACGAAAACGAAACATTTTACGATGAAACGACAATAGGTAATTAAACAAAACTTTCATTAAATTGGAATGCACATATGTGTACGGAAATGGCAAGTGCAATTAAATATGATTTTAAGCTCTTCCAGGATACCGGAATTAAAGCAGTAAACTAGCTTCTGCCCAGTGATAACGACATGGATCTCACGCATCCCATATATCTGACAATGAGTCCAAAATTCTCACTGCGTTCTTTATTCGGATGCGCCTTTTCGCGCGATTGCGTTGTATTTGCGTATTTACGGTTTATCATTACTCGTGAAAATAAAAAAATCAAATATCGCGCTCCATGCCTTATTTGCATGGCGTTAAATTTTGAGCAGATATGTGTGCGCGATATTTTTTGTACCAATTCGGGAACTAATTTTGTAGTCAAACACGTATTTAATGATGTGTGCGCTTATAGCGGATGGAGAATGTCAGGCGATGACTATGTTAACAGAAATGATGATGACTTCACCTTTGTCTTTCATTTTTACTTGACTTCTTACCTTAAAAAAAAATCTGATGTGGCCAACACATGACTTTCTCCATATTTGGGGTATAGATATTTAAATTATTATGAATAGCATTATAAGGCAAAATTATTATTTCGTATCGTAAAAGAATACAGTCATTCTTATTGCCGTGATTTATATTTTAAATATGTTTATAGAATTCACCGCTACATGGTGTTGGCGCTGTATACTGAAAATTACGAAAAAAGTTGAATATCTCCGAAGTGGATGGTTCTACGAAAATTTTTTTCAAACAAAAGTTGGAAGAAATATTATTCTCTATAACTTTGGTCCTCACGAAGATTACTAATAACGACGTTTTAAGATGTTTGACGGAAACCGAAAAAACCGATTATTTATAAATAATTCCAAAACAAGAACCGTTATGGAAAATTGTTTCAAATGAAAGTTGTAGGAAATTACATTGTCTATAACATTTGTATAGAATTGTATATATCATAATGATGTTTTAACGGAGAAATATCGCAAAAACCGAATCGGGTTTCGAATAAACCTCGACTTCCGGTTAACCGTTATTGTCCAAAAACTAATCAGTTCTTTGTGCTCATGTTAAAGTGTTATATATGAAGTTTGGTAACGATATGGCATGTACTTTTTGAGTTAGAGCGCCCACAATAACATACACACACACAGACATCATTCCGAAAATAGTCTAAACGTGTTCTAGGGACCTCAAAACATGTATTTCCGTTGAAATCTCGAATTCGATATTTTTCGTGATCACAATACTTTCCCTAAACTACGTATGGAGAAAGTAATAAGTAACATGTGATACAGATTAGGTTAGGAAACGGTTCCCATCAGCTGTAGAAAACCCTTTCCCTTGGTTATTTATTTTTTTGAATGTGAATGTATCAAAATGTTGTTTACCTTCGTAGGATTCATTTCCTGAGATGAAATGACATTTATTTTCTTCCCAAAAAAAACTTCAATCGAGCATTATTACATATCTACCGATTCAGAAAGGGATCTTTGATTTTTAAAATAATAAGTAATTTCAGATATGTAATCTCGGTGGAGAACACACCGTAATTTCTGGAGTGTTTAGAAGTAGTGCAACAGATTGGCGTACGACTCTATCTTTCACTCTCTCCAGTAATTAATGTTTTTAATTTCTTTGTCCCGAACTTTAGCCAACTTATTCTCATTGCACGGGTTATTTCGATGTCTGCAGTCAAAAATAAACGTATCAGTGATTCAGTGTTGTAGATACATTTGTATTTGATACTCACTCCCCTCTGGAGCAGTTTAATTATCATCCAAAAACACATAGTTCTATTAAATATTATTATGATATTTTAAGTGGGTAGAAATTTTATGTCGTATGCGTATATATGAATAGAAAATTGATAATGGTGTAACATAGTGGAACCATTGCTCCCCTCAGGAGGGGTAGGCTACTTTGGCTTAGCTACATGGTGTATTTGAATGCGAAATGCCGTAAAAAATCAATTTAACGGTGAAAGCTGGAGTATTTTCCCTCAAATCTCCATATTCCTTTGGTTTTTATCGTCGAGTGCTCCAAAGGTCTCAGAGCGACTGAAAAAATTCTTGACCTGGTTTGCATTTCAAGCTTCGCTCGATTCGATAAAAGCCTATAGCTAACCGGAAAAAATAATAGCGTGCTATTGTTAGCTCGCGGCCGTGATCTGAGTTAAATTTCTAGTGGCCTTGATCCTTGAAATAAACAGCGCTGTAAGTAAATACTGCAGCTAAGAAATTTTTTTAGGGAAGTAATAAATAGAACGCCAACTATATTTTCAAATGTCGTCTCTGCGTTTATTTTTGTGTTAAGAGAGAGTCATTTAAACTTCATTTATTGTTCAGGAAAATTTTGTCTTTTCGTCAACTGCGCCTGCTTATCAAAGAATCGATTTTTACGTCTAAGGAATTTGAAATCGTTTAGGGATGATTTGAACTGGAAATTATTTCGCTCCCCTCTCGGATTTGAATCTTTAAAAATTTCTTCCAATATAGCTTATAACGAAAGTGATTTAGTTTAGGGAATTGTAAGTCTCGTGTAACATTTACGCTCACTTATGTCAGCTGATTAATTTTTATTGTAATTTGGTAACGATACCAACTTTTCCTTGGGATTTTGTCTACTTTGATGTTCTGATCAGTAGAAATTTTCCTGTGTAAGTTTAACTAACGGTTATTTCCTTTCATTTCCTCTCAATTGCCATGAAACCTCGATCTTTAATGTTAGGCGATAAGTTTTACTCTTTTTACGTAACTGTTAACGTTTTATAAGTCTTAAGCTTACTGTAAATCTCTCGCTGTCCGGATTTTCAAATTTTTCCATTCGTTTACTCTGTCACTGAAATTATATAGCACTGCATAGTTAATAGATAACATTATAGGATAACGTTAGTTGAAAAATATCATTTGACGAAAAAAATTAAAAGTGTACGTAAATTTGCTGTAATGGCACGTCTGTCCCTCCCATCTTCGTGTGACTTATGGCTGATTTAAAATAATTCATGTTAACTAATTTTTTACCGTTCCGTTTATCAAGTTGAAATGTTGGGAAATATAGTTTTTATGCGTGTGCGCCTAAGGCTAATCGCAAATTGTTCTCCTTCTCAAAGTTCACTTTTGTGGTTACGAGGTCGCAATAACGGTAAAACAGAATTGCATTTAAATCTGTAGTGTTAGTTTACCGATGTTTTATTCTAATTTTTAAGTTGAATTTGCTTAATGGTTGTAAAAGTAAATCAATAATTTATTGATACGAAGAATAATCTAACAATAAGCATCCTAACTCAACCTTAAATTGGTGGCGCAATTTACGTCGAATCGCAACGTTATTTGAAGCATTCACTTCGAAATAATGGAAACATCCCATTTTCGTATTTAATCTCGAGTGGTGCTGACATTTTTCTTTTTCACTTTACATTTCCTGTAAATAAGTCATAAACGTGCGGTCGTCGAGATTTTTTTAGTAAAATTTAAATTTTTTTTAAAAATGGTGCTTTGGTGGGAGAACTCAGCAAAGATGTAACGATGAATGAAAGGTGTTTTCTCCGAATCCTCTCTCTCTCCCTCGTTTATTTGAATGCAAAGGTCTTTTATGATCTCTCCAAGAAAAATCTTTTCACTCCCTCCCTCTCTCTCCTTTTCTCCCATTTCGCTTTGTTTCGCGAGGAGCGCCTCTAGTCCTCAGGCCTTGTACTCCGCCTCTCACCTTTCCAGGACCTACCCCAGGTCGTTTCCGATTAGCAAAACCCTTCTACGGATGAGAATTATGCGCCGCCTCCCCTTCCTCCTCCTGCGCTCCCCCCTCCACCCCACCCCACCCCATTCACTCCCATCCCTCATTGCGAGCACTGCACCGCCGCATAAACGTCGTCCATAAACGGCCATCCTCTCCCCTTCCCCGACCCTCCGGGCCTCTCGTCTTCTTCCATATAAAATTCTTTCCCATCCGACCGCACGAGGGGAAGTGTGATTTGCGTATGTGACCTGCGTGTGTGCGTCTTGAGGGCGAGGGCCTCGTGGTGCCCCCCCCCCCCCCCCCTCCCCCACAACCCCTCCCGTCCACACCCTCACCCTTAACGGACTGCGTATGCGTGTATGGCGCAGGATCTCCCGCGCACGGAATCAATACGGGAGGTGGGGGCAGGAGCGGAGCGGGAGTTTCGGAGGAACGGTCCCGCGGGAACGGGAGCGGGAAAAAAAAGATCAAAAGGTTCCCGCACTCGGAGGATATCTCTCCGCGTACGCCTTCCTCCGGAACTGCTCCACCGCTGAGTGGCTCTTTGTCCGCGTGGGGTGGAGGGGGCGGGCTCGATTCTCGCAGGGGTTTGGGGGGGGGGGGGCTGCGGGGTGGATGTCTCATTCTGCGGGTCTTTCTTTGAGATGCATTGCGGCGCGTGCGTTTATTCCGAGCCAAGAGAAGACGCGATCTGACGTGTCAAGAACAGCGGTTCCTTTCTCGGGGTCTGATTAAAGTTCAGAATTTAATAGTTAAATCTATTAAAGGCAGTCCCGCCTTCTTAAGGAAGGAAGATTGCGCCAGTCCGCCACGAAATTTAAATCATTTCGAAGAAGTGCCAAAGAAATTTTCGTTGTATAAGTGATTGATATATTTAATTGCCGGTTTATGACGGTTCTTTTCGTGCGCTATGAAATTTCCCCTGGACACGGATCCGTCATTTAATCGTATTTTAAATTTGTGAGCACTTTCATAAATTTCGCAGAATCTTCATCGCTGTAATTGTCATTCGTGCCGCGGGACGAACTTGAAGAAATTGAAGCGCTCGACGTAGCAAATATTAATACTGTATCTCTAAGCAATGAGTAAACACTCTTTGGGTCGAGTGTAAATTTAATTTTTTGAATCACCTCCTCAATGTCTGTCCTTATTTACGAGTGACGACACAAGCGGACATTCACCTGTCTCACGTAGGAATGAAAAGTAGCTGCGAATTGGCGATTCGTAAAAAGTTTGCGAGTTAAAAAAATTCGATTTCTCCGATCGTCGTCCAATGTCAAGGGTGTCAGGTGCACTTGATGCTTCGTCAATGTTAGATTCCACATCTGTGTTCGTTTGTACCGAATCCCTTCTTCAGTTATTTCGGTTATCTTTACGGTATCCGAATATGATTCCCTGGTCAGAGACATAGTGCGTGAATTATTAAAAGGAGATTTTTCTCGATCTAATAAATAGTGTAATTGATGGATATTAAGTTATTAGCCGTTCATTAAGGTATATATTTGCGACTATAGTCAGAAGCCTCGCTGAAAAAATTCACGTCATTAATATTTTGCGAATAATGTTTTTTTAATATTGTTTTTGCCCTTCGAGAGGAATCGATATCCGTTGAGGTTTTTAATTTAAGCGACCCTGATTTCGTTCCTCCAATTCACCATCATAAAATTGCAGTCATCAATTCTGTAACGGAATATTTCAGACGCACTTCCCATTAATGCATTTCAATTAATCGCGGTAATTACTCGTGGCTTTTTCCATAAGCATTCCAGCCACTCCCCCTCGGTTCCAGAAGGGTCTCTTCCCTAGTTCCCTTTCCACCCTCCCATCATTCCATTTCCATTTCGACTCACTCCTCCCGAAATCTCATCTCTTTCCCGTCTCGCGTGTCACCACTTCTCTTTTTACCGCAATCCTTTTCGCTTCCTCTCTCGTCTTTCCCGACTATCCTCGTTTTTTTTTTCATTTGTCTGTCTCGCGGGCGAAACTGCTTTGCATTTAAAAAAAAAAAAGAAAATTGATTATTTTGCGATACGAGCGACGTTTTAAGCCCTGCTGGAGTTTTGATAATTCGTCTTTAATTGATGGTTGCATTTTTTTTTTTTGAAAAACACCGACGAACGAACGAGTGTTTCTCGCTTTGGTCTTAACCCGATCCGATCCTTTGGGAGTGCTGCTGTAATTGAAATCCAATTCCTCGTCTGCGAGACTTGTTTTTCTCGTCTCCGTCTCTCTCCGCCATCAATCCTCTCTCTCCATCTTCTACGCTCTCTCTCTCTCTCTTGTGTGTCGTCTCTTTACTCGCTTTCACTCTTTTCCTCTTCCTTTTATCACCGCATTCCTTTCCTTCTTCTTTACAATATTTAATAATGTGTCGTTACTTCTCTTTTTCGTCTATTCAACTTTTCCCCTCCAAGTTTATCGTGATAAACAATTAATTATGGATTATAAGATTCAATTTTCATCATTTTCCCTTTTCCATTCTCCATCTTGTTTTCCCTTTGCCCATATTGGGTTTTCCTGTGTTTGTTCGTTCCGCTCTTCCAACTCCTCTCGCAATTATCTCCCTTCATATTGGATGCAACATGGTATCTCTCCTCCTCATTCTCTTTCTCCGCAATCTTCCTTCCTTCCTCGTCCCTTGCCACTCCCCATTCGATCTATTTCCCTCTCTCCCTTTTCCTCCCTCGGCCGTTCCAACCCCTTCTCATTGGTTCCGACACCCTATTCCTCCCTCCCTCCCTCCCCCTTCCTCCCTCCGGCCTCCACGCGCCGCCGTACGCAATGTTCCGCCCTCCCTCCCTCACCGAGGCCGCATCGTACCCTGTCCTCTCTTTCTCCCTCTCTTTCTCTCTTCTCCCTCCCTTCTACCCTCTCCTATCCCTCCCGACCTTCCTCTCCTTCACACTCGACTCGCTGTTCCTCTCACTTTCCGCCCACTCTCTCCCCTCTCCTTTCCGTCTCTCTCTCTCTGTTTCTCTCCCTCTTCACTCACCCTTCAGAACGTCCACTCCCCTCCGTCCCCTCTCCTCTCTCTCTCTTTCTCTCTCTCTCTCTCCACCCCGTCTTGTGTGATAGAGGCGCAGTGGTTTGGGCACAGTCTTCCTATAGACACCGATCAAACAAGTCGGCTCTCTCCCTCCTCCCTCTCTTCGTCTCTCTCTCTCTCTCACTCCCCCTCTGTCTCACCCGTTCTCTTCTCCTTCGTTTTTGACGGTCCAAGTCTTTCATTATATTCCCGTCCGGCATAGCGTCGCTATCTTTCCCCTCTGCGACCTCCCCTTTCCATCGAAGGGAGGCCAAAGGGTTTTTAATTTCGCCCTTAACGGTGTAGAAGAAGAAGCAGTGCCGTAGTTGGTGTGTTGTAGTTCGTTGTGGTTGGTGTCTGGTGGATAGAAGAGGGTGCGGAGTGGTGTCTGTGGTGGTGCTGCATCGGGGGATGATGGCCGTGTCGGCGGCGTCGTAGGGAGGGGGTGGGGGTCGGATGGTGAAAGTGGAGACGGCGGCGGCGGTGGTGGTGCACGGGGGCTGGAGTGGGGGGAGCGGCGTGTCTGTTGGGCGGGGCGGTCGAGGCATCTGAGACACGGGGGCTGGGGGTGGAAGGGTCGGCTGTGCCACGTCTGGCATTATCGGTTCGGTGATCGTAAGTCTTTTTCTCGACGTTATTTTTTAAATCTTTTCTCACCTTATACCGGTGTCTTTCTTAATTTTTTTTTAGCCTTATAAGCTGCGTCTGATGGTGGCAATACGCTATGCCATTGGTACCCTTTTCGGTCTGTAAGACGTGTTGATGTTTTATCTTACCATTTTTTCCAGTTTCTAATTTAAGTGTTGTTTATTTATTGGATGAGAAAAATCATTTAAGGAGAATTTTATACGTGCTAACTCGATTTTTTCGTCGAGGATATTAGTGTTCGTTTTCTGTCTTTCTCATAGACGCTTTTTCTCCCGCTTAGTGCCAAACTAGATGATTCTATGTTGTGTTCACTTTGTCTTCATCCCTTAATTTTATCATTATCTTACGTTTTAACTCATTGATCGTTCCGCCTGTTTATTTGACTGTAACACGTTACTTTCTCAAGTTTTTTATTTTTAACCCTATGTCTATAATAGGGCTGTATAACTTCTCACGAAATTAATCTAGAGAACTAGTTATTTGTTACTTATACACTGTATTTTATCTTTCATGTTTAATATTTTTTAATTGAGTAGTTTTGAGTTTTTGGGATTTAAGTTCTCTAATTTACGAACGTTGAAATTATGAATGTTTGTTGCAGACAATATCGCAAGGCGTGGAATTTGGATTTTCTTTTGATTTATCCATTCGGAAGAAAAAGGAGGCGACGTAACGCGAAAGCGTCATTCGCCATCCTAGAACAGTCGCCAAGTATTACATTTGGACTTTTTCCATCCGTGTTATATTTGCGAGTTTCTCCATCCGATAATTTCTCCGAAGCCTCTCTTTGGCTTTGCAGTCCGAAATTAATCGGAGTATGCATTTGAAGAATTCACTTCGTCGAAGGGATCGCAAAAAAAAAGAGAAAATCGTCCCACGCCTTTCGAAATTCTCGCTTCGCGAGTCCATGTGCACCATGTGATTGATCGCAGCCTTTCTGTTCCACGCGCCGATATTCCGTCTCCAGCGGCGCCGACGGCATTCGGAAAAATGTTTTAGTTCGAGCGGAAAACGCTTCGTCCTGTCACATTTTCCCCCATTGGTTTTCGTCTGCTTTGGAAGCGAAAGGGATTGATGCGTGTTGCGGCGATTAGCGACGAGAAGGGAAATGCATTCGTTAGAAACGCGTCGTCGGTATACGAAGATTTTTATTTCGGCCTGGAGGAACGCGAGGCGAATTCACAGTGCGATTTCTCGAGAGCATTCGGCGTGTTAATTTCGCATGCGTGTACGATCCGCATTCGATAATGTGCGAATATTCGCATTCACGCCATCGGTGTCGAAAGAGGAAGAACTAATTTCGAGGTGAATAAGCCGAAAATAAAATTTTTATTCCTCCGATGATTCTCATTAAATTTTTAGCCAACGAGTGGAGTTCTACTTTAGCAGCGACCCAAAAGGGATGATGCGGCGTTCTCTCAATGGCGTCGATTGAAATATATACTTTTTTGGGGTCACGAGGGGGAGTACTTAGAAGGTGCTTCTTTTTTAACGGCCACTCGTTGCGTTTTCCTCCCTCCATATCCTCATATTTCCCCCAACCAACCCCCTCCTCCTCCTCCTCCCTCCATCTCTCCCACCCTCTTTCCTCTCTCGGAATCTCCGGCACTCACCCCCTCAAAGTACCACGCCCCTTTTTTGAATTCCTCTCCTGCGCGCAACCTCTCTCTCTCTCTCTCTCTCTCCCTCTCACACACCATCTCGTTCCATCTACTCTCTCTCTACACCCTCTTTCCTTATCACCTCTTTCGTCTCCTTCTATCTCCCTCTTTCTGCTCATCCTCTGCCCGACCCTTTTTGAGTCTCTTCATAGAGATTGTCCACACGACCATAATCACGAGCGCAGATGCCGCATTTTAAAAGTTTTTGCCGTAATTAGACGGATTTGCGAATTGTCATAGCGTTTTTTTTTGTTTCGTTGCTGCGACATGAGAACCAATTAGAGAAATTTGGGTTTGCGTACTTTAATGTTCATGGGTGCGTAAACGTGCGTGTGTATATACGTTTATATGTATGCATGTACGATATGCATATATGTGCATATACATAGGTACATATAGTATACAAACACATGAATATTATTTATTGGAAATACTCGGGGCAATTTTGTAATCCGTGTCTCGTCGACTGGGAATTTAAAATTGTCCTCATCGCCGCGGCATTGTAATATTTCCACCATCATTTCGTCCGGGTTGCTCCTTATATTAGGTGAATTCCAAAGTTGACTTTCAATTCTGAGGGGGAATGGGCTTCTTTTGGGGAACGCCGTAAATTATAGGAGGGTATCTTTCTATCAAACAATAGGTTTTACTCCACGCGACGGTCGTATGTGGCTGTGGTCTGGATCGGGAGATGATGGAAATGACTATGCTTTTATAAGCGGACCATCTTGAGTAGAAAGGCTCCTCCCATTCATTGTGTTCGCAGATGGGAGTTTCTAAGAGATGTGTGACGCTTTTATGGCGTTGCGCAATTCCATTGTTTTTCGAAGCATCGTCATCTTTAGAGCCGCGCCAAAAGTTTTGTCGTTTTGCTGCGTTTTACGGTCGAAGATACAGCAAAAGTTTAATCGTCTTAATGTCATCACGCATTTTTCATTGTTATCGAATTCTATCATAACGAACCAATCGAGTGGAAGAAGTTTTAGCTTCAGAACTCTCCGAGGGTTTTTTTTTAGTCTTCGGAATTTTGATATCGGACGTCATTTGTTTTGGTGTTCGTGCGTGCTTATCCAGTTGTTCATTGTATTTTTGTGTATATCGTGGCGAAATGTAGTCTGATCCATGCTTTAGCAGATATATCGCTGTGCCAGTGCAAGAGTGCATCGAGTGCAAAAACAAAAGTTGAACTTTAATTATTGAATCAGCAATTAAAAATTAGATTTTGCCACGAATATTCTCAGTTTATACAATATACCTAATGAGGTTAGCTTTGAGTACCTTTAATAGTTTTTGCATGATTTCATATTTAAAAAAAAACTCTCAAAAATGACTTTTTTTGTACTTGATGCACCCTTGCATTGGTACAGCGATATATTGCTCTAATTAGTGTTGTTATTGTGATCAGGCTGTTCTATTTTCATAGTCATGCGTTGCAAATACATTGCGCTGCTAGAAGCGACGATGAATCACGGATGGCCCTCTCTACGCGAAAGCTGATTTATAATTAATTTCGACGTTGCGTTATGTCAGGGGTGCCCATTAGGAAGCCCTTTAGGAAGATTGGAGTCGCCCACGGAGGCAGCGAGCTGCTAGAAAAATTAAAAACTGAAGTCTAGATTTTAAAGATCTCTAGCCCATTATAAAATTTTTCAACGATTCAAATTTTTGGAAATGTGTTTTTTCAGAAAAATTTTCCAGTATAAAAACTTGCATTTATTTGAAAGAATATTTTCCCTCCACTTATTTAAGTGAATCAATATTTTTAATACGAACGTAATTAGTTCGAAAACTAAAAATGCACTCACCAATGAACACCTTAAATATTGTTGACGCCTCCCGTTTTCGAGTTACAAGCCCAATTACCAATCACTGGCTGAAGATATGCAGTATAAACTCGCCCATAATCGTTTAAATAAAAAATAAATGTAGAAATTATTTATTTTGTCGATTTTCATAAATGGTGTATAATAAATGCTTTCTTTACAGTTTTTTTGCGTTTAACTTAAAGTTACAATACCTTAATGTGTATGTTAAAATATTTAGTTGCCCGAAAGACAATTTACAGAATGAAAGTAGCCCGTGGCATAAAAAAGTTTGGGCCGCCCTGCGTTGTGTGTAATAATTATAACATCATTACAATTTGCGACATAAATTCGCTATTTTTCTTCTTTTGCATATCATACCTAACACAGCAATGGCACTTGGCGTTACAGCTTTGTATATCTGATGACGACACTTATTGTTAGATATGGAAACCGGAGTTACGTAAAGCTGTCTTATAAAAGTCGATAAGGTTATTTTTATTTTTTCCGAGGATTTCGTCAAGCTTTTATAAAAAAGAACCAGGTTCCGTCCCGATATCCGTGTCATCGTACCGCTAGTCACGTATCATTAATTTTTGTTATGCAAAACATAATATCGATTCATATTTTTTAATATCTTTTCTCGCGTTTTGGGAGACAATTTTTCTCGTGGGGTCGTATTTACAGTGATACATTGCTTGTTTATGTGGAAGCAGGATTCGTTATGTGTAACTTTTATACCCGTAGAGCTTTTTAGGAACGCGTCTTTTCTCATAAAGAGGGACACTTCTGATTGTTTATTCTCAAGAGAATTTCCGCTTTAGTCTTTAGATTTTCTACGTGCGATGTCGCTTCTACTCTCGCGATCGAGTAACTTTCATTTCGGATAATTTCCCCTCGAATTTCATCCCCGTGCCAACGTGTGTCTAGCGCATGCCCTCCTCCCCCTCGTTTCGAAATATCTGTGAAGTTTTTCTCTGCGTTCGCCTACCTTATAAAGAGTTCTCATATAGTATTTCCGCCGTCTGTTCATCTTCTCCCGTGAACTGCATACCTTTTCTGCTTAGGAACCACGTAGGCCGCGACGAACGGACTTTGGTATCCTCTGGGCGCCCTAAGAGGCCTAAGACACCGTTAGGTTATTTCACGTGGAACGCCGTGTATTAGGCTCTCGGCCCATCTCCTTCTCCCTCCCTCTCTTCCCTTCCTCCCTCCCACTCTTCCCTTCCTCCTCTCCCCCTCTTAAACGTGTCGGAATTTTCAACGGGTCGGCATGTGTATCTCGCTGGCACGTCGCGTCCTAATCCCCGTTCCTTCTCTTCGGCTGTACCGATCTAAAATTAATTATGGACCAGCGCGAACTGCGATTTCGTTCTTATCTCCTCTCATCTGACCTCTTTTGTACGGCGAAAGGCTAAACGTAAGGAAGAACTTCGCAGTCCCAGTTTCGTCCCAATAAAAGTCCTTTGTCTGTCTGTCTGTATGTCACCAGCGAGCTTATTTGAGGTAATCGCCGCGCGTCCGTTGCTCCGCCTCGGCGCGCGGTATCTCGCTCCGGTCTTACAAGTTTTCTCATTATCTCATTTCCGATTCTAAAAATATATTTATGATTAGGTCGGAAGCGTAGGATGGTACGTGAGGTTGGTGTAAAATAGTTTCGAAAGAATTATCCGTTTCCTTCGCTACCTGGATTTGTTGGGAATCGCTGGCGTCGTGAAGGCGAGCGCTATCAAGTGGTAGCGCCCCAAACTGTATTTTTATTTCCGTATGTTGTGTGTGTGTGTGTGCGTGCCGAATAGCGCGTGGCGTTTTCCACTTAACGGGGTCAACTCGGAGAAATATTCGTGTACATTTCTATCGGCGCTGGGAAGACTTGACGGCGATTCCTTGTGAACCTTTTGTGGCTATTTATTCTGGTCTTAAGATGGGTTTTTGTGGAATGGCTTTGAAAATAGATGCGCCATGGATTTATTATAACTTGGCGAAGAATAAATTTTCCTGTTTATTACGAAAAGTAATGCCTCTTATGGTTTTATAAACAAAGTATAATTTGCTAATGGAGTTAGGTTTCACATTATCAGAAGTTCGGATGTTTAGGTGCTTGTGCCGTTATAACTCGACAACTACACAACGTGTAAACATGAACAGGTCATTTTAACCGCAATAAGAAGTAAATAGGGTTTTTTAAACTAATTTTATTGATTTTTTGATAAAACATTTAATTTTGATCCATTTAAATAACACGAAAATGGGCGTAGCATAATTATAAATTTTAAATTGTTTATATTCATCGTACGTATTAGGTGCCCAGGAACGGAGAAAAGATGAAGTTTTGTTTTCTTGCCGTCAAATTTCAAATACCTGTCGAATAATAAAGCTTTTAATCAAGAAATTTTGTTTTTTTAATAGAATGTTTTCGTTTTCGTGGCAAACCAGTCAGTGGCGCACACACGGGGTTGGGGTCCACCCTTGGAACATTTTTCTAAACTGTGGAAACGTACATCGTTATTTTAAATTTGGGTTCATGGGCGCCGTCAGAAAGGAATAGGACACGGTTTGCCCCCTTTGTTTTTTCTAACTTAAATATAATGAACAGCGCAATACGCGACATTGATATAACTTGCGTACAACTTTTGTGCTTGCCAAATATTTCGAAACTCCCCTTTGAGAGAATCCTGTATGCGCTATAGCGGATTCCAAAATACATAAAGGAGGAGTGTACACTTATTAATTATCTAAGTACACAAAAGATGGATTTTAATGGGAATCAGAGGGCTATATTATATTTCCATTAAAATTAAACTACGACCAGTGGAAGAGATATATTTATTGTAAAAGAAATCGCCTTATAATATCTACTTTCGCACTACTTTCCTCACTTGTTATACCACGTATCCATGTACGTACGTAATTCCTAGCGATTACCCTTTTGAATTCAAAGTCTTCAATTTCCGCCGAAGGATTTTTGTGCAAGGCACAAAATCAATCGCTAAAAATTCCCTGGGTCTACTTATGCGCACATTGCTTTTCTCATGATCAGTTTTATCAAGTAGCAAAACGGTCGGCGTAGTTTTTGAGCAAGTATCATAAAAGTGTTTAGTTTGCTTTTCAGAATTATGGAGATCGATGATGATAAATTTATGACTTCGGAATCATAAATAGCCGACCATAGAACGTTGTTTTTCTGCTATTTTACTAATATGTATATGACGATTAAAAAACTATTTTATGAAGTACTTTTAGAAAATTATTCGTCCATTTTCACCCTTTTCGTTTTTATAACTTTGATTAGGCAGGCGTTAATAAACGTGATTACTTATTCCGTTGGAAAACGTACGGATCTAAGATTGATCGTTTTAAAATACAATTTATGCGAATAGCGTTTGATCTTAGATTAGATAAGGATTTCTCCATTTTCAGCACCGCGTAACTCGGAGCGCGATTGTCATTTATCCGCGAATTTTTTCCCACTTTGGAAAGCTCGTGTTGATCTTCTGCGAGCTGGCTTATGTCAGAGAATCTCTCTTTTTCTCCAGTTGACATTTAGTAAGAACAAAGGTCTCTCTCTCCAAGGAGGACACGTGCTGCTGCCATTTTAAAAATTGACGCTGGAAGCTTCCAAGTGACGCTTTTGCCGCCACATCCCGGCTTTCCGCGTCCCACCAGTAGGTTCTTTCAAGGGAAAATGAAATACCATTTGTGGTTCGTAAGCTTTCGGTATGTCGCTGTAATCGTTACACGTTTTGAGAGAATGGAAATGTCGGCATTGTGCTCTACCGGTTCTATTCTAGCGAAGGACGCGATCGCCTTTCATATTATCATTGCTAGCGAGCCTCAGGCGACGTGGACATTCTTTTACAATGCAAACAAAATGCCCGCTTATTATCTAATACTAGTGTAATGCCCGTTGAAATATCAACGGAAGATTTATAGGTAGAAATGTTGAGTGATAGATTTCTATCACCAACAATTGAAAACATAACAATAGTGGAAAAAATATAAAACAATGAGGAAATAGCCTGACCGTCTTCTGAAAGCTCCTAGCAGTTATAATAACTGCCGCAAGGTGGCAGCACCAATCGATTAGCTGAAATCTTATTTGCAAAGACACAGACAAAATGCCAGAAACTGCCCCTAATTATTATTATTTTGATATTGTTTGCCCATGCATTCAGAATTAGCGCGGCGAGGTCAGGCATCACAGGAATCCTACCAGGTCATACGTTTATGCTTTTCTTATATTCGGTAAGTTTTAAATATTTGCAAATGTTGTTTACTTAGAATCTGGAGGCGCTTTGACTTAGTGGTTATGGTGCCGATGAATTAATTCTCTTAACCATTCTTAAGAAAAAAATTACCAAACAGGGTAACTGGTTTTGGGGTGGGAGATTTTGGTCTTTCTCGTTAAATTACTGTGAAATTAATATTTAAAAAAATAATTTAGATAATCGTACTGGAGTTATCGCTTACAGTTATACACGGCCATAGGATCCGTAATAGAACATGCAGTATTCTGCGTTGTAATGCAATAATTAGCCACGCTTTAGCCGTCGACCGTCGTAATTCTTACAAAATGTCTCAAAAATATTCGGCATTAAAATGTATTTGAGCTTTTTTTTTTCAAATAAAATATGTCCAATTGGACTTTGACAAAAGTATTTTTAATAATTCGTGCTAATTTTCAACAAATGAATTTCTTGAGAGTAAAGTAATTACTGTAAGTAGAATACTCTAAAATGTGTTTTTAAATGTCTGAAGCATCTTTATAGGTGGGAAATGTGGAAACGTGAAAAAATCTACTATGACCGGGAATCGGACAAGGATCTTCGGATCATTCTTTCCATCAATCTTTATAGGTGTTTCAAAAGACGGATAAGAAAAATTTAATTGTTTAAAAATATATTTCATTATTCTTTTTAATGAGATTCTCGAAATATTACTTAAATACCTCCGAGTATATCATTTCTTAAAACTCGAGACAGTCTTACTCGGTTGTTAGGCTTTCCCACCGCTCCGAGTGAAAAACCCAGTCTTGTCTCCAAGGAAACGAGTTCGATTTATGTTCGCAAGTCACGGGAACGTCGCCCAAGTCTTCACTCGCACATGGAAGGTTTCGAAGGGAATTGATCGCCTCTCCTTCTATCTTAAGCCAGCAAATGTCACGGTCGCACTCGTATACTTTGTCCTCTCGATACGAAAACCTGTCGGCCAATTCTGGCTGCTGCAACTACTTTCACGAATTTTCCATGCGTTCCGATGCAAGCTCGTGGCACCAGTCGGCGCTGTAAATCGGTTCGCCTCGCATCCTTTGGTTGGTTTTCTTCTTAGCAGTCGCTGGCGTTATCGCCTTCACAATTATATTTCCCGCGGGGCCTTCTATTGGGCTTCCGATCGCGATGAAATATGCGGGGTGAGCCAAAAAATAAAACTCCAAATTATAATTGTCTGCAGAGGTACTGAAAAACGAATGGATTTTATTTTGGAGAGTTCACCTGTGTTCGTAACGCCCGCCACCCTAAGTAGAAAGTTGAAACGTCTCCATTATGTTTCACATTTCCTGGCGACTTTTAAATATTAGGGACCTTGGTGTAAATTCCTATAGGAGCCCATTTGTATATCTATAAGAATAAGAGACTGAATTTGATCAATCCAGGATTCCCATGAAATGTAGCCTCCTTACTTAGCCCATATAGTACCTAATTAGTTCAACATAGAATTGTCGAACTCGTCTTATGGCTGAAAAAATGCAAGAACAAGCGCTTAAATAGTACCTGGCCCAGGTATCTCCAGTACAAGGGCGGATACAGGGGGAGGGGGAGGATAAATTGGGTAATTACCCCTCCCAAGATTTCTGAACGCTAGAAAAAATTATCCCCTAAACCTCGTCCTACGTGCCGAGCACGCCAGGAGAGAACCATACCATTTTACTACATTCATTTAGCTGTACAAAAAGTTATATATATCTCCTTTTTCTGTAGTAAAATATACGTGAATTACGATATTTTCAGATAGTGTATTTTTTCATTCACGATTGCCCCCCGTCCATGGATAAAGCCTGGATCTTCCCTTGCTCCAATAGCCACAAAAAGCAGATGTGCGTTTCGTCTACAGAGCAGAAAGAAAAGAACCTACGGTGAATTACCGCTGAAGACGGTTGCTTGGTAGCCGATATGCGCATCTGGTTTTTTAAATAACTTTTTGTGCCTATAGGATATACCTGAGACAGGTACTTTTTAAGTGCTTGACATTCCCTGGATGGATAACTTTGTTTTTCAGTTTCTGCATTGATTTGGTTATTAGGAACCGACTTTGGACTTTTGTTTAAAATTTTGCTGTTTCCGGAATAATTCCTTGCGTAGCATCCGTTCTCTTGTAATCGTGGATGCGTTCTTTCGTATTATGTCCTGGATATCGAGAATCATAGCAATATGGTTGCGGAAATTCTCATTTCGGTCGACGATCCGTTGCAATTCGTGACGCGTTCGCTTCGATTTTCCGCTCCCATTTTTTTTCCCTCCCGTCACCGTGGCACGGTTTTCCTTTCTTCCTGCCATGCGCCCGCATGCGTCCACACCGCCGCCTTGCGGCTCCCCTATCAACTATGCCGCTCTTACGCGGTAACACTTCGTGGACGTCGACTTCGAAGCGCGTTCGCTTTTTTTTTTTTTTTATCTCCTCGACGGATTTCGTGGACGGGTGTCGACGCGTCACCCGCTTTACCGCCCTTGTTTCTCTCTTCCGCTAATTTCCGATTCAAAAAACTCCTTTAGTCGGATTTTCGTACCCGTGTATGTTAACGGAGGGACCTTCTTTTTCGGCTGCGTCGCGATTGGTTTTCCCCCCGCCCTTAAGTTCCGTTTTTATTTTCCAGCGAAAACATGTCAACAGGAAGGCGAGCTCGCCTTGTTGCGCGATAAAAGCGTGCCCCCGCCCCAGGCCATTATTTATTTCCTCTTCCCGCCTGCGCTGCCATGGCTACCGCCCCTAATCTTTCCTCGTGTTCGTGCGAAGAGAGCCCCTTTTGGCGTATAAACGGAGGAGTCGTTGTCCCCCTTTTCTTCGGAAAATTCGAACTTTTCTCTCCCTCTGTTTTGCCGCGTGGCTTTTTTTTTCCTTTCTGGTCCGCATTTCTAAAATAAATCTCAGAAATTGGAAGAATCCGCGATTCGGATCGGCCGAGCGTCCAAGTTTTTTTTTTTTTTTTAAGGCATTCCGATTTGATGTAGTACATTCGAAACTCGCGACTCTTGAGGTTTTTGTTTTAGTTCGAAGGATCTTATATTCCTCAGCGTCGCAGTTCGAAGCGTTCGAACTTATATTATTATTTCCCAAAGTTGAGAATGAATGGTTCGGCATCTGGCAGCGTTGGGGGAGGGGGAGGGAGGGAGGAGAGATGTGTTTAGTCCGCCCTTTTTTCAGATAACTTATCGATCACTCCTCTATTGCTCGCTTCCCTTTCGCGGTCGAACGTTGTGATGAATCGGTGGCTTATGAGCGTTCGTCGGCGAGGCTTTTCCGCCGAAGGAAACCGTGGCGACCCCCGTGACGAACACGATCAATCACTTTTCAGTTCGAAATCCACCTTCGTTTCGGTTAGAACGGGGACAACCTTCGTTTCGTTTGCCGAAATTTTCGGCGCTGGAGCACTTGGATCGTTATTGTGGGTTGGCGGTCTTCGAGTGGAATAGAAGAGAAATGGACGGATCCCGTTTTGAGGCAACGGTACGTCTCTGGATTGTTTTTAACGTCGCGTAATATTGGCGGTCTTTTTTATCGGTTTTAAAGTAATTTCCAAAATCTCTAGTAATGCTGTCGATTTCTTCTTCCGTGATTAAAAGTGGTCATCGATACCATTTTCATTAAATTTCTCTATTTTATCTGGGGACTCAGTATTAAGCACGTTTTCACATTTCTTAGATGCATTTAAAATTAGCTGAGTAATTAAGTGTACTTTTCTACGAAAGGGATTTTTTTTACAAATAATAGTTTTCATTTGTTATTCAAAATTTGGAGTGACTTTTCAATTCCTCCGATCAAAATAAATGTGTGCGAATTTCACGTTAGTCTTCGCGGAACCCTTTCCAAAACGACTTCCAGCAAGTACTTTTGACTATGACTTTGTGTTTATTCGAAATAAAAACAGGGTAATCTTCCTTCGTGTCAATTTCAAACTTAAATTGTCTTTTTTCGGTAAACTGTAGTGTAATTATATTCGCCGTTTGAAAATCTAAAATTAAACATCTGTATCCTCTCTCATTTTGAGTGTTTGGTGCGCAGTAACCCTTGTAAAGGCCACAAAAGAATAAAAAAAACGGGTTTCAAGGAAGCAGCTGCTTATTATGTCGTGTTTGCATACGAGGATACCCACATAAATACGTTCGCGCGTGTTTTCTCTCTTTTCCGTTTCCCGGCCAATCGCAAACAGGGAGATTGCCGTGTGTGTCGCGTACTCTGAAGTAAACCCGAGACAGCTTCGCGTTCGCCTTCCCCCCCCTATCTCACTCCCTTTTCACTTCTCTCCCTCTCCCCTATCTCACTTCCCCTTCTGTCCCTCCCCCCTCTCTCCTTATCCCCAATCACCCTCCCTTTCCATGGGGATTGACTCGCGTTTATTTACGGAGATCGTCATTTCCTCGCAAGACTTACACCGGTTAAGTGTGCGTTTAATGTTAGGAATGGGTAATTATCTCCCATGGGCTTACCCCCTCCCCCTTCTCCTTTTGCCGAACAGACGCGAATTGAAGTCGTGTGCGTCACGCGCCTCAGCCTTGGTCTTTTGTTTTCTCTTCAGCAGCGCCTCTTGGCGGGCGAGCGTGTTCTTCAATCGCGACTGCGACATCGCCGGACGCGCCCTCTTTATCTCCTTCCGTTCCTCCTCCTCCTCCTCTACCCCTCCCTTCGCCCCCCCTCCCCCCCCTGTGGGTGCAAACAGACCCACCGCTCACTGAATTTCCATTATCTACCTCTCTCCTTCCCCCAGCTCCACCCTCTCTCTAGTTTTCGGGAAAAGATAGCGGCTCGGAGAAGAAAGACCCGCACTCTCTGGGGCCTCTCGATCCTCTCTGTATCCGTGAACAGGCTGATTTCCTCTGCTGTCATACGTCCTGAAGAAAACGTCAAAATTTTATCGAAATCCGAAAAAAGCGATGAGAGTCGTACGGTTTGTTTACACTTCAGCGCGCCGTCAATATGTCGACAGCTATCTGCAAACATTATTTATGATCCGCCTCGAGGAAAGGAATATCGGAAAATGATAAAAAAAACACTTCCGATTTTTAAAAAGGATATACCCTAACCTCCTACCGTGAAAACCATTACGTCTCTTCGAACTCCTGGCAAAATTAATGGTAGGCGAAATTTTCCTTTTCATCAACTGTAAATTGAGGTAGTATTCTTTCACGAAAGTTATAAACTCATGTTTCCCGTGTCAGATCTGGATATGAACTCGTAAAGTACCAAAAAATCTGTTAAAATGGCAAAGCTACGTAGATAAGAGTAGCGAGGATTTACAGTAGACCTGGGGTCCCCAAACTAAGGCTCGCGGGCCATATCCCGGCCGGATTTTATCTCGTGAATTTCTTTAAAACGTGCATATTCGCATAACTGCCAACAGGAGGTGTCATTAGATATCATTTATAAAACCACAGATCGTATTATTCGAGTGCATACTTGGATGCTGTGTGTATGCGTTTGACGCATTACGCTACCTCTTTGAAATTTGCGCAAGGCTCGATCAGTCGTTTGAAAGGTCGCTTAATTTGGCCTTTTCAATGAAACGTTTGGTGATCCCTGCCATAGACTTTTACAATATGCATTACTTGTGACGTCCAAGCCATCGACATATCCGAGTGTCCTTAGCAAGTAGCTTAGCGCCTCCCTTTCTCCCTCCCCTCTTTATGTCTCCTCCTCCCCTTTCTCTGTATCCCTTACTCCACCATCTTGTGTTCTCTGTCTCTTCTTCATCTCCTTGTTGCTGTGGGCGTTTCCCTTGGTTACTAACTCGAGATGTCGCATCTGTTCTCTTCCGTCGCGGTGTATTCATTGTAGATACCTCGCAAAAACTCTTTTCCCCATTCCTGAATGATAAGCGTTTGCAGCTATTGCTTCAGTCTGAAATCTCTGTTCGCAATATGTGCTCAAATCACTAAATTAGTGGATACGTCTTGGGAGATGTTTATAATAAATATTATTAGTCGCTCTTGTCTGCGACCTTCTTACGATGGAATCGCTTCTTTCGAATAATGTGTATTATATCAGAAAATGTGAGCTCCTCGTCGTCTTCAGAATTAAAGCAATTTTTATGCCTTAAAATTCATCTGCATGCTTTTCATCGAATAAATACGCTTTAAGAGGCTAATAAAGCCTTCGAATAATCTTATAAATTTCTTGCGTTGCAAATCCTGCGCGCTTTGCAATATGCGCCGTTGAACTATTCGGTCTAATATGTCTTTTTTGCGTAGGTATTGAATAAAAAAATGCATTTTTTTCAATGTGGAAATCAAACGATAACGTGTGTACTTACGTTTGCTCGACCCCATTTGTAGAGGTCGCCGTATTGTTGGCTATAAACGGCGATTGTTTCTTTTGTTACCAGAATCTCCCATTCGTTTTCGAAATAACCCATTTGGAGTCGAATTTCGATTCGGTTGAGTTTGCGGTAAAACTCGAGTCTTATTACGAAGTCCTTTGATCGTTCTTGCGCCCGTTACTCGGGCTAACCTTATTAATTTCTCGCTTACCTCGTTTAATGCGCAGAGGCTTTGGTACGCACCAACTGGTGTTTCTCAATTTCACGTTTTTATACCTTATCATTAACCTCAAATGAGTTCACATTTTCTTGTCGTAGAATTCTTCCTATTTTTCGTATAGCCGAACTGTGAAAATATTGTGTACTGGGTATTAATTAATTACTATTCCGAATGTCTAGCGTTTTCTTTATTTTTTATTGATTTTAAACTATTATCGCTTATAAGCGCTTTCTGTTGCCCCTCAGATAACCTTATTGCTTAAGTCAGCCCTTTCCTATACGATTCTAATCAAGGAATTCCATTGGAAGTATCGTTTTGCCTGAATCGTTCGCATTCCTGTTGTCCAACTCTCCAATCGGAATTTGTGGTAATTTTCCATTAGAAAGTAAAATTGATTTTGTATTCAGGAGATTTGTTTTTTTTTTCTTAGCTCGCCATTCCGTTTTGATGTCGAAACATTTTAGTTTTATGTTGTGGTGTAGGTTCATTATATGTACATACCAAATTTATTTGCGCAACGAAAAAATATTGAGTTACAAACTGTTAATTTCTAATTTTTCAAAAAACAATATTTTGTTTTGCTTGAATCATTATCTCGTTGCCGAAATTAAAAAATTGTTACCCATATGCATTTCAACACATTCTTTTCATTTATTTTAACGATATCGTAATATTAGCCGTCATTTTAAAAAAAAAACATTTTAAACTGGCTTTTTCAGCAGATGGAGACATTTGGTGCAAGTAGGTTTTAACCTTATTTATGGGAAATATCCTGAACCCCGAACAGACGAATGGTAAAGGAATACATTTGCGAAGCTTGACATTTTTGGGCGTTGCACGTTACGTCGATCTCGCAGATATTTAAGAACCCTTAATTCAGTAAATGCTGAAATACCTCTGAATCGCATTAATGAAGGTGTTTCTCGTTTAAATATAATTCCTAAAGTTGAAAATTCAAGCCTCATCTTCTCAGGTATTTTTACTTTCTCCATACGTAGTAATGGGAAAGTATTGTATTCATGAAAAAAATCGACTTCGAGATTTCAACGGAAATACATGTTTTGAGGTCCCTAGAACACGTTTAGACTATTTTCGGAATGATGTCTGTGTAAGTGTGTGTGTATGTTATTGTGGGCGCTCTAACTCAAAAAGTACATGCCATATCGTTACCAAACTTCATATATAACACTTTAACATGAGCACAAAGAACTGATTAGTTTTTGGACAATAACGGTTAACCGGAAGTCGAGGTTTATTCGAAACCCGATTCGGTTTTTGCGATATTTCTTCGTTAAAACATCATTATTGTACATACAATTCTATACAAAGGTTATAGAGAATGTAATTTCCTACAGTTTTCATTTGAAACAATTTTCTATAGGAGTTATTTATAAATAACCGGTTTTTCGGTTTCCATTAAATATCTCCTTAATCTTCGTAAGGACCAAAGTTGTAGAGAATAATATTTCTTCCAAGTTTTGTTTGAAACTAATTTTCGTAGGACCATCCATTTCGGATATATTTCGCTTTATCTTAATACCAGTATACAGCGCCAACACCATGTAGCGGTGAATTCTGTAAACATTCAAATTATACGTAATTTACGGCACAAGGACGTGTCTTCTTTTATGATACGAAATAATAATTTTGCCTAGTAATATTATTCATAATAATTTAAATATCTATACCCCAAATACGGAGAAAGTCATGTGTTGGCCACATCAGATTTTTCAAAATTATACTACCGCAAATTATACTAGCTATCCCCGGAGGTGGATTCCTATGAAAAATGTTCGCATACGTAATCTCAGAAATGTTAAATATCTCATTTTAAAAATCGGTAGTCTAGGAATCCATAGAAAAACGATCCCTAAGAGGGGTCACATAAGAGCGTGGTCATAGGAGAGGTTTCGCTATATATTTATATTGCAGGGCCCCCAATTGTTTAGCGGCAGGGGACCCCGAAAGCGTAAACCCCCCACCGTCTGTCCTTAATGGCTCATTTAATATGCACTTCAAACTGATGATGAGCGAAGTTGAAGCTGAATCAAACGAAACCGTTAGTATCATGCTCGATTGCTGGATGCGGGACCCTCTGTGCCTTTCCAAATCCATTTTAGGTTTCAATGCTGCTAGGTCTTCTAAGCGTGCGTTTTTGAATTCAGCTTGATCGTTACAATGGCCCTCCGTCAAACGACTCGCTACGTTTTTTTGTTATTTTCAATTTCCTGTTAATATTGATTTCCGTCGGCTTCACGGAATAAGTCTTCTTCCACTTTCTTAAAATTTGCGGTTAAAATCCACGACGTGCAAATTTCCTTCCTCATCGAGCGAAATAAAGTCTTCGCCACCAGGAAACTGTTTCAATTTCGGAGCGACGAGAAAAAAAAAACGTTTCGGAAACGGTTTATTTATTTTCCTACGGTTCGAGCCATCTGTCAACTCTGAATCATTTCTTTCTCCTTCTTCCTTAATGGCGCTCCATAAATTCGTATTCGTACGCCTGCGCTTTTTGCACGCCGAGCGCGTTATATAGGACGAATAAATCGCGTTTCTCTCTCGTTTTTCGTGCGGCGGCGTGACTCAGCCGCTCGCATCATCGTCTCCGCCGATTAAACACCGCATTTCTCGGCAAACAAGATATCAACAATAAACAAAGATAGGGTGCGTCTTATAAGGATCTGCTTGTTTTTCAGCCTTTAGCGCGCCGGATATAAATTTCCCTACCTCTTGATAGCCGTCTCTTTTTTCTCTTCTCCAGAAAGGCGTGTCATTTCGTCTGGGTTAAGGCCAACTCAAACAGGCGAGCGCGGGAGGGACGCGGTCGTTTTCGATGTGTCAACACAGGTGTTTGCGCTCAGTGCGGTCATTTTTGTTTTAGCGGAGCATTTCATCGAGAAAGAAAGGAAATTATTTAGTCTGATATCGGCAGTCACGATGTATCGAGTTGGGCTTTTGGCGCGATAGCAATTCCAACGAGGATACAATGTTATCTCTTCCCCGCTGCTCTCCATATACTACCCCCCGGCCACGTCATACAACATCTACGCTTTACGAGTTCTTCAGTCAGCTTCTCAATGCGATGTATTTGCTGCGTAAATACAATTACATCCGATTCAACCTATAATGGACAAATTTGACGCACGGCCGCTAAATATTTGAAATAAGCAAGTTACTGGTTAGCTCACTGCGCATCTGTAATGTTAACCGCGCGCCTTATGCGACCATTTATGGAGATTTTTTTCTCTCGCTTATAAGAGAGGAAATGGAAATATCCGGGTGAGCTCTCCAGTGTAATCAGACGAAACAGATGAGCAGTCCATGCAATTCCAGCTTCGTCCTCTTGCCTCTTTTTAACATGCCGATCGAATAATAGGGTTGGGTGCAGAGGCGCGGCCGTGACTCACGTGGCGTGAGTGCAAACCAACTCACGGATTCACGCAGTACCGCGTGTGTTCGCCGCCGTGTAGATTCGGGACGGATGAAAGGAAAGGAGGGGAAGGTAATGGAAGATGCTGGTGTCTTGCCCATAACGGTCGCAGCTCGGAAGGAATTTTAAGTGACGCTCTTAGGTCTCTCGAGGCATGCCCCGCTCACACACACACACATGCACGTGTGTTTACATCTTTCAGAGATGCTCTCCCCCTCTCCACGGTACGCTTTGGGAGTCGAGTGAAAGAAATCACTCGTCGGGTTGCGTAAAAGGGTCGAAACCAAGTTCCCCCGGCGCGAAGAGAACAACAATCTCGTTGCTATCGCCAGTGCTTTGCTTGCGTTTTCCTCTTCAGTCAGTCCTCGTTAAGAATCATAATGGTGGAGGAATTACGCTTCTTCCTTACCGCGTTGGTATAGTAATTAGGGCAGCGGCGAGGCTACTGCCTCAGGGGCCTCTTGAAAGGACCGACAATAACAAGGCTGTATAACGAAAATGATAAACTTTAATACTTTTTTTCAGTGTATTTTATTCGTAGAACAGCATATTGAAAAGAATTTTCAGCGAAAAGAACCGAATTTTAAATGTTACTACTGGATTGACCTTGGGCTGCGCAATGCGTTATTTTACCGAAATTCCTCGGCGTGCGAACGTAAAGCAGACCAGAGGAGCCAATGCGCTTCTGTTAAACATCCTTGTTTAACAACGATGACACCAAATGCTATTGATTTATTTAAATAAACCATATTTGCTCTCTGCGTTTATTTATATTCAAAATCAGGTCATGTTCATTTTACTTTTTATGTTTGACAACTGGAAGAAAGCTGTAAAAAAATAAAGGGGCGTTAAATCTC
The DNA here is from genome assembly GCA_036926305.1 of Uropetala carovei. Taxonomy (NCBI): domain Eukaryota; kingdom Metazoa; phylum Arthropoda; class Insecta; order Odonata; family Petaluridae; genus Uropetala; species Uropetala carovei. The sequence goes on along the minus strand of JAXCHB010000078.1, from coordinate 446,003 downwards.
GCCTCAGGGGGCAGAATGTGGCTTGTGTCAATCATAATCTGGTCCTGTTCGTGTGACTAGCGTTTGAAACATTTCGTTTGACCACGTGGTTTTGTCAGTTTACAATTGTACTAAGAAATTCAAATTAAAAAGCATGGTTTTTAATAGAAATTCAAATTATGATGGTGTGAATGTCAGTTATATTTTCGTCCGAAAACCACGTTTGTTTTTGAAAAGGAAGAAAGAAACTGATAGCATGATGGATCATCTCAGTTAAATGGTAAATTTATGTTTCTCTTGAATTAGACGCTTTCCAAAACATTCCTATAGTTGTACAGGGAGTTCAAAACGTCTATACAGTAGATAACTAAAACTTACAGGTTGGTAACACTGATGTTTACTATTGTCATAACCTCACTTGCAAAAATGGTTTTGTCTCTAGAGGAAAGGATTTTTTAGTGGAAAATTGTTTTTAAATGGCGAAAAACAGTTAATTTTTCATATAAAAGGAATAACTTTTTCGGCTGTGCCGTGTTACCAAGGACGCGAATTTTCTGCATTTCGCATGCCATAATATAAAATACCCGATTAATCCAAAGTTTCAAAACAGCAGATGTTCAGGTCGGAAATACATATTTCCAATAAAAAAAAAAACTTTGGAAACCAAATTTTTGAGAGTCATCAAAGTCAATCTCATCGGAGGCTATTACGTTTGTAGAATTTGCAGGCGTGTTTTCACGTCCATTAAACTCTTTAGAGCTCCCGTTCACCGCACCCAAATGGCATATACCAGATGCGCGAGCGGAGCGAACGGTCAAGGTACCGTACGCCGCGGGGCCGCCTGAGGCAGACGTGGCGGCGAAAAGAGGCCGCAAAAAATGTACGCTCAAATCGAGTAAGGTGATCGGCTCATCGAAAAATCCCGTCATTCGTTTATTTTTTTTGGGATATTTACAAAGAATGACGCAGTCTAACCCTTATGTTCGACATACATACAAATCGGTGATCATTACCTTTATTTCTTGGAAGTGAATCTCGTGACAAAGGGTTATATTTACGAATTTATTTGTTTGCCTATACCTTAATTGCATTGACTGCTAAAAGTAACGGTTACCAAGACGAATACTCGCGACGATGTTCTAACCCAAATAAAGAGATACATATTTATATTTTGCCGGCCATTTCCCTAATCACCGCTGTATAGTTTTCTATCACGACGCAATTTCATGTGTTTAATGAATGCACTAAATTTCTCTCTCTCTCTCTCTTATTCCAGGTGAGTAAGATGCTGGACACAGACGGAAACGTGGTGATGGGGAACGGGAGGAAGGGAGGGGGGATGACTGGGACGCGCTCCTTCGGGAGTTTAAACACGGGATTCGTCGGAAAAGTGGTGAGTCAGCGCCATTTAACCCTTTGGTCGAAGCGGCGTCTTCACGTGACGCGAAATGTTTATGTGGCGAGCCTTTATCGGTCTCGCGGCGGACGGGGAGAAAGGGTGTTTTTACTCTGTTGTGTTTTTAACTGTTGTTCTATAGTCTGTTGCGAGAAGCTGTTATGTAATATATATTCGAAGCTGTACACTTTTTTGTTATTACCTTCCGTTTTACGTGTATCAACTTTGGACTACGGGAATGGTTAAATTTCTATTTCATATGTTTTAAATGCAAGATAATGCTTCGGTATTTATTCAGTTTTCTTTTTATTTGGAATCCTATCGTGCTTTTCCTTCGTGACGTTTTAATCTCCGAATGATAATTAGCTAGATAATTTAGTTTCACCAATAAGTAATTGCTCTGAGGGGCTATAATTTTGAGATATTTCACGTTGAAAAATTTTGTCAATCATTTGATGTGACGTCGAAGGAAATAAGTATGGTAAAAATACAGAGTGCGCTTGAGTCATTTATTCCTCATTTAAGGCGGATATTTATTTTTAAAAAACAATTTAAAAAGTTCGAGTGAGCAATCGAGACGGCGTACATACATGCTTACAAAAGTAGGATTGCGAGAAACTCAAAATTTAAAGTTCAAAATTCTTCGCAGGAAGAGTTATTGTTAGTTCATAATTCAGTGGTGTGTTCAATTTTGCCGAATCCCAAAGCTATACACTCTTTCGAATGCAATTAAACTAAAAATCCTCCTATTAAAAAAATCGGAAAGCAGTCTTATTTATTCTGATGGCAATCCACATCCATTACGCATTAGGCATTCATAGGCTAATATCTGTAGTAACGTTAATGCGGTATGTGCCAATGAATTGTGCGGATTCATTTCGCAGTGACTCACTCAAGGGGCGCAGAATAACGGGCTCTAATTTCCGCTGCCGGGGTTCCGTATCGAAAATGCGCCTTCGCGCTATTCTTTTATTTTCTGCCTCGTCAGTTTCCTTCCGACATTTCCTGTTGAAAAGCTGCGTTGCAAAACTGAAAATCCCATCATGAGTTATGAGCGGAAAATGTTATTTTTGTTCGTGGAAGAGAATTATATTTGGGTTGTAAACTTCGTTAACACAGTATAGAAAATTTTCGCCCCTCAACTAACTATAATGAAATTCTACTTTTCCCCAAAATTATTGACTCAGGTTTTCAAATATGGCAAAGCCTAATTGGAAAATGCATTTATATGGAAGGTAAATTTCATAACTCAACGTGTTAATGTCTTCAAATGTTTCCAAATTTCACTTGGCGCTCTACTTGACTCAGAAACCTGTTAGTTTCCGCTTTTCGTAATTTTTCGGATTCATTTAAAATGCTACCCTGCATTTTGGTTTGGCTGTGGATTTCATCTGTTCACCTATTGATCTAATTGAAAAACGGTTTTTAAAATCAAAACGTCTGAATATCATTCAGTTACAAATAAAAAATATTCAATTTGCGATTCGATGTTTCTTTATTATTTTTTGTTGATTTTATCACGTGTGGAAGTTAACGACAAATCCATCTCTGGTATTTATTAGTAGCATCTGGCAACCTAAGTCTCCTAATCGTCTCGAGACATTTTATCAATACTTCGTCATTCCGACATTATCCCTTTAAGTTTATTTCGGATTACGCCTTCCGCACTTATTTTAATGAAACCCTCGATTACCTTTGGAATGCCCGCATGCGCCTCAAATAATGGCCGCCATTGTCTCATTTATTGGATGCAGCTGTCATTCGATACGAACTAAACAGGTGGTGGATTTTTTTTAGGGCAACCTTCGTTTTTCATTGAGTTCCTTCTCATTATAAACCCAAGACCTCTTTTTTTAATAACAGGTGTTTGAAATTTACGTTGATAAGCATTTATGGAAGTCCAAATACGGCGAGCGTCGTCCATTGTTTTTGCCTTTCAGTGCTCTTTCCTCTCGTTTTTTTATTTAATTTATAGCAGGTTAAGTTCTGTTTCATTATTTTACTGCACCTATAATATGTTTTGAAGCGTATTTATCGACATTTCGAGTATTCTCTCCTTACCGTTACATTTAAACATGTCTGATGATTATTTGTCGTTTATATTATTTAAGGAAACGCACATACTTCTGTTGGAACAAATATTGTCTCTGTAAATCTTATGTTCTCGTTCAAAGATCGAATTTGGGATAAAAGCGAAAACTCTTTAAATTCCAGTTTCCAATTAAATACAGAATAGAAAAGACTTTAGCGAGATTTTCGCCAAGCCCTACTTACCCAACAAAAACTAATTAAAATCAGAATTAATTTGGAATTTTTGAAGATTTGTTACTGGCGGTTTCTTTCTTACCCAAAAGGATAATGATGCTGTATTAATTATGAGAAGTGACATGGCTACTGCGCATCTCGGTGAAATAACGCTTGTCGATAAATTTAAGTGTTCTCATGTTCGGATGTGCGATTTTTCGGATATCGCCCGTGAAAATAAAATTAATAATCGGGTAGAGTATAGATTCCGTGTAACGATTTGCCCATCAATTACCTTCTCGTTGAACTCCGCGCCTTTGCTTTTCCAGAAAAAAATCGACGTCTAGACAACGTTAAATTTCGCTTCGGGAGCACGAGGTTAGCTTCTTTTTTTTTTGGGGGGGGGCGCGGTTAAGGGCACAAAAGGCTCGCCGTGAATTTCAATAAACCTCCAGTGTCCACTTCATCGTCCCTTGTTATGAAGGCATTCCAGGTGATGCCCGTGCACGTCCTGCCTCGCGAGGTTCAACGTTCGCACGTCCGATAATAATAAGAGAGACAAAAAGGGGGAGTGAGGGGGGGAGGGGGAAGGGGGTGTGGGAAGGAGGGAGGGAGAGAGGGTGGACACGACGGGAGACGAATACGGGATGAGGTTTCTTTTCTATTTGTCCATTACGCTCCTCCTCCATTGTCACTCAGCCTTATGTTTTGAAACTGTGACGGAGATACTGCTGCTTTGGTATAAATTGAGAATTTTTGGAGACTAGCGAAAGATTATTATACTTATTATTTGATTGCCAATCATTCATTCATGAATAACGTATTGAATTAAAATTAAAATACTTTCCATTCTTCCTCTCTCTCATTCTCTCTCTTTCCCTTCCTCCTACACTCTCTCCCTCCCATTCTCTCCCTCCCTCCCATTCTCTCTCTCTCCCTCATATTCTCCCCCTCCCATTCTCTCCCTCCTTCCCATTCTCTCCCTCCCCCTCCCATTCTCTTCCTCCCTCCCATTCTCTGTCTCTCCCTCCCATTCCATTTTCCTTTTCTATTCCATTCTCCATCTCCCTCCTCAGGTTTTTGTAGACGAGGAATTAAGAAAAAAGGCAAAGCGGGGTATCAGCCTCTTAAAATTTTCCGAAGCAAATGGTGAGTGTTATTCACCTGCTCAAATTCGCACCCTCCACAGTCAGCCGATTGAAAATCCGCGTTTCGCTAATAGCGTGACAAAAGCCGTTGTTCTCGATTAAAAAAAAATATTTTCTTCTGGCGGCACTTCTCAGTTTGGTAGATTTTGTGTCGGATAAATGTTTACGGCCGCAATAAGTCTCTGCCGGAACGTATTTCGCTTTCGTGAGAGTTGCCTGTCGTCTGTCCATGAACAGAATCCCGCGCCTAACGGCTTTTCGGCTCAAGGGCTCTTTTGCGTATTGTCTTTTGGGCTTCGTTCGCGTGTCCTATTTTTTAGAACGAGAGTGCCACGCGAAATATTCTTCTTTTCCCAACGTGTAACTTTTTCTGCTTTTTCATCCGTCTCGCAAAACATTTCTTGGACGTTCTCCTTTTTTAATGCGCTTATAGTTTCGCTTTGGCGTCTGTCTGTCTGTGCACTCGCTTAAATTGAAAATGTGTCGGAACCGTAAATTATACAGTTCTGAAACTTGGTTCGTAGATTTATTTACCGCTGCCATTTGTTTTTCTTTAAATTTAGGTATTAAAAATATACACGTTCGGATAAGGGTCCATTAAAATTTATTTTTTAAATTTATTCGAAGATATAAAAGATAGAAAGCTGAAATTTTTTGCGTACATTTCCGCATTGATGCCAATTAAAAATAAGGCTCTGATGGTCGAATAGGTGGCGGTATAACCACATAAAAAATTTATTGAGATAATCTAAATGTACGCATACAACTGGTGATCACATTCCAACTTCTCCTAAATTCGTCAGTTAGGTTAATGGGTGAAATATTCTTATTGAAGTAAAACACAAAATATCACCGAATTTAACGCTAGAAGGAAAAACGCGTTCATTTTATCCATAGCCAAATTCCTTGTTTTATATTTTTTCTGCTCTCGCAGTTCACTTCGGATAATCCGCATTGCTTATATCTGTAGATCAGAGGTCGGCAACCCATGGCACGCGTGCCAAAAGTGGCACGCGAGATGACTTTGAATGGCACGCGAAAGAAGAAATGATAAAGAAAATACATAATTCTTATTTCATACCTATATTTATTATAATCAAAGATTTTTGAAAATTTAGTGAACTAACGTTATATTTTATAGTAAGAGTGATTGTTCACCACCAAACTCTGCTTATTCCAATTCTGTGTTCTCACGTAGCTCATGTGCCTTCTGTTCTTTCTCGCCGCCTTTGTGATTGACGAACATAAAATACGGAAATTAAGACTGATAGGTGCAAATGCATAGCGTTTTCAGTGCGATCCTTCTTTAAGTAAACCAGGGTTGATCAAATAATAAATATTATCATTTAATTGGGTTATAATTTATTACTGGCACGCGAGACTATATAGGGTACATTGACGTGAATTTGGGGCGCCACTCGTGAAAGGTTTTCGACCACCGCTGTAGATAAAGGGTGAATTGTGGCCTTCGCCAATATCTGGACCGTTTAAAATAACCTCTTCTCTCGGTATCATAATCCATCAAAAATACTGTTTCGTGTTCGAATGGGAATTTTTAAGAACAATGTCCGCCGTGTAAAGATAAAGTGGAAACTTCCGTACGCAGTGACGCTATGTGATATCTATCTAGCGTTTGCGATAACGATGCTGTAAAATTTTAAAAGGTTCGTTTACTTCACAAAAATAATATTTCGACGCAATGGACAAATATTCGTTAAATGTTTGTCTCCTTAAGCTCTCGCGAAAACGACTCCGCTGTGCCCGTGGATTCTCTGCTTCGAAGAAAAGAACGAGAGCGATTTGCCGTATCAAATAAACGTCCGTTTTTAGAATTTTACGACTTCGGGAATCCAAAGTTAGTGTTCTGCTATAAGAAGAGAGTACGTCAAGGACGCAGAGGCTACGGAAGATATAAATTCGAGTCGATCAAAACGTTAATCGGACGGGTCGTGGTTTTCTAAGATAAACTTTATGGCTTTCGGTTATAAATCCTCGTCAGTGATTCGACTGCTTCCTGAAAATTCGGGGATTTCGTATCTCGAAAGTCGATCTATCCCGGAACGATCTCGCCTCCCTGTATGGGCATTGCCCTTCCAAGCGGTTTCTCGTCGCAGAGAATGTCTCCCCGTCGACCTTGCAGCAGCGATCCAGGGAAGTCGAGAGGAGGTTTTTTTTTTACGAGCCAGAAGCGAACTTGGCCCGCGCTGCTCTCGTCCAGCAGTCTTCTCCGTACTTCCTTCAAATACCTCCCAAAAACGACTCCGCAATTGCAACGACAGATTCATTTATTAGGTTCAGTTCCTTCTTGGCAAACGTTCTCTCTCTTTCTCTTTAGTAATTGCAGCGTTGTTGAAATGCATAGTCATACTTCCTCAGGCGACTGTCGTGCTTGCGATGTCTGATCGAGAAGGGATACCATCGCTGTTTTATTCCAGGTGCCGCTACTATAGGTGGCGTTTCTCCATTCGAGTCGCTTGCTATCAATATAGATTCTGTCGCAGGCCAGTCTTTGTCAACTAAATAGTTTGCCCTTGGGCTTAGCACGTCGCATCTCTCTGACTCTCTGATAACTTAAACTCGCAAATTTTTCTAATGTTAGAGTTGAAACACGTGGCTAACAGACTTCCCCCTTTTTTAAAACTTTAAATGCGCTTTGAGAAGGCCTAACAATAAGCGTTGAATTTTTGTTGTTTATATTTTAGTATTTCCGCTTTCCGAAATTAAGTTTCAAATTTAGGATGAATGATGTTTCCGCTTCTTTGTATGTACCTTCATAAGCGAGTAATAATAGTGGACCAGTCCACGGACAGACCGTCTATGATGAAGCGAACCGCCTTTTTTCCAGTCGTATTCTTTGTCGTTTTTTGCACCAGTTTAAGTACGTTGTTGTTTTATTGCCGAAATAGTTCGTCCAAATCGAAACTTGAAAAGCGCGCTGTATCCATATTCACGACTAAATGGTGCTGTAGTCATAAATTGTTTCGTTGAAATGATTGTTTACCTATGCGAATGTTTTCTTTAGGAATTTTTGTCATAGGTTTTTTCCGTAATTTGCATTACAATAATTTAAATCGAAATAAAATGACCGGCGAATAGCGTAGTTAAAGATAAGGGAAATTAAAATTTTTCTCGCTTGCACATCCGCACCATTTGGCGTCTCTCCCGAGAGAGAGAGAGAGAGAGTCTCACCTGTTTTAATGCCGTGTCAATTCGCGTGGGCGCTTCGCTATGTGCGCACCCCGTGACTAATTTTTTTTTTCATCCGCCTCCCGCGCGTGCACACGCCTACATATACGCGCTCGCGCACACACACATACACGGCGTCCTTTCTCTTCCACTCCCCTCTAGCTCTTTGCCCTTTCGAAGGCGAAACATAAGGAATCCGCCCTTGCCGCCCCGGTGACGGATTTAAATGAACCAATAGGCGAGCTCCGTTGTGCGGAAGGTCAACCGACAAAGGGAGAGAGAGAGAGGGGCGAAGCAGCCGGTGTTGTTTGGCGGGAAAGGTGCCGCAGGGGATGAAAACGTGACCTTTTTCCGACGGCGCCTCTTGAGTTTTATATGCCCAGGATCTATTGTTGAAAAGGGCGTTCTCCCTAGTGCTTCTACGCTCACCTGGCCATTTTCTTTCCATTCTTTTACCGTTCGCTTCTCCGATTGCCCTTTTTCGTGGGCGCACCATCGCTTGTGGGAGGGCGAAAGTCTTTCCCAAATCGCATTCTCTCTTTATATGTGTGTGTACATAAATATTATTTGTTTGGATTTCGGGTTCATGTGGAAATTCCTACTAAAGTAAGAAAACATCCTGTATCGAATCAATTTCACTAACTATAGGTGATGGTTGGTCTACGAGAGTGGAACTTGTAGGCTTACGTTAGGAATCGCATCGCGGGAACTGATTTCGCCATTTGTTTGTCTTTTTTTTGTAATAGAGTTCTGTGAATTGCCGGTTCGCAATATATTGAGTGTAAAACATTGTATAATATTTTCAAGCAAGATGTGATATGGCGAGAGTAGAATAATTGACCCAAATATCCTTGAATGTTTTATTTCTAGCTTAAATCTCTGGGTGATATCGCAGAGAAAGAATTAATTGACGGTACAATTACGGTCGAACTTGCGTAAGTCGAACGTTTATAATTCGAATCGTCCATAACTCGAATTGAATTTATTTTACAGGGCAAAATCTTTTTCGTGTTATTTTTCTTCCATAAATCCAATTTTGTACAAGTCGAATATTTATTTTTGTTTCTTTCGTGGTTCGATTTATAGAAGTTCCGCCGTGCATATCTTGCGGTTTGCGAGATTGTTCACAACAGCGACTCGGCAGCTACTCTTTTAAAGTAAATGTAATGCACTTAATTAACTTCTGTCTCTACCGACGTTATCGTATGGAGGGTTATGATTAGAGAGTCAATTAAGCGAGCCAAATGACGCATTTAGCCATTCACCGTGCGCGCCTCTCTCGGGCTGGGATGTTCCTGATTACCAATGAGTCACGCGATTGCTTGTTAATGTTTCGATACCAGTTTACAGTGCAATTAAAGGCTGCGCTTGGACAAAATTTTCATCTTGGCGTGGAGTCGGAAAACAAGATTGATCATGGAGAATATGGAAAAGGTTTACGTGCAGGAATAGCTGTAGCGACATCCAATGCATTAAACATTTACGATTTGGAATGCAAACAAACGTCGTAAAGATAAACTAAACAAAACCTCTCATTCCGTATTTGTGTATAAAATATTGTGGACAATCTGTATTTAGATTGACGAGATTCATACAGGTAAGCGAAAAAAATTATAGAGAAATATTTTTTTCGTAGAAAATAATCACCAAAAACCATGGCCAACATTTTGAAAGTTTAAATGTTGTCATCCGATAGCCGATTATATGGGACCCCAAAGCATTTAACCGAATAAACATGAAATTGCGTATGTGAAATAGTTCGATTTGAATGTTTCCGTGATTTTGCGGCATTGCCTCTGCTTTAGGTAATTCGAAAGAAAAATAATCAGTCATGGTGATGTGAACGATTCGCGTAGAAAAATCGAGATTTTGAAAACGTCCATGGCTCCTATATCACGGGCGTGTTGCAAAACGACGTCGTAATGCATTCGAACTCGATTGATTTTCAGTATTCCCACGCATAATGCCTTTCCTGTCAGCTGACGACGTTTCAAGTGTGAAAATACTTTATCGTGCACTCGAATTAGAGAAAAACGCTGTATCACGTATTTAAAATGCTCGGTTTGCAAACATTACCTCATGTCAGCTATCAGACAATTATCTTTCAAACATTGTTTCATCTCATTCTTCGTACGCGGCGCACCATCTCGGCTGCGTTTTATCATCGATGCAGCTGATACGAGCTCTTTTAATCTGTGATATGAGACATCTTGGCAGTCTATAGTCTGTCCGAGTAGTGCGAATAATATTGGTACGGCTTAAAGATGCCTTCCACGAACTCTATTCAAAGAACTTGCCATTCGGATGTGTATCCCACGAGCGATGTGGACAGAAACGACGGGAAAGTATTGAGCCACACGATGACCAACGATAAGTCGCGTTTTCTTCGGCCCACGCAGAGTTTTTACGTGGACAGGAAGCACGGATTACTTCGTGCATTTTACTCGAACGGTGACAAGAGTTCTCCAAGGGACGCTGAATTCAACGTGCCATTGAGGCGTAGCGCGCGACCATCTTCTTCGTTTGAGGTGAGACGTTTTGATTGGGAGTAAGAACCTGGATGAGATTACGAACATTTTATTTTGATCGTAGGTTGGTACGCTCGATAGAAATACAGTAAAACTCGTTTATAACGATTACGCCTAAAACGAAATCTCGGCTATAACGATGAAATGTCTCGGTCCCTTGAACTTCTCCATAAGGGCATTGGTTAAATTTCTCGGATGTAAGGAACACACATTTTACGAATTCTCGGCTGTAACGAACAAATGTTTGGTCCCGTAGCAAAAAATGCCCCATATATAACGAATTTTGGCGAGCAGAGCGATAAGTAATGAATAGTTTCCGCCCGTTTACCGCGCACTTGTTGGTAGAGGTCCCCTTCCTCCATCTACCCCTTCCATACGAATTTCCACGCTCCTTTTGTTTTGAAATTGATATTAAAAATGTGAAATTTTTATGTAAAGTAATGACCATAATAATAATATTAATTGACCATTTAAAAAATCGTATGTAATAGCAATCGAACATTTTACATGCCGCGAAGTTGATAAGCATCTCTTTTCATATGTAAGTACGGCATTGAAGTCTACTCACTGAAAATACAATAAAATCTGTGTTATCCGGCTATCTTGGGGATTGTGGAAAGCCGATTAGGAGAAATATCCGGTTAGGGGAGCGATTTTCGATTTTGACATCGCAAATTTAGCAATAACCAAACAAAATTGGGCTTAGGTTCACTATCGTATTCCCCAAACATAACTATGCATGGGGTTTGCATTTTCCATTTTAATTCTTCCACACGTAGTTAGATATAGACACTATTTACCCATTCTTATTTAATACGCTTACATGCAAAACAAAAAAGACTATTGAAAAGTTTAGGGCGTCCTGGAAGTTTGGGGAGTACGGCAGTGAACTTGTTCCCAAAATTGAATTTATTGGATTATATCTTTCTTATTTATCTTTATTTACTATTAGAAAAGGGCGAAATTATTTAATTATTCTGAACATTTCTGTGAAAACCAGTCATATAATATTTTATCCAGTTCCTCCATTTTTGGCTTATGAAGTGTATGAGATCCGATGTTGAATTCTTTTGCTATGGCTGCTCTATTTTTTCCTTTTTTAAATCTTTTGATCACCTCCAGCTTTTGTGTTAGAGTTAAAACAACCTTTTCTCTCCTGTTCCTTGCTTTTAGGTATTTATTTTGATGCTATATTCAATGGATGGGTAATTTTTTAAATAATAAAAAGCGACAAAACTGGAAATTGTAGAAGTACACCAAAACATCTAGACAAAAACGCCATGCTTACTCGGCAGCCACAGAAGTATACGGAGTAAATACGTAATATGTACGAGTAAATACGTAATATGTACATCTTATATTTTAAGAAATTTTAAAGTGGAAGTTGTGGTATTACACAAATACAATTCACACAAAAATTCATAAAAAAAGAAAAAGAGATACAAAATGAATTGTATTTGTGTAATTGCCGGTATCTAAGGCTTCTAAATAGCCGGATAGCACAGCTTTTACTGTATGTGTATACGTGTTATATGGGATGTATAGACCAAAAACCATGTTTCTCGTGTATAACGAAGTCACGCTTATAACGAAGCAATGAGTCGGTCCCCTCAAATACGTATTAAACGAGTTTTACTGTACGTCTCTCGTCGTCGTGTTGCGCTGGAGGCTTTATTCTTATGTTGAAACGGTTTCAGGCTGTTGAAGTGAGCAATTGGCTCCCTCCAACTGCCAAACATTTCGTTCAAACGTAAAGAACTGATATAATCCAACTTGTAACGCAAGTGGGTACGAACCAATCAAATATTTTTGTTCCAATAAATGATCACGTTCGCAAAATTTCAGAAACGGAATGTTTAGAGACGTGTGTGACGAAATTTTAAGCGCCGAGCTGTTTAAATTTGACATTTTATAAGAAGCTTTAGTCTTTTCAACTGAAAATCCGAAGTCTGGATCCACCGATTTTGCCTTCCGATGTTTGATCAGTGATTAAATTATGACATTTTCTGCTCATTCCTTCCCTTTAATATTGCCCACAAATGACGATCTAGGCATTGGTTTTTATCTTGTCTTGTCGGAATTTACCTGATAAACCGATATAGATATAGTGTGTCGGATAAGAAAATCTTCCTTCGTCGCTGATAATCGTGAAAGCTTCGCTTTTTCTCTAATTAGTAGGAAACCCCTTGCGTTGCCTGTTGAATTCTGGGCTATTATTGGAGAATTTAAAATATATTCTTACATGTTTATTTTAGAGATAATATATGTGGTGGATATAAACGACAATGAAGTATTATGAAGACTCTAACAAGATAGTTGAAGCTTTTTCTGATTCTTAAAATATTGCCATTTTCATTAATAAGACGTTAAATTAAAAAAATGAAAAATTACTTATCTGTGCTGTGGCTACTGGAAATTTGAGATACCTGAGATAATTCCTTATTATGTTATTTAAGTGCTAATTATTGAAAATTTTCAGCCATAGGACGATCACGGAATTTCTCGGTATACAGCTGTTTTATTTGTGTCATTGTAAACAGTTGCGTTTTAGCTTCGTCGATTAATGGAATTGTATCGTTTTATATTTTCGGATCAACGTTTTGTCAACTGAGGCATATGTGACGCCGTTAATGGAAAAAATCTGCTCGCAACGGGAGATTGCAAACCGAAAATACGAAAGCCATTGTTATCAGAAAAAAATGAACTCCGATATCTTCAGTAGTTTGGCTCGGTAGATAATACCTGCTCTATTTGGTTTGTGTAATTTTGATTTTTTCTTCGTTTTATTTATAGCTCTAGTAATATCTCTTCGTAAACGTACGATTTATTTGTTTGTTTTATTTCTCCTCAAAACTACGAGGCTTGAAATCGCGTATGTTTTCACTTTGTCCGTCCGTCCGTCCGTGCGCAAAATTTTGAAGCAACGAGAAGAGCTGATAAACTGAGATTTTCAGGATAATTCAATTTACTTTCGAAAAGGGATAAAGATCATATTACAACAGCTGAATTGCGGTGCTGTATGCTTTAAATAACCATTGATTATGGGTGTTACGTTTTGTTTTTAATGCTAAGTTTCTAATGAAAATTATAATGACGCAGTTTGATCGCTAAATTTGTTGAATCATTTATAACGTCTTTTTAAACTTGATTCTATTTACGGCATCACAGAGGGAGAGTCTATTTACGATGCCACAGCGGGGGAGGAGAGAGTCGAGCAGTTTGTTACATCTCATACAAAAGTGTACAGTTATCTATAAAAGAAATCGTGGAGAAGAAGGGAGAGGTCGAAGATCCCGAAAAATTTACGTGAACTTTCTAATAAAAAAGCTCTTTCGGAATCTGCCTTTGCAGTTCTTTTTAAAAATTGTTGTAGATATGATTTTTTACGTTATTTTTTTAATTGAAACCGCCCACGGACTTTAACCCTTGGAAAACTTTCATGTATTTCCGTTGGTATCGAGATATTTTCCTCAGTTTTATTCTATAAAAAATCCGACTTTAGTTCCAAGGGCCGCTATTATGTTTTATTGCCGAGAACATATCGTCTTCCGCGCTCCGTAATTGAATATCTTGCATTCCTGCGTAAGTGTTCCCGCGACTTCAGAATGCACGTCATAATTCGCTTTATATTATCTTCTCATCAGCCGTTTAAAGGCTTAATTGTTCCGTGAAAGGTATATCTCCATTGCGAGGCTGTTTTCTTTGCGCAGAGATCACTTCCTGTCGATAAATGATCGGTCTTCAGCGAGTTAAAGCCATTCCACATAGAAGGATAATCGTTCTTAAAATCCTTGGATTGTTGTAGTCCAGGATTGCTAGCCAGGATTGCCTGACGATTAGTGTGCACGCTCTCTACACTACCCGGGGCTCTTAAGTCTCGAGGGCGCTATCCCTACCATCTATACCAGGGATGTCCAACATACGGCCCGCGGGCCACAATCCGGCCCGCGAAGCTGTTCAATCCGGCCCACTAGCCGCTAGAACAAATCTCTTATTTATATTCATATTTTTGTTGGAATGAATTTAAAAATATATTTCAAAATAACAAACTACCTACTAATATTTGTCTGATAAAGAAGTAAAAATATATCACCTATATATATATATATATATATATCGACCTTAGTGCACCTTAGTGTTGTGGATGACAGGACAATGGACGTGCAGTGCCAGTTTGACAGTGTCAGAGTTTCGTGAACGTCGCGTCGGCTGCGTTTCGCGTGGGTATGGTTTTATTAATATAATACTACCCATTGTCGCTGATTTGTCTTTATCCCGGTTAATTATAATTACAGAATCGATACATTGAAGCTATTAACCCTTAATAATGATGGTTGAAAAGAAACGTAAAATTGACGCAGAATGTCGCGTGTTCAAGGGCAGTTGGACTGAAGATTTTTTTGTGATTAAACAAACTGCAAACATCATATGTCTTATATGTCAAGAAAAAATTTCAGTATGCAAGGAATATAATATAGATAGATATAGAATATAATATAGTATAGATTCTATACCTATATACAAGTACAATGAATGTTGGGTATCAATTTATACCGCGTGACAAGCTGGAATCTTCTTGGCATTCCTTTTCTTCTTTCATTATCAAAAACATTTGCGGAACAACAAATAAATTTGCATGTACTTTTAAAGCAAAATGTATGGAAGGGGGCGCTGGAGTGGGAATCAAAATAACTCGGCCCGCTCCTGCATGTTTTACTCAAGCATGACACAGGGTTCAGATCTGGCTGATTTGTAATAAAAAAAATTGTAATTTGGATTTCAGCGACGGCCATTTGAATGAAAATCATATATGAAATTGTAACGAACGTTTGTTATTTCAATGCACGGATCTACACACGGGGAACCTGGCGACTTGCGACAGATTGTCAGGAATCTGTTCAGTTTCTCTTAAAATACAATCCTCAAGATAATCTATGGCGGATGGTTGTGCTATTAATTAGGAGAGAATTTATGGCTTTTAAGGTTTTTGGAGCGAAATGCTCTCCAAATCGGGAATTCACGCGCTCTGGGAAAATGAGGACTTCACCGCGTCAGATAGAGATCTCTCATTGATCAAATTCATGTGTTATATTGATCTCAATGCATGTGACGTATAAACATCGCCGCCGCATGATAGGGACATTAATTGGCACGTATATTACGCAAAAACCGTTGATGTGGAAGGGCGATACTACGAAGTTACATTTTTACTACTAATTGATGCTTGGAATTACAAGATGGATTGTTTCCTCGTCGTCGAGGTAGGCTCGTGCGTCACGTGACACCACGTTTACATCGGATTCCAGTTAAAAATGCGATAAGCTGCTTCGCTTGCCGCTATTTTTTAATTTAGGTTTATTAGTTTCGTTTGGCGTATTTTTTCTCCTTTGCTTTTCCCTACGAACGATTCGCTTAGACGCAGGAGCGGATCCAGAAACTTCTCAAGGGGGGCGATCGCCCCGCCACCTATCGAAACCGCCCCTGCCAACGGCCCTATGTGTTGAAAATCCCTACCCCTGTCAGAATCTTTCTTTCCCTTAGCTATACAGATCTAATCTGCGGCGTATAATTGAGGAATTCTGCGCGGAATGAATTAAAGAAAGCACCAAGTGGGGTGCAATGGGGTTATCCAAAGGGGGGGAGTGGGCGATTCCCCCCCCCCCCCCCCCCCCCCCCCCCGACACCGTGGATCCGCCACTGCTTCGACGTTCGTCATAACATTCAGATCAACGTAAGAAAAACATATTTCGTATGTCGTATCTTCATATTATCTTATCTACCGATAATTCCCCGAAGAAACGAAGTACCTACGTACGCTCCGATATAATTCCGATTGTGCCAATGCGCTTTAGATGTTTCCTTTCTAATTATCCGTTCAGATTAAAACGACAGTTCCATTAAATGTGCTCGTTCTATTGTCTGCGTCGTTTTTTTTTATTTTAATGTGAGTTCATCGGTTTTCAAGTTATAAATTAGATTAAATTAACCACGAATTCGTATTCTTTGTCTTGTCATCGGTTTTTCCTTTTGTTTCGCACGAATATTTCGATCGTGTCATTTGCTCCCTCGACCCAGTCCTCGAACGCTCTCGTGCTAAATATTTAGATTAACCGCCCATTTCAAGAATAACTTTCTCAGTGAGACCAAATTCCCTTTCCCCCCTCCTTCCCCCCAATTCACTTACGGGTGTCGTTCACGTTGTTCTCACGGGAGTAGATTTGTCGAAAATAGTTGCATTGGGCTCGAAACTACTTGTGTTTTGGCGTGCCTTCACATTTATTTTTACCAAATCGCTTATAACTGCCTCATTATGCTGTGGGTCCAATATGTATGGATACGCGGATGAAATCAGGGCTGTATGATCTTGAAGGGTTTCACACTTCAAAACTAACGTTTGTAGAATCTTTTTTTACGAGTTGCAATAAAAATGCGGAAAACAAGTGAGAGAAGAATTACAGTGAAAATTACACGAGTGTTTTTTTTTGCTGACTGCAATCTTTCCATCGGAGAAAAGAATCTCTGATGCGATGTATATTGGTGGTTGCCTATATATATATATATAAATATTGCATGCACACGTAAGTAAATAAAACGTTTGTTATTGAAATTGTTTATCTTAGCAACAATAAAGAAGACCATGCAAGAAATTTTCTAAGTTCAATTCGATTTAAGACATTCTTGTTTGATTTTCTCGATAACGGCCACTCCTACGATAAAAATGTATAGGAACAGAAATACTCTTCTTTACTAGTTCTCCAACTTTTATTTGAAAAATAATTTGTGATAAGCAATACTTTACGAGTTATGACGAAAATTTACTTTTTTGTCATCAGTAAAGTGGTACCCCTGATTGGAGTTGGTGATTCATTTGTGCGATTTTCTTATTATATTTGATTGTAAGTCCTTAATATCAAATTTGATGAAAATCGGTTTGGTAGAAGCCGAGAACGAACATGCGAACGGATAATAGGCGCTCACGCTGGAAGCTAAACGCGCCTAAAAACACTAAAAACTAAGGATTTTTGCTTGTTTAGAATCAATTGGTCGCCTTTAAATGATCGAAATATCTCTCCGATCACAGGAGCTGTATTCCTTTTTAACGTGTCGTCTTTTATGGGTTAGGATGGGAGAGGAAATCTTTTATTTACCGCCTTGGATTTGTTCCATTCTGCCCTTTGCTTTTATCGTCATTCTTTTATCTGCGAATCCCGGCCGCCTTTGTCGTCCGCCGCTGACTGAGTATGAGGAGGAGTGTTCGCGTTGGAGAAAAGTGCGTTTCACAACCTCCGCTAATTTTCCTTTACCCGCTCAAGCAAATGGATCGTGATTGCTTTCCTCTTCCTATTTTAATTAAATGAGTTGGGAAATAAAAGCTTTCAAGTTTATCTTTTGTTCTCGTTTGGGAAATCAACTTTTATACCCTCAGCTTCCGTGAAATTTGTCAATTTATGTCCATGCTTACGAAAAGGTGACTTTTGGCTCGCAATTCCGAAGAATGTTTGAATTAGAAAGTCGCGTTCAGTATGATTGGTTCGTTCTAGGCGTGTTCTCGGGGCGGGAAGAAGTGAGGCACTCTTTCAATCCAGAACACGTGTTGCATTCGCTACCTCGTTATGTTTTTTGTTATTGCAGAAGGATGATCGTTCTTCGAAAAAAGATATCATATGCCCTAACATGAGCATCCGTTGCAGAACATTAGTGTCATCGTCTCTGCGAAGGAGAAATTTATTTCATTAGCATTTATCTCCTTTATTGTGTTTGTGATATCATCTTCGTATTTATATTTGTCATATTCGCTTTTTTTCGTTTCGTGGCTCGATAGCTGTGAGCACTTACCGAAAGGAGAGCCGCTGGGGTGTCGGAGGGACACAATTGTAGACGTTGATGGAGCTTTCGGGATGATCCCTTCGTCAGCACAAGAGAGACACAACAGTTGTGCAATTAATTTCCTTATGTGATGCGTAATTTTTGGTACTTGTTTAATTTTGTTCCTAGGCAGAGTGGTTTTGGAGGTCTTGAGAATACCCTCTCTTTTAGTCAATCTTTGCTTTAATCCACGGCGAGAAAAACCCCGATGGATTTCTCTTTTCTTATTAAAAGTCGTAACGCCAGTGCACACGTGGGACGATTTTAAGCTGTCGGAATTTTCGTTACGTTGCGCCAGGAAAATAAATCGAAGATGTCATAATTCATTTTGAAATTATGTTTGAATGTTAAACTAGTATTAATATATATATACATATATATATATATATACTCACACACACCAGGGTGAGTCAGAAAGTATCCGCAATGTATTTTAAAAATTTTTGTTTTGTTGACTGCACTGCTAATTGCATGCGCAACTCTAATTGTTGACTCTCCTAGTCATTTTAGTGTGATTTTGACCTTGAATGGTCAGTTATCGTGTCGTTGTAGCGGTGTTAACATGGCCGCTCCACTTGCCGTATGCACCAAAGAAGAGTGCAGTGATTCGATTTTTGTGTGCCGAAGGTGTACGAGGGGCAGAAATCCATCGAAGACTTTCAGTACAGTATGGAAACAGTGCTATGCCGCAGCGGAGTGTGTACGATTGGATTAACATGTTCAAAAATTGTCGCACAAGTGTCACTGATGAAGAACGATCGGGGCGCCCGTCCACGTCCGCTACTGATGAGAACATTGAACGACCCACGCCATGATTCTGAATAACAGACGGGTGAGTATTGATGAAGTGGCAGATCACATACAAATCAGTCATGGTTCCGTCCATGAAATAATCCACAACAGACTTAACTTACATAAAGTCTGTGCGAGATGGGTTCCCAAACAAGTCACAGAAGAGCACAAGCGCAACCGTTTGGACATCTGCCAACGCCTTTTGAACCGCTATCATAACGAAGGTGACGCCTTTTTGAGACACATCATCACTGTGGACGAAACATGGCTCCACCACTACGAGCCAGAGAGTAAACGCCGGAGTTTGGAATGGAAACATCCGAAATCACCGGTCAAAAAAAAGTTCATAACTCAACCAACAGCGGGAAAAGTGATGCTCACAGTTTTTAGGCGCGTTTCGCTTACAGCGTGAGCGCCTATTATCGTCGGTTGGTCCGTCCGTCCGTCCGCATGTTCGTTCTCGGTTTCTACCGAACGGATTTTTATGAAATTTGATATTAAGGACTTTCAATCAAATATAATAAGAAAATCCCAAAAATGAATCACGTACGCCAATCAGGGGTACCACTTTACTGGAGACAAAAAATTAAATTTTCGTCATATCTCGTAAAGTATTCTTCATATCAAAATATTTTTCAAATAAAAGTTGTAGAACTGGTAAAGAAGTGTATTTCCTTTCCTATACATTTTTATCGTAGGAGTAACCGTTATCGAGAAAATCTAACAAGAAAGTCTTATATGGAGTTGAACTTAGAAAATTTCTTGCATGGTTACTTCATTGTTGCTAACATAAACAATCTCCCAAACAAACGTTTAATTTCCTTACGTGTGCATGTAATACTATTAAATAGGAAGAAAATGGATTATTTATGATGAAGAAAAGGACTTTAAAACGCTATTTCCCTTACGTACAGGTATATAATTTCTTTCTAATACTCCACTGCACGAAACGCGCCCCATTTGTGATACGTTGTACGCTTTCCTAACTTGTTTGAGATTCACAAGGGCCGATACTGGAACACTATCGGGAGAGGGGCACAATGGTAAACAGTGATCGTTACAGTGAGATGCTGCGAGACAAGCTGAAGCCAGAAATTCTAAGCAAACGCCGAGGACTATTGTCGGAAGGTGTTGGATTGTTGCACGACAATGCCCGTCCACACACTGCAGCCCAGACTGTTGAAACCCTCCGGAAACTGCACTTTGAAGTATTGGAGCATCCTTCGTACAGGCCTGACCCTTCGGAGTATCATCTCTTTGGTCCACTCAAAGACGCTTTAAGAGGCCGCCGATTTGTCAGTGACCAAGAAATGAAGAAAGCGGCGCATGCGTGGCTTGTCACTCGGCCAAAAAGATTTTTTTCTGATGGCATACGGAATCTTGTGAAACGTTGGACTGTGTTGAAAAGCAGGAGAACTGTGTTGAAAAGCAGGAGAACTGTGTTGAAAAGCAGGGGAACTCTATTGAAAAATTATGCTCTTGTAAGTTCTCTATTGTTTTTGTATTAATTTTAAAAAATACATTGCGGATACTTTCTGTCTCTAAACTACTCTCACTTGCTATCAAATTAGTGCGTGGAATAAACGCTCGTTCTCCTTTGTTACTTCCCGTAATCATTTCTGCGTCGATCAAGTTATTTTGTAGTTTTTTTTACAACCAATCGGGTACCATTAACAAGTCCTTCTTTTTTTATTTCATTCCTAAGTAACATGATGAATGCTCCAACTTTGAGACGAAGATGATGTTGTGTCTCACCCGATGGACATTGCGAAATTAATTTAGTATTAGAATACAACAGTATTTAATATTTAAATGTAAACTTTATTTTATTTGTTTCTATGGAACGAAATGTTAACAAAATTGTTAAATCAATCACAAAGGAAATTAGCGGCGAGGCAACCGCCTCAGGCGCCTCTTGAAGGGGGGCACCAAAATTCGACAAAAATGAAAACCTATCAAAATAAATTCATAAGGCCCGCCTGAGGCGGACGATGGTTGGCCATAAAAAATTATCTGGTGCTGAATATCGCTAAAGAAAGGCTAAGACTCAATTAGAACTGAAAAGCAATCCGGGTCTTGACATAATTTCCTCAAAGAAGATCTAGCATTGAGAGAATCCGTAACAAGTGAAAATGCGGTTCATTTCATCAATCATAAAAATTCATACAAAATCAAAATAATTGTATCCTATTAAACTAATAAACTATTCCTCATATAACTTGTATGACTCTATGGGCGCCATAATTGAAATCTGCTTGGGGCGCACGATTGTCTTGAGTCAGCCCTGTCAATGCCTATAACACGATTTCAAATTTTCAATTAAATGTGAATTTTAGAATCGCAATTGCGATTATCGGAAAGATCGATAGTTTATCGCTATTAAGGGGAAGAATTTGAGATTTAATATTTTTTGCTTCATTTTAATACAATAACCAGCCTTTCATCGTCTTATCCTTAATCAAATCTTAATGCAATCGCGCGGAAAATGTGACTTATCTAAGGAATTATTGTCAAGTATCGCGGTGTTTGTGAATTCTCTTGACAGTGGACGACATTTTGCCGTAGATTCTTATTTTGTTTGAAATAATTCCCCATTCCTTGTAGGCCAGTAACTATTTCTTGCTCAGACACACGTGATTACCGATAGAACTTTTTCCGCCGAATCTGTTCGCCTAGGCGTGATGCTACGTTGAAGTACATACAAGCACGCTGGAACTGCTATTTATTCAAGCCATGGTGTAGCATTTATTTACATCTGAAGCGTGTTTGCCCGTGCTAAAACCTCTTATCAGTTCTTCTGCTTCGGTCAATTCAGCCTTCGATGACTCGCCTTTACTAAATCGCGAATAAACGACCCACCGCTGTCCCGCAGCGCGTCATTAACATAAGGTGTTGGGTTGTTTAACCGTCCCGATACAGTGGCAAAGGAAAGGTGTTACCTGTCACCAAACACGGCGATACTTTGGAAGACTACCTCCCCGCGTGCCTCCATCTCTCCCTTTTCCACCTCCCTCTTCCCCCCACCCCTTCCTCATCCATTCTGTCGCAGTCTTCCAAGGCAGGTATCCGGCGCAGTACCTCAGCCGCATTTCTTGGCAGGGCAAGAGGTGAGCAAGAGAGAGAGAGAGAGAGACGGAGGGATGGGCCCTTCTCTAGTGGGCGGATCCGGGCCAAGATCGTATTGAGAAAACCCCTTCTCCCCCCCTTCTTCCTCCCCCTCCCCCCTTGGGATATAGGTGTGTCTGGAGGGAGAGGAGGGATCGCGGAGGGAGGCGGGGCGGGGCGGGGCGGCCGTCGGTCGGTCGGTCGGTGGGTCGCGGCACAAGGGCAAGGCCGATCGCGAGTGGGCCACCCTCTCCTCCCCGCCCCGCCCCACCTCCCCCCTCCTCCGCCACGGGGGCACCCAGGAAGTGGATGGGTTCGAAGGCTTCGGAGGCTACGTGAAAGTACAGAGTGCCGTCTCGCTCCGCGCTTTGAATAATGATCCCCTCTCTTCTGGCGGGCGATTTCGCTCTTCCCCCCCTCCCCTCTTTCCTCCCTCCCTCCCACTGCTGGAGAGTGCGAGAAAGAGACGTCCTCTGCCGCCTCTTCTCTGCTTCCGCCCCTCGTGTGCCGCATAGGGATCGTTACGGGGGCCGTGCGAGGGGGATGAACGCGCTCTCCTCTTTTCTGCAACTTCTGCACGTGTTTCGAAAGGCGTCCGAGTTTTTCGGGGAGAAAAAAATAAAACGACGACTAATCTCGATGCTAAAAAAAAAGTCTCCCCTTCCGCGGAATCGTTTTAAAAAAGAAGTTAAAAGTCTGCAATGCGAGGACAAAATTCACAAAAAAATACGCAGGCAAAAATAGACGGTATTATATTACTAGTATCATTGCTTGGCATATTAAGAAATAGTCAAGATCATGCAGAATATGTACGACAGCTAAAGAAAACCTGTACGTAATTTTTAAACGTTGTATTGAAAATGTTTTAAAGGTTAGTTATTATTGCAAAATCTGATTAGCGCAATGTATAAGGTAGTTAAACAGAATTGACAATTCATGCAAAAGTTTAATTTTGAGGGGGAGGGGTGGGGGAAGAGGATAGAAAGAGAGGGAGAAGGGGGGGGAGGGATATTCGCACGCATTCGATGCGTCGCTGTTTCTCTCTGTCGTTCCAAGCCCCTCCTATATCCTACCACCACCCTCTCCTTCCCTTCCGGTCCATTGCGCAACGCATGCTTTTTTTCCATCCCTCCGAGTAATTTGTTATTTCGAGGGCAGGGCTAAAACGTGTCTCTTTCTCCTCATTTTCTTTGCAAACTACTTTTTCGCGGCCGCGACAGTAAAAAATGACCGTTGCCTAGATAAGGGATGTCGGCAAGTAGTCCAGCGAGTTTTTTTTTTATTTTCCATCTCCCTCTTGATCATATTTCGAATCTTCCGCCGTTAAAAGGAACGTTCGTTCGTAAAAGGAAGGTTATACACGTGCCGATTAAATGTTACGGGGCCTTCTTAGTTCAAAACCCGTTCGAACAACTATGATGTGCGTCACGGTCGGTGTGGTGAAAGTAAAAATGACGGATCTTACTTTTTAAACTGAGTAAAAAGTTGGTTTCGTGCGAGTAGAAAGATTGTACGTTAAAATGTACTTAAACAGATAACTTTTAGTTTTATATGTTATATTTCGTCTGCTGTTCTAACACAAAAATAAACTCAATCGTCTGTAGCTCTGATTTAATAGGGGTACATTTTAGTGAATTCTAATGTTTTCTTTGAAATTACATATAGCAAGTATTTGTTGTTCGTCTTTAAGTTTGCCAAGAATAGTTATCAGACTGACATTTGCCTTGTATTGTTTACTTCTGAGTAGTATTAAGGCGTATAAGTGTACGAAAATTTAATATCGCTGGGGTCCCTGCCACTACGCGATGCGCGCGTCAGCCTCGCCGGTTGAGATACTCCGGCGCTTCGCGTCTCGCATTTAGCCTCGCTAAAAGCTAAAAATGATTTTTCCGCATTGTTCTAATCAAGACGCATATTTTTGCCCCAAAAAGTGTTTTTCTCCGACGTGCGATTTCCTAAATATAATTTAAAGAAATAGTTTTAACGGCCGCCATCTTGCTTCACGTTGGAGAATGAAAATGAAAATAGTTTTCCTGCGGTCTTCTAGCTGGTAGAAACAAAATGGATTTACTGCATTTCTCTACGACATACAGTTCTCGAGATACAGAGGTGGACAGACGGACGGATAGACACTAGGAAAATTATACGTAAAATCTTACTTTTAATGAATCAACATTATCCGATAGATTTCCATCAGCATTTGGAATGTTTACTGTAGCCATTTAATTTTTTTTTTTTAAGGAGGCGTTTATTCGATCATCCGTTGAGGTTAATGTTCGATTTTCCCAATATCTTCAGTTCGCTTAATTTGTTTCGAGGAAGTAACTCGTTTCCGTGCGTTTTAAAGCGTCCATAGACATTCTCTTCGCGTAGCCCGTGCATCTCTCTCTCTCTCTTTCCTTTCACGGCGTCACGTATAGCGGCGCCTGCTGCATACTCGCGGAGAAGTTCACGCGTGACCCAACTGTTTTACCGTTCACCTGGGAAGTTGCGAGAGAGAGAGAGAGAGAAAAGTTGCCTCCGTCTGCTGCTGCACCAAAGAGAGAGAGAGGAGAGTCTTCTATCCGTCGAACGGTGGCTCACTCACTCGCGGCTCGAAAATTCTTCATCGCTGGAATACTCTTTAGGTGTTGACGCGGCGTCTCGAAATGGTCGCTTTGCTAAGATGTTTACATTTAAAGCAGTATTCTACGCAGCCGTACGTCTAATTCTGGCTTTTGAAAACGAAACGTTCGTCTCTTCTTCTTGGTTTCTCCGCCTTTCGTTTTTCTACTCCAGCATTGGCTTATCGTCGCTAAAATGAATCGCCGGCCTAGGTTAAGAACGATTACGGTATATTAACTGTATATAAGGAATATTGCGGGTTCGATTCCTGCCATCGTGAACTATTTGCAGTTTGTTTTCTATTCGCAGTAGACAGAAGAGCTTGAGGTGAATATAATAGAATAATGAATCGCATTCTGTTTGCGGGCATTTAGTATATATTGAAGGAAAATGACGAAGCTCTCTCTCTCCTTAAGGAAATCGTAATTATAATTCCAGGGGAGGGCTGTTAATGGTATGAGCGTTATTCGATGTCGTCGATGAAGATTCTCCTTTTCCTTTTCTTAGATGATAACCATTTGTCTAATTCGGCGAGCTGTTCTCATAGCATGCGAGCTACATTTTCAATTTTTATTCCTTTTATGCGATGGTTTTACCGTCGTCCCTCTTTCTCCTCCCCCTCTCCTTTCGTCCTCTCTCCTTTCCTTTCTTCCACCGGCTGCCACGTTCGAGGATCCCTTCCTGGTGGCAATTAGCCGCCGTGAAGCGAGAGAGGTAATAAAGGCGATGCGGCTTATTACTGCAATTTCGCAGTTTCGGGAAAGGTCTCGTGATGGGGCTGCAGCGAAATTTCTCTTCCCATTCGTCATTATAAGAACCTTCGAAGCGCCGTGCTGGTGCAACCTGGGTAAGAAGTATTCACCGTGCTGCGGAATAATTGATAGGTCATTTGTGAAATATTTTGGAATTCAGAAAAAATCCTGTTTTTTCTCGATCATCGACAGTGGAGGAATGGGTAGTGATTCTGGCTCTCGATATTTATTACCAATTCAATTAGTTAAGGAGAGGGGGATGTTCATTTTGAACTTTTATTACGTTCCTCGTTTTGCAATGTTGTGGAAATGGATTCGCTCACTCTTTTGTAGTTGCATTTTTATTTTTAAGCTTGCGTTTGATGTGCAGTACCTACTCATGATGGATTTTGCAAAATGGCAAGGTTATCTGGGTCTACCCTGATGGATGTCTTGGTTTGCAAAATGACAAGGCTATCTGGGCCTGAAAGTGAAAGGATATCTACACGGCGATCGAGTGGGACACTTAAGAAAAGAAAGAGCCACGTGGCACGGAGCTGTCACTCTCGTGAATTCATCGACGGAAACGAAGAAAGCGAATACGCCGAAGAAAGGGATCACGTGTCATAAATTAGGCCGATCTGAAAGCGGCGGATTACTCTTCTGATTACGATAAAATCTTTGCGAATAAAATCGAAATTGTGAAAGATGGCATTTCAGATTCCCGGAAGCGTATTCGTACTGATTTCTGAATTGATAGCTCTTTAATAGAACATCCGCATCCCGATCGAGATAGAATTCCTTCACTCCTTCGCTTCCTGCTATTTCAAAAATATAAGATTAACGTAAATCGAGTATCTAATAAATAAAGTTGACGATCGCGGTAGACTTTGGAGCAGAAGTTTCTCTTATCTACTACACTCTTTAAGTAGATATTTGGAACTTGTTTTTACCTCTTTTTATCTGTCGGATTCTTCGATGGGATCTCAATAGAAACGAAGAAGTTATCTTAGGAAAACAATGCCAAAGTAATATCGCCGTTAAAAGAGGAAATGGCGTCGACGTCACCGGATAAAATTATTGATAACTTCCACCTTTAAAATTGACGTCGATCACACGAAATGTCAAAATGAGACGAAAGATTGTTAAATTTAAAATATTTAAGGAACGTTATCTTTTTGGTAGCCTACGATTACTCGAAATCGTTCGTCGGTGGGTTGAATTTACCCGTTTCCTTCGCTCGTGTGCAAATAAAATTCCGCGATATCGTCGCGTAATACTTAATGTTTCGCGAAATTAACATGTGATAGGAATTAATTTTACATCCTTAATCTTTTCACTGAAATAAACAGTCGTTTTAAACGATTAAATTAAATCTGTTAACCCGTATCGCTCCCAGAATATTCCTTTTGGGGAACTTGTCGGTAATTATCATTCAGTGTAGTCATTTCATTAGCCTCGCGGTTTTGTGTCACATTTAATTAGGATTATTTAGTTGGAATTTAAATGTCATTACCACAATTTTGAAACGATGTTTAATAGATCAAGGGTGTAAAACCCTTAACGCACAGCAGCCAAAATGTATTAAGTTCGGAATAAATGGCTGAAAGGCCGCCATTTTATGAGAAATATTTCCTTGAAACGTAGCATCGTCCGCTAAGATTTTTATGTTTTCAATTGCAAAACTTGAACTTTAGTACATTTCTTGAATATTAAACGTTTATAACATCGTTTCTTAGCATTCCGTCGCCCCTTGATCGTTCTCTGTTCCGCCTGCTTAAAGCGGAAGCGTAGCAAAGTTAGGACGGCTGTCGTGTCTTTATGTCAACTCTGTTTCATCATTTTGAATTAAAATTTCCGCATTGTTTTGTGTTTTGCTTAAAATGATGGCTTTCATAAAAATTATCCGGCCAGTTGCTACTCGAGTTGACGAGTAATTTATTTTTGTCTCCCTGTGTAGAATGAACGCGGAAAAAGATAACTTCTTATTATTTATAATTCCGCGCTCCAATATTTTTTAATCCCACGCAACAAGCTCTCATGCTTTTTGGCTAATGAACACGAGCGAAGCATATTCTCTCTGACGTCACCGGCCGTCGTTTTGCCCGTGTTGGCAGCCCTCTCTTTCTCTCCTTTTTTACGCGTTTCCGCCGTCGCGCGCGCCTTTTTCCGCGCCCACCCCTCTCCCATCCACGCCCACTCCCTCTCGCACCCACCTCTTCGTGCCACTGTCGCCACGTGCCTTCGCCTTACTCCCTCCCCCCTCTCCCTCCCTCGTGACACATCTCGGCGACACAGCATCTGCATTCCTTTTTTTCTCCCCCTCACTTATCGATCCCCGCATTCGTTGACATTTTCCCTCCTAGTGAGGGCTTTTTTTTTCGCCTTTTAACTGTTGCAACGGAAAGTTCTGCGGGAATGTGGCGCTCCCGGGAAAGTGGCTCGTTCGTTTCAATGGGACGCGTGGGTGTTGGAAATCTCGATTCGTGAATGCCTTATGACTGTCGTGTGGGGGAGGGGGACTATGGAAGGGGAGGGATTGGGGGAGGGGAGAGATTGGGGGAGGGGAGGGATTGAGGGAGGGGAGGGAGAGGGGAGGGAAAGCGAACCCTTCACCATCCCTATCTCACTCGATGGCCTCCAGGAGTGCTTCCAGCGTCGGTTCGATGTAAAAATAATTTACTCTCCTCAGACACGCGTCGCTGTACTGACATACTCAAGAAGCGCCGAAATTACTTTTATTGGCAATGGCGATATCACCGTGGCCGAAATTACGGCGGCAGATGAAGGTCAAGCAGATGAAACCACCCATAATTCCGCGTTATTGTGATCGCGAGAGCGTTTCGTGCATTCTGTTGCCACGTGTACGCCAGGGCGGAAATTAAAAAAATTCGTAACTTGTCCGGCGAGGCGATTTAGGTGACAATTTTTAATCGATCGCTTTTCCGTTTGTTATTTTCGATCGACGCGACAGTTGCGAAGTCGATTCAAGGGTGAAATTATATATCTAGGTCAACTTTGTCGCGCGGTCTCCAAGTTAGTGATTTCGGATGGAAATACACAAAGTAAACTTTCGAAACGGTGGATGAAGCGATGGAAGATCGTATTCGGCGTGATCGAGTGCGTCGGGAAGCCCTTTTAATGGGCCTGCAGTGGACGATGGACGATTGCCCCTGCGAGTCCCGTAACGGTACACACGCACGCCGCATCTGTTACCCAATGTTCCTCTGCGGCCGCTCTCCGCTTCCTCTGCCGCGGTCGACTCTCCTTTCCTAAAATACGTCGATTCTATTTTGAATTGTCAAAGCGAAAATAGTAAGGCGTGCTCATTAAGATTAAGGCGATGATGAGCGGTCGGTGGCTGGTTCGAACATTTTTTCTCTCCTAAAGCCGCTTTTGCCGCGTATTTTGCGGCGACGCGGCCAAAGGAAAGAAAGTACCCTGTATGTTTGAATCGTTTACGTCTTTGATTTGCATCAGTTATGAAAATTAAACTTTTTATTTTGGTCGCTCCTTGGTTGTAGCACAGCTTAAATGCAAAAATAACACGACACTCTTTTTAGAATTAATGCTTAGTTCATTTTTAAGATGCTCATCGGAGGGTATTCTGAATGATTTATTTAATAATTCGTTGGCCGTATAAAACTGCTTTGCAGGACGTTTTAATTTTAAGCTTGATTCTATCGGAATGGACTTTGCTCGCGCAGAGTAAAAGAATTTTCCGAGAGAACGTCAGGTTTGCTTGCAATCCTCCAGCCGCCTCATTGCACCATCTTGGGATTTCGGTTCACGAATGAAAAAAACAGCACAGTAACTAGCTGCTTTAGCGCCCCGGGAAAACTGCGAAATATATGCTCCCCCCTTTAAAAAATTATTGTATCTAGTTTATTTAGTTACTATTTGGATTTTTTCGTCTCTTAGTCGCGCCCGGGGCAGACGCCCCGCCCTACTTACGGTACCGTGTAAACATGAAAATTTTCTTTGCGACCGGTGTAAGAGAGGCTATCGCGCCCTGCTCTGGCACGAGCGAAATCCTATTTTGAAGAAACTTTCAGTGCCATAGGATGAAAGTTTTCAAGATGGCCTCTCGGGATTTGACGTTTTTGAAATATTACGTCTGAATAACGATTACTGTTGTGAGTCGATCGATCGCTCTATTTGCCGTACCGAGGACAATATGGCCGTGTAATTCGATCCGTGGATTCCGCCGTGTGTTCGACGGAAATTGGGATCGCGCTGAGAGAGTTGGATCGGACGAAGGACACCTGCGGACACCCATACGGTTTTACCATTCGACTGAGAAGCTATTATTGGAAACTGCCTAATCTCTTCTTCGGAATGCTTTGCCGTAAATGAAATATATCGTTAAATATCGCACGGCAAAAAAAAAAACATTTCTCCAGCTGAGGTCTCTCGATAAGGCCTTTTTTCAAAAATAGAATCGAAATTTGTCTGCCAAATCTTAATCGACACTTAAAAGTTCCGCAAACACGAAATATTTGCAGGCATAGTATCTGGCCAATGCATACACTTAAAATTTTGGAGGGCCTTTCGTTTCATTACGCAGGCTTATTCGATTCGCGTGCCCTGCTGAGACGCGGGTGTTGTCGTCGAAAAATCATTTATGTCGCTCTTTTTTTTCCTCACGAAATCAACAACGTCTCTTCGAATGCTGAAAGTTTCCTCAAGGTTAAAGCCTTCAAAACTCGAGCTCCAAAGGAATACATTTTTATTTTTATGAAAAAAGAACAGTTCCTTCTCTTTTAGGATGTTCTCAGAGTCTTTTAAAGCACATTTACCTCACCGGAGATTTTGTCCTCATTCATGTAAATACTTGAGTTTCTGTAGCCAGAAGATCCTGAGGAATCGTTTTGTTTCAAGTTGAATTAGTCTCGTTTTTCCTCGTGTAAACACACAAGTTTTTTACTACGAAGTAATAATAAGTGGCTTGATGCTAAGTTAAGCTCATATGTTAGAGAAATACTTAGTGACATCGCAATTCGTTCTCCTTGAAATACGCCGTGAAGATGTAAGCTGCGTCTGTTCCACATAGGCCTCGGCGGAAATATCGTCGTTTACCTGTTTATTTTTCAGAGAAATTCGTACGGGAAATTAAATCTATTAAGAGACAAATCGCACTCGAAGAATACGCCCTAACCTCGTCGCCGACTCTCTGTTGATTTGGCCGCGTTTCTCTCTCGCGTGCATTTCCGTATGGTTTCGCGGTTTAAAGCTCAAAATAGACGTTCTGCAGCCGTAATGTCTCGAACTTGCTTTGCATCCAAGCGAACATTTCAATCGCCCGAGTACGCGTTACTGACTGCTTTCGGATCCAAGTTTTTTTTTAAAAATTCACTGCAGTCCCTTACAAATACGGCTAATTGGATAAGTTTTGAAACAGGTTGTTACTATTTAAGCTCCAGTAAAACACAGGAGCTCTAAAGATGTTTATGTCTGTGGCATTTACCTTGAAATCATGCTAACAAAATTCCTAAACAATTTTCAGCGTCTCCTGTAACTGATCAATTGATTTTCTGCTCTACAGATGGTAGGATTGACAATATAATACGGCATACGATGTTGTACGATTTTTCACAATATTATTTGGCTGAAAATCTTATATTTGTATCAGAGTATGTTAAAATTAAAGTTGATAAATATGTGTAATTTTATGAGGAAAAATTATGTGGGTTTCCAGGAGCTTGACTCATTCGCCGGCGTTTCCGGCACATGGGTATTATTTTCATATTATTGTTAGATTTAAAGAGGACGTGTGAACTATTTATTAGCTGTCTCTGTCCGTGTCATTTCACCGATCGTTGGTTCTAATACAGTTTATGGTTATGGAAGGATTGCTAAGTGCGCGATCCATAACTTCCGATTCCCAGTTAAATTTCCTACAATTTTTTTTAAAAAGGCCATAAAATGGCGACATACAAGCAGTACAGGCTTCGTTCCTGCGCTATGGATTCC
The DNA here is from genome assembly GCA_036926305.1 of Uropetala carovei. Lineage (NCBI taxonomy): Eukaryota > Metazoa > Arthropoda > Insecta > Odonata > Petaluridae > Uropetala > Uropetala carovei. Next base: position 414,451 of record JAXCHB010000078.1, on the reverse strand, counting down.
GTTGTAAAAATATGTTGTGTCGCTTCGCCAGATGCCGAAAGAGTTGTGATTTCTTCTCGTTGGTATCGCGCAATAAATACGGAATTCCATGATTAATATTTTGTTTACATATCTTTAGGCATTTCATCTGTAAAAAAAACTTCGCTCCATTGACTGAAATGACTTAGCCTTTAGTTGTTTTGGCTCTATCTTATTTAGGTACAACACATGAGAACAACGCAATATAATCTTTATCCTTATAGTTATATTAAAAACCATTGGTCAGTACACCCGAAAACCATGAAACATTTAACCCAAGAAGTGTGTTTTCATTGAAATGTTCTCAAGAGTCCTTACGTATCTGAAACACTGCTGAGTAGTAAAGGAGTAATGTTAACTATAACTTTAATGTGTATTAAATGTTTGATGAATGAAATTTTTGCTGCCGTGGGTTGTAGTTGCGAGTAGGGTTGCATAAGGTTAAGGATACGAGATTGATACTTGCTCCGAGCATTTATGGCGCTCTACTGTACACGATTCGAGTCTTTTTGGCTGAAATCTATAGAATCTTTTTTTAATATTATGTACGCGATGAAAGTCCTCAATTTTTTTTACCGGTGCTATATTTTCGCTGAAATGCATTTCCTTAATATATTTTCTATAAAGTAGATGATGTCGCAATTGTTTGTAATCACAAAGAAGGCGTATTTTGTGCTATGAATCAGGTCGCGTCTCCTGTTGTTTTCCCTCTTCGGAGTAAATCCGCGGTCGACCGTCACTTCCAAGCAATTTGGCTCTGTTGCTCATTGTCAGTTCCGTACTTTTTCATTGAATCTTGTCGCCGCCGAGTCTTTCTCGTTGCTCACACCTCCTACGTCGAGATTTCTTCGTCAGTCTTAAATACTGATAAGCTTCGACCAATTAAATGCTTATTAAATGTCTAACCTTCCCAATAAAACCAAAATTTTTTAAAAATTATATTTTGTTGCTGTATCTACGCTGTTTTCTTGGCTATTTGTAACCTTAATAGAATTTTTCTTGCCTTTGGATTTTTGTTTTTTCGTAATTTTAACTTTTCTTGTAGTTCATCGTTGCCGAATTAGTTTCTACATGAAATGTCATTGAAATTCTCCATATTGTGACTGTTAGATTCGGAAGTGGACAAGGCTTCTTATATTTATCGTTAATTTATCAACCATAATCGTAATCTGTTGAATTTTGCCATTTACGCCATTTTGGCTAGGATAGAGAATTGGCAATTCCACTCCCGAGACCTTTGCCCGTTTTTTGGTGTAGATCAGGAGTCTCCAACCTTTCAGCACCGAAGATCTACTATTCATTTCTAAATTTACCGGGAATCGACCCAGCGGAGTGGGCCTTGATACGAGAAATACTATACTTCAAGAGATATCGAAACCAGCGTCATAACTCGAAATGTCTCCTGTTTTACACGCCAATCCAATTTGATCGCAAACAACTTTTTATTCGTTCTGAACAAGAGAATATTTTAGTTTAAATAAAATCAATTAAAATGTTTTACTAAGCTGTAAACTATTAGAAGTTGAAGGAAAAGGCTGTTACATAAATATACAGAAAGGAGAAATCGGCCAAATATGCCCGAATTAGTTAATCTTGGTAAACTTTAATTAATTAATCAAGTTGCACACAAAGTCGCAGTTAACCACAAATTATTGCCTTTTGCAACACCTCGTTACTGGAACACCACGTATCGAGGGGTCGATAAACATCGATTATCGCGTGTCTTCCTGCGAGAACAGATATCGAGAGATATCTACATTATTTGATTTATGCAACGCACTTGCTCTTAATTTTTGAAAAATTATAAAATCACCTGCATAGCTCGATAAAAAAAGTTCCACCTTTAAGTTGTAAATCTACGTCGTCTCAACATTTCTCACTTGGCGCAATAAAAAATGGTAGCGCCGAGACAAGACTCGGCGATCGACTTTGTAAGGGCGAAAGATCGATCTGTCGATCGCGATCCACTGGTTGGAGACCCCTGTTGTAGATGGTGCGGCGCTGGGTTTCATGAAGGGGGTGAGGGGCAATCCCTTTTCCCTCTCCGGGGGCATGCGCCCCACGTGTCTTCCTCCCCCCGGCGGAGATGTGTGCCGCGTGTTCCCGTCGGATGCTGCTGCAAAAGAGGGCTTCCTCTATCCCATCCCTCCCTACCTCCCTCTCTAATCTATCCGTCCATCCAAAGAGGGACGAGCAGACAAACCCCTCCCCTCCTGGCAACCGGCCTGGTTTTATCCCTCTTGGCGCATTATAAACTCTATATTCGTTTCCTTGCCACAAGTGCAGCAGTGGTGGAATAGCGTCATTCGATGCACGCCGTTACGTAATCGTTTTTATTTTCCAGGTGCTCTAGCGCAGAATAAGGTCCCAGACCTTCCCACGCCGTGTTAAAAATAAATCCTAGCAGGTATCCCAAACATGTTTTGGTTGGCAACAATGATTTTGGGTCAACAATCTACTTCCGATGTCGTCGTAGTGCGTGGCGCATCTAGTGTTCTCGTGACAATACTTTCCGCTGAAAGTATTTGTCTGCAGTTTTATGTCTTGTAGTAAGTTGAACACCCTGTCAAGAATAAATTCGTCAGAATCTTCCTCGGGTATGTTTTTATCCCGACCTCCTAGATTTGTTTACCTGTGAAAACCTCCTATCACATTTATTATTAAGCTGGCACTATTTTAGCTAAATAATTCCAGAATTGAAGGCGTTGCAAATTAGGCTGGGGTTAGTGGCAGTAGCGAGGTATATGGCCTATTTTCATAAAAATTTGGAATTTAGAGCTCATTTAGTGACTTATAAAAATAGCTCAAGATCAGAATTTAGACTTTTTATACGATGAATGCCGTTTAGATGTATTTGGCTCTCTGTTGAGATGGGCTTGTTTGTGAGAACCTCTAACGAGCTGTTATTTAATATTCTCTTTGTTGGAATCGGAATTGGCCAGACTGTAATAATACACGGTTTATTTTAGAAGGCTACGTCGTAATTTGTCATTCGCACGAGGTCAATCAGTGCTCGCTCTTTAAATCCTCGCAACGTTTACCTCAACGGAATTCTTTTGAATGGATTTATTTACATTTACTATAATGCACTCCTGCTGTTTTTGTTTTCGCTCGATTCTCCTTCGTCTCTCACTCACTCCCTCTCCTCTTTTCCTCTCCCGTGCTCCCACGCGTGAGCATGTCCTCGTGCGACACGCGAGCCCTCTCCCGACCGACTTTCGCAACACATTCGCGCGCGCCTCACTCGCCCACCTATCTCTCTCTCTCTCTCTCCTCCTCCCCTCCCACCCTCTCTCTCTCCTCCCGCCCTTCATCTCTCCCATTCATTGCCCCAATAAACCTCGCAGCTACGTCAATGCGCGAGACGCGTCTCTCCAACCCTAGGATCTCGATATTCTGTTTTTCGTCCTTTTTTTGTTTTATCTCGACTCTTTTCGCCGCCTCCCAAAAATCCGTTGGTTGGCGTTGATTGCATTAAACTCCCACACGCGTCGAAGGATACGTTTTTTTTTTTCGATCCGGTCTCGTGATCCATTTTGGAGAATTTCTTCGTTTTTTTATCTCTGATCGTGGGATGTTATTTCCATTGGGGTGAATTCAGATCGGTTTAATGGTGTTTTATCTGAAGATTAAACGGTTTTTGTTGAGCTATAAATGTAATCATTAAATTATGTTAACCGGAACCTGTAACATTCATACTAATGCACTCTTGAATTCAACTTTTGATCAGTTCCTATCGCCTAATTTGAATCGTTGGTATTTTTGGACCACCCAAACGGGCACATCCCCAAATTTCTTCTATTTTGTAATTAATACATCATTTACGGAGTAATAGGAGAGGAAAAATTTGTTACAGGTGCGTTGTGAATTATTCAGTTTTCCATCTCTCAAATAATTAATAAGTAATACATTTTTTTATGGATGACTGTATCAGTCCGTCGGTTGTGTGGGCGTTTCCGTTAAAGGTATTTCATCCAAGGGCTCGATCATAAATGTTGCAGAGAACGAGTTTGGAACATGGAGGCGAGAACTGGTGAGCCACGTTCTATTCCCGGGGGATTACCAAATCGAAAAGCCCGCCTCTATTCTCTTTTGTCATTATAACGGTTTCCTTCTTAGAAACATTTGCCGATATTGTTTCTTTTTTACTTTCTCCATACGTAGTAATGGGAAAGTATTGTATTCATGAAAAAAATCGACTTCGAGATTTCAACGGAAATACATGTTTTGAGGTCCATAGAACACGTTTAGACTATTTTCGGAATGATGTCTGTGTGTGTATGTTAGTGTGGGCGCTCTAACTCAAAAAGTACATACCATATCGTTACCAAACTTCATATATAACACTTTAACATGAGCACAAAGAACTGATTAGTTTATGGACAATAACGGATAACCGGAAGTCGAGGTTTATTCGAAACCCGATTCGGTTTTTGCGATATTTCTTTGTTAAAACATCATTATTGTATATACAATTCTATACAAAAGTTATAGAGAATGTAATTTCCTACAGTTTTCATTTGAAACAATTTTCTATAGGAGTTATTGTTTAGGAGATATTTATAAATAACCGGTTTTTCGGTTTCCGTTAAATATCTCCTTAAAAACATCGTTATTGGTAATCTTCGTAAGGACCAAAGTTGTAGAGAATAATATTTCTTCCAAGTTTTGTTTATTTCGCTTTTGCTTAATACCAGCCTACAGCGCCAACACCATGTAGCGGTGAATTCTGTAAACATTCAAAATATACGTAATTTACGGCAAGGATGTGTCTTCTTTTACGATACGAAATAATAATTTTGCGTCGTAATATTATTCATAATAATTTAAATATCTATACCCCAAATATGGAGAAAGTCATGTGTTGGCCACATCAGATTTTTGTTTGAAAAACTCGAGGAAGGAGATTTTCGTCGGCTCTCGTTTGAATTTCATCCTAATCCTTACTGTTGTTGCTAAATTTTGAACCGTGTGGCGTTCCCTTGGCCAACAATGACTCGCACGCCACGCTTAGTTAATTTCTGCAAAACAAAAAAAACGTTTCCATTTTGTTTTTTTTTCGTGTCGATATCAAACGAGAGCCTCTCGTAAATTAATGAAAACAGGCGATGGATTCGTCGAAAAGTGGAACTCACTAGGACGACGGACTAAAAGTGTTTAGAACGTTGGATGGCTTCGACGATTTATTCATCCACAAACCATCCATCCTTTTCTATTAACTACAATTGCAGTGTCTCGATTGCTCTCCCGTCCTTGGACTAGGCTTCGCGATAGCCTACTTGCTAGTTATCGACTCGAGGTTCCATTTCCTCGTGATAATCATCGTTCAACCGTCACGTTGGAGAAGGGAGGTTTTCCGATCGGGACGGCCCGCTCTTTCCCGCGCTATTTATTGCACGCGCCGACCTCTATAACGATGGCCCCGCCCCCTTTTAAAATCCTCCTCCCCCGCCACCGTTACCAGAAGCTAGATCGATATCCAAGATTCGCGTGGCCTCTGATAATCCTCGCGAAAACCCCTCACGCCCTCCCATCGCCATTGGCTCATCTGTTCGCTATCGCACTCGCTCGGGGGGTTTTTTTTTTAATTAACACATCCTCCTTCCCGATATTAAAATATTCACATTTGCGGGGTTCTTTTTTTTTTTTAAGCCTCCATTCCAATGTCCTCCGGTCTCTATCTCTTAGTAGTGATGTCTTTTGAAGTTTCGTCCTTTCCATCCTTCCCTGTCACTACCCTTGCCGGGTTATCGATCACGCGGGCCTTATCCAGCTTCCCTCCCTTTCGCCTCCCCCTCCTCTCCCTTTCGCTCCCCCCCTCACCCTCTCTTTCCCCTCCCTACTTTTTACCACCCACCCTTAGCTTGCTCTCGCACACCTCTCCACCCCCTCCCCTCCCCCTTCGTCTCTCTCTCTCTGTTCGCCACATGGAAGCTCTTTCCATCCCTTCCTTTCCTCCTTTTCTCTCATCCCGCGTAACCGCTTCATCCGAAATCGAAGTTATTAGAATACTTTGGCATTATTTGTTTGTGACTCATAATGAGCCTTTCTCGGGTAGGAAAAGTAAGCTCGTTCCGCTGTTATCACCGAATCAAATCTCGGAATTGATTCGAGGTGTCAATGTCGATATAATGTCGAGAAAATTTATTTGAAAATCTGCTTCGTTTCTCCGGGAAACAATTAGATTAATTTTTGTGATTCGGGGTGTTGGGTTTGTATTAATATATTATCGCTTCGTTTTTTTCCCGGTTGGGCGTCAAAACAGTGTCTGACAGTCGTATTGTTAAACAAAAAATGTTTTAAGTCGCGGCAAAATTGTCTTTTGTCTAGTGTGCATGATCGGTTTGACCGAGTGCGTGATTTTTCTCGCGGATTTAATTACAGCTTTAATTAATTAATTTTGTTATCGCTTCGTTTCCCTCGTAAATGTGGAGCCAATGCGTTTTTGATGCAGGCAGCAAATGTCAAATTCGTGATTTGGTGTGAATAATAAGTGTTTAATTTTTTCGATTTTCGTCAATCTCGATTAACTCTAAAAATCGCAAGATGAATTCCGACCTTTTTGAAATTGTTAATTATCTGAAATCAGACATCTGTAAAAACTTGTCGAGTTGAGACTTTTAACCGTGTTGGTAGTTGACGTGGAGACAGGGCAGCATCATCGTCTTCTATTTTTGAATGCCACGCGCCATTTATATTTATCTGCCTATGGTTGACCTTTCTGGTTATGAATTGGAACCGCTTTTTTAGTTAGATCGAAATTTTTAAAAGAACATCTAAACAGCCGCGTTACCATCACGTTGTTTTTTTTACATTTTTCAATCGAAGAATAATTTTCGCGTTTATATCTCTTTGAACTACGGTACGCCTTTTTTGTCCGCCGACGTCTGCAGTCTTTTTCAATTTTCGAAAACAAAAAAGGAGTGTTTTTGTCGGAATATTCCTCTTCCAGGTAAAAGCGATCGCAAGAACTTAAACAGCTCGGAAAATTTCCCGTTGTTGAGCCATCTGTGTCGCCCTCTAGCCATCCGTGGGATTTTTTTGTACCGGAGAGTGTCGAATGGGAGTGACTTCCGAGGGAATCGCAAAACGTTCGGACCGACTCCGGCGTGGCGATTTCGCGTCCGCAACTCCGGGCTTCCGTCCGGAATCTTCCGGCGACGCCGCCGACGTCCACTTCGCGAATCCGGAAAAAAATTTTCCGTCTCCCGCTGTCCCTTTCTCTCTTTGCAAGCAGTCTTGTCGCCTCCATTTATGGACTCGCGCGAAGTGAAGCGTGAGTGTGGGATGGGTGTGGGTCGACCTCGTTGCTCTATTTGCTCCTCTTTCCACGCGTGCTCGTTCTTTTTTCCCTCGCTCGAGCCTCGCTGTGAAATACGTAAACTTACGAGTTTTTTTTTAAGCGAGAAGACGCTTCGCCGCTCGATGTTTAGAAAGAAAAGCATTAGAAATCATTTTTCGTGATCTCGTTGTGTCGTTTACGGTAGGCCGGATCGTAAAATGTATTTTGAGTAATACCGGTCGTTAACCAAAAGAACACGGTCTGTATTCATGTGTGATTCCTACGAAGAAGTACTAGGTTGGATGGCTAAATTACTTTCTAGTATTTTGTGGGAAATGAATGTCTTACACGTTTTTAATATCGATGATGGCAAAATCATTCGTCGAGCAATTTTAAAAAGTATGAGGTAATTTATAGTACTGTACCCGATGCCCCGATTCTAATATCAAATCACCGAATATTCGAGGCAGATATTTTTATGGCCATAAAAATGTCTTCCCACTCTTTGTCTTGTTCAAACGCGAAACGAATGCCACGCGGACGTATCAGACTTGGCACTCTGTTCCTATTGCATTATTATTGTTATGGCGTGCATCCTAAGGCGTTCATACGCATTTACGCGTTAATCCTGCCAGCTAATAAGGTTGGGCTCGTAAGGCGATTTCATTCGCCCAACTAATTTAAGATCTCTCTTTAATGTTGGCGAGGCGCTCTTGAAAACGGTAGCTATTTAAAACGGCCTCTTATATCATGTACTTTCTTCATTTTATCTTTGCAATCTTCCTCTCTTATTATCTTGTCTTGAGTAAGATAGTCATTTTGTGATTAACGTCGTCCATTAGCTCGAACTCTTCGCCCGTATAACCTTTGGAGACTCCCAAACCATTTCGTCAATAAGGATCTTGATATATTGCCTTCATTTAATACCGCCGCTGCACGATTTGAACCCTTTTGCTCGGAATATACATATATCTTTCCAACCCATTGATTTGAACTTTCTTTGGGAGATGGTTTCTCTCACCAGCTGCACGCAAACCGAACTGTCTAGCTGGCCAAAAGTTAAGAGTTCGTGTACCTATTTTTATGGCATTTAACAATTATTCTTCGGAGGAATCTTCGCACGCGTTTTCTTATAATGCTTTCTATGCGTACGTATGCGTTACAGGCTACGTCTGAATTCTTCTTCGGGGATGAAATTTGGACAGAAATCGATTGTTCTCGGGTCGTAAATAATAAGTAATGCCGACCCCTATTTTATCGATGCGCACGAGCGATATTTTCCCAGTATCCTATGGTATTTTCTGTTTAAGCTCCACCGAGAGTATTTTTCGTCATCCTTCCATTCTCCCCTTCCCTTTTTTATTCGTCCTACCTCTCACGGGACTCTTTCTCAATCTCCTTTGATGAATAATGCCTATCCCCACCCCACCCTAACATAATTTCCTCCCACTTTCTCGGCTTCCGTGTCGGGAACCCCTTTCTCACGCTCCCTCCTCCTCCTCTCCCCTTCTTCCCCTCCTCCCCCATTCCCTCCCCTCCAAAAGGCTCTAGCCCAGTGATGGCGAACCTTCTATTGCCCGCGTGCCAACATTACCGAATTTGTCGAATCTTTTCCGCCTCGCGTGCCGCAAAAAAGTCCTTGATTTTTTTTACCTGCCAACTAAATTAAATTCGTGATAAAGACATAAGAGATTGAAATTCGTAACCATAAAACTAATGCTTACAATAGTGAAGTAAATAACGAATGTTTTTGCGGCACTAAATCAGTACGATATACTGCGCTTTGGTTGGTTTTCGCCTTTCGTTGGCGTGCCAACCAAAATCGTCTTAGCGTGCCACTTATGGCACGCGTGTCATAGGTTCGCCATCACCGCTCTAGCCGCTAGAGTCTAGCGCAGGAGTGGGCAAACCACGGCCCGCGGACTGTATGTGGCCTCCGAGAGCATTCCATGCGGCCCGCGAAGCTTTGATGAAAAAGCGATCCGTAAAATTATGATAATAAAACCTTTAGTTAAGAACATTTAGATCTAAAATCCTTGTTTGTGCTTGTCTTTCACTTATGTATGATGCCTAAGATTCTAAGCAGCTTCCGATTTAATCTCTCTAAGCATTGGCGCCTTTCAATACGGCCCGCTGAAGAATTCGCAAACACCGATGCGGCCCGCCATGCAGAAAAGTTTGCCCACCCCTGGTCTAGCGTGCGTCAGTGTTTGTCGTACTGTCGTGCCACTCGCCTTCTGCAGTCTTTTGTCCCCTTCCCCGCTTTTTCTGGGAGCGTCCTTTTCTCCGAACATTGTTGCGTCTTTGAATTCAAAGTGTCGCCCTTCTCTATATCCTTCTCGCCTTTCGTCCTCGGGTTATCTCCCATGGCGAAGAAAGCAGCCCAGACAATATTAAACGGGACTGCGTGGGTTGGTGTTTGCATTTAGGTTTTTTTTCCTTATTTGGCATCTAGTCGATTTGATGGATTTGTGTGATTCCTTTTCGAGTCGAGAAAAAAATGCCCACGACGCGTCGTGTAGTCGACGGTTTTGACCGAGCTATCCCGAATTTGAAAGATAAAAAAAAATCCTTGGATCTAGAGAAAATTTCGTAACTTTTCTCAAAAATCGTGAAATTCAATTTATAGTTGTAATGAAAAGTATATTGTGACACCTTAAAAGATTTTTGGTCAGTTATGTTTTTAACCCGCTGTTGTCTTTTAATGAAATCAGGTTCAACTTGGTGGAATTTACTAATGATACACTGAATTTTAAAAAACTTTGTGTACCTACTCCAATAGTGGAATTTTTTCCTCTTCAATTGATTTAAATCTGTAAAAAAAAGTGCTTAGATGTTAGCTCAATAAGGAATAAGGAAATGTTGTTTAATTTTCATTTATTATTTAATTTTTATTTATAAAATATGATACGTAACTTCCAGGTCACAAGACAACGAAAAAAGCATAAAAATTAATGTATATATGAAATTACATTGGGCCAGTTTAGTTTTTGCTGCGAAAAATTTTATTTCTTTTACATGCTTGTGATTAAAAGAATTTTTTTGACTTTTATGAGAGAAATCTCACTTTCACTAATTAGTTTTAAAATCATTTCTTAAATGTAATCTTACTACACGTTCGCTTACAAGCATTCATACGTCATTAGTTAGATCACGGCTTCAGTCTCCCGGTGCACAAGCTTTTCCTTAAAAAGAAAAGCTCTCGTTTTTCCCGTGTCGCATGTGCAAGCGAAGGGACTCGCTCGAGTAGGCCACGGTCGCCATAGCGATGGCCTACTCTCAAATTTCAAATCAGATACTAGTCGCAAGGCTCAGTGATGTAAAAGTCGTGGAAAAAGGAATCGCGCGTTACTTTCAACACTTTCCAACCGCCATAGAAAGTTCACATTGCAGCGGAATTCTCCTCCGCTTTGAAATTATTATTATCTGGGAGGAGGTGAGCGAGTTGCGTAAAATAAGATGATTATGGTTCGTGGAAAGTTTTATATTGTCAGCCGTGAACTTTTCCCGTTCCCAGGAAAGCTTACGATAAGGTGAAGTAGGCCCTGAACGAATTCCGGTCCTCGGTTAGTGAATTGGCTTATGTAGTATGTATTATGCTCTAAGGATACTTCCCTCGATTATGGAAGCCCGGTGCTCGAATTTTAACGTAACATTTGTGGCCCATTCTGTTCGGGTGGCAATTTATGAAATGTTCCACGATAATCGTGATGTCTTCCAGCTCAAGGAGTCGGTCCTACCCCGAAATTACATTTAGATTAGGTAATTTTCGGCCTTTATATTACCGGAATTGAAGTTTCTTTCAAATTGGCAATTGAAATGTTTTTATTCGCGCAATAGTTTTTATCCAAGAAAATTAGTAGTGTTTTAAGCATATTTAAAAACCCATAAATCGAGGCTTTTTGAATTCAATGTTGGTTTTTAAAAAAATAAAGGTGTGCGTAATTTTAGTTTTTAGATCAATGTCTATTTCACATTATTTTAAATCAAATACTACCAAGCCTAGTTATATTCTTTTTGTAAATGTAGTTAGCGTCGGGATGATACAAGAAGCAGTACTTAATTTTGTTGATTTTCTGTTCATAATAATGGAATTAACGCCACCCGTCAGTTTTGGAGAATGATTTTATTTCTGTTTTTTTAATTCTATTTTTTGTGACAGAGAAACTTGAAATGGTGAGAATTTCAAAAACTGCTGTGCCATCACATACCAAAACGCGGGAGACGGTTTAGTCACAAAACCAGAGCTTCATTTGTTTAGGAGGTTTAATCGTGAAACCAATGACTCAGAGGGCTTAAAAAAAAAAAAAAACACCGTGACTCGAATTAATAAATGAAAAGGTTCTTAAATGTACAAATTTTGGTTCTTTCTCCTCGTGTCCTCTCGTGTCGATTAGTATCCCATTTCTTTTCGCCCTGCGAATTAAGGGGAAATCCCGTTCGCGACGTTCCTCTCGTATGAGTCTCCGTTCGATTTCGGCACGCGGATCGCGTGAGCGACGACATCGCCGTGTTGCGTACGTAAATGAGCCGTGGCGTGAATCGTAGAACGATTTCGTAATTGCAGAAATGCGAGAGAAGATCATTTCCCCGATACACGGGCGGAATTTCCGGGAAATTTTCGTAGAAAGTCTTTTAGTTCGAGGCGGGCGTTCTATATTGTCTCATCTCGTTCTCATAAAGTGGCGAAATTTTCATTCGCTCCCTTTGCGAAACGATTTTAATCGAAATCGTTTCCTGCCAAGCATTTCCGGTCATTCCACCTTCATTTCCAACGGTTTCTCGTCTTTTTTTTGAATCAATATTAACTGCGTCGAGTGAAGCAACTTAATTTCTTGTGGCACGCACGTGACAATCGGTAGATTTACGTCGATCGTGTTATTTTCCCTGTAATTCCTGTTAAATTGCTCCGACCTCCGTAACGGGGTTATGTGTGGAAAAAACTCCTTCCGACTCCTTACTCCAATTAAGAGCGTTTTATCGTCCCATCTTCCCACTCAGGTGCCTATCCTACCCTCCCCCCCCTTCACCCTCCCCCCTCTTCCCCCTTCCCTCTTCAATCTATAGCCTAACGAGAGGAGCGAATGCTTTTCTGAGGCAAGGTCGCTTTTCCCCCCCTCGATCTCCTCGCCGCGCCATCCAGCTTTATTAAATCGATTCGTTAATTCACTTCCGGACTGTGCCTGGTCACTCGGCTGTCTCCGCGTCGTAGAACCGAGCTAATGAACATAAAAAAACCCCTTCCGCGATTCTCCTCTTTCCCTTCCTTCTTCTCGCCCCTCCCTCTACCTCCCTCCCTCCCCCACTCTACCCCCACTCGCAGTTTCCTCTTACCTTAGAATAGCCGAGAGTCTGTATGAATCGTCATACTCCAGATAGCAAGTGACTTGTGTTTCTCCCCCCCCCCCCTCCCTCCGATATTCTCTTCCTTCCGCAGAAGAACCATCCCACTTTATGTCTACTTTCTCCCTTTTTTGCGCCTCCACGTGGAGGAGGGAGGGAGGGATGGGTAGGGGGGAGAGGGAGGTCTCCTTCCACGCTCTGTGCCCATATCGCGTTTCCTCGAATGCGCCACGCGGAAGTCCATTAGTTTTACCGTGAATAAGGAGTCGACAAAAGAATGCTACGAAAATAATTGCGGATTTAAAAAAAAAATCGTCGTTGCTCGCTAGGGAGCGTTATGTAAGCGTACGCGATTGACAGTTTAATCCTGACACTTATGCCATCTTGGCGACGTGATTTGAATATTTAACATCGCGCGTTAATGCGATTTTCATTCTACGACAGCGATTTCTCTGTGCGCTTTGATTTATTTGTTTTCCCGTAAATGATTCCATATGACGTGAGAGGGACCGTCAACCTTTCCCCTCTTTTGAAAGAGGTTTTTAGTGTATGCAGTTGATTGAATGAACCGTCATTTTGTAGTTTACCTTATTAACAATATTATAAAAATGAAAAAAAAATCTTGGTAGCCCCAAAATAGAACCAGCGGTTCCAAAAACGAGTTAACAAGTATTTTTAATTTTTATAAGATTTTAATGCTCAACTTATCTCGTGCCGCGGTAAAATATACGCGAGATAATGAAGCGAGTAAAAACAAAAGGAACTCCATATCTCCCGAATTACTGGATTATGGCCGCTGTGTGCCTTTAAGAAATTAGTTCGTCGTTCTTAAAAAATCCGAATTCGTTAAGCCATGACTCGATGAAAACTCTCGTGGCCACCTAAAAAACCTTTTCATAGGCGCGGCCGTACGGTTTATGATCACTGGTTTCTATAGAAATATTCACCAACTAGTGTAATTCTCGTTGAAATATCAACGGAAGAATTATAAATAGATTTATTATTAATATTTGCATTTAAAATAATTAGTAGCACACTATTATATACGAAATATTTCGTCATATATTACATTTCTAGTGAATATTCTGTTGTCGTTTAGTAAATGCCTTTGGTTTTTATTTTCGGCTATACAATTCTGATATTCTTCTCCCACCTTGTTCTCGTCAATGCTACATATATTTGTCGGTGTGCAAAGACAGGAAAATAATTATACGTATACATATATAACGTAGAGAAAATAATTAAATTTCGTGCACAACGTTATGATTGTTTTAAAATTGTACTCTGTACTTACGAAGAAAGAAAGCTTACTCGAATCCTCAATAATGTTCTCCGTCGTTATGTAAATAAAACTATTTAAAAGATTTAAATTAAAAACTAACTAATTACTCAATCAGCGGAATAATTTCGTTGAATACTATCTGAACAAAAACAAATCAATTTATTTCAACGTTGTAAACTGTTCCCTTGACGGTTGACTGGATTGTTGTATTGGAGATCCATATTAACAAAAAATAAACTAATTGTTTATCGTAGAAACCGTTACATAAACAAACAAGTGTTTATTATATATTCCCGTCGTTTTCGCAGAAAGAAAGGTGAACTGTTAACGTACATGTGGCGCCGACCTATCGGGCAGAACGAGAACTACATTTCGTTCTTACAGAACAACGTTTTTATTATAGAGAATGACGGTGGCTTGCAGGGTATTTATTCAGATTCCTTCTCTCTTGGCATCGTGGTCAAAACCATCACAACCATTTGACGACAAAATATCGCAAAGTATTGCGATTCCACTCCCGCGGGTGTAGCAGTGGACTCGATTATATTTTATAAAGGGTCCCGAGACATCCGGAAACTTCTTTTAGGGGTAATTTTGTTGCGTTTAGGCTAACGGTGCAAACGCTTAGGTTTCCCACGGTGAGTCACGCGGTTGAGACGGAAATTCCGAGAGAGAGAGAATCGAGTCGCTACATCTTTGAATCGTTGCTTCGAAATAAGACGCAGAAAAAGTCATGCGATTGGTCACGTGGCCGCAGCGCAGCGATAAACTTTTATTTAATCGTCGTGTTGTATTATCGGTCTTTATTCTCGGCAAACTAACGCTTGCTCCTCTTCGTAGAGGGTGCTCACGAGTTGGTTTTAATCTTTCCATAGAGAAGTTGTTTTTTAAAAGACATTTTCGAATGGAATTTTGGTTTTTTATACTCCGTTTTGACTTGAGAGAAATAGATTTCCTCGTAAAAATTGATTTTGCCGCAGAAAATAACTCGTTACTTATCCCTTCTTAGGCGCGTTTCGCTTCAAGCGTGAGGGCCTGTTATTGTCGGTCTGTCCGTCCGTCTGCGTGTCTCCCTGTCCGTCCGGATGTTCGTTCTCGGCTTCTACCGAACGGATTTTCATCAAATTTGATATTAAGGACTTAAAATCAAAGGTACTTAGAAAATTGCAAAAACGGATCTCGTACGCCAACCAGGGGTACCCCTTTACCGGTGACAAAATATGAACTTTCCGTCATATCTTGTGTAGTATTGATAATATCAAAATAGTTGTCATAAAGAACTTGTAGAACTAGTACTAGAGTATTTCTTTTCCTGTACATTTTTATCGTAGTAGTAGCCGTTATCGAGAAAATCAAACCAGAATGTCTTAAATCGAGTTCTTGCATGGTTACTTCTTCATTGTTGCTAACATAAACATTCTCACAGGAAAGCGTTTAATTTCCTTACGTGTGCATGCAGTATTTTTAAATAGGAAGAAAATGAAGTATTTATGACGAAGAAAAGAACTTTAAAACGCTATTTCCCTTACGTACAGGTATATGATTTCTTTCAAATGCTTCATTGCACTAAACGCGCCCGTTTGTGATACGCTGTACACTTTCCTAACTAGTTCCTTGCTGTGGATGACGAATAGATGCAAATGGACCTCCCTTGGTGGCGTGCTACCTGTATCTCGCTGGAGCGGCAATGAGATTAGCATTCCGCGGCTTATCTTGTCTAATTGAATTGCTAAAGTAATGCGCTTATCTTGAAAATTTCATCTGTTCTTTGGAAGCGTAATGCGATTAACCATTCGGTAAATAAATGGAATTTGCACGACGGCGCATTCGAGGTCTGTGTCACCGAAGTCGACTTCGTTAGAGCCGTTTTTGAGAAAATCAAATTGTTGTTAAAAATGCGTTGAATAAACTTCCCTTAATTATTGAGCAATGTTAACAATTTCTTCACAGTTTTTACTGTCTATTATAAAATGCCTAATTACGAGATTTCATCCAGTTTCGCTCTACCGTTTAGGCTCTAGAGCCGCGAACAGACAGACCCACAGACATACGGACGGCATTGCGAAAACCACTTTTTCGGACTCAACTACACCTAAAACGTATATTTCCATTAAAAAAATCTCGAGGTCGAATTCTTTCGCGATAACAATGTCTACTTTCTCAGTATACTTCGTATATGAGAAAGTAAAAAGCAATTCAGATCCCTCCTAGGCTACTCCAGTTTTATTAAGTATGTGTACCCCAACAGTAATTCATTTTGCCGCTCAAGTTTTGCAAATTTTCAAAAAAGTACTCGATGATGAATATATATTTTTTATATTATACGTATTCGTAAGCGTTAGGCAGAACATCCCAGTAAGTTAATTACTTATTCTAACAGGATGGAAATTAAACACCTCAGGGACTTTATTGCCTTATCTCTACGAAGGCTTCACATAAATCGTCGGAGCTCTCGTTAAAGCTCTCCATCCATCTTCCCCTCCATTCGTCCTTTCGAACGCCCGTCGCGTCGGATGGAAGTCTCCCTGGCCACGGAACTTCCCTAACGAAGGCCTTATTTAATTTTATTTATTTTTTATTCTCAGTGGCTCTTAACACTAGGGGTACCGGGGTCAGCCGCCTGCCTGCAAGTACCGGGTACCGTCAATTGACGGGTCGAGGAATTTCTCGCTTTTGACGCCTATTTTTAATATAAATGTGTTGGTTTTCAATAAATAAGATGTATTTTTATGAGTTTCATCCATTTGAGTCGTCTTACCGCATTAGGGTCTATTTTTTGGGCTGAGAAGGTGCGCAATGCAAGAAAAACGGAGAGTTTTCAGTAAAAGAAACTCCTAAACGGTAAAAGCTAGAATAACAAAATTTGGTACGATTCTTCCTTACATCCTAACTTAGTGAATGGTCAAGGTTTGGTCAACCGGGATTAATCAGTGCTGCCAATATATGGAATTAACATTTTTCCATAAGATAACACGTATGAATCCATTTCTTGACTTGCAAGGTATTCTTCCTTCAAGCATAAAAATACCTAAATATGGACCGATTTTTTTCGTTTTTGCTTTATTCGACGAATAAAACTCTATACTATCTTATTCCTTCGAAGATTACGTGTTACACGGTCGAAGTTTTCAGAAATACGCAATTTGTTTCGAAATTTTGTGGATTTTTCGTACTCTTTCCGGGCGTTTCCAAGGCGGCCGTCATTGTTACCTCCGATTCAATTAATGCTAATTAAACATTCAAAGAGACGAAAGTTTAGCGTTACTAGATTCACACTTTTGTTTAAGCAACGAAACGATCGATGTTTATGGATAGCAACGTAAATAGATACTGATTATTAATCAGGAAGCGTTTATTGATGAAAGTAATTGAACCTTCTTTCGTCTATTGAATACTGGAATCTTACATTTTTTGCAAGTAAAATCTTTATATTTTACATTATAATGTTTATTAACGTAAATAAGCTGACGTATCTGGTGTACATTTACCGGAGTCAGTGTTCAATCATGGACAACTGTACGTTGCTTTTTCACGGGTTTCTTGCTTACAAGTAAACATTTCATAGGCATAATTACACAAGAAATGAAGCTGGATTTGGCGAAAGTGATATATATGATAGGAAATACAATTATCGTTATATTTGAATGCAATACGTTCGGAAACGGATTGTTACAAACAAATATGATTAATTGTTAAGAAAAGCTAATTGTAATTAAAAAAGTATCTACTATATAGGTATTTTAAAGAGTTTGTATGTTGTGCTGTAGTAGCTTCACTAAATCCGATGAAATTCAACGGGAAATTCTGTTAGTATGAAATAAAACCATTTGAAAAGACACCTTTATTACTCATAATAACGCGAGATACGTGATTTTTAGAGTCAAATACGATTTTTTTTTCATATAAAAATACGTCGTGGAACATTGTCAGACGGTGAACAATGTTCAAGCGTCCAAATCCCTCCATAAAAATGCAAAAAGGGTAGAAAAATAGCCTACCCGTCAAATGACGGGTCGTGGTACTAGTAGGTAAAAGATCCTATTATGAAGAATCGAAAGCGGAGAAAAAACTAGAACACAGCGCAAAAAGAACATTAGCCTAAAATATTAAAACTCAGAAAATTTAAGAAATCTACGATCAGTCGTACAAGAGTTGCAGCGTTGCGAAAACCGAAAACCGTCAATTGACGGCGCCCGGTATTCCTAGTGTTAAACAGCACATCTACGGCCTTTTACAAAGAGCTTTTAGCAGTAACAAAGACGAACATCCATGCCCGAATCAGGATTCGAACCCGCGACCTAATGTTTAAAGCGGCAGACACGCCAACCACCCCTATATCACGGCGACTTCATTTCAATCCTTCCCTCCCTTCACCTGAATGGCAGACTGGCGCTCCGATTCAGACGCGCTCATGAATCGCAGGCTGCGTCAGTGGCATTTGTCGTCTTTTCGCTGAGAGGGCCCCCCAAAACAAAAGTCCCAAAATAGATTCTTCCCTCTGAAGAACCGGATGTTTCAAATTAAAATACTGTTGGGAATGAATGTTGCGTTGAAAAATATTTCATTCCTTTATTGGACATAGGTTGGATGTTTAAGACTTTGCCGAGAATTGTTACACTTCGGAAGGGCTAAACCAATAAAGGGGAATGAGACTTGAAAATAAGCTTATCAATTAAAAAAATACAACCATTTATTGAAATAGCAGTACATACTTGGATTCACGGGGTTATGATTGACGTGTGGAGATATATCAAGGAGAGGTGAATGTTCGGGGAAAGCTAATTAGTTTGAATTTATAATGGCGGTCTGTCACTGATACTTTCTTCTCAAATGCGTTGCCTTTCTTTTTTTTCGATATCGACATTCCCACCGTTTCTGTTCTTCGTTTGTAAACCGACGAGATACTACACGATCCCGAAAAGAAAGCTGACTTGCTAAAGCTCGTATTTTAAGAAACTCTTTTGGATAGTTAAACGAACGCTCTACTGAGACTTGAAGCATTATTCAAGTTGCTGCGATTGATGATTATCATTGAGGTTTTTCTCGATTTAGCGCAGCGATTCAATATCCCTTGGCACGCACACCTTTTGGTAATTTGCAGATTGGTCTTTTGGTGTCGGAAGATCATCCTAACTCGACGTAAAGTTTTTTTTCTGCTTATTATTTTCGTTGTCTTTTCCCCAAGACTATTAGTTGTTTATTTTAGTTATGTAACTCAATGTCAAGTTATTATATTCAAGGAAATTTGTTTCTCGCATATTTGCTGTTCGTTTATCATTTCATCCTGCTAACGTGATACCTCCACGGATGATAATGTTCTGTATTGTTCTTGTATTGGAATAATTCCTTGTTTTTATGAGTTATGGAGTTTCCCTTTTCAGGCATTCATCCTTAACTATCTATCTCACTAAAGAATTAAAGAGAATGCGAAATCTTTAGTGCGCGTGCTTTAAATTTAGACTTCCATCGATGTATGTACGTAAATAAAGCCCATCCGTAAGCGAGAATAAGAGTTTAATTTATTTTTTGTGATCCTTGAACCTACTCGGTTTAAATTCATCCAGCGAGTTAATTGAATTACTTTCATCCATGTTAACATTTATGTTAGTATCTGTTATAGTCTGTTCACTATCTAAAGTCTCTTGGCAGCAGCCAATAGGAGACGGTTCGTTTGGGAAGGTAGTGGGGGGAACTCAGTGTTACTCTTGATTTCGAAGCGTTCACATTGGTCTGCGTTGCCATTTCTACCGCCGTTTCCTTGCTGTTGCTGTTCGTGATTGGGTACCTGTCCTCCCGCGCGAAAGTTGTGAGGGGCGATGGAAGGGGAAACGTTCGTGATTGGCTACTTGCTCTATGTAGGCCAAGAGACTTTAGATAGTGAACAGACTATAGTTTTAAGTTATTTTGGTAATCTTTTTCCCGCGAAATTAATTTTTAAGCCCCATCCTAATATTAACTTAATGGGATGTCCCATTTCAGGACTGCGTAAAATAAAATACAAAATTCCTTACTCAGATGAAGTCCTATAACGTAGTTTTCGAAATGACACTGTCTCGTCCTTTACGACGGTCGCCTTGAAAGAAATCGTTCGCTAGTTTTTTTCTTAATGGACAGGCCGTGGAAACCCTTGGCCCGTCCCTAATACCTCCGATTAAGGGTTCGTCTTCTGCTCGCATCACCCCTTCTCCTTATCCTCTCATTCTTCGCCCATCACCTCTCCTCAGGGAGGAGCAGTTCACCGGGATGTCCCTCCTACTCGATCCAATTTGCTCGAATCCTGTTAGCCGGGATGAAGGTGTCGATGGGGTTGTTCTTTGTTACTGGGGTGCGTCACGGGGGAGGGGCTCGTGAATGGCTGGGCTGTCGCCGTGCACTTTATTCTCGTAAAGGATTAAAAAAAAAAAAAAGAAAGACTAGTTTCCTGGGGGATGTCGGTGTCTTGCTTGCTTACGGTGGCGCCACGTTTCTCGGCGGGGTTTTTTCGAAGCTCCAGATTAAGGAGGGGATCCTTGGAAGAGCAGGGTTGCACCCTCGCTACGCCCCTTCCGAGAAACATTAGTGTCGATGGGACATAGCCCTCCTTGGGCGAGAGTTAATGATTTTTCTGTTACGTATACCTCTTAGACCTCTTCGATATAGCTTTGTAATTTGTTTTCAGTTTGATTAAAAAATCTTTTAAACTTTAAAAAAAATTTGATTTGTATTCATGGGGATTATCGACAGCTCTTTTTTTTAATTCAACTTTTTCTATAGTAAATAAAATGTTTCCGTGTGTGTGGTAATTTTTATTTGCGAAACAAATGCGTTATAACTGTTGATTCCGTTTTATCCGTATTTAATGCAAGGATATTATGAATCACATGAAATAATTATGAAGTTGTGTTTAAACGCATATAAGGTTTTGATTTATTTGAATCTTTAATTCATTATTGTTAACACCCGGATTGCCGAACAAGATTTTCTGCAACTGATTTTCTCTCGACGTGGATACAAACTGAAATTTGTATAGTTAGTGTTTAATGCATGTTTACTTTTAACCTTTTTAAAATGAAGAAACTGTCAACTAATTTGAACACATGATGTGCATATAATAAAAAACGGCATTTTTGGTGCAAAATGAATTCCCATCGGTATAGGAATATAGATATATAAACTAATAAGTAAAAATACTTTATGATATATCGCGTAAAATGCTTGCTACCATTATAGTTACGAAAGAAACTGTAATGGATTGACGAAAATCAATTATTCGGGGTACGATCAGAGGACTTAAATATCTAAATGTAAATTATAATTATGGGGTATAAAAGGCATTTGCTCAAGTTAAAAGATTTCTAGGCGCGTTGGAAAATTATAATTGAAATCTAAGTAGGGTAAAATAAATCAAGCAACGAGCAATTATTAAGTCGGATAAGATGAATTGGCTTTATTAAATATAGAATAAATCATATATTGGGAGATATTTTAAAGGTTTAATTTCGAATAAGGCATTTAAACTACGAAGGAAAGGGTTTAAGATGCTCTGTGCCGCTGGTGGATATTCAAATGAGTGTGTATGGAGATAGTTGGTAACGCTCCAAGCAATACCTGTCCATCCTTGTCCTTTGGCCTAGAAACGTGAAAATAACGGCACAAGAGTGGTTTATATAAAAGACTATTTGATGTTTAAGATCATATTAAAAGGCCATACCACTTAATTCCACCTGTTTAGAAGAAAATAACCTCTATTATTCGAAGCTATTTCATTTTATCATAAAGCGTAACGTCCTGTTGTTACGGTTTTCATTTTTTCTGTGTGATGTGTGCGTAGTAAAGTAAATTGTGTAATGGTATCCAATTGTTTCAGATGAAGTTTTATTCTTACTTTTGATAGTGAATTTTTATTTTTTAGTTCTAATATTTTTTTCTTTTGAAATTCGCGTTAACAAAAACGATCCTGTCCATACCGACACACTGGTGAGAATAAATACTTAAAGATGACCGTACGAACATCGTCAAAAACATTTCCAAATTCAGTAGTAGAAGTGAGCGAAAATATTATATAAATTTTATGCATTATAGTTTTAAGTTGTTATTTGTTGAAGTTTGTCTTGGGATTCTTACGTACGGTAATGTAGATTCTTTAAAGACTCTTTTCTCTTCCTCTACAGAAGGTGGATCCTGACCTAATATTTACGAAGCAGGAGAGGATAGGGAAAGGGTCGTTCGGCGAGGTGTTCAAGGGCATGGACAACCGAACGCAGCAGGTGGTAGCCATAAAGATAATCGACCTAGAGGAAGCTGAGGACGAGATTGAAGACATCCAGCAGGAGATCATGGTTCTTTCACAGTGCGACTCGCCCTTTGTCACCAAGTATTTCGGATCCTATCTCAAGGTCAGTCCGTCGATTTTTTCGTTTCATTTAATCGACCTTTTTTCAGTAAACGGATAAAAATAGCAATCTGCGTTGAAATGGAAACAGTTCTTTTAAAAAATAGTACGGAGAAGGAATTTCCTTCATATAAATTGTCACGCAGTTTTCTTGTAAATAATCAGACGTATTTAAGATTTACTTCAATGTCGATTCGCTCCTTCGTATTGTTTTTTTTTTGTGCAATAAAGTATAATGTGTTTTTAAAGTCGACGTAGGAACTGATTCTGTAGCGTAGAAAAGGTGAAATAACGGGAGAGTTAATGTTCATTTCAATAAATGTTTATCGAAATGTAATGTTAGGGGATTTTTATTTTCATTTACATTTTCAAGTTCCTTTTAGCCCCATCGATTGCTCGCCAATTAAAGCATAATATATTTCTGGTTTAAAATAAAAATACTTAAAAACAAATGTAACTAATGGTGGCAATGAATACGGATTTTATATTTCGGTCACATTTCTGTTTATTTTATTATGTAATGTCTTTAAGTTGGAAATTAGTTTTTGTAATTTCCATACGCTATTAGTCCACGTAATATCAAAAATGCTATGGTATGGCTGAATTTTAAAGAGCGCAATAACCCCCGTCGTCACGAAAACTCCACATGCGGTCGTCATTCGTACTGGGTACGTCGCGGAGGTCGCTAGCTTTCTTTATTTTTTTGACACAGTAAATTTTCTTAAATATGGATAACCTTTATATATTTTAAAAGAGGAACCTTTTGGCCTACCCGTTTATCGTAATTCTGCGATCTTTTTATATTTTATATTACACTTAATGGGCATTAAATTTTGTGATTGATTTTTCGTGAATTGGGGAATCGCGTCTTCTCCGCCGGAGAAATATTCTCGTGTCGCTCTCAAGAAGTTAGTCTGAAGTGAATGCTAGTAAAAAAAATCGGTATAGATGCTTCAATGAAGTTATATTTTCTTGTAAATTTCATGGTAAATGGGATAAAGCAAATACCTTTTTAAAAAACTTTTAACTTATTTAATTTTCTTATTACGCGTACGTTGTGATACATACAACATCATAGCTCCGTTTCTACTGAACGAAATAGGACAAATTTCACCATGTAAATTCTATAATGACTATGAATGACTACTGTACAACTCAAAACTTCATAATCTTTATGAAATGTCTTTTAAAAATATATGAGACGTAAAATGTATTTCAAATTTTTAGTCAAAACATGAAAAAGTTGACCTGCGAGAAACTTTTTTCCTATTTGGTTTAGGTAGATACATCCAGCGAATGAAATCTTAATAAAAGCTGAAATATTATTTTAAGAAAGACTGCGTATCAATGCCGTTTGTAGTTTTCGTAATACTGAAAGATATATGAAAGCACGGGTGCGCGCTAACTGGTTCGTATTTCTCTTCTCTCCTGTAAAGATTGTGCTTAATGTAAGATAATATAAAAGAAATTGTTTATAAATGTTATGATCTATTAAAATATTCAAAATTTTTTATACAAATCCAATAAAAATGAAAAAAGTTACGGATTTTTCAATTTTCAGGAATCGAAATCGCCAATTTTCGCATAATTTTAAAAACCTGAACTGACCTCAAACACGGGATTTAAGTAAACGTCCCGCGCGCTTGAAAGGTTAAGGTAATTTAAAATTTTGTCGATACAGATTTTTCTAGTAGTGCCTTCCTATTTTTTAAAAGCGTACTTTAGTCTTCTTTTGCGAATTAACATCTTCTCGCAATTAAATTTTATTTAATAAATATTCTTCGCTAATTGTAAGTTGAGGAGGCCGTCATTAACACGAGTTGGGATTATTTTGAGAAATAAGCCATATGGGCTGACCTAAAAAAAAAAAGAACCGAGCGAAGCGTTCGCTGCAATAAGTCGTTATCTCGGCGCCGTTTATTTAAGAGAATTTTGGCGAAGGTCGTTGTTTTCTTAGGGAACGTCGTAAAGTTGCACTTCTTATGACTAATGGACGAGACGAAAGCTTTTTAAGCAATGGATGCTTACTTTAAAATGTGCGCTCACTCTTCTTTAACGGCCCTCTTCTAGAAAAGTGTCCACTCGTCCATCCGCCTTATGCCATGACCTGGCTCCTTTTCTAAGCAGTTTCAGATGAATGTTTACTCCCTGTCTCAGCGGTACATAAACCATCAGACGCTTCGTATGTCTTCGGCGATCTTGAAACTCGGGTTTAAATCCGAGCTTGAAAATACACTTCTTTTAAAATTCACGACTTCCTGTTTTATTCTTCCGTTATTTTAATCGCGGTTTTATTCCTTTCTTATTTATTATAATGGTAAATATATTGGAATTTTCATTTTAAATTACTATTTTCGTCCAGTTAGAGTTTAAATTAGAGTTTTTATATTTTCGAGCCTATTTTGACTGATTAGCTGACGAGATTAGTCCCTAACCCGCTTCTACTTATTCACGTAGTATGGGAACTCTTCAAGATGCTCTCGCTCAGACCAAACACTTCTTCACTTGATTGAAGATAAAATTATGGCCACATTCGGTATGCTTTTTCCGTCGTTAATGCAAAACTTGCTCAAAAAGTAAACAAAAATAATTCGGTATGCGCTAAATATGATCGAAAATGCTAAAGGAAAGGAAAGACCAAAGGCTAGATGGTAGGATGACTTCTTCTGAATGCTATCTCTATTGAAGTGTGTAAATTGGAGGGAATTGGAGGGTTGTCTAAGAGTATCCTAGTAATTCGAAGTTCGTGACGTCCACATCGTGATCAGAGATCTTTAGGCGATCCTTCGCTGCCTGTTCGATTACCCCTACATCTACAGCCTCGACATCGTATTTGATACACGTTTTTCAAATTTGGAGGTTTCTGTACGTTTTAGGTCAAAAAATTGTGGTTTGTTTTAATATTCTAGGTAACGATAAGGTTTCTAGCTAGGAACTTATTAGTCGTAATAGCATGACTGTTTGGGAAACGATTCCATTGGTGTACTCTTTTGAGGTATACGTTATTTTTTAGAAACCTATGAAGCACATATCTGGCGGGAAATATGAAAAATATCAATTTCACCTTGGTAATATAAATAGTTGTGATATCCGCAAAAGGATTTGGAAAACCAGACGGGCATGTCCGCCACAAACCTGCCTTGTTGGTTTTTCCAACATCTTTATATATGTTTGAGTCATGTAAAGATTCATTTCGTTGATGAGCGTGCATTAATTATTCAGTTGGAGCTCGTATGACAGATTGAATTAATCAGTATACAATTGTAAAAACATCATAAAATATAACTAGATTGTTAACAGTAGCATAAATAACAGGAAATTGTATTAACGAAGAAAAATAACTTAGTTAAATTCCACAATTTTTTATTTCACTACCGGTTTCGCTAAATAACTAGCATCGTCTAGTCATTTAGCGAAACCGGTCGTGAAATAAAAAATTGTGGAATTTAACTGTCATTTTTCTTCGTCAAAATGAGTATCAATTACGACAAAGTTCAGCCAAATTCCTTGGATTTTATTAACAGGAAATTCGATTAGATTATATTTGGAGATAAGATAATCCTGCGTAAGAGGTCGTAGTGTATCAATGTAGTCGAATTGCGATTTCATAGGACGAAATAACAATAATGATTTCGAATTGGGAATTTTCCAGGGGGCAGATTGAAGGGAGAACGCGCAAGATTGGAGCGTTCGTTGGAACCTTTCGGTCCAAGGCCCACGGTTTAGAATCTGCGTCAGCGAGTGGTGTGACACGGGCTTGATTGGAAGATGGATTTTTCCCGCGGAATTGTTCCTCTTACTCTATATCGCGCCTCTAAACCGTTGGGTGATTTAGGATGAGCTGCTCCCCTCGCGTCTGCGCCGCGGAATAAATCCGTATTAGCTTTGGGCGTTCTTTTTTTTCCTTTCGATTTAAATGTTGTCTCGCTAGAGCAGTGGAAAGCCGAACTTTTCCTTGTAGCACGATACAAAATTCGTGAAACTTAATGTACCTATGCGAACAGACGTTGAATCTCGTGAAAATCGAACAGCGTAGTACTCGACTTAGAAATGTTCTAAGATTAGAAACCACAAATTTAAGAGTCGATTAAAATGTAGTAACTCAAGTGTCGGTTGATAAATCAATTGTACTTATAATTTCAAATTTTATTGCAATATAAAACAGCTCACATTACATTTAAATATGTGTTATTTGTGAAAAATCCAATTATTTTCATGGAGTTATAATAAATGTTTTACTTCACATTTCTACATCTACTACATAATACCCTGCAAGTCACCTTTTTTGCGGATGGCAGGGGGTGCAGTTCTCCATGTTACCTTAGCTTATCTACCGTCTCTCTTCCTATTACTATGATCCCTTATCGTCCTATGGAAAAACGATCCTCTCTATCGCTCCGTCGTTCAATCGATCTCGCGGATCTTATCCTCACTATCCTGTCTTGCGATAGATGTCGCACTTATGATAATATTTACTTCTGTTACGTTAATAGCTTCCCTATTTGGGATTGGCACTTCACAAAAATAGTTGACCATCACCGGGCTAGACGAAGAATTATTTTCACGCCTAGTCCTGACCCTGAAAACCTTAAGTGATCTCCCTATCATAATTTGTGGGCAACTTAGTGGATTTTAAAATTCATATTTGACTTTCTCGGAGCAGAACGGGTGATAAGTCACCACCACTGTTCCGTGTGCGTGTGCGGCAAAACATAGCGCGCACAAAAATAAAATATTGCTAAAAAGAATTTCATAATTTCACCTTAGTTCGAAAATCAGTTAAGAAATATTAAAGCGCCACCCCGAAACCGAACGATTCGCGTCTACTAAGTTCTAACGGCTAAGCGTTGCTAATTAGCGTGAATCGGCGCACGGAATCTTACCATCTGATCAGCAGATGGAACCATAAAATTAAGCATAGATTATAGATGGTGTCGCTTCTCGTACTTAGCTGTAATTATAGTCTATGGCTTCCATCAAAAACAAACTTCCAGATCTGCCTTTTGTTGAGAGCGAGCCACGTGGTTAGGACTATCAAAGTTAGTGTAGTAAAAGTAATTTTTAAATAAGAATATAAAATCAATTCGGTCAAAAAATCAACATTGTGTTTCACACCGTGAAGTCTTGGGAATTTCTGTTGCATGGAAAGAGGTCAAGCTAATACGAGACATCGAAACTTTAATGAGAGCTGTCTACACAGTTTTCTGTCGGTCTTCCACAAAGAAATGCAAGTTTCAAGAAATAGTGGATGCTTTTGAATGTGAATCAGTGGCTTTCAGACCTCTCAATGAAGTGCCTGGTTGTCTAGGCACTTTGCACTTCAAGCAATATTCGCAACTATCGTACAATCCTCTTTTGGAATATTTTGAGCAAGATAAAGATAACGATCCAATTTCTAAATACTGCCACAAAAAGTTGAGAAACCTTGAATACCGAATAACTTTAGAAATTTTGAATGATATTTTGTCAGAACTGGCTTCATTATCCATGCTGTTTCAAAAACGCTGCCTGACACCTCTTGAAGCATTTCATCTTGCACGCGGTAAATTGAACAAGATCAGAGGACAATACCTCGGTGATTTAGTTTCTTGGTTTGATAAAGTTAAGGCTCTTATAGATATGAGCTCTCAAGAAAATAATCAAGTGGATACTAATTCCATAATAACTTTCATAAAAATCCTGTCTGACCATTTGGCAGACAGGTTCCCAGAGATGAAGTCCAGGAGTGGTCTGCTTTTGACTGTGTAGCAATAGCACAGTGTGACTTCAGTTTTGGTATTAAGCAGGTCAATTTTCTATGTACGAAATACAAAGACTTTCTTGGCGAAAATACTGTGATAGTTGATAAGTACAGTGACTTCAAGTTTGCAGTAGGCAAAAAAAAAGCAAATTGGTCTTAAATTATCCAGATATGGTGGCATTTGCACGACAGAACGAACAGTTTCAGGATCTGGCACAACGATGGATATTGGAGGAACATTCCTAGCGTCCTGTGCAGACGGTGAGCGTGAGTTCAACTTAATGATCGCTCTAAAAACCAAATTACGGAATCGGTTACAAATAGATCATTTGGACATGGTGGTGCGTGTTAAAAATTATCAGCTTGATGGAGAGGTAATAGATCTGGACAGAGTTGATCCTGAATGGGCAAATTCCAAAGATCGCAGGGAAAAACTATAAGGCAAGTTATATTTTCTGTTTGAAGTCTTTAGCATTTGGTCTGTAAATAAATAGGCCCACTAAAGCAGCATTATAACAGACTATAGTGCATCTGTAGTGTACCATGTTGTAGCTTCATGTGGATTCATTGAGTTATCTGGAATTTGAAAGTTGAAACACAGACAGTGATTTGCATTTTTTAACTTGTGATGTTTCCGTTTGAATATCCATATAATAATATACTGATTAAATTGTCTATATTATATAATCATCTATATATGCCCATGTTTGCCTATACAAGAAGATTACAACACAAATTGTAATCTGTATGGCTATTTCTGCTACACGAAGAAAATTATTTTCATTGCAAATTTAAAAAATGTTTAAAAGTCTGTATATTATTTGCATTATACTCGCTTGGGTGCACTCGCCGAACGGCGCACAAATTTGAACACCGATTCAAAAAAGTTGCACAAAAGAAATTGTTTGCGCACGCAGCCTATAAAAAAATAGAGGGAACATTGGTCACCACCCTCCCGTTTGAGATTTTTCAAAAAATAAAAGTCATTTTTATGGAGCGATGGGTTTCATTCGTCGATAAGTAAGCAAGCATGTCTATATTTGCGCCCTATCGTAATTTTGATGAGATCAGTCAGTTTAAATAATTGTGTTTGTCGATAATGGGATTTTTTGTCAGCTGCTAAGATTATGCCTCCGAGGCAGTTTTTTCGACAGCAAGAGAAAGGAACATTTCAAGCGTCCGACAGAATTCGTACCGTCTGTACGTGGAACCTAATTTTCAGACCGTTCCACTGCCTAGGGTGGCGTATGGTTTTTGGCCTCAACCACGCTCGATTGTTTTTCGAGTGTAGATATTTGTGACCCCGTCCAACCATCTTCAGCACTTGAGTCGTCGAAAGGAGGGCCATAAATTACTAGTGAGGGGTTAAGACAAACGGTTGGAGGGGAGAGTGAATGGTGGAAGGGGGGAGGAGGTGGGGGATGGTTGGAAGTAAGGGGAAGGAGGTGGGGGATGGTTGGAAGTAAGGGGAAGGAGGTGGGGGATGGTTGGAGGTAAGGGGGAAGGAGGTGGGGGGATGTTTGGAAGTAAGGGGGAAAGAGGTGGGGGATGGTTGGAAGTAAGGGGGAAGGAGGTGGGGGGATGGTTGGAAGTAAGGGGGAAGGAGGTGGGGGATGGTTGGAAGTAAGGGGGAAGGAGGTGGGGGGATGGTTGGAAGTAAGGGAGAAGGAGGTGGGGGGATGGTTGGAAGTAAGGGGGAAGGAGGTGGGGGGATGGTTGGAGGTAAGGGGGGAGGAGGTGGGGGGATGGTTGGAGGTAAGGGGGAAGGTGAAGGGGTTGGCGTTTCCTTCGACCACTTTCTATTCTCGTCGATTCGCTCTGGCGACGAGCGTGAAGCGCACGAGTCGGAACATCGCGTTTAAAACTCATTTGTTCCCCATTTCTGTTCGGGGTAAAAACATCAGATTCCATTTGAGGCGCTTTCTCCTTGTTTTGCCTATAATGGATAAGTTCCGCGAAATGAAGGGTAACAGTCTCCGTGTATACTCTTTTTATTATTCTTCCGACCGAACCGAGTACCGTCACCATGGATGCTAGGTATTATATGGAAAATTTTCAGCTTTTCAAGTGGAAAAAGAGTGACGCGCTTGTCCTTAGTTAGTTGGTGGTACATAAACGTTATATCTGCAAAACTGTTATGGTTATCTTTATTTTGTGAAATGAAAACGTTTTGGTATCGCGAAAATGTAACGTTAAACTTTTTCACTACTATGAAATTCCTTATTATATTTTGATGACAATATATCTCGGACAGTATGAGATAGCTACATTTTTCGATCGTATTTTACCGATTATTTGTAAACTTGTTAGGTTTCGCTCATAGTGTACACCACTTCCGATACGAATTATTGGAATTAGTCTTCGTATCCTAAAGCAGTTTAAGTTTTCCTGATAGTCATAACATTTGGATAGCTATAAATTGCAGATTAATGAAATATTATGTTGCAAAAATTCATTCGTTTTGTATCCATTTTTTAATGAAATCAGTGACGTCGATTTTCCCACTCGTAGTGAATAAATAACAAATTTTCCTCTTTTTTGGGTCAGAGATCTAAATTTTCTTTTCCTTCGGTTTTTATTGATATTTTGACTTGTTCGCTCAAGTTTTAAAAAAATCAATACGTTAAAACTTTCCAACGTAATGTTTTCCACAGAGCATTAACAAAATTGTTTGACGTGAAACAGGTTTTGGTTTAGAAGCTTAAAATCATCCCAATTTATTATTGCGTAGCTATTTCAAAACTCAAGACAGTTGCATATTTTTAAAAGTATTTATGGCGTTCGATAGCATGAAAGTTCTGCTTATCTTTTCTAGCTCTCTTGTGTCAATTAATGCTTAAAATTAGGTGATCGATTTTGAACCGAGTAGATTAAAGATATTTTTTCCGAAATCAAGTTACCTAATTATAAATAAATTTGATTGATCGTAAGGGTCCTAGTATTCTTTATATAGGGGATTTGAGATTCTCGAAAAATGTCTTATATTTCACTTTTATGCAAATTTTCGTCAAATAATTAATCGACCCGGAGTATGTATTCATTGCAGGTTCCGGGAAGGCCGAAGTTCTTTCCATGCAAATATCGCCCAAACCGTCTCGGACGATTTTTTTCTTCCTCTCTGCGTCTGGACACGAAGCAGGAGAAACTTAGCGGTGGGATCCCCCTTCCGAGTGGAAACGTCAATAGGATTAGCTCTTAGAATATATTTACACGATTCCACGGCTTACGTTAGATTCTTCTCCGTGGCTTTTGTTCTTACGGAGTCCTCCCCCGCGAGAATACTTTGGACTGGCTTTTTCAGATCCTGTTATCGGTTTTTGACTCCCGTGCATGCTGAAACGGGGCCGTGATGGGGCTTCGGTTCGTGGCGTGCGCGTGTCGTGAGGTTCCCGTTTTCGCTTTCGTGTTGGGGTCACATCTTCCACTCACCCCTCTCTCTGTATATATTTATATAGAAACATTTATGCATGTATTTATATATTCTTTTTACTCTGGAATGTAGATGGTCCTTTTGAGGTTTTCTCCTACGTGGTCGCCTTTTGCTATTTTAAAAACCGTTCCACCCGCCTCAGTTTTTAAGGTTTCTGTGGTGTCATCGCTGCTTTGTCGTGTCGTATCTTACTCGAGTCATTCCAAGGTCTTCGAAAGATTTACGTAAAAGTAGCTATTTCTTGACGTAGTCTTTGAATACTATGGCTAAGTAGTATCTTATTAGTAATCTTACGTGATGGGATTAAGCGTTTAGAGCGGTTTCTTTTTTAACGAACGAAGCGTCCTCAAAAAACTCGTCCTCCGCTTCATTCAGGCTTTTTTATGCCGTCGAAATGAGGAGGAAAACCGAAATTCCAGAGTGAATTTCACGCGCGTCTGCCGCCTATCGTTTCAACTGCCTTTTGATGAACGCGCAATCCACATGACGAACGTGAACTCCGCTTATTATTGTGCAGAAGTGTCGGCTTCTCGAGCATTATTGCCGCCGTGCGCTTCTTGGTTATCTAAGGAAAACGTGGTCTTCGGTGCGTCGCGCTTTCTTTTCGAAGACTTGCAAGGAAAACTCTTTAAAGTGATTTGAATGTCGTGCAAGCACTGGCGTCCTCCAGGTAAAAGTTAATTCGCTTAAAAAAAATATGAAACGAGATCTAGAGGAGTTGGTTCTCAACCTTTTGCCTCTTGCGTCCCACCAACCACATTTTCAAGGAAGCTCTGTCCCACCATGATATAAAGAAAAACCTCACTTTTTCTAATAAATGTATCACTACGTTTATAAGCATATAAGGAGTACGTTAATAATTGGTAGATACAAAGGAGAAGATCGATATAAAAAAGATTTACTTGGTAAATCCACAAAAATTTATTTATTTATTTATTTCCTTAAAAAAATGTGGAACTACCACGTAAACATTTCATTTCGACTATATGAAGAAATTCCATCAAATTACGCCCGAAACTTTTAATTATATAAAAGAGAAGGTGCCAGAAAAGCTAACCGATCGGGGTGCCAAAATGTCTTCAGCCGGCTTTGGTCCCACCTAGGCGGCTTTCAAGTCCCAACAGTTGAGAAACACCGATCTAGAGGCTATGATCAAGAGGCTTATTATTGCATCCTTCCTGTTACTATTTTCATGCAGCCTAATTCACGGGAGAGTGTGCTTCATCACGGCCACACGTACGGAATTGAAAATTTCTGTGAAAAATAAATGAGTCGGAATACTAGGTTTTATTGTTAGTGATAAAGCCTGTTTGGAGAAACAGATATTTAACGAAAATGTTGTTTTGATGCTTCGACGCATTATTGCGTTTTTGTCTCGAAAATGGCTAAATAAGAAGTATTTTTATATTGTGTTTGTTTTAAGAAGGCGCTGGAAGAGATATTGAAGGCTATATGGTCGTTACATTCTATTCGTGGATTTTTTGGTCGAAATAATGGTGTTTTTCAATGAATTTTTACTGCTCTTCAAATTCATTCGGGTGGATAATTTCCCACATTTCTTTGCCATTGTTTATTATTCTCTCTGAGCACTTAACCAGAAAAAAAACTTGCTACGAAGGCTTTAGTAAAAATCATAAATTGAGTGACTGTTTCTTTGGTGAATAGTCTCACAAAATTTTGGAGATTTTTTCGAAATTATTTTAGAAATAATATTTCCGGCGTATTCCTTTGCCGTGCTGTTTTACTGGCATTTATTCTTCGTCGGTTATTTAAATCGGGATTCTCAATACCGCATTTGTATTATCTTGATATTTTTAAGCGGTAGGTATATTTCGATTCATTTCGCGCTTTTGAAAGCCCGTTGAGAAAAATGCCGTAGTCGCTATAGGAATCAAATGTTATAACAAGTTTAACAAGTGACTAACCATCGCAATTACGTTATCTTCCGTGTCTTTCGTGAGAGCTCTTTACGAACGGCACTAACCTGACATGAACTTTAATTTTTTAAGCAGGAACGCACGCAAAGGGGATTCCAGAGGGTTGTACGTACATTCTTTCGAACGAAAAAAATCGGTACAACATACATTGTACAAACTTTCTCATATACTAATGCGTTGTTTAGTTATCTTTAGAAAATGAAAATCGTATCAGCTGGTTTTTAGAAAATCTAATTTTTAAGTTGCCCAAGAATAAACTAGCCTTATATTCATTCATTGAGAAAAGTGAAATATGTAGTATTATTGCAGACGAATACTCAAGTAACTGTACGAAATTTTATCAAAATCGGTCGAGCCGTTTTTTAGAAAATCAAATCATTGCTAAAGTTGCCTAGAATAAACTAGCCTTATATTCATTTTTTTGAGAAATATGAACTGTTTGGTATTATTGAAGACGTAAACTCGAGTAACTTTACGAAATTTGATCAAAATCGTTGTAGCCGTTTTTAAGAAAATCAAATTGTTGTTAAAAATGCGTAAACTTCCCTTAATTATTGAGCAATATCAACCATTTCTTCACAGCTTCTACTCTGTATGAGATTTCATTCTACCGTTTAGGCTGTAGCTTCGGTAACAGACAGACAGAGGGCATTGCGAAAACCACTTTTTCGGATTCAGCGACACCTAAAACGTATATTTCCGTAAAAATCTCGATGTCGAATTTTTTCGCGGTAACAGTACTTTCTCAATATACTTCGTATATGAGAAAGTAAAATTAATGGCATGGATTATAGTTTTTGAAAAAGGGGAAACTAAAAATTATAAGAATGGCTCATCATTTAGTATTGCTTTGCATTAATCACTCCGCCGATCGGGTATTTAATAATAGTCCGCAAATTTCCTTTCAAAGTTCAAATTTTTTTTAGGCTTCCCATTGAGAAATCCTTCGCGCGCTGCTGTTTTAAGTACATATTCTCAACCGTTCAAAGTTCGTTCATATTCTCGGGATTCTTTCTTGAATTTCTTTCTTCCTTTTGGTCCATGGAAACTTTTGCCTTCAAATCCGTGTTCCGTTAAGAAGCATTCATTCGTCCTTCTCACGCGCATTATTTCGTAAAAAGCACTGCGCTCTTTAACGAACGCCAAACTTATTCTTGCTTTTAAATCGAAAAGCTAGGTCATTTCCTGAAATCATAATTTTCAGAACTTCTATAATCGGTTCGTTCAATTAATTTAGAGATTAGTTTTTTAACTTTTTTTTAAAGTCGTTTTGACCGTCTGTTCGTCACTCTTCCGTGTCCGGTGAACTGCTTCTACGCATTTGAAGTTAGAGTAACAAAATTTCGAGGGATTGTTCATGGCTATTAATTCTTCCCGCGGTTGAAATTTGGCCACTCTTGGCAGCCTAAAGGGTAATAGTTTTTATTTAAAAAAAACCGCCCATAATATGTGATTCATAAAATCTTTTCGTACTTGTATTCGATTAATTCGCGAAGTTTTCGAGTTTTTTTATCATCGTTACTTGATTAAATAATACCAAAATGAAACCGACGAAAATGTCTGCCTGTCCTTGCTACACGAGGTGCGCATTCAGATTCGGTCCTCGCCATTGTATTTCCGCAACCGAAGCGTGGGAAGTGATCTTGGCTTTTATTTTTCGACGCCCCGTGTTCGTTGTATGCGCCCTTAACACAATGGTGGTCAAGGTTGGAAGGCTTTGTCGTGGCTGTCAGATACGAGGCGCGCATTATTTCCAGCGTGTTACGTCAAATAAAACTGACTTTCGTTCTGCCGCAGCGCTTCGGTTCGCGTAAAAAATAAACAATTGAAGACCTTTATGAAGAGGGCGCTTGTTCGGTAATGAGCGATTCAGATACGATTTCGGCTTCGAACGTAATTTGAATTTGGAACGATTTATGCTTTTGAGGAACGGTTGCTGTTTCCACTCATCTAACGAACGCTATTGTTTGAAGAATTGTAAATTCACGCATATCCGTATTTCACCGTCTCGAAAAGGTTATTATTGCCGGAATCTTATTGGTGAATTAGGTAGCTTGGATGCGTCAGAAATTAATGGCCATAAAAAAGTTTGGGAAAAACACGATTTCCCAATCTGTTACGACCATCGGAACAGTTTATCAGTTTCAAAGGAGGTTTGATTGAGTCGGTTTAAATCTTCTGCCGCACAGAAGTCTTTAGGGATTTATCAGCTTAATAGTATATTTGAAATGAATATCACTTTCCAAATATTTTCTGGAGAAGCTGTATCTGACACCTTGTCTCTATCGGCATTATGGATTTGGGCGATAATTTTTCGAAACTGTTGACGTCGTATGTTTGTCGACTGACCTCTGCAGCGTCGTAATCGAAATGCGACGTGGATGCTTTTTGCTTCTTCGCTTATCGCTTTTGGTCTGTATGCTTTTTTCGTCGGTGCTTTCTGCTTAAACAAAGGTGAATATTATCTTTGTTCTATATTCAAGGACTCTGTAATTCGAAATGCATCGGCCTCAAATATCATGCATTTAAATCTTGAATTTGCCTAAATTTGATCGGTTCCTTTTCCTCTCGTTTTAGGAAGTTAAACACAATTCCCGGTCGATGTCATCCAAACACGGATTTGAATCACTAGTTATCTTAGAATTTTAGCGCGGCGGCGACTTTTTTCTTTTCTTTTGATTAATTTTAACGTCGATTCTATTGTAACTTCCCCCTCCTTCCCCCAGTCCCTGCGGTATTTTTTTAAAAATAACATAAAGACGGGGAATTATGCGGTCACTGCAGCGATATGTCCCACGGGGGCGGGTGACTCCTCTCCTTCCCCTAAAAAAACGTCCTCCCCCTTTTTTTAATCGGCCCCGAGGGGGCGGTACTAACGAAGGGACGGGCGATGGGAGAGGGGGTTGGGGGGGCGGATGCAGTAGGGGACGGGTCACGGCGGGGACAACGGAGCGCATTTCCTGTTCCGGTTTAAAAAAGTTCCCACCCTTCCAGAACCCATCCCCACCCAAGGGAGAACCCACTCCCATCTCATTCACCGCCTCCGGAAGCCTCAACGCCCACCGCCTCTCCCTCTCCCGCGATACTCCCTCCTATCCAGACACCCTCCCATCCAGACACCCTCCCATTCCCTTATTATAAACTTCCCCATTCCATCTCGTCCAATCTCCCACATTTTCCTCCCAAATTCTCCTTTTCCCCTCCTTCTCCATCCCATCGCCGCCCTGATCCATCTTCTTCCCATCATCCTATCTTCCTCCCTCCCTCCTCCGTCTATTCTATCCGCCAGTGCTCAATCAATCCTCTCGGAGCGAGCGGAGCGGACTGGCTCTGCTCTTCGACGAGAGACAGAGAATCTAGTTTCCGCCTCCGACTTAGCCAATGTCATCGGTTTTTTAAAGTTGATGTAGCATCGATTTCCAGGATCCATTTCAGTAGGTCTTTTTATACGGGTAAACTAACTTCCGAGTAATTTTTCACGAGCATATCGATTCTTTATATTTGTGGAAGTGTGGCTCAGTCTTTAAATGTTCTTCCTCCCTCGAATTGCTTCGACGATGTTTATGTAGGTACCGTAGTTTGCGAGAATTTGTTGGCTTAAAGTGAGTGCGGTTAAGTTAGGTTGAGTAAGTACGATCACCCAATTTTTATATGATGTGAATTTATTGAGGTTTAATTCATCTTACAAATTATCAGAGTGGATCGATTTAATATACCCAAATGTCTTTATGAGAGGAACGATGGACTGATGTCGTGAGGCGTTTAGATTTAAAATTTCACATGACTTTCGTGTCCGACTCGAAAGCTTTTGTATTGAAAACGTGATGATGTGTGTGAAAACAGAAAGTAGCTATTTATTTTATTATTATCTCGAAAATGGGATTATAATTATCATTGTGGTGTCTTTAACTCATTCCCGTGTTGTCACTCGTACCTTAAGTGGCTGCTCATTATGTCCTCCCTAAATTCCTAGTAAATCGTGTTTTCATTGTTCATAGATTCCTTTCGTTATCTTACTGCTGACGTGTTTTCCTTTTGCTTTTCATTTTGAGGTGGTCTTTTTTTTTAGGTTTTGGAAAACAAAATATTTTCCTCTAGTGATATCTCGTGTGCGTACTTATAAGTCGGCGGAAAACTTATCAAAGCGCAAAAATATTTTCGGCATTTTATCTTTGATAATTTAATCTGTATTTTTCGTTAAGTATATTATGAATTTCCTAAATAAAAAAAGATAAAATGCTCGCAACGTCGATGAAATATTTTATTGTGTTGTATTGACGCGTTTTATTTTTCTTAATTATTGAATAAATTACTTAGCTATACAATTATATTACTAAACTTACAAAGAATTTCAGGTTTAAAATTATAATTAAAACTCAATAAATAAGAGGCGCTTTTTCGTATGGCGCCAGCAACTTAAGCTCCAATTTTTTTCCATTCTGTTTATTCTCGTGCGCAACTAGCCATTTTAATTATTTCTGCCTATGAAGATTATTTGCTACAACAGCTCATTGGTTTCTCACGTTGCGGTTGCAAGGCGCTAACTCGTTTTAACAGACGTGATCAGAAACACCATTCCATCAGAGAGGATTCGAACCGACGACTCTAAAATTGAGAAGTTGATTTCATACTTGGGGTGAGGTGTATCCCACTCCATTTTCTGGTGGCGGTAATAAACTAAGAAATGGCAATTATATCTAACGAAATATTATTTTAAACAAGTTCTGCGTAGCCAATCCTTTTGCCGCTATTTTAAAATATACATCGAATGCTAACACGACGGACAGGTCGGTCGAATTATATCCCTCTCGTTTGTTAACTGTCAGATGAGGTGTGTAAATGCACGCTTTATTTAATGAATACGTTATGCCCGTTTGTAAACAGCGCATCGATTTAATTGTGTCGTAGATAAAGGAAGGATGGCTAAGTTGAAAGCCTCGGCGCAGAAATTGTCTCAGGATGAAGCTTGAAACGGTTGCTCTCACTAAGCTGCTTAACCTCGAGGTTTAATCTAGCTGTCACGAGGGTGCAATTAACATGCCAGGCTGGAGTAACAAATATCACCGTTGATTCTCCTCGCCGGAAATGTTATGTCGGAAGTGAGGGATGCATTGAGCATTTTTTGTTCCTTCGCTGCGATGTTTTACGCAACGTCGTAATTATGCCCGACAGTAGTACCTAGTTCTCTGCCGGCCTCTCCCCTCTTCGTCGGAGAGGAAGGAGCATTGTGTAGTCCGAGCGAATGGTAACACCAGGGATTGCGATCCCGGGATTTCAGGATTCGATATTTCCATTCCCGTTCTTTGAAATTTTATAAAGTATTTTAAAACGTGACTTTAGATATAAAAACGGTAATTTGTTACTCTTCCCATTTCTGCACCGCAAACTTTCTCCTCCACTGTAATAAACTAACATAAGGCAAAGATCGGCAATGTAGGTGAAGTAATAATAATCTAACAATAAGTACCTAATTAAAAATTTAACGGATTTGTATTCAAAACTAAGCATTATTAAATCCATTTATAAAAAATATAAATACAAAAAACATGTTTGTCAAAGTAAAAAAATATACCACCGGCCGATATTTTCTTACAATCCGCCCCTGTATCTCACTATAGAATTGAACCATCGGTACGTTAAAAGGCAAATCACAGAGCAAATGTTACTAATAGTGAATATTTGGAAATCCCGATATTCCGGGATTTTCTTAGTAAAAATTTACGGAATGCCGGGACTGCGTAATTTATCGGGATCGAGGTGACATTCCGTATACATCGCATGAACACTTCTCAAAAGAACATACCTTTTGGCCGAAGGATGGTTTAACCACCAGAGCTATCGGTTGTTCGACGGGTAACATTGCCCGATGGTGGTTTGGTAAATGGACGACGGAATGGATCGTTTTGGGACTTGTACCATTGGTTTCGATTAAGTGGGCGTAGCAGCTCGACAGTATCGGAAATATTCTCCAGGGGAACGGTATTTGGGTGAATGGAAACGATGAGTTGGGACAGTGCCAAGTTGTGAGTTAGCGGGTCTTACGAATTTTCTGGTCGAATAATTGGCTCGTTAACAGTCATTGGTATTTCACTTTTCCCCTATTGAGCATTTATGTATATGACCTGACTCGATAGTCTTGTTCGGTGGTAATTTTACATCCTTTTCACATAATCTATTAACTTTTGAAAGCCATGGTCTGTGGCTATTAACTTTGGATCCTATTCGGAAAAGTAAATAGACGTACCTTTCTTTTATAATGTAGCTTTTTGTTATGAAATCTGTAAAAGTTTTTTATTGCTGCGGAGGAAAGTTACGTATTTTTGTAAAAAAAACTGCCGAACTAACACTTAGAAGGCGTTAATTGACGAACAGACCGAAATCATTTTCGATCGAAGCTGTATTTGAAAACATTACTGCACCTCTCGCTCGCTTCGTGGCATTTCATTGTTCCGCGCTCGCATCCTCTTCTCCGGTTCGACGACCAGCAAAGCGATCTTTTAAAAAAGCCACGCTGGCATTTAAAAAATTTTGTCCCACACGACCAATCCGCTCCTCGACTCTCAGCCGAGACGTCGGAGTGCAATCGACGCGGGGAGAGGGAAGAGAAGGATTGGAAGGAAGGGGGGTGGGGAGGATTAGGGGGGAGGGGCAGAGAGAGAGAAGGATTAGGGGGAGGGGAAGGATAGATGTCGAAACGTTTTCGCGACGTCCTACATAATCGGCATCTCTCGGCTGCCCGCTCCCGGACCCACCGTTCGCGGCCGCCCACGTAATGTTGCAATTCGACCCCACCCTCTTTTTTTACGTTTTTGCGGTTGCATCACACTATAAGCCGATCCGCGGATCCATCGGATGCTGGTCTTCTACCTCCAATCCCTCCTCGATCCCCCTTCGAACGTCGCCTCCTCTGCGATCTTCCCTGGTAGTCTCCTGACGATTCCATATCCCGCTAGGAAGCGGTCTTCGGTTTTTTATAAGGAAAATAAAAAGGTCGGCTTTCCAACGGGACAGCGATGGGGAAATGGGAAGATTGCACTTGATGTCGCGGATGGATGCAGAGGGTGAGGGAGATAGGGAAGGGAGGGAGGGGGGGGCGCATTCCCTCGGGAGGGAGAGGAGAGAGGGTTGTCTTTTTATCTGTGACTCGGCTGCGTAGCGAGAAAGTGAAAGTTTAGAGCGATCTTCCGACTCGGTCGCGTGTTGAACTCCCGTCTTTCTGCTGGGATTCTCTCTCCCTCCCCCCCTCTCCTTCCCCCCTCTCCCCCTCACCTCTATCCCTCCACTCCAATGGTCAAAAACCGATGCATCTCGAGAATTTCGGAGAGGTATTTTTTCTTTCAAAACCAAAGGAAGTTTGACGTTCGTCAAAACGCTTATGTGTGTACAGAATACCTGTATCTTTTCTCGATATATGTGTATGTCTTGTTCGTTTAATCTTTCAGTCTGCTAAATATCAACAACCATGTTTTTGCGAAGTTAAAAGAAAACGAATTAATGTTGATGAAATGTATACCTCAAATAAAAGCATTTGGTTGTGGCATTGTTTCTTCTATTATAAGGACTTTTTCCCGAATTTTATACTCTTCTGGTATAATTCAAAGCTGATTTAAGTTCTCTTAGCAGTAAAAGTAATCTTTTTTAAATTAGAAATATGTATAGCCTTGTCTTGATTCACATTGATCAAAACACCAAAAAATAGTCAAAGCCTTTTATCGTTTTTAGAATCTCTGCAAAATTCAATTTGCAAAATGCATTTTATTCCTATAATAAGGGCTAATTGTAAGGGATAAAGTATTGTTGTTATTAATCTTTCCATTGTTTATTTAAAAATAGACAATGTGCAAACATTTGAATTTTTATTTAATTTTGAAATTAGAAGAAATATGCAAGTGATAGTAAGTAAGTAGCATTATGTTAATGGATGATATGCCACACATGATGAATAACAAACATTTAAACAATAAAACTATGGTTCTTGCCTTTAACTTAAGTGATATACCATACTTTATAATATATGTGTTAAAATACAATGCAATACAACAAGGTATAAGTTGCTTTCCAATGAAGTTATCATAATAAGATCTAATTTGTGATTATACCCTAAAATTTAAAAAAAAGTCTTTTTCGAAATTGTATGATGATGCGTTTGATGGAATGTATGAGAGAAATTCTTTCTTGACAGGGATGAAACTTGTTTCTTTCAATTTCCAAGCAGATATTTTACTACTGAACAATCATGACAAAATAATTTTACTTTTCTCATCTTTCCTTCTGCATCCCTGCAACTCTTGCAGTCTAGAATATGCCTTCCTATACGAATATTAAGATCTACACTTTCCATCATTTTTTATAGTGTATTCAGCTTTATTTTGAAATATCTACTAGAAATTGGCCATTGACCTTTTACATTGGGAACAGTAGTAAAGATTGATATAAAGTTTTACTAAATGGCATTTGGATGGACTCTTATGTAATATTTTCTTTATTTCAGGGAACTAAGCTATGGATAATAATGGAATATCTTGGTGGTGGTTCAGCCTTAGATCTTATGAAAGCTGGTAGTTTTGAAGAGATGCATATAGCAATTATTTTAAGGGAGGTGCTCAAAGGATTAGATTATCTACATAGTGAAAGGAAATTGCATAGGGACATTAAAGGTAAATATCTGCAAGAAAAATTATTTATACCATTACACCATATTTTATGAGCATTTACAGTTTAAATGTTAAAAATAGGGAACCTATTGCATTGAATTGAGCTTTTAGGTTTTACCATTCTGTCCGTAGCTCTAAATGGTATTGGTCTGTTGTTGTTGTTGAGAAGTCTAACTAATTATTCTAAAGAAAATAATCATAGCGTAAACCAGATTATTATACTTTAGTTCCTGCTAGTCTATAGCATATTAGCAGGTTTGAAGTATCTGGCTTTACAAAGTTTACAGTAGATTATTCATATTTTCAAAAAATTAACTTATTTCTAATTGTAGATTGGTGGACGATTATTATCTGAAAAGGATAAATATAATGAAATATCATAGTTAATTTTGAAATGAGTTAATTTTGAAATTTTTGTCCAAAATAGATCATTTACTTTTACAGTTCTGTTATAAACAAATGAAACGTATGTAAAACTAAACAATGTTACTGAATTGGAATTTGGTCTCAGATATGTTAAAGTCGTGTTTCATTTTCTATATTCCTAATAAAATTGGTTTGTTTTACATTATAATTCTTTTTCAAAATCTCCATGCTTTGATTTGTTCATTTGCGGCAACTCCATTTTGGAGATTTTAATTTAAATATTGCACCATGAAGATGTAAAAAAAAGCATCTACTATAGTATTTCATACTGAATAAAACAAAGAAAATTTCGAGCCTTGATGGATGTATTAACCCAATTTATTTAAAATATTTTTGTCTTGATTCACAGCGGCGAATGTTTTGCTTAGTGAAATGGGTGATGTAAAACTTGCTGACTTTGGAGTGGCAGGTCAGTTGACAAATACCACTAGCAAACGTAATACATTTGTTGGTACGCCATTCTGGATGGCACCTGAAGTAATCAAGCAATCCGCTTACGACTCAAAGGTAATGCTTCTTTTTATTAAGTACATAGCTTTGAATTATAATTTCATGTCATTTAACATGTTCATGAGGTGAAGTAGTGCTCCGTAACCGTTTTATTTCAAGGAATGCTTTTAGGCTTTCTCAATTCTTGCAGTACATAACCAACTTTTACAACTAAATTACGGCAAAATTGCTTTTGGATACCTGTATCTTCATTAAATTACATTTACAAAATTAGTGTAGTCCTCTAAATAGTTTGTCTTTATACTAAAAGATTTCCACTTGGCCAACTATAATTCTTCAGAGAATATTGTTGCAATGTATAATTACTCCTTTTCAGGCTGATATTTGGTCGTTGGGCATCACAGCGATTGAACTAGCAAAGGGAGAACCTCCAAACTCTGAGCTCCACCCAATGAGAGTGCTTTTCCTCATACCCAAGAACAACCCTCCGCAGCTCACGGGCAACTATTCTAAACAATTCAAGGAGTTTGTAGAGGCTTGCCTAAACAAGGACCCTGAAAACGTAATTTGCTTCTGTATCTCCTATCCATATTCATTGGCATAGTTGTATTTTTGAACCATTTACAATGTGTAATGATCTTGTTGAATCTAAAATGTTCTACTTTTTCTGTAAAACTGAATATTGGTATAATATGCTAGTTTTTAAATGGTAAACTTTTGGGTAGATCGGATTTAGCTCTACCAAAATTATGCATACACATACAATGAGTGAAGTATGATTAACAAGCTGAAAAATATCTATGTTATGGATAACCTCTGCATGAAAAGGGACGTTTTTTTCAATGGCTTACCACGTTAAGGCAGGTTCTATAGTCAATTTGTAGATTTTTCGCTCACACCATTCAAAACTTTCTTATAGTTAAAAAAGTGCATTTAGTATTTAGGTGTGTATTAATGGAGATTATTCCAGTGTATTGAATTTTTAATAGAAAATAATTTATCTGGTATTTACTTTTATTGCTATTGCTCAGACACATTTATTAAGTCAAAAAACATTTCTTCTTGGTCATGAAGCTTTTAAGATTTTGAATACAAAATTTTATGTTTAAAGTAATTTTAACCTAGCAAAATATAAGCTTGATTTTTAAAACAAAACCTTTTAGAGATTTTGCATAATTTAAAATTTATTAAAACTGTCTTTTTACCTTTTTCCTTGCTAATATTCAAAAGTTGAAGCTGATTGTAAGTAAATAATTATTAAGATCATAATAATGTTGTTCAATCAGGAATAACAGTGACAAATCAGCTTTGAAAAATAATTTGTATTATGTGAGAAATATATTCACTTTTGACATTATTTTTCCTTTACCCCATTACAGAGACCCACAGCGAGGGAGTTACTTAAATTCCCTTTCATTAGGAAAGCAAAGAAGAATTCCTATTTAATTGACCTAATAGATCGATATAAGAAATGGAAGTCACAAAGGAGTGAAGAGAGCGAGACAGAATCAGAGAACTCAGATTCGTAAGTTGAGTTTTTCCTCATATTATTTTTAAACTCCAGA
Organism: Uropetala carovei; assembly: GCA_036926305.1. Taxonomy (NCBI): domain Eukaryota; kingdom Metazoa; phylum Arthropoda; class Insecta; order Odonata; family Petaluridae; genus Uropetala; species Uropetala carovei. Next base: position 369,953 of record JAXCHB010000078.1, on the reverse strand, counting down.
TTATGCCATTGAGAGAATTAATACACTAAAGTGCAATGTAAATGGGCATTTCAGTTGTCGAACTTATCTGATTGAGAACATTTGGCCACAAACAAAATATAGAATGTTTTCTCAGCTGTTGCAGTACTATCCCTTGGGTCATCTTGCTCATAAAAAAAATAATTTTTGAAAATTTTCCAAAGAAATCTGTTATAATTTAAAGTGATTTTCCTAATGCGGATCCATTTAGCAGTTTCTTCCTTTCGCTTGCCTCCAATTATTGCAAAACGTATTTTGTTTCTAGACTCACCCTCTTTATCTTTTGCTATGTGTAGAAATTATTAACCAAATATTGAATCAGAAATGATATTCAATGAACTATAGGGAAAAGAATAGTCTTCTGGTTATTCCTTAAATTTTGAAATATGAAAAGTGTGTCTCTGCTGTCCTGCACAAAATCAAAACATTTCTTTTTATGGCATGAATCAGGTGTTTTCAGGAAATAATTGTTAATATTCAGTCTTGCATCTTAGAGGAACAAGAATATATTATGCCTATGTAGATCTACTCATGGTTAATGTAATCAACTAGTAACACCTATGAGTAAGCATTTGAAGACAAATTTAATGCTTAATACTTAGTTATTGTCATTTTTGTGCATTGGTGTTCACATTATCTATTTACAGTATCAAAATAGTGAACTAAAAATTACTAATGAACACCTCAGTTGGTTTGCACATATCAACGTATATATTAATTGAGTAAGGGAAGGTCATGCCCGTCACAACCCGAAGCGAAGGTTTCTCTCCACTTTCACTCAGCCACACTTGAAGCGAAGGAGATGCGCCAGGTGCGAGGGGGCACATGGGTTGCTGGAATAGAGCTTCGAGCATCAGTGCGAGGGGTGGCAACGCAGGGCAGTAGGTGCCAGGGGCACACGGGTTGGGCAGTGAAGGACCTTCTTACCGTAACACTCCAACAGAGCTCCAATTTTGGAGATGCACGGGCAGTTAGTTTATCAATTAGTATAATTGCTTATCAAAACAGTTATGGGATTTTAATAATAAAAAATTAGGTGAATCAGTGTTATCTCTCAATGGCTTTAGTCTGAAGCTCCTATCTTATATAAAAAACAAGCCTTCTCCGTTACATTGTTGCAGTATTTTTGTACTATGCTCTTTCTCCCACTCCTTCCTTATCTTTCTACCTCCTCTCCATTCCTCTCTCTCTCCATCTCCAGTCAACAATATTGTCATAGCGTAGGATGGGCAAACATACCATAATTTTCTGATTATAATGCACACCCATGTTTTCATGTGAAAATTATCCTATCACCATGTATTTAAAAAAATCTAAAAGATCAATGTAAATTTTCACTTGGTTATTTGAAGTATCAAGACAGTTCTTGCCTCACCACAGGGGTGCTTTTAAGACTTAGAAGTACTCAGTGCAATTTTTACCGATCTACTATAGAAAATCGAATTTTCATTTTCAAAATATTAATTTACGTTGATTTTATTTAGAATAAAATATCGGATGTGTAAATAGGTGAAGAATTGCTTATTGACATCAATTCTGTTGGTTATGAAAACAAAGGCAAGCATCTGAGCAAGAGTCAACATGCAGTCTTGTCATTCGTGAATAACTTTGGGGCCCTCAATATGAGGGGCCTGTCAGTGCAATGCACCGATTTCAAAAATGTATATATGTGTGAGAGAGTTATGACATAAACATGGCTTTTAAAAGTACTGCCTCACAAACGTCACAGATGGTCCCGAAGACGACATTATATAGAATCAGGATTTCACCAAGGTAAAGACGATGTTCGAGGCAACGTCACACAGGCTATGAGAAGGAACAAGATTGCTGACAAACTGTTTTAGGACAGTAATAAAGAATTCATGCATCTCAAAATATCAATTATTTACCGACTGGAAAAAGTTGTATGCAATTGTTACCATGTACAAGGTGCTACCCAAAAGTTCCCAAAAGTTGAACGTCGCGCGGGAATCGGTTGTAGTACGGACTAGTGGCGCTCGGTAGTGCTGCATGTATCCTTTGTGAATCAGTGTGCAACGTGGCTTCACGCTGAGTGCACGCATTCTTTCTTTCTACGTGTTTTTATAACGTCGTGTTTGTGTCGTTTTGTGATTTTTTTTCATTGAAATGGTGGACGTGAAGGAGCAGCATGTGTGCATCAAGTTTTGCTTCAAACTTGGCAAGAGTGCGGCAGAGACTCACAAAATGCTTAAACAAGCATTTGGTGATGACGCTTTGGGTCAGACACAAACCTACGACTGGTTTAACCGGTTTAAAAATGACCGAACGTCAGTTGATGATGACACACGTTCTGGACGACCTTCAACTGGCACAACGCCGGAAAATGTTGAAAAAGTGCATGAGGCTATCCTCGAGGACCATAGGCGAACGATCCATGACGTTTGCAACATTGTGGGACAGTCATACGGGACATGCCAGCTCATTTTGTCGGACGAACTCAACATGAGGCGAATTGCTGCAAAATTTGTGCCAAGGCTGCTGTCTGACGACCAGAAGCAACATCAGCTGGAAGTCTGCATGGAACTTCAAGAGCAGGTCAGAAATGACCCAGGCTTCCTTTCTAAGGTCGTAACTGGTGACGAAAGTTGGGTTTATGGGTACGACCCTGAAACAAAACAGCAATCGTCCCAGTGGAAGGGTCCATCTTCACCCCGACCGAAGAAAGCACTGCAAGTCAAAAGCAATGTTAAGTCAATGCTGATCTGCTTTTTCGACATTGACAGGATTATCCACAAGGAATTTGGCCCCCCAGGTCAGACCGTCAATGCGAAGTTCTACTGTGACGTCCTGAGGCGACTTAGGGAGGACATGAGGCAAAAGTGGCCAGAGAAATGGCGCAGGAACAACTGGGTGCTCCATCACGACAATGCGCCCGTGCACACCACTCTGGCTGTGCAGCAGTTTTTGGCCTCCAAAAACATGGCGGCCATCCCCCACCCCCCTTACTCGCCTTATTTATCCCCCTGTGACTTCTTCCTCTTCCCCAAGATGAAAATCAAGTTGAAGGGGACTTCATAGCCAGTAGAAACAAAACGCCGTTTACCGCATATCTTTACGACGAACGGTTCTCGAGAAATACACCAATCTAATTATGCGAGGCTTCATACGCACGCAGCCTCACTTACACACATAATATATAGGATATAAAAGATAGTGTCCCTTTGTCATGTAATGCTTTTTGAAACTTAATATCTCGCAAACGACTGAACCGAATTTGATGAAATTTGCATTAAGATATAATAACAAAATGTTTTAATGTATTGGTAATATATAAAAGCCTTACTCTGTCCCTTTGTCCTTTTGTCACTCCTTGTTACGCTCTGAAAAACAGAAATGTACCTGGCAAGAGGGGACTAAGATCAGCTTTTGAAGCACAATAGATACTCGCAGTGAGGGTTTCGAACCTTCGCATGGATCAAAGGCAACCCTCTCAGCAGGAGGTATGATTTCAGGTCAAAGAAGACTGCCTCAATTTTATTTCAGAATAATCAATCATCCCCGTCATTTTTGACAGGCACTTATACTAGTAAACAATAAAGCTTTGTTTAAAAGTTACTTATGTAATAAAACAGTTCTTCTTTCAAAATATGGTAATCTTTTACCTTTTTTTTCAATACTACGTTTAACTATAGCAATTTAAAACAGACTTTAGCTTGCTACCTTATGTTGTTTTTGGTATTTTTTGGCCTCATCTACTCCTTATAAAGGGTTCAAGACAGCGTGTTGATTTTTTAAATCTTTATCACGTTTGTTGAATGTTCTTTTTGTTTTGTATTACTTCAGGGAAGAGTCGAAACCAGACAGTGATATGGACGAGCCATGGATCATGACCATTCGAGGTCCTCATACTCGTAACCTCATGGATTCTCAGGTTCAAGGAGAGATAATTGGTCACCATGGTGCTGAGGATGGAGATGTTGAAGACGAGGATGAAGAAGAGGAGGAGGAAGAAGAGGATGAAGGGAATGGAGGCGGGGGCGTACAGGACTCGGAAGAAATGAACTCCAACAATCACAGGTGAGAGCATACATCTTTGGCTTTCACACCCATTTATATTTTCGTTGCTCATACATCAAAGGTAGAATATCATTTACTTTATATAAATCATTTATTAGATTTTTACGCTACAAAAAATTTCATCATAAAACAGATGTTTTTTTTAATTGAAGGAATTCTCTGAGAGCTGGATTAGTTTCATTATCTATAATTGTCTTATGCTAATGTTTCGGCAGCAAGGATTTTTAGAATTTTGAAAGCAGTGATTGATTTTATTTCAATGTATTAGGTAATTAGTCTTTTTCATAGCCTCACAATTATTAATCTCAATTTAATTGTTGATTTTTTAAAATTATTGGCATTTAAATTCCTTTTCATCTGTCATGTTAACTTGCCCTTCTCTCTTCTTTATTAAATCCTTACATTGATAATTTCTGCGCACCTAAACAACTTGGAACTCAATAAATTTAAGTGTAGCTACAGCATTTCTTACAAATGTGTTTCTGCTGTTTAAACTTCATTGAGATCTTTCTGTTGTTGCCGTAATGTACAAGGATCATTCAGTTTATCATCTAGGAAATAATTATCTTTATCATGGTGTAGTACTTTAACATGAATTTTTGGCCTGAAAACCCATGTTTAAGTACAGTAAGTCCCCAACTTACACTGTTAATTCATTCCAAAGGTCGCCGTGTAAGTTGAAAACCATGTAAGTCCAACAATGCTTAAATACGATATATTTTTTCACATATATGTTCGTTTCGGTGGATAGTTAAAGCTAAAAAAAGTAGTCCTTATAAAAACAAAATGTTAAGAAAATGAAAATATATTCAGTACAGTACATATATAAAAACGTAATTGTAAGAAAACTTGCACCCACGGGATAACTAATCTAAATGGCGAAAGTGACACTGTCAGCTGTGCGTCAACGTACAGTAATCCCTCGGTTTACGAGCTTAATTTGTTCCTCGAAAACTGCTCATAAGGCGAAAACTTGTAAAACGAAAATTAATTTCCCAATACACCCCATGTTATAAGTTTTATAAACAATAGTTACATCATTAAAGTTGGGATGTCGTGACCAGCCGTGATGTTATGCGCATTCGAGAAGATTCGGGAACCGACGAAAGCCGAGAATAGGTGCCGGGAAAAACGATCGGTTTGCGAGAGGAAGGAGATCGTATAAACGAAAATTGGCTCGTAAATTGAAAAACGGGTATTAATTAGTGCATCTCGTACAATCGAAAATCCGTAAACCGATTGCTTGTATATCGAGGGATCACTGTACTAGTAACGCCATCTATTGAGTGGCAGTTTAACTAACGATCGAGTGTGCTGATAAGTTACATCATGTATCCGTGTATCTACGGATCCGTGTAACTCGGACCCGTGTAGGTCGGGGACTTACTGTATAGTAGCCACTCGTCAACCTCAGGGGTTATATTTGTGACTTAACCCACAGCTGACAAAACCACAATTGGTGAGGGGCAGGTCTTATGGGAAATTTTGGTTTAAGGGAAGTGAAATGAAGACTCATTTTAGGCAATTGATCAATATCAGTTTAACTTTTATCCGATAAATACATAAAATAATATCAATCTTAAGGATTCTTAACTAGAAAAGAAATCCTGGTTTCTAAATTATGCCAGAAAAATATTTACAGCTGAAATATATCTGAATAACATTATAATTAATTTAGTTCAAGGTAAAAGTTAATAGAAAACAGTCTTATACAAGATTAAATAATCAAGATAAACTTGACCACTGTAAATACTAAATACAGTAAAAGCCCATTCTAATGGCACCCACGGGACCAAAGTCATGCCTCTAAAATGAATATGCCCCTATAATGAATGGTGCCACAAAATCACATTCCAATTACTGTGAGGGCACATTTGGTATCTTTTAACGGTCTTCTTCCCTATAAGATATTGTATATGTTGTTCTTCATTATCTAATTTACTATTTTTGCCGTAATTATTACGTTGTAATAAATCTATCTAACTATATATTAATTCTACGTTGATGTCTGTCAACATTTGTGTACAATTTATATCGGCGTATTTATCGAGAACCATTCATCATAAAGATATGCGGTAAATGACATTTTGTTTCTACTGGCTATGAGGTCCCTGGAAAAATATTTTCATTTACTAATGTGTCCCGGGTTCGAATCCAGGAGACAATTATATTTTCCCATAAGTTTACACGGGATTTTTGATTTTTCAGAGTGCAAGGTTTTTTTCCTTCATTCACCAACATACGTAAATATGGACCAATTTTCTTCGTTTTGACATTATTCGCTGGCTAAAACTCTACACTATTTTATTCTTGCGATATTTACATGTTACATGGTCGACGTCTTCAGAAATACGCATTCTTTTTCAAAATTTTGCAGATTTTTCGTACTCATTCCGGGCGTTGCCAAGGAGACTCTCATTGTTGCCTCCGATTCATTTAATGCCAATTAAACCTTCAAATAGACGAAAGAAAGGCGTTATTCGCATCGAACTTTTGTTTGAGCATCAAAATTAATGAAGCATAGCAATGTAAATATTTAAGGACAATTATTCGTTTGAATGCTGGAATCTTACCTTTTTGTAAGTAGAACCTCATATTACACATCTGTAATCCTTATTAATGCAAATAGGCTCACGCATAAATTAAAAATTAGATGAGAATAGGGACGCACGTTATTTTGTAAACACATTATATGGTTATCTTCTCTTCATTGATAATCTAAATATGTCACCTTTATAGTAGGCCTTGTAAGAAGTTAACACTTGAAGGAAAGCAACTGTTTGTGAGTTCGTCTATAACGATAATCATTGGAACTAAGGTAAGGTAGATTTAAAAATTTTTCCCCTTTGAATATACCGCGATATTAAACTAGCATTGAATAACTCTGTGACATTGTGATCACGTAATTGCTCTAATATATTACTGTAAAATCTCAGAAAATTAAAAAATTCCAAGGGGTAGACCAGTGAAAAGGAGAGCTATTACCCCAGCTACAGCCGCCAGAGAAAGGAAGAGGAGCCAGAGATCAAATGAAGAATATTGTAGGAAAGAGAGAGAAAGAGATGCAGAAGCTCAGGATTTCCTGTGAAGATGAGGAGTGGAGAGTACAAGAAAGACAAAGAAATAGGGAAACACGTCAAATGAATAGGGAACAAAGAAGATCTAACCTAGGGTCGAACTATTTAGATTATTTGCATTTCATTTATTTCATTAATTATTCAATAAAAATTATTTCACTAAACCTTCAGTTTATTTAAATCGCGTTGAGGATCGGAGATCCGGGGCTGCCCGAGTAATTTTATTAATTTTTGTAATGCTCATTCTGGGGACCAAAAAGGTCCATCGAAAATAACATTATTACTACAATTATCATTTATTATTCACAATTAACATTATTTTGCTTTTTTCGTTGAAAGTAAATATCAACAATTCCTATATTCACGAATGTGCAGCCTCAGTATCAGTTGATTTAAGTTCATTCGAGACATTCAGTTTTCGTATCCCGTGAGGATCTTTAAAACAAGATAGCCACCCATCAGAAAAAATACATCGCTGATAAAAGTATTTTGCCTTTTCAATTAATAGTGGATCTGTGATTGGGGAACCTTCAGAACATTTCACTGTAAACCACTCGTATAATACTGCATCCAATTGTTCTAGCTTTGGTTTCCTTAAATTTTTACGTTTTTTGATATTTTTATTTGTCTCAGGTCCAGCAAAAACTTTTAGAAGTTGCCGTTTTCTTGCTTTAATACCATATATCGTAGATGAGCTTATATTGTACTCGTTCATTAATATATGTCTATTTACCCCATTATCCAGACAGAAAATGTCAATTTTCTGTCATAAAGTAAGCACCATTCGCTTCTCTTGTTTTCTACTACAGCTGCCACTACTCATGTTCTTTAGGGTATCTTTAAATGTTTATAAAATGAGTTTAATAACAAATAAAATTATTACGCAGAACGTCACGACTGTTGACACCTTGAAACAGAAGAGAAACTACTCGCAATATGGTTAAGCTTACGGAAGATTGATCATGACTGTGGCGACATTTATTAGACAATTGGAAAATGTAAGTTCACCGAAGATGCCATTAGAGCGAGTTTGCCGCTAGAATGGGTGCCATTAAAACGAGCTTTTACTGTAGATAGCAAGTATTTAAGTTTCTTTATGTGTAGCAATGTCTGGGTCTAAACATGTTAGTAGGCATGGCCGGTAATTTGCCTCTTGGTAATTTCACTCCAGTAATTACATAGAACCATAAGTAGGACCTCTCTTTATATATTTACTAGCAGAATTTCGCGTTGAATTTCAACGGATATAGTGAAGCTACTACAGCACAAAATACAAACTCTTTAAAATACCTATATAGTAGATACTTTTTAAATTACAATTAGCTTTTCTTAACAATTAATCATATTTGCTTGTAACAATCCGTTTCTGAACGTATTGCATTCAAATATAACGATAATTGTATTTCCTATCATTCGCCAAATCCAGCTTCATTTCTTGTGTAATTATGCCTCGCTGAAATATTTACTTTTATGTCTTGTAAGCAAGAAACCCGTGAAAAAGCAACGTACAGTTGTCCATGATTGAACACCGACTGGTAAACCTACACCAGATATTCCAGCTTATTTATGTTAATACACATTATAATGTAAAATATAATGATTTTACTTACAAAAAATGTAAGATTCCAGTATTCAATGGACGAAAGAAGGTTCAATTACTTTCATCAATAAACGCTTCCTGAATAATAATTACTATCTATTTACGTTGCTATCCATAAACATTGATCGTTTCATTGCTTAAACAAAAGTGCGAATCTAGTAACGCTAAACTTTTGTCTATTTGAATGTTTAATTAGCATTAATTGAATCGGAGGTAACAATGACGGCCGCCTTGGAAACGCCCGGAAAGAGTACGAAAAATCCACAAAATTTCGAAACAAATACCGTATTTCTGAAAACTTCGACCGTGTAACATGTAAACTTTGCAGGAATAAGATAGTATAGAGTTTTATTCATCGAATGAAGTAAAAACGAAAAAAATCAGTCCATATTTACATATTTTAATGCTTGAAGGAAGAATACCTTGCAATGCAAGAAATGGATTCATACGTGTTATCTTATAGAAAAATGTTAATCCTCTATATTGGCAGCACTGATTAATCCCGTTTGATCAAACCTTGACCATTCACTAAGTTAGGATGTAAGGAAGAATCGTACCAAATTTGGTTATTCTAGCTTTTATCGTTTAGGAGGAGTTCCATGAACAAACACGCAAATACACAAACACACGCTTCGAAATATATTATAGACTAGCTGAAATGCCCGGCTTCGCTCGGGAAAGAGTTCTCTTTTAAGTAGCAAACGCTTTTTATTGCTCGGGGCAAAAGTTCCCCATTCCTTAATTACACAAGCGATGCTTGCATTAACATTTACTATTTTATGTATTGTATTGTAAAGTTTTTACCATTAATATAATTATGCATTAACGTTTTACTTAATATTCTCATGGATAGATGCACTGAAGCCTTTAAAGCAGCAATAAAATTATGTGAATTATGTCAATATTATTAGCCAAAACGTAAACAATAAACAACATCTTGGTTACCGAACAAATGTAAGATTTATGCTATGATAAATCTTTCAATGTTAATGGTAAAAGATAACTATGTTCTAACATTCCTTAAAAATCATTTGACTCACTTCAAAAGTATTCGTAGACTATATTTAGGCATGAATCCATTTGTACCCTTTATCTTGGAGTTAGCTATTCTTCCTCTATGGCGCGCCACGGCGTGGATATCTCTAACTTTGAAGAGGACAACAATTAAGAAATTTAGCTTTGTTGCCACCTGGAAAATGGACATCTAAACCAATAAATTTTGCGCTTAAAGGAAAATTTCGAGCAAATTAGCATGTAATATGACAAAAAGCAAAATAAGTTTGTATGCTAATGCACTGCCATCTAGAGGTGAGTCAGAAAGAACAGGATAGTTCTTTTCGAACTGTTCTGATGCCTAACTGTTCAATAAAGTAACTGTTCTTATAAACTTCCTGTTCTCAAAGAACAGGTAACCCTACATCTTATACACAGTGAGTAAGGTGAAAAACGACTACAGTAAAACTCGTTTAATACGTATTTGAGGGGACCGACTCATTGCTTCGTTATAAGCGTGACTACGTTATATACAAGAAACATGGTTTTTAGCCTATACATCCCATATAACACGTATACACATACAGTAAAAGCTGTGCTATCCGGCTATTTAGAACTGCCCAGCCTTTTATTATGAATTTTTGTGTGAATAGTATATGTGTAATACCACAACTTCCACTTTAAAATTTCTTATAATATAAGATGTATATATTACGTATTTACTCGGTATACTTCTGTGGCTCCCGAGTAAGAATGGCGTTTTTGGTTACGTAAGCCATTTGAATTGTCTAGATGTTTTGGTGTACTACTACAATTTCCAGTTTTATCACTTTTTATTATTTAAAAAATTACCCAGCCATTGAATATGGCATCAAAATAAATACCTAAAAGCAAGGAACAGGAGAGAAAAGGTTGGTTTAACGCTAACACAAAAGCTGAATCTGATCAAACGAATTGAGAAAGGAAAAAATAGAGCAGCCATAGCAAAAGAATTCAACATCGGATCTTCCATGCTCTACGATATCAAGGCTCATAAGGCTAAATTAATGAAATTTGTGTCATCTTCTGAGACGAGTAAATCAATTAATAAACATCATACGCTTCATAAGCCAAAAATGGAGGAACTGGATAAAATATTATATGACTGGTTTTCACAGAAATGTTCAGAAGAATTAAATAATTTCGCCCTTTTCTAATAGTAAATAAAGATAAATAAGAAAGATATAATCCAATAAATTCAATTTTAGGAACAGGTTCACTGCCGTAATCCCCAAACTTCCCGGACACCCTAAACTTTTCAATAGTCTTTTTGTTTTGCATGTAAGTGTAGCAACGTATGAAATAAGAATGGGTAAATATTGTCTATATCTAACTATGTGTGGAAGAATTAAAATGGAAAATGAAAACCCCAAGCATAGTTATGTTTGGGGAGAATGATAGTGAACCTTAGCCCAATTTTGTTTGGTTATTGCTAAATTTTCGATGTCAAAATCGAAAATCGCTCCCCTAACCGGATATTTCACCTAATCGGCTTTCCACAGTCCCCAAGATAGCTGGATAACACAGATTTTACTGTATTTGCCGTGAGTCGACTTCAATGCCGTACTTACATATGCAAAGAGATGCTTATCAACTTCGCGGCATGTAAAATGTTCGATTGCTATTACATACGATTTTTTAAATGGTCAATTAATATTATTATTATGGTCATTAATTTACATAAACATTTCAATTTTTAATATCAATTTCAAAACAAAAGGAGCGTGGAAATTCGTACGGAAGGGGTAGATGGAGGAAGGGGACCTCTACGAACAAGTGCGTGGTAAACGGGTGGAAACTATTCATTACTTATCGCTCTGCTCACCAAAATTCGTTATATATGATGCATTTTTTGCCACGGGACCAAACATTTGTTCGTTATTGCCGAGAATTCGTAAAATGCGTGTTCGTTACATCCGAGAAATTTAACCAATGCCCTTATGGAGAAGTTCAAGGGACCGAGACATTTCTTCGTTATAGCCGAGATTTCGTTTTAGGCGTGATCGTTATGAGTTTTAGTGTACTTCCTTATCCGTAATTGGACGGCAGGGACTGATTAAACTACGCGTATTTTCCCAAGTCCTACTATTGATTTGAATCAAATTTGGTACGATTGTGGAGGGCTCCCAGAAATAATTCATACGTGGTTTATGTTTCTCGCTTCTCATTTTATTCAAAACGGCAGCCGAGTGAATTGTTAAATACCATGTATCATCTAGAATTCCGATCGGATTTGAACCAAATTTCCCCGGGCAACGCCGGGAATTTCTTCTAGTAGATACAAAATATAAAAAAATCATTTAATTTCCATATATAATGGATTTTCTTTGTGACTTAACACATTTTACATATAAATGTATTACATCCTATATATAATTTCTGAAGTGTCCGTCCGTCTGTCCCTCTATCCCGAAAACCGTTTGCATAGAGATTTGCAGTAAACTGCGTTTTGTTTCTACATGCCAGGAGGTCCTTAGAAAACTATTCTCAATTTCCTAAAGTCCCGGGTTCGATTCCAGGAGATAATTATATGTTCCCATAAGTTTTCACGAGATTTTGTATTATTCGTAGTGCAAGGTTTTTTTCCTTTATTCACTAAAATTCCTAAATATAACCGATTTTCTCCATTTTGGATTTATTCAACGGCTAAAACTCTAAATTATCGTATTCTTGCAATGTTTATACCCTACGTGGTCGAAATTTTCGGAAATACACAATTGTTTTCGAAATTTTGCCGATTTTTTGTTCTCCTTCAGGGCATTGCCAAGTCGACCTTAATTGTTGCCTCTGATTCAATTACCATCGATTAAACGTTCATATTGACGTTAAAATGGAATCCTTAAGTTAGTAAGATCATTATACGCTATATGTTTGCTTTAATTAAAGTTTTATTGTTATAAATGTATATCATTAAGAATAACTACTATTATTGTAAAATGTTGTGTTACAATTAAGATGTCTAATATACTTTAAGGTAAATAATTAAGATTAAGAACTGTTATCAAAAAATGTGACAAAAATTTTTGTCATTAATAGACTTAAATATAAAAAATGGAGATTTAAAACAATTATTACTACCATAATTACTTACTTTTCAGACTTCTTAATGTTTTTAATATATTAATTGAGCAGTAACCACACATACATTGTATGCATTCAGTGGTTTTGGTTCGGAAAGACCCAGTTTGACTCCCGGTCTTAGCAGTTCTATTCTTCTGTTTCCTCATTTCACATCACTACAGTTTATGCCTGTCACGTAAGAATCTTCCGATCACTAATCATTTCAATTTAATTACTGTGCCGCATCAATTTACTCTCTGCCATAACTTATAAAATACAGATTTCTGATTACCTACGGATAACATTTTTTTTAATATGCGCACACTGCCTTTCCCTCACTGAGATTCTAACACGCAAACCTTACATTGGAGTCAAATATCTAAGTATCCTGTACTGTGTAAATTCATTGCTAGAGTAAAATATGAATTATTAACATCAACTTATTTTACAAACATTAATTTTTTTATGGATCAATTTAAAATTAAACGCGCAAATTTTGCAAGGGCTCAACTATTTACTATGAATTCTCTGTTTCCTATCTATATTTGAAGTGATTAAAAGCTCAAATTATTAAAGTTAATGAAATATTATTATTTAATAGAAATATTTTAAGATAATGTCAATCTAAGAATTCAAAAGTAACTATATAAGAGTCGTAATATCTATATTTGAAATGATTAAAAGCTCAAATTATTAAAGTTAATGAAATATTATTATTTAATAGAAATATTTTAAGATAATGTCAATCTAAGAATTCAAAGGTAACTATATAAGAGTCGTAATATATAGATATCGAAAAAGGTGTTTGTATGTAGTTTAAACTGCTCCGATAGGATTTCTGGTCCTGTTGGTATAATGGTTAGCGCATTGGACATGGGATGCTAAGTTCCATGGTTTGAAACCATCGCTTAGTTAATAAATTTTTTTTTTCGTTTTAACGATGTGTATTTGTATATAATGTCATCATAACTTATGCTAAATCATCAAAGATGCTTTAATTTAACTTTTTCCTTTTAAATAATACAATGTATAAAGACATCATTTAATTTCCATATATAATGGGTTTTCTTTGTGACATAACAAATTTTACATATAAATGTATTACATTACTATAATTTCTCCGTTTCCTGTCTATATTTGAAATGATTAAAACCACAAATCATTAAAGATAATGAAATATTGTTATTTAACTGGCAGAAATTCCTGGCGTTGCCCGGGGAAATTTGGTTCAAATTCGATTCGAATTCTAGATTACCGTATACACTCGTGTATACTTCGAGTTTTTACGACCAAATTTTTATTGCAAAAATTGGGGATCGTACTATGCACGAGTAATGCATTTGAGGATTTAAAATTCAAGTATCTTCACGGGCATTTTCAGTGAAGTTATGCCACCCGCACGCATTCTAATGGTAGGCTAACCTTAACAGTGAGGTCCTTTATCGTTGTTATGTTGCTTCGTGAAGAGTAGAATCTTTTTCATATATACAGCTTCAAATTCACAAATACTTGATATAAGTGACGATTTATAGGCACTTCCTTTCTTGAATTTTATGTATGTACATCTTTGTTTGCGTCTTTTTACAAGGGATGGATTGGAACGAGTTGGACTAAAAGTATCGTAGACGGTGTAACTTTATGGAATTTCGACATCTTGGAAAAAAGAAATTACTTTGTAATATTCAACAGTCTTTATTGTTTCTTGAATCACACACCGATCGGTTTCCACTACAAAGTCATTCTAAAGGTGTTACGTCGGTTAGTAACACCATTAGAATGATTTTGTAGTGGAAACCAGTCGTTGTGTGATTGAAGAAACAATAAAGACTGTGGAATATTACAAAGTAATTTCTTTTTATCCGTTATCCCTACCTATTAAATAGATGAGCGGGTGGAACCATTACGTACGCGGAACGTAATCAAGACGTACTAGAATTGAAACGATTTTATTTCATCTTGTGCAATCATGATTCATATCACTTTTTATTAAATGTTTTAGGAGTAAGATACTTAACCTATCCGAATTTTAGTGTACTCGCAAGAAATACTATTTACGACATTTACGGTCTATTCTATGGTGGTGTGGAAAATCAAAGTTGTACGATATATCTCGCTCGTAACCATCGAGCTATTGAAATGAAATATATCGACCATGGTGAAAAGCTGGGGTCGTACTATAAACGAGATATATGAAAAAATCAGGTTTGTTCACCAAAAAATCAGGGGTTGTACTATACATGGAGTCGGCATATACACGAGTATATACGGTATACATGGTATTTAAGAATTCACTCGGCTGCCGTTTTGAATAAGATGGGCAGAGAGAAACCACGTATGAATTATTTCTGGGAGCCCTCACAGTCGTACCAAATTTGGTTCATATCATTAGTAGGACTTGGGAAAATACGCATAGTTTAATGTTTAAATCGACCGCCATTTTGAATGAAGTGGACATACAAATACTAATAAACCAAATTTAGTTGGAATTGGTTGATTGTGGGCGTGCATAAAGGAGCCAACAGATAATGGGTTGCCATTAGCATTAGCATACAAAGTTATTTTGCTTTTTGTACAATTACCTATATAAAACATTTGGGATTAAAATGCAGCGTACGACCTTTCTATTTGTGAAGAAAGTATCTGTTGAAAGTTTGAATACTCTAACTTTAACGGTGTGGAAATGTATAGATTGACAAATAAACAAACAAACAAACAAACTTTTATAAATATATAGGAGATAGGTATTAAATCCAGAAATGCTAAATGTAAATGATGCCTTGAAGCAATATTGCATAATTTTCAGGATAGCTCAACAATAACAATAATTGAGGGGTGTGAGGCAAAAAGATGGTAACCCACAAACTTATCTATTTGTAGTTAGGTTGCGTACAGAGAAGAAAAAAATGTCAATTATTATTTTGGAAATTTGTTTATCATTTGTTATAGTTCATATTTTGTAACTTGCATTTATTTATAATTTCTCTTACGGGTGCCCCCCCTCCCCTTTGTCTGATTGTGCTCATCCTCAAACTTGATCTTATACTTGTATTGAAAGTGACAAATATCAAATTTGAACTTCCTAAGTTAATTTACTCGAGAGTTATCGTCGAAAAACCAAATCGATGCCCTCCCTCCCCCAAACCCCCACTTAAAATTTTTTTGAGACATACCACATAGCCTATATTTGAAGCTGGACCAGTCTAAAGATACGCTGCAAGTTTCATAAAAAATCGACCAGCCGTTTTTGCGTGATGAGGTAACAAACAAACAGACAGACAGACAACAATTATGCAAACCAGTTCAAACGTCTTCTTGTGATGTAAAACACGCAAAAAAAGTAAAACCCCGACAAAAAAACAGAGGTTACAATTTCATTTATATAGAGTTAATATAAAAATAAATGTTAAATGAATTAATTTTGATATTAGAATTTGAAGTTTATGGCATATGTATTCATGTAACCCACGAGCCCTATTTTTGGGCCACTTTGGAGAGAAAAAAAATAAATTCGTGCTGGAATAAGTTGACATCTGAGGTATTAAAAAAATGTCAGATTCTTCACTGATTCCTCCTCTCTAAAGTAAGGTCTGCCCAAGTTAAGCATCTTCTCCCTCCAACCTGTGTGATGTATTGGATGATCTCTTAATGCCGATGCTAGCAGAGATCTCCTCCTTGGTAATCACTTATGTTATAGGAGCATCAAGGGCTCACAATGAATTTGGCAAATACTGATATCAGATGCCAAATTATTCTGACAAAAGTATAGGTAGAAAACGATAGGAAACTTTTAATGACAGAACTGCTTACTTTGAGTAACAATAATAAACTTAAAACTCATTTAAAAGGTACAGCTTTAATATTATAAAAATATTACATCAACTAATCGCCAAAATGTCCATCGTGATCTTGAATGTGCACCAATGGCAGTATAAATCCTAAACATTTGATTGGTCATATAGATATGCATATACTTTGTAGAATTCTCCATCTTGGGTGATTATAAATGTTGACACAAGTGTGTTGCACTAACTTTACTATCTTAAACTCACAATTTATATAACCTGTTCAGAAATCTTTCCTTTTTTTACTTACATTTTGGGAAAAAAAGGTGTGAGGGGTACACGAGTAAATACAGTATCATTGCAGTGAAATTATTTCCATTATGATATAAACCTTAGAAGGGGCTCATCTTGACTTACTTTCAGCCATTCTCACAGTGTGAGTTGAGAAGAATATCAGTAACATATACATTATGTTTGTGATAATGTGAAATCTGAAGATTTATTAAATGAGTGAATTAAGTTATACCCTTTTAAATTGAAGTTTAGATATCAAGATAGAGATTCTACATAAGTTTAGTTATGCTTCAAAGTTAGTTTTATTTTATTAAGGAAAATAAATTTTAAAATAAATTACCATATACAGTAGGACCTCCAAATTTGCAGGGGTTACGTTCCCGACAACACCGCAAATTTGGAATCCACAAAAATAGAAGCAAAGGCTTATGAAAAAATGGGGGTTAGGTTCACAGCTGCTGCTTGCGTATGAAGCGTATATCGGCGTATTTCTCAAGAACCGTTCATCGTAAAGATATGCATTTTGTTTCTACTGGCTATGAGGCCCCTGGAAAAATATTTTCATTTGCTAAAGTGTCCCGGGTTCGAATCCAGGAGACAATTATATTTTCCCTTAAGTTTACACGGGATTTTCGATTTTTCAGAGTGCAAGGTTTTTTCCTTCATTCATTAAAAACGTAAATATGGACCGATTTTCTTCTTTTTTGCTTTATTCGACGGCTAAAGCTCTATAATATCTTATTCGTGCAATGTTTACATGTTATACGGTCAAATTTTTCAGAAATACGCATTCTTTTTTGAAATTTTGCAGATTTTTCGTACTCATTCAGGGCGTTGCCAAGGAGACTCTCATTGTTGCTTCGATTCATTTAAGCCTTAAATTTGAAGGTTTAATTGGCCTTAAATTTTAAGACCAATTAAACCTTTAATAGACAAAAGAAAAGCATTATTGTTATCTTCTCTTCATTGATAATCTAAATAAGCGCTTGCATTGACGTTGCCTTTATAGTAGGTCCTGTAAGAAGTTAAAATCAGTAGCTGATAGACACTTGAAGGAAAGCAACTGTTTGTGAGTTCATCTATAAGGGTGCAATGATAATAATTGGAACTAAGGTAAGGTAGAATAAAAAATTTTTCCTCTTTGAATATACTGTGATATGATCTAACGTAGGGCCGAACTATTTAGATTATTTGCAAGCATAGCTGCAGCGGGCTACTAGTGTGGCATTTAAATCTGCCATAGCCGTACATTAGGTTTAAAGAGATAATTTTTCATAAACCATGATTAGCAAAGAATATACCAAAAAAATATTTATTGAATCACGTAAACGGCAAAAAAAAATGCATGCATTAAATTTGGTGAGAGCTAGTAAACGAACCCCATGCCGAGCATACCATTATGTTCAGCGATATAATCATACCTTAAAATGAAGGTTATTGTTCCTCTGGCCTAGTGTCTGATTCATCCAGACACATCAGAGGAGTGTGGGAGGTCAGCGGTTGCCTGCCCCGCTGATGCCGCACTTTGGCCACTAGCAAGTTTATTTAGCAACTCAATTTTCTCACTTAAAGTCACCGTCTTCTTTTTGCATCTGCTTTCGGTATTATCACTTGCTTTCCTCTTGGTAGACATTTTTGTCAGTGTGATAAAAAAAATCTTGCGGACGGGGAAATTCATTTGTTTAGTGTTTTTCTCATCCCTTCATAGATGGCAGCAGTAGTCGGAAAAACCACGAAACTGCGAAGCACGCAAATTTGGAGGCTCTACTGTATCTTTGAGTATAAGTCGAGAAATATCTTGCTTTATTAGGTCGATCAAATCCTACCTTCGACTTATATTCGAGTTACACACTAGATGGGCATTTTTCTGGGTCAATAATTAAACTTTCCATATTTCGAGGGTAATAAAAACAATACGTATATAAACACACGCCCATACATTTTCGAATACAAATGGCAAATGACAAGTGTTTCCGTGTTCTTACTGCGACCAATGTTTGCAAGTGCGGATGGTGTGTTCATAAATGAAGTGCAATGTGGAATGTTCGTAAATACGAATTGTTTGTTTCTTGAATGTTCATAAGTAGAGGTTCACCTGTATATATATATATATATATATATATTAATTTTTTGTAAATTTCAAAATTATCTTGTTTTCATTTTCTTTGCTTCGACTTATACTCGAGACTTGGATTTTAGACACTGTTTTAGGCTAAAAAGTACACTTCAACTTATACTCAAATCACCTTATATATATACGGTAACCTAAAATTAAGAGGATTATTTTCCATTTATTATACATGTTTATTCTAAGCTTGGTTATAAAATTCCACTGAATCATTGAAAATTAGGATAAATTATTTTTTTCCAACCATTTCCACTGGAAAATATTTTAAAAGATTAGAAAATGAAATGGAGCTGTGAGCATACAAGTGGTTCCTTTAGGCACTTTAGAAAACTATTTCATGTATTCATGAAATCATCAACAGCCCTAATCTCATATTACGGGTACTTTTTTGTGATATACATATTCATGTGTTAATGATAAAAATTTATTTATTTATTTCAACAATGAAATCCATGCATTCTCCCTAGTAATTTTCCAGCTGTAATGTATATTTATGTCTTAAATAATTAAAGCAGTAAAATAGACGTTTTTTTAAATATGAACTTCTGCAGGCCCCATCGTCACCAGCATGATCACCGTCATCACCACCACCATCATCACCATCGTCACCATCACCATGACAGCTCAAGCAGCAAGAAGCCTATCCCCCAAAAGTCACAGAATGGGTCTGGGCCTGCAGTCAGTGGGAGCGTACCATTGGTCTCTCCGCCTGCATCATCTCCTGTTCCTCAGCAAAATAAATCTGCTGCCATCCCTGTAAATGTAACCAAGGACTCCAATTTGAACCATTATAGAGGAGCAGAGGTCAGCAAGTCTCCACCTGTGAGTTTGTTTTTCTTTAATCCTACTTTTGTACATTTGCAAAGTAATACCAAATGGAGACATTGTGGAGAAATACCATCATTCTTTCCATGTAATTTTGTAAGATTTGCATGGTCATAAATTACACCAGTAAAGGTATTTATTGCCATTCTATAAAAATAGCTTTCAAATTCAAAGCTATAGGTAGAGAGTATTTATTTTTCCTTTTAGTAACATTAATTTATTTCCTTTTTACTTTCTCCGTAATCTCATCA
This sequence comes from Uropetala carovei, assembly GCA_036926305.1. Classification (NCBI taxonomy): domain Eukaryota; kingdom Metazoa; phylum Arthropoda; class Insecta; order Odonata; family Petaluridae; genus Uropetala; species Uropetala carovei. Next base: position 349,848 of record JAXCHB010000078.1, on the reverse strand, counting down.
TGATGACTAGATTTTAGTCGAAACAGGTCGTATCTATTTTAATAAAGTGGAGCTTGTACCAAGTGATTTTTCTCATTTTATTCATGATGGAGTTCCACAAAGTAATGGCTTCTTCCATTGATTATATTCATTCAGACTTTAAGTAATCAAACAGTATTTTCCTTTTATCATCATCATAGGTAGTATGTCTGTAGACAGGTTCGTGATGATTCATGGTTGAACTTGGTTATCCATATACTCCTATTTTCCGCAGTCTTCTTATCTATATCTACAGTTCACCCTACAAGCCACCGCAATGGTGTGTGGCAGGGGGTGCAATAGCACCAAGGGAAAGCGCGTAATAATGAAAGTATCACTCTACGTCGGCTGATTTCTTATCGTAACTTCTGTTCTGCTCTGCTATCGTTCTAGGGAAAAATGAGCCTTTGTACCTCTCAGTACTACATGCTATCTCTCTTATTTTACGAGGATGGTCCATTCTACCAATATAAGTTGGTGCTCTTATTATTTCTTCGACATCGCTGGAGAATATATGCGTTCTAAATCTTTCAAGAAGTTTTAACCTTGAGCGTGATCGGCGCTCAGTTAGTGATTCCCATCCTAAGTCCTGTATCAAGGCTGTAACACTTTTGTTTCTATCGTAACAATTTATGACGAACCTAGCGGCTTTTTGCTGCACTCTTTCTAACTCTGAGATTGATCCTTTCTGGTATGGATCCCATATGCTCGACGCGTACTCTAATAGCAGTCTTACTAATGAGAATTAACATCTCTCTTTGACTGTTTCCTCATGTTTACCTACTATGCGTCTGATGAATCCTAGTTTCTGTTTAGCCTTCCCGCATATATTTCGTATGTGCATATCTCATGAGAGGTTGCTTGTTAAAGTAACGCCTAAGTATTTGACGGAATCGGCTAGTTTTAGCTGGACACCTTCAACAGTGTAATTCGTTGCATCGATGTTTTTGTTTCCCCAGAATCTCATAAAGGAACACTTTCCTAAGTTCAATTCTAACTGCCACTCTTTACACCACTCGAGAATTGCATTTAAGTCGTCAGAAAGTAATAATTGATCATTAGGACTGTTAATCTCTCTGTAAGCTACTGTATCATCTGCGAATAACTTGATTTTACTTTTAATAACCTTATCTAAGTTGTTTATACATAAAAGGAATAGTAGGGGTCCGATTACACTTCCCTGTGGAACGCCTGAAGCTACGCTGACTTAATCTGATATAAATCCATCTATAACTACTATTTGTTCACGCTCGTTAAGAAAGTCCCTGATCCACTTGATTATCTTTCAATTAATTCCATAGTCATTTAATTTCTTCACTAACTTACTGTGCGGAACTTTATCAAAAGTCTTCTTGAAGTCGAGGAAAACCGCATCTAACTGAGTCTTACGGTCTCCTGATCTTAGTATATCGTGAACGAACAGAGCGAGCTATGTTTCACAAGATCTCATCTTCCTGAAGCCATGCTGATATTTACTTAGCAAGTTCTGGCTATCTAAGAAGTCCATCACGGAGCTAATGATAATGTGCTTGAGAACCTTGCAAGATAGAGGTGTAAGCGAAATTGGCCTTTAATTTTCTCTGTCGTCTTTTTTCCCTCCTTTGTGTAACGGCGTTATAAAGGCTAATTTCCATTCCTTGGGTACAACGCCATGACTAAGTGACTTACTGAAAACTATTTCGAGATAAGGTCCTAAGGTGCTTCATGTCTTCATAGCTCTCTTTCCCTTTCAAGTCGTTTATCAGCTGAAACCTTTTCCTACCTCTTTCTCTTTTTCCATCCAGTTTTCCTTCTAGTACTTCTTTAATCATGTACTCTCTCTTCAGGTAATATCTAATCCAGTTCGCCTTCCTCTTTTTGATAGTCTGTATAATCGTTTGCTTCTCTCCAATTCTTCGTAGTACTTCTTCGTTTTTCACCCTATCTGTCCATTTTATCTTCAGCATTCTTCTCCATGTTCACATTTTGAAGCTTTCCAAGTATTTAATATAATTCTTCCTTAGCATCCATGTTTCTGCCCCATACAAAGCTATATTCCATACATAGCATTTTATCAACTTCTTGCAGATATCCTCCTTTATTTTCCACATTAGTTGCAGGGTTGTTAAACGAAACGGTACCCACTGAAAAGGAACAGTTCCAGATCGGTTCCGGTTCAAGGAACGGTTCACAGGAACCAAACTGAAAAAGGAACCAAAGTCGTGGAACGAAAGTGGAACCAGAACGAAATCTTCGGAACGAAATGTTGATGGAATGATACTGAACTGTTCCGGATCGAGTTCGCACATGAAATAGTTTTGTTCCAGCCAGTTTTCAATGGTTTTTACTCATGTCTAATGGCGAGAGGAGAGGGCAAGAGGGGAACGAGAGGGGTGGTCGGGATAGGAGGGGGATCTTAGTTCCTAATATAACCACCGGGAAGATGTAGAGTGCGCAGTGAGTGGTGGTGCACGCCGACCTCGTATGGAGTTGTTTTTCTCGTTGATGGAAAATGGGTGTTCACCGAAAAATCACCATATCATTAACACATTCAATGTCGCCGTCGACGGTTGCTACCGTGCACAGACGACCGGCATCAACGCGTAGTCGACGAATCTCCCGCTCCGTAATAACCATACCGTTAAGCGACGGCTTCGCACATTGGCTTCTCGTAGGAAGCCGGCTCCTCAGTTTAGTGTTTGTCAGTTTGCTTATCGGTTGGTTTGTGTTTAGTGCGAATTTTTCCGAAAAAGGATATTTTAAAAAATGGTGAAATTTCGGTTGGCCATTGGGGATGGATCTAAAAAACCAAGAAGGTATTGAATGTGTTAAAACGCCTTACATTAGAAGAATAAAATTAAGCCTAATTAAGCCCCTAAGGCACCACATATGATTTGCGGACTTCTACTCTATGCGAGTACCTCGCTGTCTACTCCGCCCCACGACCAGAACAATGGTGCAGTTTGCTTGGAACAAAACTACTGAACAGGTATCTCCCAATAACTCTCAACTTGAACCCGAACCCATTCAAGAAAAGAAACCGTTCCGGAACAAAATATTTCGTTCCAACTAAACAATTCTGTTCCAGAACGGAACTAAACCCATCACGGAACATACAGTTTCGTTACGAACCAAAACTAAATGGCAAGAGAATAGATATAGTTTCGTTCCGAACCAAAACCATTTTTTAGGTTCGGTTTCGTTTAACAACCCTGGTTAGTAGGAGTTTCTTTATTCTGAAAGCAGCTTTTGCTTTTTGTTATTCTTGTCCTGATTTCATCGGTACACTTTGCTTTTGTCGTTATGATGCTTCCAAGGTATTTATAGTGTGAAACTTGTTCTAATGACTTTCCTCCGATACTTGTTCAAATTTTCTTCTTCTTTACTTGATATTTGCATGACCTTGGATTTTTCTGTATTTATTTCCATACCGTATTTTCTACCTGTTATCGCTTGTCTGCCATGTTTATCATTTTCTGGAGTTCCTTTTCCTGTCTTGCTAGAAGTACGTGATTATCCGTTTATTCCACTGTTCTCATAATCCTTCCTCCAATTTTGAAATCTCCCTTGCTTTCTAATGCTTCCTGCATTAGCCTCTCTCCATATACAGTAAAACCCCATTATTTCAATCCTGGTTAATTCTAAGTATGGTGTAATTCGAAGCTAGGATCAGTCCCTGGCCAACACCATAGGATTTTGCATACTTTTTGGTAAGGATTATTTGAAATATGCCTACAATGAAATTCAAAGTCATGATCTGGTCCGATGATTCACGAACAGTTCATTTAATTTAAAATCTCAATTCTGTGTAAGCAGAAGGTTCATGCATTTTTGTTCCCTATTTCTTGCACACGAACTACATATATGGCCTGAAACAGGTGTCTCCCTTTTACTTATTTTATAGTAATATGACTAAACGTCCCATTTTTTAATCAAACCACTTTGTACTGTTTTGAAGCCCATCTCAAATAAAATTTAGATTATCTTATAGCATAGCTAATATTCCTATTAGAAATGTAGGATTCTCAGAAACATGGAGGTTATCAAACGAACCACAAATGTTAATTACAGTCGCAATTGTTAGATTAGGAAACCTCAGGGTTTTTGATAAATTTGAGGTGGCAAACCTAGTCTCCACTTATAATATCCTGCTCAGTTATTACCCTAACTTATTACCTTCAAGTTTCGACGATAACGATTCTAGTCGGATTCTCTTTTGATTGTGACAGATCCACCATTTAAAAAATTATTCGAAAATTTTGTCCCATTTTTTTCTTACAATGATGGGAAATGTCCCGTTTTCACCTCGTTGGAATATGGCAGGATGTCTACATGCCAGGGGCACCCGTTCGCTCTAGTTTAGGAATACCTCAATATACGAAGTAGATGCATTCCTGAAACTTCATTCGTATATTGAAACTTCATACATCAAATAACATTAATATAATAGGATGCGATACCAACCTTAATAATTTAAAATCTTATAACATAAACCTTTTAATAAATACTAATCGCATTTTTAAAAGATTGTATTTTAAAATAGTATTATGCTATTTATTGTACATACATTGTAATCACAATGACTTTAACTATTAGAAGTATAAAATGTATGTAAAATTTTACTTACAACACTGCTTTTCTGCTAACGAGATAACTTTCCGTGATTTTATGACTGCTCCAACAACATCTGCACATGGTTACATTAGTTTCGGCATTTTAAGGTAAAATAACATTCTTCAGTTAACAACAGTCAGTTTTTGCAAATTAAACACATTATCGTGGCAAAAAACAACACAATGTCAGAATTCTTACAACAAAGATGACGTTACAAAGATAACTTCAAAACAAGTCAGTACCCATGGAACGCTTGACGAAATAAACAAAACTGGAGAAAAGTAGATGTACTGCATTGCATTTAATCTGATATTCACTGCTTAACTAAGATCATGTGTTCATTAGTTCTGAGCCAGAAGTTATTTCATCATCATGTACACTAACATTGTAGGCGTTGATTGAATCAGCTTGATTGTCATAAATACAAAGTTCGTTATAGCGAAACTTCATATATCGAGGTATTACTGTAATACCGTTCCACTAGCTTAAGAATTGTTCCGTTTGTAATATCTTCCATATCATACACTGTCGGTAATTGACTATCAGATAGGGCAAAAAGGACAAAAATCAATAAATTTTCATATTTTCTAAAAATTTAACAACCTGCTTGCGCAAGCCAGAGGGAGCCGGCTCCAGCTCATCACCGGTTTTACCATAATGTCATACAAGAAGAGCACAATCTCTACTATAAATATCTTGAAGAATGTTTTTGTGTGTTTGCGCATTTATAGCGCAACTACAAAATGTAGAAGCAAGAAGAAGATGCCGTTTTAACCCCAATAAAAAGTTAAGCAAAATTGGGGGTTTTTAAAGTGATTTGAACTACATTTTTTATATAAAAAATGTTTTTCTCTTTTAATTTTTCCCATTTAAATAACACGGGAATGAGCGTATTGTTGGATTAACAATATACATGACAACTGTTATAAACAATACATAATATTAACTAAAAGAAATAATATATACCTAATATAAACTAAAGTAGCGAAGAAAGAAACACAAAGTGTGGCATAGAGTTCTCCAAAGCAAACTGCTTTTAAAACTATGTAAGTAACTTAAATAATTAGACGTAGATTTTCCACAAATTGTGATTTTCAAACCTTTGAAGATATCGTCACAAAACTTTGCATAGGTAAATAATTTTATCCTGCAGATAACATCGGCTATATGGCGATAAAAAATTTGGGGGGGAGGGGGGTGCTTATTTCAATAATTATTTTCTCATAAGTTTACAAAATTTTTGATTTTTCAGAGTGCAAGATTTTCTTCTTTCATTCATCTAAATAGGTAATTGCGAACAGGTTTTCTTCATTTTTGCTTTATTCGACAGTTAAAACTGTGTAATATCTTATTCTTACGATGTTTACATGTTACACGGTCGAAGTTTTAGATTCACTACAGCCATTGAAATTCAACGGGCAGTTCTGCTAGTGTAATATATATGTAGCAGTATGGAGTATAGACGAGTGATAATCTTTCGGTGCGTGGTTGAACATCTTTTCTTTGTGGCATAAAAGAGTAACTTGAAATGTACTGGGAAATTTGGAATATTCACTGGGGTTTATTTTTCGCACACGGTGGTGTTTGTGAATCACAAACTATGTGTTCACTTTAGCTCTGTTCAAATTTGCCATCTATATAATAAATTGCTTAGTGTCTGTCACGCTAAGATTCATAAAGCTAATAACTCTAGAAATAATAACGATGGAAACTCGAAATTTGGCAGAGATGCTTGATTAGCACTTTTTCAGGTGATGACAAGTTTAAATCGCGAAAAAATTCCTTGGTTCGACTCCAAGGGAGGCATTTCCATTTCCCATTACTTAACATGTAAAATGTGATTTTTCGACGTGCAGCCTCTTATTCATTCGGAGATTAAAATTAGAAGGAATTAATCTACGACCTTCGGAGTTGAACCATTTTGAAGAAAAATTTATAAAGTTTCTTATTCTGTTCATCTTTTTTCGCCCACAGTTCGAAGTATTCCATGTTAAACGTTTAATTTACGTATTTTATGCAAATCTTGCCATTTTAACAGAATGTTGCCATAGCGACTCATTATATTGTTAAACCTCAAAATCCGATTATTATATCAATCCTTACGGGAATATAAATGCACTTTGAATGCTTTAAAACGAGAGGGGGGGAGGAAGAGGAAAGGGAGAGGGGAGAATGAGAGAGATGGAGGAAGGCAACAATATAAACAATTAAAGATAGCCTGTATTATTGATAGGCGTTTCTACTATTTCTCTTACTACGTTTTAGTAATATTTTTGTCTACCGTTGTATTCTACATAGCAAACCGCTTTTAAACAACATAAGTAATGCACATAATTAGACTTAGATTGAATATATTCTATGGTTTCACTATTTCCGGGTATTTCTTAGCATAGTTTAAGTGCTGATGCATTAACAACAGAACAACAGGAAACTGTTAATCCAGTTGAATACTTGAATTCAATTAAAACAGTAAGCATCCCTGCACATCGATTAACACTAAAGCGTGGAATGATGGTTATTCTGTTAAGAAATCTTTCTACTGAACATGGGCTATGTAACGGCTCTAAACTTATTGTTGAAGATATGGTTGGCACAAGACTTCTTAAAATAAAAGTATGCCAAACGGATGAAATTTATTTTATTCCCCGTATAACACTACAACCAACCGATACTGATTTTCCATTCGAGTGGCAGAGACGTCAATTTCCCATTAAACCAGCTTTTGGGCTCACAATAAATAAAGCACAAGGACAAACTTTAGAAGCAGTTGGTGTTTTTCTGAAAGAAACTGTTTTCTCTCATGGACAATTGTATGTAGCTGCATCGAGAGTTAAAAATCTACAAAACCTTCGATTTGCCGTGCCCAATTACCCACATACAACAACATTAAATGTTATTTATAGAGAAGCTTTAGCTTAAAAGTTAAATTTATATCATTGATATTTATAATGCCATATATGATACTAATAAATAAATGTTTTTGTTATATATGGAAAATTTGAATATTAAAAAAGAAATGGTTATAATATTTTATACATTCCGTGTTTTTTTATAAAATTGCTGGCGAAGCTGCAATGGGCTACTAGTGTATACTATCTTGTAAGACCAATTCATTTGTAGAACGGATAGATAAGATTCTGTGTTGCGGTTTTGCTGCCCAAGTAGCTGATCCTAATAAAGTTCGATTTTTATGAAAGTTTGTTTATTTTGAACCTGGATACTTTGAAGTCATAATTTTTTGGTCCCTTGAACTTCGAAATAACGAGGTTTTACTGTATATTGAATAGGATCAGTGATAGACAACAGCCCTGTCTTACTCCGCTAGTGTTTGCATTCTCCAACCTGACCTTTACAACTTGATTCACATACAGATTCCTGATCAGTCTCTGGCCTTTCCAGTGTACACCTATATCCTTTAATATCCTCATCAGCAGTACCCAATTTATTCTGTCAAAGGCCTTCTGTCAGGCAACGAAACATACACAGCAATCTTGGCTGTACTCTATTGCCCTTTCTGATATGATTCTCACTATACCAATAGCATCTCTTGTTCCTCGTCCTTTTCTTAAGCTGAATTGATCATCCCCTAGCATTTCTTCTGTCTTTCTCTAGCCTTTTATTAAGAATCCTCATGATGATCTTCGAAGTGTGTGACATTAGGCTTATCGTTCTGTAGTCTTTACACTGCATTGCCTTTGGCTTCTTCTTTAGAGAGATCATTGTTACATCTAAGAAATCCTGAGGCCACTCTCCCGAGTCGTAAATCTTGTTAATTAATTTCGTAATCACTTTTAGTCCTTCCGATCCCATGACTTTAAGTACCTCTGCCAGTATTCTTCCCATACCTGTGCTACATCCTTTGGTTCTGCAATTATTTTTCCATCTGTATTAATAATTCCTTTACCACGAATCCCATTAGGCTTCTTATCTTCTAAGTCCAGGGCCCTAGCGTACATCATATCTTACCATTTTAACTTCTCTGTTGTATTTCCTCACATTTTTCTTTTATCCAATTTTCCCTAGCTTTATCTGTTACCCTTCTCAACTCATTGTTTATGCATCTATAGTTGGCTCTACCTTCTTCACTCCTAACGTTTTTCCATTTTCTTCTCTCATCCATTTTCTCCAGCATTAGTGATCCATGGTTTTCTGATTTTCTTCTCTTGTTTTCCAATCTCTATATTCAAGGTATCTTTGATATTGTTTTTAATTTCCTCCCATTCTGTATCAACAGTCTTCAGTTTTTTTCTAAATTTCTAAGGCGATCTTCCAACTTCGTGCTGAATGCATCTTTCTTTTCTTTTAGTTTTTCTAGGTCCCAAGTCTCTCTTTCCTTTTATATCACCTTTTAAATACAATATTGATAGTCACCTCTTATTATTTAGCAGTAGGTCATTCGGAGTACTTCCTCTTTTATCTGCTGCTTCCTTAGTCTAATAATTCAAGCAGCTGAAAGTCAATAGATGTAGTTATGAAGTCTTGATGGATATTTTTAAAGAGTAGATTGAGTAGTCTTTTTTATGAAACTGAGTGAGATAGTTTGAGTGAATTGTATTTCTTTTATGTTGATTGTGGCTGGTAATTTCTCATCGAAAAAATGAAGTATAAAAGTTTAGGAAGATATTGAGTTTTTATGTAGTTAAGATTCATGTGACCTTTTTAATGTTACAGCTGCGACCTAATATGGCAGCTCCAGCACCTCCGTCTTCTGGAGAAGGGCGGAAAGATGGTAGCAGCAAACGTGGCAGCAAGGAACAGAGTCCCCTTGACCATCGGGGGAATGATTCTGTAATTGGAGGGAGCATAGGAGATTCCGAGAAGAAGTCAAGTCGTAAGGGTGATAGTTCTTCATCGAGGGAATCAAAGAGTTTGAGCTCACGATCACCTTGCTTAACTGGTGTCATATATCCCCTTATTTCAGAGGTAAGTACAACTTTTTAATTTTTTCAGAGCAGTGAATATTTTAGCTTTAAATGAAGAAGGAAAAGAATCACTTGGTAAAAATTTCAATTTATTTTTATTTATAATAAAGTGGAATTTTTACCAAGTGATTCTTCTCCATCTTATTTACAATGGAGTTCCACAAAGTTAAGGTTTCATCCATTGATTTTATTTTAGCCTTGCTTCATTTTTTATTTCTTCAGTATATCCCATTTACACATCTTTTGATGTACGCTTCAAGTTACTGTTTTTTGTAAGGGTATACATAGTGGCAAATGAGGAAAACAAATAAGAAACCTTGCTCCTTATTCATGCTTGCATTTAAATACAGGCAGCTTCTGCTTAATGAACAGGTTATGTTTCTTAAGAAGCATTCAATTAGCGGATGTTCGATAAACTGACAATGGAAACACATGTAATAGATGAGGTTGCTTTCCCAGACATCAAAATTCATATACAAAACGACTGTTTTAATCTATTTTAACCATAAAAACATAGTCTTATATCAACTGTTATATATATAAATATTATTTTCTTGCGTAGCTATTTGCTACTTTTCTTGCGCCGTCACCACATCAGAACGAGAAACGGTCACGTACGGGTGAATCACGAAAGAAAAAGTCTGATATCTGTTTACACACCAGCTTACTAAAGATGTTCACGATTTTATAAATTAAATTTCACGCTGAATCCAATTATGCGTGTATAAGTTTTCTAAAAATATAGGTGGCGCTGATATAGATCAAGGCGGAATTTTGAATATGGTACTTCACCTGGTTACGGTACAGTAGCTTTTTAGACGTTCGATATTCCAGACAGTCCGATCGCCACGAACACGTGTCAGCACTTTATAGGTTTGATATTCCAGAAGTTCGATCAGCGGATGTTTGATCAGTGAGTGTTGCCTGTATACATCAGATGTAGGTGCTCATGGCACTGCATATATTTAAATACTAGCTGAAAGTACCCTGCGATGCTCGGGTTATGCCAGACGTCTTTGGCGAATAAAATTATGTATTTTATGGTAATACAATCATTTCACCTTTTGCACATTTTTTACCAAAGGATGAAGGCATTATAAATTAGAAAAATATGTTTTAATATTTATTTCAAAGCTTGCTTGTAAACAATATTTGTTTTTTCTTCATTAGCATAAACAAACAAATATTTGCTTGATCCAGCACGTGAACATGCAACATAGAGTTGGCCATGAGAAAAACATTGATTTTCCAAATTAAAGCTAGCCACCTTTAAAGAAAACAATACTTTCTCTATACTACGTATATTGGAGAAAGTAAAAACTAATTCTGAGATATCTCTGATACCTATGAATTGGGCCGTAAGGGTCCATGGAGGTCCGGAGAGAACGTGAGCATATGTGAGAGTAATAGGATTTCGAGTTTAACAATGTAATTGGTTGGCAAGGCAACTTCACGTTAAAAATGCTAAATTTTGTCAAAATATATTAAAACGTTAATTTCGAAAGATTTAGATTCAAAAGTGGTAAAAGACGATAAGAATAAGAAACTGCATTTATTTTTCTTTAATACGGTCCAAGTCCAAAAATCGTAGGTCAAATATGTGAATTTTAATAAGCAAAATAAAATAAGGTTGCAGGTCGAAATATCGATTTTTCCATGTTATCTTATGAGGAATGGAAATCATTCTCGGGAATCGAACCCAGGTCGATTTTGGAAATTTTTTTTTTGTAAATGGCTTTTACTTTAAGAACCGAACATTTCTACCAAATGTCAATCTTCTAGCTACTCGGAAAGTTTGTTAAAAATAGCATTACTGAGTTCTGATTTCTCACCGACGACGATGACGACGAAGTCAATTTTATATGTTAGATATGCTGAGTGCTGAGTCTGCTTATTTGAATTCATAGGCTCATGATATCGCCCAAAGTCTGTGGAATGATATGATGTAAACATATAATATGTAAGTCTCTCAACTAAATCGGCTATGAGAAAGTGGCATGAATTTGAATGCTGTGCAAAGGGGTTAAGGAGAGGCCAAATGCATTTTAACATGCTTGCAATGAAGACTCCATGGCTTTCGGGTTTTTCTTTAAACAGTTGCGCCTCTAGCTTCTCTGAAGTACCACCCTTGGAGGTCATTTACCCCTCAATTGGAACTCATTGCAAGACATAGCTGTTGTATGAGGTTTCTTGCTCCTTGTTGGTTATGTTGAATCACTGCTTGCATATGTTTGGGTCTTTTCATTTTTAATCATCTCACGTTTTGAAAATTGGAGTGTCTAAGATTTACCATTGGTACATGCATAAATTGCTTCTTGTGACTGTAAAATATTTCAGAATATTTTTTACAGGTCTGCCTGAGTGAGTACAATATAACACATAATATTTCACAATCTTTGCCTAATAAAGTTCCAGGATGTCATTTTCTAAAGAGTTATCTAGTTACCGTATTTTTCTGTATATAAGACGTACTTTTTTGTATTGAGAACACATCCTCAAATCACACTGCATCTCATACAACAGAGGTTCAGATGCCGGAGAGATATTTTAATTAAATTTAGTATCAGTATATATAAATTCTTAAGTGTCTGTCTGTCACATTACTTTTGGACATTTCACAATGGAATTAAGAGCTGAAAATTTCAAAACCATTAAACCCCCATGAGGTGGCTCCTAGAAAAATCAAACATCCCAGAAAAAGTCCTGGGTTCGACTCCAGGAGATAAATTTATTTTCCCATAAGTTTACACGTAATTTTTGATTTTTCAGAGTACAAGGTTTTTTCCCTTCCTTCATCAAAATACCCAAATATGGACCAATTTTCTTATTTTTTGCTTAATTTGATGGTCAAAACTGTGTACTATCTTATTCTTGTGATGTTTACATGTTACACGGTTGAAGTTTTCAGAATTACGCAATTTTTTTTCGAAATTTTGTGGATTTGTCATACTCTTTTCGGGTGTTGCCAATGTGACCATCATTGTTACCTCTGATTCAAACTCAGTGTGCACTTACACTAGTTTATATAATTCTCCTAAGGATGCCTTTGGTACAGAAAAAGATTTTCTATATCCAGTAATCTTTCTACTCAAGTTTAAAAACATTTTTCGATGTTTTTGTCATTTTCTATTTACACAAAAGTTAAGTGAACACATCTTTTTATTCATATTAAGATTTGAAATTATTTAATACATTTGTTCATTGCTTTTCGATTTAAAATTCCTAAAAAGTCCTTCAAAGTATGAAATATTTTTAAGCACGGTACAGTGCAAAGACCTCTACTTTCTTTTCCGATTACAAATTTATGCTAATGAGAAAACAATGTCAATTTATAAGGTAAATAACATTTTTGTTTTTAATCAAAATATATTTTTACTTTCTCCATATGTAGTAATGGGAAAGTATTGTGGTCACGAAAAAAATCGACTTCGAGATTTCAACGGAAATACACGTTTTGAGGTCTCTAGAACACGTTTAGACTATTTTCGGAATGATGTCTGTGTGTGTGTGCGTGTATGTGTGTGTGATTGTGGGTGCTCTAACTCAAAAAGTACTTGTCATATCAACACCAAATTTCATATATAACACTTTAGGGTGAGCACAAAGGACCGATTAGTTTTTAGACAATACCGGTTAACCGGAAGTCGAGGTTTATTCGAAACCCGATTCGGTTTTTGCGATATTTCTCCGATAATACGTCATTATTGTATACATTGACCATTACAAAAAATGTAGAAAATATAATTTCCTACATCTTTTATTTAAAACAATTTTTCATAGCAGTTATTGTTTAGGAATTATTTATAAATAATCGGTTTTTCGGTTTCCGTCAAATATCTCCTTAAAAACGTCGTAATTGGTCATCTTCATGAGGACCAAAGTTGTAGAGAATAATATTTCTTCCAAGTTTTGTTTGAAACAAATTTTTGTAGAATCATCCATTTCGGAGATACAGGCGACTCCCGAATCTCGTTGGGGATGCGTTCCTGAAAACGTGTTCGAATCTCGAATATTCGAGTGTCGAACGCCGTTTGTCCATATACTTGCATGTTATAATCGGGGGATACGTTCCCGCATCTCGGGAAAAAGTCTCCCCTCACGTTCTATAAAGATAGAATAACATTACTAATATGTTAATACAACAATGTTAAAATTATGACTAAATTATATAATAAATATTTAAAATGTATAACATTTTTTGCACTAAAAAGGAAAAAATAAATTTGTGTTTCGAACTTCAAAGACAGATGTATGCAATATGCTTTACAGACAGCCCGGTCCGGATCCTGCGAGTCGTTTGTTACAAACGACTCGCACGAGCTGGATGACATACCTTCGTACATCTGTCTATACAGGGCTGGCTTCAGACTTTTGGCAGCCCTGAGGCGGGAAGATTTTGGCCGCCCCCCCTCCCACCCTCATGTCCCGTAATGGTCAAGAATTCACACTTTTTTGAACCATTAATATCTAAAATTATCACAAAATATATAGGTATTTTAAAGAGTTTGTATGTTGCGCTGTAGTAGCTTCACTAAATCTGTTGAAATTCAACGGGAAATTCTGCTAGTTTATAATATAAAAATGATAATAATGCTAATTTTATATTTAAAAAATCCATTATTGTACGAGCGTCCATTAAACAACAATATTTGTAAGGCTGCCGCATATTTAAATTTACGGTGGATTCGTATTCACCCATTGGATCAAAACTGAATAAGAAGGAACAGACAGACAGAGGGAAGAAAATATAATCTTATTTTGCCAGTGAAAAATTGAATATAAATCTCGTGTAAGTTAATGATGCTATGAACATATTTAATATCCAGTAGAAAAAATATATCAAATTACAAAATTGCATACTCTTACAGAAAAGGTTAATACATCGAGCCACATAATTAGGTCGGAATATGTAAAACTCGTTTTAATAAAGACATAAAAATGAAAAGTTTTTAAATGCATACATAGGAAACTAATCGCTTAATTAAATAGAATGAAATGTAAGCACTGTGTTGAACTATTTCTCATAAGAAAATATCCGCTAGTGTTTAAATGTGAAATGCAATTTAGGCATTTTTTGGAGTCGACTTGAATCGAGTGCGACAGTGCAATCCAACAATGCAAATCGCAGTGGGGACATCACGTTAAAATGAGATGAAACAAAAAACTACTATAGACGTCAGATTTAAGCCATTCCGAATTAGAGACGCTAGGAATAAGGCACTTGATTGAAGTTTCTGTAGGAAATGTGCGTCGCACGTTTGTCATTTCTATCATTTTAACAAAGTTAAAGAGAAACAATATACTCATCGAGAATTCTTAAGTTATGGTCATAGGCACAGCAACTAATAGTAATATCCACAAAAACAAAATGTTATTCACTATTTTGATATCTTAGATTGATCTGAAAATTTGAAATTTTCTCACTTATTTAATTATACCTATCTTCGTGAAAATCCTTACAGGAGAAAAGTACTAGCTACTGTGAGTACTGGAGAAGAGATTTATAGAATTTATCGTACAATAATGGAAAGATACTAAATACAAGTAATGATTATTATCTAAGGGCTAGATAAAAGAAAATAATCCAACAAGAAAATTATAATAAGTTAAAAATTTTAATTTTACTATCAACCGTACTTAATTTGAAGAATCAAGAAATAGTAACATTATTAATTCCGACTATAACATAACTACGCAACTATAGGAATTCACTTTCGATATAAGAATTATATAAAAATTAGACTCACACCTTCTCCCTTTGTTTTGGCAAACCAAAAAGTAAAGCAATGAAAAGGTGTAATTTAGTAGGGGTAGAATGGAGGAGAATTCATGGGAGTTGCTCTGAAGCTGAGAACAGCGATAGTTATATTCAGTAAGGTCTTTCCAGTTATAGATGCCGGTAGGGTTTCCTCACAACAAAGGGTTTAGCGAATAGCGGGGTGGGAAATTTATCCGAAAAACGATCATCCTAAATATTAGGGTTTATTTTTTCAACTTTTGAGATTTTTACTTGAATGACTGATTTGGACTTGCAAGTTATTATAGGAATCATCAATAACATAGGGGCCATTATGACAAGGCGAAAATGCCTACATCGACTAATATTAATAATATTAATTATTCCGAGAAATGTCACAATACACCGAAAAATAATTGAAGTAAATCTCTCGAAATAAATCAGATTACAAAAAGAAGTTTAATATAAACAATAGCAATTCATTAAATTCAAACTATCCTCTCCAGTGGAAGACGATGTACTGACAATGTTGTGAGTGAAGATGTCCCACGTAGTGATGAGAAGATCTGGATCGTTAGGATATCCTTCTACCAAAATTAAAAGTTTCTCTCACAAAAACTCCAAAAGCGAAACCAAAGAAATTAAAAACAAATAATTAAAATATTTCACGAGTTAAAATACTAACTAGTCCTATTAATTTTTACCAAAATACACTGTTACTGCAAAAATACGACACGACTCGCTCTCTCTGCGATGTTACTTCTTCCACAAGAAAATCTGAGGGTCTTGAAGTAATTTCTTTTTCGAGAAATTTTAAGAGAAAAAGGAGAGAGGATGAAGAGACCAATGTGTAAAACACGTGTAAGAAAGTTTTCTTGGGAACGTCGCGACGTTTGCCGACGCGTCGGTAAGATTTCTTTCTAGTCACCCGTAAGGTCATAAAATCTAAAACCTTCAAAAAGAAAGAAAGACCGCCAGCAGTAGCATTTATGATCTTCGCATACGTGTCCTCCCATTCAGAAGAAAGGCGCATGCGGGTGGTCATGGAATTTCCATACAGAAATAAGCCGTCAAAGACGGTACAGCGGTTCCTGTCCTCCAATTATTCTTTTCCTTTAGAAACATCCGATAGAGTGCTTTAAAATATTTTCTCAACTCACGTGCAAATCGTGCCGTTTCCTGGATTCTCAGAGAGTGGAAAGGGGAAAATTCTGTCTTCATAATATAAATAAGAGGGAAACAGAATCGCTGGAATCAGGGATGTCGCATGTCCTTTTAGGTCAAATATGCCGATGGGACCAATGTGGAAAATCCCCCCCCCCCTCACGTTCTTGAAAACATCTCTTTTTTCCTTCACCCTCTGAGACAAAGGATACGGAAAGCTTGTAAAAACTACCTCGCGGATCCGACCCGCACATGTTGCCTTTGTTTTGCTATATACGTCCCTCCATTTTTCGCAAATATGTCTCTATGAGCTGGGTGGCTGCTCCTGCTGTAAGACCGAAGTTGGGAGAGGGAGGGGCGTCATTGTGACCACAAACGGCATCAGGCCGCCCCCCTTGAGCGTGCGCCCTGAGGCGATTGCCTCACTTGCTTACCATCTGAAGCCGGTGCTGTGTGTACACATACAACTATTTATCGCAGCGAAATTAATATAAAAGTTATTATAAAAGCACAAAATAACTTAAAAATAAAGAAACAAAATTAAAAATATTTTCATACCTTAAATCTTTTTCAACTGCGCTTAATGGACTTGGTTTATTAATTGAGAAGTTGGAAGATTTTAGTTGGAAGAAGAGGAGCTATTGGGTGGGGAACTGGATGGGCTATTGACTGGGGAATTGGACGGGCTAGTCCTTGCAACAGATGTTGAAGCAGTTTCTGCTGGCTGTGGTCTTTCAACCTTCTGAAAGAACTTATACAGCTTCGGTTGAATTTAGCCTTCTTCTTTTGTTCATAAAGGACCCTGTAGCAGGCTACGTTCTTAAGAAAAGCACTTTGCACCAATGAGTTCCTCTCAGTATTAGGATCTTTTTCATCAGTCAAGTTTATGAAATTATCCAGACTCCGGAAGATCTCACTAAGGTCTTTTAAAGACACGTCCATAGGTTTAGTTGGAGAAACCATAATATCGTCTTCACCATCTTCCTTGGTCTCTATGGATTGTTGCAATTCGATGAGGTCTTTATTGGTCAACTCCTGCTGTTGTTATCAAATTACGTGAATTTATCACATCTTCTAGAATTTTCTCCTTCTGTTTCACATAAGTGCTAATAGTTGAACGACACATTCCCAACGATCGTGCGATTTCAGCTTGGCTTTCACCTTTCTCAACACGCATTAAAATTTCTAATTTCAATTCATAACTATGAATCTTATGACCTCTTTTATTTGATTCCCTTACATTATCACTATTACATTTCCTTTTAGATGCCATGTCAAGTGATAAATTTATAAATAAATCAATAAAATAAATAAATTTAAATAAAAGATTAACAGAAAAAAGAGTGAAATCAGCACAAATTCAAACAATAGAGCAGATATAACTATGTCTACACCAAAACTAAACCTCGCGTTTGGTCAGAACCAATAACTACACGAAGTTTATTTCGTGTATATTATCGATCAGCGGGATCGAAATCTCGAATTAATCGAGACTCGAACAATCGAGACTCGGGAGTCGCCTGTATTTTGCTTTTCCTTAATACCAGTATACAGCGCCACCACCATGTAGCGGTGAATTCTGTAAACATATTCAAAATATACGTAATTTACGGCAATAAGGACGACTGTATTCTTTTACGATACGAAATAATAATTTTGCCTCATAATGCTATTCATAATAATTTAAATATCTATACCCCAATTATGGAGAAAGTCGTATTGGCCACATCAGATTTTAAAATTTAGTAATAGATACTTTTAAAGCTGTAATTACGTAAAATTGTGTTGTTTTTAAGACTTTTATGCAATATTTCTATAATGAACATCTGCTTTATGAAAAAATATTTTTTAAACCTGAAGTATGATGCAATTTTAGGAGTGCACCTTATGTAAGGGAGCATCTTGTACACCACAAATGTGGTATATTGTCTACAGCTGTTGTATTGTCCACCATGCTGCCATTTTAGAACCTAAGAAGCTACATGGGAATGTATTTGTTTAGAAAATATGGTGAACCTTCTGAAGTAACCATAGAAAAGGGATGGCAAATACGTGGCGTGTGTGCCAGAAGTGGCATGTTTGTGATTTTATTTGGCATGTGTAAGCTTGTATTTTCTATGTAAAATATGAAGCTTCTTAAAGAAGGAGTAAACTAGTGCCACACTATTAAAAGTTCAAATGATTCACATTACTTTCTTGGCACACAAGACAAAAATCATTTGCCATTCCTGCCAGAGAAAGTCAAAATATGTTTCGTTATCTTGGAGTGCAGTGAGAATACATGATCTTCATTCTACCTAATAATTACATATCACCCATGGATAAATGGAGTTACAATATGTTTATAATCAATGAGTCTATTGAATGTACACCTTCACCTATTGATAGATACTGATATCTTCTCAAAAATATTTATGGCAAAGCTTTCAAAATGCATGATGACTTCTTATTTGATCTGAACATTGGTTATAGCTATCAGTTGGTTAAAAAAAGATGTTCCTGGAAAATATTTTATCAAGAGATATTCAAATAAACAATACTTAAGTTCCCATTAACTTCCATATCATCTTTGATGCATTCTTACATAAGTTTTACAGATTTTGAGCTTTAAATTTTATCAGGCAATGATTTTTTGTGTCTCATATTTTTTCAGCTCCAAAGAAAGCAAAATTACAGAGGCAGAGGTACGGGCACTGGAAGTGCAGGTAACAGGGTTGGTGATCAAGAGGCATCATCTTCCTCTCATCACCATCACTCAAATCATCACCATCACCACCACAGTAGTGGTAGTTCTGGAAGTGTCAATCGGCCAGATCCCATGGAAGAGCTCAAGAATGCATTTGAAATGGCCGAACGATCTTCACCTGGAATCAGCGACTTATTCGTGAGGGAGGTTGTGTCCAAGCTTATTCCATCGGTCACCGAAAATCATCTCAAAATTGCTATGGAGAAGATTACAAGGTCAGTTGACATTTCATTTATTAAGCAGAATGATTCAGCCTTATTACTATGAAAAGTTATTTAAAGTTAGACAAACATTTCATTTGGCTCGCATAAATTGAAATTCTGTTAATGGCTGCTCAAAATCTAAAAAGTTATTTTATGTAATGTAAAAAATTCATGAAATAATTTTTCTTTATAAAAAAATTGTTATTGGAGAGTTTTTATAATTATGTGTGGTATAAATGCAAAATTGTTCTAATAAAAGAGATTGTTTTTTCAGACAAATTATGAGGGTGGATAAAATGATATTCTGGAGAAACTGCTGAATACTTAAGAAACAGGCATAAGTCATAAACTCTTTTAAAATATCATTGTGAAAATTGTATACGTTAGTGTAGTCTTTCATGTTAGGCAAAACTCATTGCATGAAATAATATTTTTGTTATCCCTTTTTTCAAATATTCATTTTCACATCCTGCTCCATTTTAATTGTAAATCAGGGTACATTTTAATACGTTTTTTCCTGTCATGAATTTTGTAAATTCTTAGTTCAATTGCACCACAAAACATGTCACCAAATATTTCTCAAATTTAGTTTGGGGTGACTTATTGAAGAAACCACGTCATTCATAAATTTAAAACATTCAGATATGTCAAAATCTTCTTTTAATGAATGGAACTTATATTAAAAGCTTTTGTTTTTGTCTTAACCCTTCAGGGCGGTTCGACGTACCTGTATATGTCCAACCCTGCTTACCGCTGTGGCGGTTGTACATAAAGATATGTATAGTTTTCACTAGGATGTTTAGTATTTTTTCATAAATTTTGATGGTATTCTGTTGAATAGTCTTAAAGAAAAAAATACTTTCCGATATCCATGCATACTTAACACTAGAATGGCTGCTGGCACATTTTTATGCCACTTGAAGTTTTAAACACTCGCCGTACTCGTACCAATAGCCCTAGCTGATGCGGCTTTGTGACTTTTCATCTTTTGGGACGATCTTTGATTTCTAAAAAATTTACCCTCCCACCCCTACTGGATGTCGTTACACATATGGTGACACCCTTGAACGGCTGATGGCACATTTTTATGCCACACTATAAAAATCGTCACAAATAGGCTTTGATGTGCTTTGTCTGTTGCTCTCAGTTGTTTATTAGCCTCCCGCACCTCCTCCCCTCCACTCGCCTCTCCACTCACTCCCTCCACTCTGCCCCATCCTGCGCCGTTCGTGGCTAGTCACTGCGTGTCTCGACTAGTCTGCGTGTCAGCCAGCAGCTGAGTACTGTTGCATGTATTGCGCTGTTTCGGAGCTTATAAAGTATCGAGTATGGCACGAAGGCGCGGATCGACACCTGAACAGTTACTTCAGGAACTCCAAAACTTAACAGAGAACCAATCAGATATATCCAATGGTGAGAACATCACTGATTCCAGTGATGACGAGTATCATCCCATTGTGTGCAGCAGTAGCTCCTCTGACAAGGAGAGGCTACGGAGTGTAACTCTCAGATTTGATTCATCTTCTACCAGTGGAAAGTTTAGGTCAAAAAAAAAATACCATTTCGGTATTAGGGGCCAACGCCTTTTAGTTTAAGAGAAATAATTAATTAAAAAGTACAAAAATGGGCCTATCTTAATAAATCCTAGTAACTTCGCTATTACGTTCACTAGCGACCGTAGCCTAGGGGATAACGAGTAGGCATGGTCTCAAGGTTCGAGACCAGCGTTGTTCAACTTTTTTTCTCGTGTAAAATTTCATTTTTCGTGTTAGTTTTTCTCCATTTTTCGGAAAATACTTATTCACCACAATTTTTATTTTTTCACGCAGGATAATCGTTTTTAATCAATAGACCACTATTTTCCCCCATTTTTCAGAAAATGTTTTGTACACTACTATTTGTGTATTTTATTCCCAACTTACTACCTCAAGAAAATTAGCCGCGTCTGTCCATCACTACATTGACATTCTCCGTAGACATTGGCGTATTCTTTAAGCTGTGATATTCCGCCGTAATTGCACTTCCACCCTTTACATCTAGTTTGCGTTTCCCACGCATTCCTTTGGAGATGGTAATCGTCGAAAAAAACGATAATATAAATATTCATGGCAATAGGGGCAGCATATAAATAGCTGCGAGCGGCGCGAATTATTTCTTAATGTAAATGAAGTTTCGTTCACAGACGAAATTAAAATAAATCGCTGCAGCTGTGGCAAGCGTTCATTTATATGTTGCTCCTGGTGCCATGAATATTTATGTTTTCCGTGTTTCTTCGACGATTATCATCCAAAGGAATGCGCTGGAAATTCATACTAATTTTGAAAGGTGAAGGGTGTCAACCCAGCAACGGGCAGACAGAACGAGGAGCTTGCAGAAATTATTCTTCGTGGTCATGCCTTCCGATGCTATATGCCTGTACCATAATAACTAATAAGATGGGTTACTTTATTATTATCCGCAAATATATTCTTTATCTTTAGCTCCCACGGTAATCTTCTTCATGCAGGAAAAATGATTAAAACTTACAATAATAAATTCACGGGATTTTTGAGGGTGTAAGTTGGGAATAAAATACACATATAGCGGTGAGTAAATATTTTATGAAAAATGGGGGAAAATGGTGGTTTAGTGATTAAAAACAATTATCCTGCGTGAAAAAATAAAAATTGCGGTGAATAAGTATTTTCCAAAAAAATGGAGAAAAACTAACACGAACAATGAAATTTTACACGAGAAAAAAAGTTGAACAACGCTGGTCTCGAACCCCGAGACCATGCTTACTCGTTATCCCCTAGGCTACGGTCGATAGTGAACGTAATAGCGAAGTTACTAGGATTTATTAAGATAGGCCCATTTTTGTACTTTTTAATTAATTATTTCTCTTAAACTAAAAGGCGTTGGCCCCTAATTCCGAAATGGTATTTTTTTTGACCTAAACTTGATCTAAACTTTCCACTGGTAGAAGATGAATCAAATCTGAGAGTTACACTCCGTAGCCTCTCCTTGTGAGTCGGATGGTACGAATGATGGTGATACTCAAGAGGAAATGGAACACCTGTGACAATTTCTTTACGTCCCTCAGTCTTGCCAAGAACCTGAAAAAGAAACAAACTGGCATGGTTGGCACCATGAACTGCGCCAGAAGAGAGGCGCCCTCTGATGTGAAGAATGCCCAAGAGCCTTTGTACAGCACACAAGTGTTGAAAAAGGGTGATGCCACTATGACAGTATACCAGGGAAAAGTGAATAAGAATGTCATTTTATTGAGTACTATGCATTCTGACGTACAGCTGGACTCAAGTAATAAGAAGAAGCCAAATACCATGAAGTTCTACGATGAAACGAAGCTTGGAGTAGATGTGCTTGATCAGATGGCATGGAAATACTCGGTAAAGGCTGCACCCTGACGATGGCCTGTACATACCTTTTACAATGTGCTAGATCTTGCAGCAATCAATGCCTGGATACTTTACAAGACTGTCTGCAATGTGAAAATATCCAGGAGGGACTTCATCCTAAAACTGGGAAAAGAACTAGCTCAGGAAAATACAGAAAGCAGGGACAAGACCAAAAGAAATGCTGAAGACTTACCAGATGTGCTCGCAGTCGACAGCACCCTTCGTCGTTGCCAAGTGAGGAAAGCCTGTAATCAAGGAAGAAGTCCAAATCTGTGCAACTTTTGCAAGAAGGTCGTGCGCAAGAAATGCATTGGAAGAAAATCTTTCACTTCCATGGACTGAGTAAATAATGAAAGCACTGCGGCATAGTTGATTTCCTGAATAAATCTGACTAGATTATCTTTAATTTTCAAGTATAATTTCTTTTTCAGTAAAGATTGCGTGTAAGAAAGAGAAAAGAGACAGTTCAATTTTATCTTTAGTCGTATCAAACAATAATACAATGAAAACCAAAATAGTACTTACCAATGAGTACGATCGATTTGTTTGATGTTTTATTCATTGTTTTTTTAAATATTGTTTGTGACTGTACGTTCAATTTTATACTGCCGATTTGCAATAAGACATTTTAATTTTTAACTGCATGTAGAAATATAGTTGTGAAAACCAAAGAGTGAAATCGCTTTGTTTTATCTTCTGTTCATTGTTCCATTATATTTTGGTATGAGACTGTACTTCATATTTCAATGCTCATTTGTGAATAAAACATTTGCAGCATAGATTCTGCACTCCTTTCTCAATTTCAGTCGATTCCCACAATAAAACTCGAGTTTTATGGCCAAATACCGAACTAAGAGCACAGTGGCATATTTTTGTGCCAGCCGGCCATTCAAGGGTGTGCGCTAAGTCCGGCCGTTCTAGTGTTAATACAATAGTGAAATTTAAATACCACCCTACAGAAGTTAGTGGGTATTTAATTGCCGGCTTGAGGGGTTAATGACGAATGTGTGTCATTGATTACCTGTCAGCTCAATTTCACCAGTAATTGAAATGTCTTAATTTCTTATATTTTCTACATAATTCACAGGGATATCGCATAAGACGTCTAATGGGGTAGCAGTTGGAGTAGTAGAAACTTTATAAATGGCTAGCTGTCCTGCCTTCCTCTTGTCTGTGTCATTTAAAGTGATGGCTTTTGAATGAGGTAAAGATACTGTGATTGTTTCATTCAGGAAATGTGAAGAGTTATTTTGGAGAAATGACGATGGTTAAGAGTGACCTCCCTGCCTTAATTCTAAGGTCTGATGCAAATGATTAGGTAACTGTTGTATTTAAATGACTTCAAACAAGAGGAGACAAGATCGGTTTGCAAGAATGAAAAAGGGGATTTGTACGCATCCCAAGTTCCTGATTCAGCTCGCTCTTTTCCCTCATCATCAGCAGCTGTACTCTGATCATAAAATTGATGGAAATTGTATTTTACTTCCCAATTGTTAACAGCTTTATCCTTCTGCTTCCTCACACATCCTATAATGGTTGTAATTTGTAAATAGTGTACATCGATATCATAAGAATGCAAATGTTTATTTCTCTCAAATTAAAAAAAGCACCCAAATGTTTAACCTATTTTCTTTTCCCTGCATAATATTTTCCCTAAATTGTTTAAATTTTTCCTCACCATCCTGTTATCCAAGGAATGTATTTTTTTATGGTATGTTAGCATGTACATAAATCTATAAATGAAAAAAGAATTGAGGTGTGGAGGACTATGTTGCAGGTGTGAGTCATACCCTGCTGAAGGGTTGATTATTTTCCCTCTACCTCCATCTGTCTAATCTTTTAAAATATGTTGCCTTGAAAAGGCTGCACTATGATGATAATAGTATTAAGTGTCCCTTAAGAAATGGACTTTATTTTATTGCCTTTGAGAAATGCGTTATACACCCACAAAAAGATTTTGAGCCTCAAAAGTTTTAATCTGTGTGGGTCGGGGGTATAATCAAAGATAGCCCCCTGACGTACTTGTTTAAGAATCAGACAGTGAGTCATTAACCACCGCACTATTTGCGGATGTAGTTGCAGTACAAAAGTATGTTTTGGAGCTATGTTTTAATTGTTTCAAAGTTTAGCTCTGACCTCTTGGGTATTTGCCATTTGTCAGTTCAACATTAACAGTGAATGGATTTGAAACGAGTATAAGTGGCAGACTTTTGATGGCTGTGTACCTGGAAAGCTTGAATGTTTGATTGTGAGGTGCCTGTTGAGGAAATGGCCGTTGATGTCAGGGAATCATGGTTTATTGTTTTCATATGCTTTACTACCCAGCAGAAAGAAATAGCTGGTGACTGTGGAATGAGTGACGAAAAAAGTCACAGAATGCATCCTTTGTTCAGAGTAGAATGACAAAAATATAAGGATGATTAGTGTTGAAGGTAGTCATCCAATAAGTTTATTGTATCGTGAACTGTTGTTTTTTTGGTTGAAGAAATAAACTGTACAGTAAATGAAGGAAAGATGAAGGAGTTACTGTTATTCTGTTCAAAAAACCATCCACTTTTGTGCTTTCTATTATGCTCACCAAAATGCTGAAACGTGAACTCTTTTGAACTCATCCTTTGAGAACTTGTGGCTACTGTCCAATTGCAGATTTCTATTCATGGGAGACAATCGAATTAAAACACTTCCCAGTATTACGAGAGGAGAGAGAGAGACACAACTGTGTATGTGCCTATTGTATGTGTTGAGAATACTTTTCATTTGTTCTTCTGTCTCTATTGCTCACTTAACCCGCTGTTAACTATAATGGTATGTTACATAATATCGTAATAATCCATTCCCAACTGTTGTTTCTCTTTATATATGATTCCCAGCAAAAGTGCCAATATGTATATATGAGTAAGTACATTCTTATAAATATAAATACATATATTTTTTCGTGGAAAACCTTAATGAGGGGGTTATCCAGGAATATATTGTTGAGCAGAGCTAATGGATTTATTTGCCTCCTAGAAATTCCTACAGGAATAGTGAAAAATGCATTAACTATGTTCTATATCATTATGTGGAGGAACTAAAAGTAGTATAACAGCAAACAATAGTTAACATTATCTACTCTTAAAAAGTTGTATTTTCTGGCTGTTTGTAATTTTGAATTATTAAGCCAACGCAATGAAGGAATAGTTGCAAACTGCTGTGATAAAAATTAAACCTTCCTGTGGCCACATCTAATTAGTTTTAATTGCCCCTAATTAGATGCAGTGTTAAGCTCATCCCCTTATTTAAAAGTTACTGTTCCTGCAAAATGTATTCTACTTTTGCCCTGTGGGGATTCAGATTCTTCAATAACAGATGCCATTAATGCATGGGCTGGTTTGAAAAAAATGATTCAATACATGTTGAAATGCATGATGAACTAAATATGGTCATTGAATTTTTATTGTTTTGCATCTTTATCTTCATAGAAATCAGCCTGCTAATATCGAGGATTTTGCAGATTTTAAACAAATGTAAATAGGTGAAGTATACTTTGGGCAATGATTCAGTGTATTAGAGGTAAAATATGTAATATTTCAGAAAATGGGAGACCATGTTTATAGTGAGATCTGGTTGTACAGTATGTTCAAAATAAAAGGAAATTTGATTGACAAACTGATAATCTTGTTTTCCTTACTAATTTGTGTAAAAGCAGTATCTAATATTTCAGTTTTGAGGCTATAAAACGAATCCAGCCTGTGGCAAGTGATGCCTCCTTGCTATAAGTACTTTGAGGTGTCTGTAATTATTCTGATTTCTGCATTCTGATCGTGGCATTTCCTTCATCAAATGCAGTCATGTTATCTGTCATAAGGTACTGCATTGAAATCTATGAAGACTATGATACTGTGGATTGGTATAGTGTGGATGACATTTTATTATGTATATATTGTTATTGTAAGATCAAATTATGAAAATTTTTATAAAGCATTTGCTTTTAATTGAATAAGTCTATTAAATACTTCATCGATGAGGTGATGAATCAAATTACAAAATGACTCCCTATACGAAAGTGCAGATCACTGGAACTGCCCATAGAAAAATATTATCTGGGGAGATCACCTCCTTACTCGCCTCATCCCTTGGCACTACTTGGCGACCAGCATTCATTTTCAAATGTAACATTCAACACACCATACACTGCTTAATCTGATGATTGGATGTTCCCATTGAATAGAAACGAGAAAAAATACCAGTACTATGAATCAGCAGTTAAGTCTGTCAGTTAACATGCTACTATAAATTAATAGTTTAATATAGACTTTAAAATTCTTTCGTGTAAAAATATAAGCAATAGTGCTTAACTGATAAAATTCCAATAGCTTGGGATGTCTACTTCTTCTTTGTCCTTATCCCATTTATTTGCTAATAATTTTCCCTTCGTAAAAATTTGTAACTTTTCAGCAATTGAAAATTTCAAAAATTAGATACAAATTTCAGCGATAAGGACATCCTGGACATAATTTCTTGTCCTGTTAGAATGCTGGGTCTAATCGCAACTACAAAATTAGGAATATAGTTAACTGAAAAAGTGTAACTTTGTGTTAGACTATAATCATGATGTTATGTAAATAATAAGTAAAATTATGCCTCCAAATGTGGGTCTCCGGATGTCGAAGAGTTAATTGGTGCGGCTGAGGTAAACTAACTAGAAAGTAGTGGTGGTGAATGAAAAACTCCGACTGTGCTTTGTAAATATCAGCACGATAGTTAAATCTAGTGATTGCCAACTCCAGCGAAGACAGCAGCTATGGCAGAGATGGCAAATATGTGGCACGCAAAAGCTTATGTTTTCTATATAAAATATTGTTTCTTAGAGAAGAAATAAAGTAATGGCACATGAAAAAAATTCCGTTTCAAATTACTTTCTTGGCACGTGGCACAAAAATTATTGCCATCCCTGATCTATAGTGACAGAAAAATCTACCATCTAATACAAAAAAATGAAATTTCATCCAAATGTTCAAGTGATTGCCTAGAGCCCAACCTACAGCACACAAAAGGTTTTTGCGTGGCATGATGAAAAAGCAATTTGAAAAATTTAACACCCAAATTCATTCATTTTTAAGATTTTTATAGTAAAATTTTTAATATTGGAATGTTTACAATAAAAATTACATTTAGACTTAATTTTCACTTAAAAAGATCTGCAACTTGTAAAGCAGCCCACCGAAGGATTTGTAACCACCAATGTGGCCTGTCCTGTAGGAAAGGTTGGGTTCTTACGCAGAAGACATCTCCCACATGCATTACAATTACAGTAACAGCAACATAAATCAACTGAAGGACAACATTGATAAACAAAAGAGCTTTTCTAATGACAATTTGCCATTTTTAGGTGCGTTTCGCTTACAGCGTGAGTGCCTATTATCGTCGGTCGGTCCGTCTGTTCGTTCTCGGCTTCTACTGAACGGATTTTCATGAAATTTGATATTAAGGACTTTCAATAAAATATAATAAGAAAATCGCAAAAATGAATTACATGCCAATCAGGGGTACCACTTTACTGAGGACAAAAAATTAAATTTTCGTCATAACTCGTAAAGTATTGCTCATATCAAAATATTTTTCAAATAAACATTGTAGAACTGGTAAAGTAGAGTATTTCTTTCCCTATACATTTTTATCGTAGGAGTAGCCGTTATCGAGAAAATCAAACAAGAAAGTCTTATATCGAGTTGAACTTTGAAAATTTCTTGCATGGTTACTTCATTGTTGCTAACATAAACAATCTCCCAAACAAACGTTTAATTTCCTTACGTGTGCATGTAACATTATTAAATAGGAAGAAAATGGATTATTTATGATGAAGAAAAGAACTTTAAAACACAATTTCCCTTACGTACAGGTATATAATTTCTTTCTAATACTCCATTGCATGAAACGCGCCCATTTGTGATATGTTGTACACTTTCCTAACTTGTTTAGTAAATGTTAGTATTTATAGTCATCCCTTTGCTAAAGAAAGATGACAAACTGTGTAATTGTATCGAGAATTACTCAGTCAACTTACCTGATGCAATGTCTGATCTTTTCTTTTTTTGCAGAGCATACGAATTACCCAGCCAACATCAGAGAAAAAATAGTATGCATTGTCATAGGCGGTCTACTGTTTCATTTTTTGACATTTACCCATCCAATCGTAGCCCACATGGTGAGGGTTTCTTTCATTCCAAGGTAGTGGCCTGAGTGGTCTACACCCAAATGAAGACAAAGTGAGCCGAAGGCAATATCATTTCAAGTCCTAGCAATAAATCACAAAAAAATCGGAAATCAATCAACGTCCATTGATTTGTTTACGTTGCTATTACTGTAATTGTGGTGTGGGAGGCATCTTCTGCATGAGGGCTAAAGGTTGGAGTACCACTGACCTAGATAACTTGTTCTTAAAATTACATTTTGAGAAAATGGGTACAACTCTGACAGTAAGCCTCCAATGATAGTGTACAGAGTTGTGCCAAAAGATTAGCTTACTGTTGGGTTGAAGTTTCTGTTTTGGTTTCCTTTCTCCTAGCATGTTTGGTGGGTTGGGGTTGTGTTCTATCCACTATGATGGTTCTTCTACCATCCTGTCAATATCATGAGCACTGGAAACATTCTAATCTTACAGACCAAAATACAGAAAAATATTCTTGATGAAATTTCTTCTTCAGCTATGCACATTTCCCCTACTATATTCGATTATGTACCTGAATTTGTTATTTCATTTTACTGTTCTCACAAAACCTCCTTTATAGCAGTGGTTTCCAAACTGGAGTGCACCCCCCCTGGGGGGGATGCAGTGGACACACCAGGGGATAGGTGGTCAGAAAGGCAAAATGTAAAAAGAGAACACAAAAAGAGGTCATTGACCTAAAAAAAAAAGAGGACAGACATGGGTTTCTAAAAAAACTTGATAAAAAACATGCAAAAATTCGACATTTTTATTTCACAAGGATCAAAATCCACAATAAAATAAATTTCAATAATTAAATAATAACTAGTAGAAATGCCCGTTGAAATTCAACGGGGAAAATACAGGAATATTTGTATATTAAAGTCTTTTATATTACCCCAAAATCTCAATGAAAAGATTTAATCTACTACATAGAGAGCACCCATCACAAATGACGGAAAAGTTTTAAAGAAAATAAGATTAATTTTGTTTATTATGTTATATACAAATTATATAAACAATACATTATTTAAATCCAGCCATTTTTAAACGCATCTTTAAAATAATTTCCTTATACCACAACATCAGATGTTATGTTTTGTCATGCACTCGTGCCTTGCTTTAAAATTAAACATTCTTGCAGTTTTTTATATAAACATATTTTAATCAAAAATTTCTTTATACACACAATTGTCAATTTCAGATTTCTTCGCAACTACAGTAATTGAATCGAACGATTTGACTATTGATAGAGCAACATGGCTAAAAATAGGCTTAGTTAAATACAGCCGTATTTATCGAACGTTTGGCCTTGTGATTTATTGATTGTCATTGAAAAAGGCAATCGTATGGGGAACTGTCTTCGTTTGAAACAGAAGGGCAGATTTGTATCAGATGAATGTTGGATTCTCGGAATAAATACTGTATCCGAGTTTTCTGTACCGATCACCTTTGCTTTGATTACGTTTGTTTGTAATCGAGTTACAATAAGTCTTGTACCATTACATAGTCCTCTCAATAGCATTAGGTTTCTAAGGAGCATGACGACGGCTCCTACTTTTAGTTCATGAGGCATTCCGGTTGGAGTAAGGCTATTTAAGAATTCTTCCGGGAATGCAAGTTAATCAGAAGCATCATCACTTACAATACTACCCACACCTTTAAAGACCACGTCAGGTCCATCAATATGGTTAAGTACTTGATTATTGAGATCAACAGAGTCTTCGTTTGTTACGGTTAACATAGCTGAGTAAATGTCTTAACATAATTTTGAATGCATTTCGAAAACACGTATAGAAGAGCATTAACTTAATATTTTGATTAATATTAATAATATCACATAAAGTTTCCGATCCTATAATCATACATACTAATATACATAACTATTACGAATCAGTTTTACCCACCGAATGTATCGATTGAAATGATATGCCTCTTCATCCGTTTTTTACATCAAATAGAATGAAGTGACTTCTGTGAAGATCGATATGTAAAGCTGTCACCTGAAAAATGTTAGGCACACATTTCAAAGCTGTTGTGCATAGTGATGGGCACTACCGTTTGATTTCACTACCGAATGTTCATTCGGTAGTCGAGATGAGCTACCGAATGTTCATTCGATAGTTTCATTCGATAAGAAAAGTATGAAAAATTCATGGAAAACTGCACTATAATGCACGTCGTATGTATAGCTTGTGCTTGACAATTGCCTACAATTAGAGGGAATATTACGGTACATGGAAATTATTGAGAGATTAGGGCATGTGAATTAAAAATCAAATAATATTAAATTCAAAATAAAATTTAATATAAATTTTACTGTGTTACTTTTTACTATCAAACTCACGGAAATCAGATTGACTTTTCACTCCATAGATACTGATGTGTTTATTCTTACAGAAACATGGTTAGTTTCGGACATATCAACCTCTGAATTTGGATTTAACAATTATAATATTTTTAGACTGGATAGAAAAGGTGCAAATAGTGACAAGTGACGGTGGTGGTGTATTGATAGCTATTAAGTCTCCTTATCCCTCTTGTGAAATAACGCGTTTTTATAATGACATTGAACACGTTTGTTCTGTAGGATCTGTGAAATTGTTAACTGGTACAGTCTACATGCGTCCTAGTTCCTCTCCTAAAAAATGTTCTCACCATTGTGAGGAAATTGAAAGAATTGCTGGTAGATATCCTGATGCGCTAGTCATATTGGCAGTGACTATAATCTTCCCATGCTTCGATGGAATAAAAATGATCCTCATGTTTCTGGGTCATCTGGCTGTGCCACTATTACACTTGACATGGTTAATTATTTAAACTTAACTCCAATTCTTTTAATAAAATTCTTGATCTTGTTTTCACTAATGTAAAAAGAACTTGTCAGTGTTCCAACTGAGTTTTTAGTTAAGTGTGATAATAATCATCCAGCTCTGTATATTGAATCTAACCTCACTGATAGTTTTGGCCCACTTGAATCTGATATAGTTGCATTTGAATTTTCCAAATGTTAATATGGCAAAATTAACATTATCTTAATTCAGTAGATTGGTCATTTATTAATATTTATGGGTTGGAGGAAGCTAGTTACTTCCAGGGGTAGACACAGTTTGCACCGATGTAGATGGTATTTCTATATTGGTGTCGATATTGCCTGCATGCGAATCTTTTGACTCAAATTCACTAGTATTTGCAACTGTCAAAACTGACCCATGTTTTCGCTTCAGATGATCTCGCAGGTTTGAAGTGCTGTTGAGACAAACTGATTTTTACACAGTGAACATAAGGCTAAGCTGTCTGTTTTTTCTCAAAATATTGCCAAACTGTCGATCTCCTTTTTCTATTCATTTTTAGAATGTTAATCTATATTTCTTTAAATATTTTATAAAAATTAAAAGTTTAAAAATATAATAAAATACATATATTATTGAAGAAAATATGTCAGTATTTTGTAACTTAATAATTAATTCGTACAATACACACGCGATTGGCACACTACAGCTTTCAATTAAAGCAATATCAAAATAAAGAAACTCTTTAAGTAAAATATAGTAAAAATTACAATTCATCTTCACTTTCTCCTTGTTTCTTTGACTAATGTGTATATATTACTTTTTAATAATTTAAATGTTCTGTAGTAAGTTTATAATTTTTGGCGTCAGTGTTTGTATATTTCATGTCTGTTTTTCTTTTTATAATTTTGCTTACGTCAAAGTGTACAACCGGTTTCTGTTTTTGATGTTATTGCACTGACTAAAAATTCTTTCGATCTGTGTTTGAATGTGGCAGAATTAGAACAAAGTGCGCTGATTTTACCACATTCAGAAATATCAACTTATAAGTAAAATTTTTTATTTTAGCCAATCTCTGCCAAACATGGCAGGGCACATACTTCGAAGGGAAGCAGCTTCTTCAGGTTCAAAATGATTGCACGTTTTATCCCATTCCGTGATAGCTCCAACTGTATCAAATTTATTTTTGAATCGATCGCATAACTGGCTAATCTCCAATCTCTTCTGTGTAGCCAAAACTTAGTATGGGTATACTGTGACATTTATTTGATTTGAATTAATACGATGCTCACGCTTTTATTTGCAATGCTGCCAACGTAAACGCATCTTTCCCAGCGCTACGGACAAAATGGTAAAATATTGAATGATTCATTCGATAGAAGTTAAACTAGTCAAAATAAATCAAACGAATGCGGTGCGCCTTCGCTGTGGTCATCCAACTTTCAAACTTTACGAATGAATCATTCGAATAGTAAATAAGTATTCGAATGAATCGGTAGTCTTTGACTATCGAATAATTCGAATGTTTTCATTCGATAGTGCCCATCACTAGTTGTGCAGCTTTTCAATAGGATGCCCATCCAAAATTGGTTTACTGCAAAATGTCTTCCACTTCTCGGCTCTGTGGGGAGATTTAATAATAACACTGCAGCAACACAAGTTTCGTCCTTTGTACGAATTCAGGTGACTTTAATGTATTTTATTATTGAACTAAAATCAAGATGAGATCTTTTCTAATAATGTTTGGTGGAATAAATTATTGAATTAACACTATCTGTAGTTATGAACAAGAATTGGCTGTAGCCAACAGAACGATATCATTGCATATATGCATCAAGCCCAGAAAAGGTCAAGTGAAAATATTCAACTTAAGGAGGGAAGAAAAAAAACGTGATATCGATGCAAATTAACGTTTTGAAATCGTTGAATGCGAGAGTGACATTACATTAACGCCCACAAACCTGTTTAAAATAGCTAACAAAACATCTTTTTCATTGAAAAAATCTTTGCGTCACATTTTTATAATTTACAGTTAGAATTGCACAAACTGTTGGCATCTTCAAGTGGTTTCGTTCTTTAGTCCATTGTGTTTCTATCATCGAAAATAATCTCTATATTTGCATTTTGTTCAGAGATGGCAAAAAAGAATTGACTCAAAAATTCTGAATGAAATTCAAAATGTATGTTGAAAATATCTTATCCAATTCATACTTGATAATAATTTCACCATTTTCATGTTTTTCTAAAAAAAAATTTTAATTACAGCATTGGTCAAAGCATCTTTCATCATTAATAACATTATCATCATATCTTGAATTAGGTAATAAATAAGATGAAATTTTCAATATGTTCCCATTTGGGAACACTATTTAGTGACATCCACTTATAACAATCTAACTCATCAGATTGTTCTGGCCATGATTTTATATAATTTAGTGAATTTTTATAGCAACAAATAACATCTTTTATAAATTCATTTGCTTCATATTCATTCCCTTCTTTTGCCATTTTACTTTTAATGACAAAAAAGATTCCTCTAACGGCTGTTCTAGTAATTCTTTTAATCATTCCAAAGTTATAATTATTTCTAACAAAATTTTTCTTAGTTTCTAGCTTCTTTGTTTTTTCGTTAAACACATATAATGGAATGGGTGAACAGAAGGCAAACTTTGCTTAAATTAGAATTAAAAAATAATTTAAAAATCCTTGGACAGC
Organism: Uropetala carovei; assembly: GCA_036926305.1. Classification (NCBI taxonomy): domain Eukaryota; kingdom Metazoa; phylum Arthropoda; class Insecta; order Odonata; family Petaluridae; genus Uropetala; species Uropetala carovei. The sequence continues at coordinate 315,373 of JAXCHB010000078.1, read as the reverse complement.
CACCAATTGATAAAAAATAGGACTTTAGAGCTGTAAAAATTTGTAGAATACAATTTATCACTGGCTAATAAAGATAGCCATCAAGTGGCGCTATGATTCAGTACCTCTATATATTCCATCTCAACAAATTTACAAAATTCTTTCCAATTCTCTGTTCTGACTGCATAAGAAAAAGTTGTTGTAGATTTTTATTGCTAATGATTCAACATCAAACAGAAGTATGTCTAACCCATGTTTTGCAACATGCACTGGACAGCCAATACCAATTAATTCTTTACTGGTTGCAGTTATCAAAATACTATAGATGTTTCCTCTGCCTGCTCGCTTGAGTCCACCGAAGTTCGTATTACTGTTGTCTGCTGAAAAGGCAACATATTCATATAAGATATTAAATTGATTCAAACATTTGATGATATAACTGGCTCTAGTTTCAGCTATCTCACTGGTTAATGATTCTAAATTTATCATTTTTGTGTTTATCCTCTCATTTACAGAAATGTATTGAATAAAAATTGGAAACATTTTTGCTGCTTCATTATTGTTGAAACTGACAGAAATGGAATATCTGATAGAGCTTCAACTAGATTTCTTATACAATAAGGAGAAATAACATTCATGGCAATTGCTCTAGTTTTTGTATTTGCAGATGATATCTGTTGATCAATTTCAGAATCTTGAAACATTTCTTTCAACAATTCTGTTGTACAACCCGTTGAACGAAAACTGAAGTGGTTTTAGTGTATGAAATATCAAAGTCCCCTTAACGGCCGCCAAAACGTATTTTTGAAATTTCTATCTTTATATTTTCGATGTTTCACATGCTTTAATGACTGATTTATGTTTCTTCGATTCAACATGTTGCTCCAGATTATGCTTTCCTTTATTTCCAACAGAGACTTTTACTTTACAAAGTTTGCAAAAGGCGTCATACTTGGAATTTTCAACTGTTTCAAAGCACTTGTATTTTGCTTTTAAATCATTGTGAAATGTACATTTTCTTTACTCATGGCTAAAAAGCGTAAAGAATTTTTCTTTAATAATTATTAAATATGTATAATAAAATTTTTCATTGAAAATTATACTTTGAAATTTAAGATTTTATAATTTTAATCCAATTTTTGTCAAATTGAAATAATTACCTAAATTGAAATAATTACCTTAATAGCAAATTATTTATTGAAAAAAATTTGTTAAAAATATCAATTAATTACTGCTTGTTAATTGACTAATTAGTAACTTCTATTAATAATATCAAACAACTTAAAATGAAAAAACCTTGACGAATTTTTCAAAGCAAACTGTCTCAGCTAAAAGATAATCAATTTACAGCATGAGCCAAGGAATTGCTGAATAGTCCGGCACAATATTTGCATTAGGAATTTGAGAATTTAGGAATATTCCAGAGATTATTGCGAATCTATCCTCCCAGTATTTATTACACTATATCAAAATTCCTTTTCTGTTGGTTGAGGGATTACTGAATATTGTACTATTCCCTTGAGTTGCACAAAATTTACCGCTTTTCAGATACAAATAGCACGCTTTGTGGCTCCTTAAGTGCTGCAGTCGTGTTTTTTCGGGCAAGTAAGTAATTTACATGTCATTTATTATCTACATCAAAATTTACGCATTTCGCCATCTTATATTTACTATTACACAGTTTCGTCACGGTCGTCACAGCGAAATAGATGTATTCGGAAACTATTCATTACTTAAAATTATTTTAAAATAAGAAAAAGAAGCATTTTATTATGATTAAATATTGATAGTTATTCTGTATAATTACCTTACTGTACTTTATGATGCATATTATTTGAAAATAAAATTCTTTGTAACCAATGAACCAATCAAAGCAATCGCTTTGAGTTTGGATTGTAACTGCGTAATATCCGTAGGATCGGTAGGATTCGTGTTATTTTAAGTAGTTCTGGCTTGTCTCAGATTGTCGGTGTGGAGGTAAATTGTTTTTAAGTAAGAACGAAGAGTACGAATTTTAGGTAAGTGATTTTGTATTGGAAATTGCCATAATTTTCAAATACATTTCAGTTATGTTTTAGAATTCATTTTTTAGTAATTTTATCTATTCCATGTCTTCGAAAGGTGATTTGAAACATTGTTTTCGCAACTAAAGGGTTTTATTTCCATCAAATTTTATCTCGTTATAACCTCCGATGTGATTCTTTTAGTTTGTTTTACTTAATGGTCAAAAGAGTGTGGTCTCTGCTATGTATGCATTTACTAGCCGATTGAAGTGATGTCATCCCGAGAGGACGTTTTATTTTCCATTCTCGTGTGAGTAAATGCCTTAAAAATACAACACGAATTTTAGAAAGTAATCTAAAGTTAAATTAATTTGTCGGAAACTTTTTTTTGGCTAATTTCAACACAAAATTGCGCCCAAAAAGGGACAGAACGGGCCTATTCGTTACGTCGTATTTCAATTAAACCTTTCCGTTCCGAATGGTGTTTCAAGAATGCTAGTTGGGAGAAGTTAATTTTCTAGGTCGTGTGAGATATTTATTCAATTACAAAATGTGCATCGAGGCGATGGATGTCTATTTTAGCCGAATGATTTGCCATCGAAGCGTTCCTTTTCAGACAATCGTTCAAAATCGACAGATGGATCGTATGCAATGTCGTGTTGCAAATTCCATGTGCATTTTTCAGATTTTCTCGTAAGTGAATAGCTCATCCATTTAATGTTGTTTTTAACCGAATCCCCATTTTACGGCATCGCTTTACGTTCAAGTTTCTCATAGAAATTTTTCATAGTGCCCTTGGTAACTCGAGCCGTGGTTGTCATGACGTCAGAGGTACGCCGTGATTAACACGTAGTGTAGTTTCGTGTGCCAGCGTCACATTAGCGGCCATATTTAGGCGTAATTCAGGAAATTTGAAGAATGGTTGTTAATATTACTTCCGTCGTAGAATTAGCAGTTTTAGAGGAATTATAACAAAACACTTATTACGCTTTATACGTCGATAACTTTTTGCAGAATAATTAAGGGCAGTTTATTCTAGGCAACTTGAACAACAATTTGATTTTCTCAACGTCTCCAACGATTTTCATCAAATTTCGTACAGTCGAGTTAGTGTTCAATAATAACAATTAGTTTATATTTCTCAGTGATTACAAGGCTAGTTTATTCTAGTCAACTTTAACAACAATTTGATTTCTCAAAAACGGCACCAACGCTTTTTATCAAATTTCGAACAGTTACATGCAATAATATTACGTAGTTCATATTCTCAAAAGAAATATAAGGCTACTGTATTCGTGGGAAACTTCAATAAATGGGATAATTCTAAAAAAGTCAGTTCTTACGATTTCCATGAGATTTCGTAGTTATGTTTATAATGATTGTACATAGGTAATATTTTTCAAAAGATAAATGAACGACGCATTAGTGTATGAGAAAGTTTGTACGTGTGTTGTAGGTACTGATTTTCTGCTTTATTTGACGGTTAAAACTGTACTATCTTATTTTTGGGATTTTTACGTTACATGGTTGATGTTTTAGATTGACTACACCCATTGACACTCAACGTGTGCTTTTGCTAGTAGTTTATAAACATAGCCATCATATTGTTCGCCTTTCTTACAATCTTGTATTTATGTTAATTTCAGGTGTTGTCTGGTGACATTCTGGACAATTGTAACTTCCCCTGCAGCAGCCATTTTAGATTGTGCAGCGTATTTTATCAAGATAAGTAAAAATAATTAATAGGTGACAACGGCAATTAATTATCTTTTGTCTATTTGTGAAAATGAGCTTAATAAAAATATGCAATACGTGACATGATATCGGATCATCAAATGTTGGAAGGTTCGATCCACTTTTTCATTTTGTTCGAGTATTCATACTCGACGACATTTTTTCTGAAACTATTGCATTATGTATTTCTTCATATACCGTCGTTTCACCAATTTTATAAACCTCTATCTCATTTTTTTACCATGGCATATGTATTTTTACTAAAGTTTATCAATTATTTTTTTTCTTGTTACCTTATAAACTCATTTATACACTTCAACCTTACTTTTACACGAGGTTAAATGTCTTTGTATGAGAAATTATTTTTCAGGTTCAGCAATCATTGATAATGTTAGCATATAAGATTATACACTTACATAAGTGTCTAAAATAAAAGTTCATCATATTCATGTTTTTACCATTACATTGGTGTTAAATTATTCATTCCTTTATAATATGCATAGGTCACAAATATTTGCCATGGCATTTATTTATAAGGTTTATACAATTCTTAATTTTCTTATAATGTTCTTCCATGATAATCATGTTTTTACAAATGATTTTATTTATTAAGTGTATAAAATTATTTGACCTTTCTTCCTATTCATCAATGGTATTCACATTTTTACCATTTTAATTTAAATTGTTAATTTCTTATTGATCCATCGCATTGTTTTTATTAGCATTAACTTTAAGTGCTATGTATAACATTGATCATTTTTTCTTACTTATCACAATGTTTTTATTAATGTTTAATTTAATGGATGTGTAACATTGTTCATTTCTATTCCAGTTGAATCGTTCATATTAATGTTTTCACAATTGATTTTATTTATTAGGTGTATAAAATTATTTAATCGTTCATGTACATCAATGGCATTCATATTTTTACCATATTAATTTAAATTGTTCATTTCTTTTGTATTTATCCATCTCGTCTTTGTATTACTGTTAAGTTAAATTGATATGTGTAACATTCTTTTCTATTCCAGTTTAATCATTCATATTAAAGTTTTCACCACTGATTTTATTTATAAGGTATAAAAAATCATTTCTGCCTGATTATCAGTCACATTCATATTTCTACCATTTTAATTTAATTTGCTTATTTCTTATTTATCCATTCAAGTTTTTATTACCATTAAATTTAATTGCTGTGTGTAACATCATTTCTATTCCAATTGAATCATTCATATTAAAGTTTTCACCAATGATTTTATTTGTAAGGTATAAAAAATTATAATTTCTGCCTATCAATTGTTCATATTTCTACCATTTTAATTTAAATTGTTTAATTCTTATTTATTCATGTTATATTACCGTTAAGTTAAATTGATATGTGTAACATTCTTTTCTATACCAGTTTAATCATTCATATTAAAGTATTCACCAATGATTTTATTTATAAGGTATAAAAAATTATCTCTGCCTGTTCATCAATTGCATTCATATTTCTACCCTTTTAATTTAAATTATTCATTTCTTTTGTATTATCCATCTCATGTTTATATTTCAGTTTAATTGATGTGCAACATTGTTCTTTCCTATTCCAGTTTAATCATTCATATTCAAGTTTTCACCAATGATTTTATTTATAAGGTATAAAGAGTCATTTCTGCCTGATTATCAATCACATTCATACTTCTACCATTTTAATTTAATTTGCTTATTTCTTTCTTATTTACCCATTCATCTTTTTGTTACCATTAAATTTAATTGCTGTGTGTAACATTCGTTTATATTCCAGTTTAATTATTCATATTAAAGTTTTCACCAGTGATTTAATTTATGAGATATAAAATATTAATATATATGCCTGTTGATCAATTGCATTCACATTTCTACCATTTTAATATAAATTGTTCATTTCTTTATTATTTATGCATCACGTTTTTATTACCGTTAAATTTAATAGCTGTGTGTAACATTCTTTTCTGTTCCAGTTTTGTCGTATATTGATGTTTCCACAATTGAATTTATGAATAAGGTCCATAAAATTAATCGTTTATGTTCATCAGTCACATTCATGTTTCTACCATTTTAATTTTAATTGTTCATTTCTTTCTTATTTATACATCGCGTTTTTATTACAGTTAAATGTAATTGCTCTGTACATTCTTTTCTATTCCATCTTATTCTTTCATATTAAAGTTTTCACCAATGATTTTATTTATAAGGTATTAAAATTATTTCTGCCTGTTCATCAAACTCATTCATATTTCTACCATTTTAATTTAAATTATTCTTTTCTTTCTTATTTATCCATGACGTTTTTATTACCGTTAACTTTATTTGATAGGTGTAACATTGTTCTTTCCTTTTCCAGTTTAATCCATTGTTCTTTTCTATTCCAGTTTAATCATTCATATTCAAGTTTTCACCAATGAATTTATTTATAAGGTATAAAAAATCATTTCTGCCTGATTATCGATCACATTCATATTTCTACCATTTAATTTAAATTGTTAATTTCATTCTTATTTATCCATCACGTTTTTATTACTGTTAAATTTAATTAATGTGTAACATTGTTCTTTCCTATTCCAGTTTAATCCATTGTTCTTTTCTATTCCAGTTTCATCATTCATATTTAAGTTTTCACTAATGAATTTATTTATAAGTTATAAAAATTATTTCTTCCTGTTAATCAATCTCATTCCTATTCTACCATTTTAATCTAAATTGTTCATTTCGTTCTTATTTATTCATGTTTTTATTACCGTTAAATTTGCTAGAGCTGTATAAAATTGTTCATTTAAATTCCAAAGGAATCATTCATATTAAAGTTTTCACCAATGAATTTGTATTCAAGTTATAAAAATTCTTTCTGGCTGTTCATCAATCACATTCACATTTCTACCATTTCAATTGAAATTATTTTATTTATCCAGTCATGTTTTATTAGGTGCCGTTAAGTTTAATTGATGTGTAACATTGTTATTTTCTATTCCAGTTTAATCATTCATATTCAAGTTTTCACCAATGATTTTATTTATATGGTATAAAAAATTATTTCTGCCTGATTATCACTCACATTCATATTTCTACCATTTTAATTTAATTTGCTCATTTCTTTCTTATTTATGCATCTCATTTTTTTATTACCATTAAATTTGCTTGCTGTGTGTAACATTGTTCATTTCTATTCCAAATGAATCATTCATATTAATGTTTTCACCAATGATTTTATTTATAAGGTATAAAAAATTATAATTTCTGCCTGTTCGTCACTTGCATTCAAATTTCTACCATTTAAATTTAAGTTGTTCATTTCTTTCTTGTTTATCCATCACATTTTTATTACCCTTAAATTTAATAGCTGTGTGTAACATTCGTTTTTATTCCAGTTGAATCGTTCATATTCGTGTTTCCACAATTGATTTTATGAATAAGGTCCATAAAATTATTTAATAGTTTATGTTCATCAGTCGCATTCATATTTCTACCATTTTAGTTTAAATTGTTCATTTCTTTCTTATTTATCCATTACATGTTTTTAATACCGTAAAATTTAATTGATAGGTGTAACATTGTTCTTTCCTTTTACAGTTTAATCCATTGTTCTTTTCTATTCCAGTTTAATCATTCATATTCAAGTTTTCACCAATGAATTTATTTATAAATTATAAAAATTATTTCTGCCTGTTAATCAATCTCATTCCTATTTCTACCATTTTAATTTAAATTGTTCATTTCATTCTTATTTATCCATCATAGTTTTATTACCGTTAAATTTGCTTGCTGTGTGTAACGTTGTTCATTTCTATTCCAAATGAATCATTCATATTAAAGTTTTCACCAATGATTTTATTTATAAGGTATAAAAAGTATTTCTGCCTGTTCATCAATCGCATTCACATTTCTACCATTTTAATTAAAATTCATTTCTTTCTTATTTATGCATGTCATGTTTTTATTACCGTTAAATTTAATTGTTGTGTGTAACATTTCTGTTCGAATTGATTAGTTCATATTCATGTTTCCACAATTTATAAGGTCGATAAATTCATATAAATGGTTCTTAATGTAAATCAATCGCATTCATTTCTACGATTTTAATTTAAATTGTTTATTTCTTTATTTATACATTCATGTTTTTATTAGGTACCGTTAAGTTTAATTGATGTGTAACATTGTTCTTTTCTATTCCAGTTTAATCATTTATATTCATGTTTTTACCAATGATTTTATTTAAAAGGTATAAAAAATTATTTCTGCCTGTTACATTGTTCATTTCTATTCCAGTTTAATCAATCAAATTCTTGTTTTTGCCAATGATTTCATTATAATGTGTATAAATTTTCCTTGTTCAACAATATGTTTCACCTTATTACTATTTTTATTTTAAATTGTTAATGTTTTCTTATTCGTCCATCAGTTTTTTTGTTAGTATAAAATTTATTTTGTGCATATAATTATTCATTTCCTTCTTACTGAACTATCACTTGCATGTATTTCTTCTCGTTAAATTGCATTGCTGTGTATAACATTGTTCTGTTCTCTTCCAGTTTAATCATTTACCGTATTCACCCGAATCCAAGACGACCCTGAATCTAAGACGACCCCCTATTTTGATGATTCCAAAAGAGAAAAAAGCTCAAATTGACCTTCATTACTACAAAAATTATAAATCTTGTGAATTATTTATTTTCTCTTATACTTTTCTTGAATGTCAATGTCTTTTAACATTTTAAAATCATAAGATCACATCACAAATAGAACCATTCAGGTTTTCAAACAAATTAAATGGTAGCATTCATTTTAAGATAACATTAAAAATAAAGTAAATACATTGATAGAATATACTCATTTCAGGACAACAAAAAAACATTTCAATCCGAGTGCTGCATAAAATCATTTTATTGTGTTAGTCATCATCACTGTCTATGCAACCTTCACTATTTTCCTCATGCTCACTATCTTTATCACTCTCAACTTCATCATCAGTCTCCCACAAAACATCCTCACTCCCATCCATGGCATTAGATAAGCAGCATTTCTTAAATCCTTTCACTATTACTTTTGCATTTATTTGTTGCCACGATGCCTTGATCCATTGGCAGAGCATTGCAACTTCAGGTTTCTTAAGATTTCCTTTTGGTGTTAAAGTGTGAGTTCCACTCTGTAACCACTCAGAATACAAAACCTTTAAATTATTTTTAAAACACTTATTGACAGCAACATCTAAAACTTGAAGTTGCGATGTCATTCCTCCAGGTATTACAATAAGATCAATATTCATCGCACTCATTATGTTTTTAATTTCAGGAGATAAGTGTCCTTGAATGCATCCAGTGAAAGCATTGCTCTTTGTTTCAGTAAAGCTCCTGGCCGTCTATTCCACACCACATGTAACCAATCTCTCATTAGTTCTTTAGTCATCCACCCCTTTTCTTGACACCTATTATTCCACTTGGCAAATGTTTCTTAGACATTGTTTTCCGCTTCAGAATCACATATGGTGGTAATTTAGTCCCATCTGCTAAAACCGCCAACATTACCGTGACTCGCATTTTTTTGTTGCCTGTAGTTTTAATTAGGACGGACTTCTCACCTTTTTCGTTCACAGTATAATTAGATGGCATGTAGAAGAAAACCGGAGTTTCATCGGCATTTCCTATTTGGCTCAAAAGGTAATTATTGGTTTTTCTAAGTCCAATTACGTATTTCTGGTAAGCGAGAAGTTTTTCAACACAGTCTTCTGACAATTTCTGACACAGCGAAGTTCGTCGCCGTAAAAAAAAATTATTTCGTCGCATCATTCTCACGCACCAACTTCTGCTGGCCTTGAATTCTTGCAATGATATATTAAGTCCTCTAGTAATTTCATTAGCTTTAAGTATAATACTTTCAGTCGAAACAGGCATACCGTTCTTCCTCATGGTGTGCACAAACTTTACTTCTTCAGTGCCATGAAATCGGCCTAATTTTGGGCCACTGAGCGACTTCCTTGTGGCTTTGGCTTTTTCTAGTTCCTGTTTTGAGAGTTTCCATCGACGCACATTTGCCTCAGATACACCGAACTTTCTACTCGCACCACAGTTATTATTTTTTTCGGCGTAATTTATCACGATCAGCTTAAAATTTGTATCTTAGCTCCGTCTAATTCCTTTGTTAACTTTCTCTTTGCACTCGTGCCACGTACTTCAACATGATCTGTCATTTTAACTTAAGGGTTGTGCATTTAAATCAAGAATGCACAACTCAAAATTACTGTCACACTTAGTGAATCGCGGTGCGTCGTTTGAAAGGGGAATCCCAATGATTTCCGCTCTCATTTGTTTTGACATTGCGGTTGCCATTACGTGCAAGATGAAAGTACGTCGTCTGTGTTATGATCGTCGACGATGATTATTAGTCTAAATAATTATTATACCCGTCATGTTTTTCTTATTGTTACTACTATTTGTTTATTTCACTTCTTTATGTACGTACTTGAATTTGCTGTTGTGAATTGTTTAATGTACCATTTGTTGTAAAAACCATTGATTAAATGCTTAAATATACTTCGTATTCGAATGTAAGACGACTCTTGATATTTACAGCTGAAAATTTGGAAAAAAAGGTCGTCTTAGATTCAGGTGAATACGGTATATTCAAGTTTTTACAAATGATTTCATTTATAAGGTGTATAAAATTATTTAATCCTACATCCTGTTCATTAATTGCATTCATATTTTAATTGAAATTGTTCATTTCATTCTTATTCATCCATCACATTGATGTCTTATTAGCATTAACTTTAATTGCTGTATATAACATTCATTACTCTTGCAGTTTTAATCATTCATTTTCACATTTTTACAAATGACTTTATTTACAGGGTGTATAAGATTATCCAATCCTTCGTTCATGAATTGCAGTTCCATTTTTAATTTGAATTTGTCAAATTTTAATGTTCATTCATCATATTTATTTATTTGCTTTAAATTTATTTCCAGTGTATTACATTCCTTTTGCAGTTTTTATTAGTATCCTTTGTTTGTTAGACAATTCATTATAATTGCATATTAAATGGGATTGTTTTATTTTTTTATACTTGTTATATTACTTAAATTATTTGTTGTAATTGTCGCAAATCCTATGTATAGGTTTATGCTATATGTTTTTCTTTGTTGCAGTAACATCAATCCATGCCACACAGCCTAACGGAATGAGATGCCTTTCACAAACAATATTTTGGACGTTTGTTAGAGAACTTTATATTTTCAAATTAAATATTTGTTAAATGTGGTATTGTTTTAGTGATCTTATAATGTTGTATTCTTTTAATTATTATTAATTATTATTTAATTGTAGTATAACCGATGGAGTTTTATGCTATGGGTTCTTTTTTTGTTGTTGAAGTAGCTTCAATCCCTGCCGTACTGCCTTACATCAACGATATGTTCAAAATTTGTAAGGCAATGGTTTATAATTGCAAATTTAATATTTGTTTAACTGAGACGTCTAAATGTGATTTTATTGCTTTATTAATTTAATTACATGTTGTAATTGTAGCAAAACCTATATAGGTTTATGCTATGGGTTTTCTTGCTTGTAGTAGTGTTATTCCATGCATCACAGCCAGACGGAATGAGAAGACTTTCACCGACGAAATGTTCGACATTTGTAATACAATTGATTATAAATGTAATTTATATATTTAACTGAAACATTAGTTGTGGTTTTATATTTTTAAGTACTTTAATTACTTGTCTTAATTGTGGCAAAATATGTTCATAGGTTTATGCTGTGGGTTTTTCTGGTTGCAGTAGTCTCAATCCATGCCACGCAGCCTGATGGAATGAGAGGCATTTCACCAATGTGTTTGACGTTTGTAAGACAATTGTTTATAAATGCAATTCAAATATTTGTTAATTGAGATTATTTGTGGTTTTATTATTTTAGTTATTATTTTAATTACTGTAGTAATTTTAGCAAAACCTATGTTGCGCTTTATGCTCTTGAGTTCTTTTGGTTGTAGTTGCGTCAATTCCTACCACTCAGCCTGGTGTAATGAGTGCCCTTTCAACAACGATGTGTTCAACGTTTGTAAGACCTTGTTTATAATTGCAATTTAAATATTTCTTAATGGTGATATTGTTTTAGTATGATTGTACTACTATGTTAATTACTTTAATTACTTGTCATAATTGTAGCAACACCTATGTATAGGTTTATGCTATGGCTTTTTGACATTTTTTGGTGCAGTGGCGTTAATCCATGCCGCTTAGCCTAACGGAATGGGGTGCCTTTCACAAATGATGTGTTCGATGTCATTAGACCTTGTTATTAATTGAAATTGAAATATTTGTTAATTAAATTGAAATATTTTTTAATTGAGATATTATTTCAGTGTTGTTTTATTATTTTATTTACTTGTAGTAATTTTAGCAAAACCTATGTTGAGGTTTATGCTGTTAAGTTTGTTTTGGTTGCAGTTGCGTCAATCACTGCCACACAGCCTGGCATAATGAGTGGCCTTTCACCAATGATGTGTTCGACGTTTGTAAGACCTTTTTTATAATTGCAATTTAAATATTTCTTAATAGTGATATTGTTTGTGTGATTTTGCTACTATGTTAATTACTTTAATTACTTGTCATAATTGTAGCAAAACCTATGTGTAGGTTTATGCTATGGGTTTTTACTTGAGTTTTTTTTGTTGCAGTTGCTTCAGTCCCTGCCACCCGTCCTGGCATAATGAGAGGCCTTTCACCAACGATGTGTTCGACATTTGTAAGACAGCTGTGTATAAATGCAATTTAAATATTTGTTAATTGAGATATTATTTAATGTGGTTTTATTACTTTGTTAATTACTGTAATTACTTGTCATAATTGTAGCAAAACCTATGTATAGGTTTATGCTATGGCTTTTTACTTTTTTGGTGCAGTGGCGTTAAACCATGCCGCTTAGCCTAGCTGAATGGGATGCCTTTCACCAATGATGTGTTCGACATTTGTAAGACCTTGTTTACAATTGAAATTTAAATATTTATTAAATGAGTTATTATATCAGTGTGACTTCATTATTTAAATTACTTGTAGTAATTGCAGCAAAACCTATGTTTAGGTTTATGCTCTTTGAGTTTGTTTATTGCAGGTGCGGCAGTCCCTGCCACCCATCGTGGCATAGTGGGAGGCCTTTCACCAACGATCTGTTAGACATTTGTAAGGCAGCTGTGTATAAATGCAATTTAAATATTTGTTAATTGAGATATTATTTAAGGTGGTTTTATGACTTTGTTAATTACTTGTCATAATTGTAGCAAAACCTATGTATAGGTTTATGCTATGGCTTTTTACTTTTTTGGTGCAGTGGCGTTAATCCATGCCGCTTAGCCTAGCGGAATGGGATGCCTTTCACCAATGATGTGTTCGACATTTGTAAGACCTTGTTTACAATTGAAATTTAAATATTTATTAAATGAGTTATTATATCAGTGTGACTTCATTATTTAAATTACTTGTAGTAATTGCAGCAAAACCTATGTTTAGGTTTATGCTCTTTGAGTTTGTTTATTGCAGGTGCGGCAGTCCCTGCCACCCATCGTGGCATAGTGAGAGGCCTTTCACCAACGATCTGTTAGACATTTGTAAGGCAGCTGTGTATAAATGCAATTTAAATATTTGTTAATTGAGATATTATTTAAGGTGGTTTTATGACTTTGTTAATTACTTGTCATAATTGTAGCAAAACCTATGTATAGGTTTATGCTGTGGCTTTTTAATTTTTTGGTGCAGTGGCGTTAATCCATGCCGCTTAGCCTAGCGGAATGGGATGCCTTTCACCAATGATGTGTTCGACATTTGTAAGACCTTGTTTACAATTGAAATTTAAATATTTATTAAATGAGTTATTATATCAGTGTGACTTCATTATTTAAATTACTTGTAGTAATTGCAGCAAAACCTATGTTTAGGTTTATGCTCTTTGAGTTTGTTTATTGCAGGTGCGGCAGTCCCTGCCACCCATCGTGGCATAGTGGGAGGCCTTTCACCAACGATGTGTTAGACATTTGTAAGGCAGCTGTGTATAAATGCAATTTAAATATTTGTTAATTGAGATATTATTTAAGGTGGTTTTATGACTTTGTTAATTACTTGTCATAATTGTAGCAAAACCTATGTATAGGTTTATGCTGTGGCTTTTTAGTTTTTTGGTGCAGTGGCGTTAATCCATGCCGCTTAGCCTAGCGGAATGGGATGCCTTTCACCAATGATGTGTTCGACATTTGTAAGACCTTGTTTACAATTGAAATTTAAATATTTATTAAATGAGTTATTATATCAGTGACACTTCATTATTTAAATTACTTGTAGTAATTGCAGCAAAACCTATGTTTAGGTTTATGCTCTTTGAGTTTGTTTATTGCAGGTGCGGCAGTCCCTGCCACCCATCGTGGCATAGTGAGAGGCCTTTCACCAACGATGTGTTAGACATTTGTAAGGCAGCTGTGTATAAATGCAATTTAAATATTTGTTAATTGAGATATTATTTAAGGTGGTTTTATGACTTTGTTAATTACTTGTCATAATTGTAGCAAAACCTATGTATAGGTTTATGCTGTGGCTTTTTACTTTTTTGGTGCAGTGGCGTTAATCCATGCCGCTTAGCCTAGCGGAATGGGATGCCTTTCACCAATGATGTGTTCGACATTTGTAAGACCTTGTTTACAATTGAAATTTAAATATTTATTAAATGAGTTATTATATCAGTGTGACTTCATTATTTAAATTACTTGTAGTAATTGCAGCAAAACCTATGTTTAGGTTTATGCTCTTTGAGTTTGTTTATTGCAGGTGCGGCAGTCCCTGCCACCCATCGTGGCATAGTGAGAGGCCTTTCACCAACGATGTGTTAGACATTTGTAAGGCAGCTGTGTATAAATGCAATATAAATATTTGTTAATTGAGATATTATTTAAGGTGGTTTTATGACTTTGTTAATTACTTGTCATAATTGTAGCAAAACCTATGTATAGGTTTATGCTGTGGCTTTTTACTTTTTTGGTGCAGTGGCGTTAATCCATGTCGCTTAGCCTAGCGGAATGGGATGCCTTTCACCAATGATGTGTTCGACATTTGTAAGACCTTGTTTACAATTGAAATTTAAATATTTATTAAATGAGTTATTATATCAGTGTGACTTCATTATTTAAATTACTTGTAGTAATTGCAGCAAAACCTATGTTTAGGTTTATGCTCTTTGAGTTTGTTTATTGCAGGTGCGGCAGTCCCTGCCACCCATCGTGGCATAGTGAGAGGCCTTTCACCAACGATGTGTTAGACATTTGTAAGGCAGCTGTGTATAAATGCAATATAAATATTTGTTAATTGAGATATTATTTAAGGTGGTTTTATGACTTTGTTAATTACTTGTCATAATTGTAGCAAAACCTATGTATAGGTTTATGCTGTGGCTTTTTACTTTTTTGGTGCAGTGGCGTTAATCCATGTCGCTTAGCCCAGCGGAATGGGATGCCTTTCACCAATGATGTGTTCGACATTTGTAAGACCTTGTTTACAATTGAAATTTAAATATTTATTAAATGAGTTATTATATCAGTGTGACTTCATTATTTAAATTACTTGTAGTAATTGCAGCAAAACCTATGTTTAGGTTTATGCTCTTTGAGTTTGTTTATTGCAGGTGCGGCAGTCCCTGCCACCCATCGTGGCATAGTGAGAGGCCTTTCACCAACGATCTGTTAGACATTTGTAAGGCAGCTGTGTATAAATGCAATTTAAATATTTGTTAATTGAGATATTATTTAAGGTGGTTTTATGACTTTGTTAATTACTTGTCATAATTGTAGCAAAACCTATGTATAGGTTTATGCTGTGGCTTTTTAGTTTTTTGGTGCAGTGGCGTTAATCCATGCCGCTTAGCCTAGCGGAATGGGATGCCTTTCACCAATGATGTGTTCGACATTTGTAAGACCTTGTTTACAATTGAAATTTAAATATTTATTAAATGAGTTATTATATCAGTGTGACTTCATTATTTAAATTACTTGTAGTAATTGCAGCAAAACCTATGTTTAGGTTTATGCTCTTTGAGTTTGTTTATTGCAGGTGCGGCAGTCCCTGCCACCCATCGTGGCATAGTGAGAGGCCTTTCACCAACGATGTGTTAGACATTTGTAAGGCAGCTGTGTATAAATGCAATTTAAATATTTGTTAATTGAGATATTATTTAAGGTGGTTTTATGACTTTGTTAATTACTTGTCATAATTGTAGCAAAACCTATGTATAGGTTTATGCTGTGGCTTTTTAGTTTTTTGGTGCAGTGGCGTTAATCCATGCCGCTTAGCCTAGCGGAATGGGATGCCTTTCACCAATGATGTGTTCGACATTTGTAAGACCTTGTTTACAATTGAAATTTAAATATTTATTAAATGAGTTATTATATCAGTGTGACTTCATTATTTAAATTACTTGTAGTAATTGCAGCAAAACCTATGTTTAGGTTTATGCTCTTTGAGTTTGTTTATTGCAGGTGCGGCAGTCCCTGCCACCCATCGTGGCATAGTGAGAGGCCTTTCACCAACGATGTGTTAGACATTTGTAAGGCAGCTGTGTATAAATGCAATTTAAATATTTGTTAATTGAGATATTATTTAAGGTGGTTTTATGACTTTGTTAATTACTTGTCATAATTGTAGCAAAACCTATGTATAGGTTTATGCTGTGGCTTTTTACTTTTTTGGTGCAGTGGCGTTAATCCATGTCGCTTAGCCTAGCGGAATGGGATGCCTTTCACCAATGATGTGTTCGACATTTGTAAGACCTTGTTTACAATTGAAATTTAAATATTTATTAAATGAGTTATTATATCAGTGTGACTTCATTATTTAAATTACTTGTAGTAATTGCAGCAAAACCTATGTTTAGGTTTATGCTCTTTGAGTTTGTTTATTGCAGGTGCGGCAGTCCCTGCCACCCATCGTGGCATAGTGAGAGGCCTTTCACCAACGATGTGTTAGACATTTGTAAGGCAGCTGTGTATAAATGCAATATAAATATTTGTTAATTGAGATATTATTTAAGGTGGTTTTATGACTTTGTTAATTACTTGTCATAATTGTAGCAAAACCTATGTATAGGTTTATGCTGTGGCTTTTTACTTTTTTGGTGCAGTGGCGTTAATCCATGTCGCTTAGCCTAGCGGAATGGGATGCCTTTCACCAATGATGTGTTCGACATTTGTAAGACCTTGTTTACAATTGAAATTTAAATATTTATTAAATGAGTTATTATATCAGTGTGACTTCATTATTTAAATTACTTGTAGTAATTGCAGCAAAACCTATGTTTAGGTTTATGCTCTTTGAGTTTGTTTATTGCAGGTGCGGCAGTCCCTGCCACCCATCGTGGCATAGTGAGAGGCCTTTCACCAACGATGTGTTAGACATTTGTAAGGCAGCTGTGTATAAATGCAATATAAATATTTGTTAATTGAGATATTATTTAAGGTGGTTTTATGACTTTGTTAATTACTTGTCATAATTGTAGCAAAACCTATGTATAGGTTTATGCTGTGGCTTTTTAGTTTTTTGGTGCAGTGGCGTTAATCCATGTCGCTTAGCCTAGCGGAATGGGATGCCTTTCACCAATGATGTGTTCGACATTTGTAAGACCTTGTTTACAATTGAAATTTAAATATTTATTAAATGAGTTATTATATCAGTGTGACTTCATTATTTAAATTACTTGTAGTAATTGCAGCAAAACCTATGTTTAGGTTTATGCTCTTTGAGTTTGTTTATTGCAGGTGCGGCAGTCCCTGCCACCCATCGTGGCATAGTGAGAGGCCTTTCACCAACGATGTGTTAGACATTTGTAAGGCAGCTGTGTATAAATGCAATTTAAATATTTGTTAATTGAGATATTATTTAAGGTGGTTTTATGACTTTGTTAATTACTTGTCATAATTGTAGCAAAACCTATGTATAGGTTTATGCTGTGGCTTTTTAGTTTATTGGTGCAGTGGCGTTAATCCATGCCGCTTAGCCTAGCGGAATGAGATGCCTTTCACCAATGATGTGTTCGACATTTGTAAGACCTTGTTTACAATTGAAATTTAAATATTTATTAAATGAGTTATTATATCAGTGTGACTTCATTATTTAAATTACTTGTAGTAATTGCAGCAAAACCTATGTTTAGGTTTATGCTCTTTGAGTTTGTTTATTGCAGGTGCGGCAGTCCCTGCCACCCATCGTGGCATAGTGAGAGGCCTTTCACCAACGATGTGTTAGACATTTGTAAGGCAGCTGTGTATAAATGCAATTTAAATATTTGTTAATTGAGATATTATTTAAGGTGGTTTTATGACTTTGTTAATTACTTGTCATAATTGTAGCAAAACCTATGTATAGGTTTATGCTGTGGCTTTTTAGTTTTTTGGTGCAGTGGCGTTAATCCATGCCGCTTAGCCTAGCGGAATGGGATGCCTTTCACCAATGATGTGTTCGACATTTGTAAGACCTTGTTTACAATTGAAATTTAAATATTTATGAAATGAGTTATTATATCAGTGTGACTTCATTATTTAAATTACTTGTAGTAATTGCAGCAAAACCTATGTTTAGGTTTATGCTCTTTGAGTTTGTTTATTGCAGGTGCGGCAGTCCCTGCCACCCATGGTGGCATAGTGAGAGGCCTTTCACCAACGATGTGTTAGACATTTGTAAGGCAGCTGTGTATAAATGCAATTTAAATATTTGCTAATTGAGATATTATTTAAGGTGGTTTTATGACTTTGTTAATTACTTGTCATAATTGTAGCAAAACCTATGTATAGGTTTATGCTATGGCTTTTTAGTTTTTTGGTGCAGTGGCGTTAATCCGTACCGCTTAGCCTAGCGGAATGGGATGCCTTTCACCAATGATGTGTTCGACATTTGTAAGACCTTGTTTACAATTGAAATTTAAATGTTTATTAAATGAGTTATTATATCAGTGTGACTTCATTATTTAAATTACTTGTAGTAATTGCAGCAAAACCTATGTTTAGGTTTATGCTCTTTGAGTTTGTTTATTGCAGGTGCGGCAGTCCCTGCCACCCATCGTGGCATAGTGAGAGGCCTTTCACCAACGATGTGTTAGACATTTGTAAGGCAGCTGTGTATAAATGCAATTTAAATATTTGTTAATTGAGATATTATTTAAGGTGGTTTTATGACTTTGTTAATTACTTGTCATAATTGTAGCAAAACCTATGTATAGGTTTATGCTGTGGCTTTTTAGTTTTTTGGTGCAGTGGCGTTAATCCATGCCGCTTAGCCTAGCGGAATGGGATGCCTTTCACCAATGATGTGTTCGACATTTGTAAGACCTTGTTTACAATTGAAATTTAAATATTTATTAAATGAGTTATTATATCAGTGACACTTCATTATTTAAATTACTTGTAGTAATTGCAGCAAAACCTATGTTTAGGTTTATGCTCTTTGAGTTTGTTTATTGCAGGTGCGGCAGTCCCTGCCACCCATCGTGGCATAGTGAGAGGCCTTTCACCAACGATGTGTTAGACATTTGTAAGGCAGCTGTGTATAAATGCAATTTAAATATTTGTTAATTGAGATATTATTTAAGGTGGTTTTATGACTTTGTTAATTACTTGTCATAATTGTAGCAAAACCTATGTATAGGTTTATGCTGTGGCTTTTTACTTTTTTGGTGCAGTGGCGTTAATCCATGCCGCTTAGCCTAGCGGAATGGGATGCCTTTCACCAATGATGTGTTCGACATTTGTAAGACCTTGTTTACAATTGAAATTTAAATATTTATTAAATGAGTTATTATATCAGTGTGACTTCATTATTTAAATTACTTGTAGTAATTGCAGCAAAACCTATGTTTAGGTTTATGCTCTTTGAGTTTGTTTATTGCAGGTGCGGCAGTCCCTGCCACCCATCGTGGCATAGTGAGAGGCCTTTCACCAACGATGTGTTAGACATTTGTAAGGCAGCTGTGTATAAATGCAATATAAATATTTGTTAATTGAGATATTATTTAAGGTGGTTTTATGACTTTGTTAATTACTTGTCATAATTGTAGCAAAACCTATGTATAGGTTTATGCTGTGGCTTTTTACTTTTTTGGTGCAGTGGCGTTAATCCATGTCGCTTAGCCTAGCGGAATGGGATGCCTTTCACCAATGATGTGTTCGACATTTGTAAGACCTTGTTTACAATTGAAATTTAAATATTTATTAAATGAGTTATTATATCAGTGTGACTTCATTATTTAAATTACTTGTAGTAATTGCAGCAAAACCTATGTTTAGGTTTATGCTCTTTGAGTTTGTTTATTGCAGGTGCGGCAGTCCCTGCCACCCATCGTGGCATAGTGAGAGGCCTTTCACCAACGATGTGTTAGACATTTGTAAGGCAGCTGTGTATAAATGCAATTTAAATATTTGTTAATTGAGATATTATTTAAGGTGGTTTTATGACTTTGTTAATTACTTGTCATAATTGTAGCAAAACCTATGTATAGGTTTATGCTGTGGCTTTTTAGTTTTTTGGTGCAGTGGCGTTAATCCATGCCGCTTAGCCTAGCGGAATGGGATGCCTTTCACCAATGATGTGTTCGACATTTGTAAGACCTTGTTTACAATTGAAATTTAAATATTTATTAAATGAGTTATTATATCAGTGTGACTTCATTATTTAAATAACTTGTAGTAATTGCAGCAAAACCTATGTTTAGGTTTATGCTCTTTGAGTTTGTTTATTGCAGGTGCGGCAGTCCCTGCCACCCATCGTGGCATAGTGAGAGGCCTTTCACCAACGATCTGTTAGACATTTGTAAGGCAGCTGTGTATAAATGCAATTTAAATATTTGTTAATTGAGATATTATTTAAGGTGGTTTTATGACTTTGTTAATTACTTGTCATAATTGTAGCAAAACCTATGTATAGGTTTATGCTGTGGCTTTTTAGTTTTTTGGTGCAGTGGCGTTAATCCATGCCGCTTAGCCTAGCGGAATGGGATGCCTTTCACCAATGATGTGTTCGACATTTGTAAGACCTTGTTTACAATTGAAATTTAAATATTTATTAAATGAGTTATTATATCAGTGTGACTTCATTATTTAAATTACTTGTAGTAATTGCAGCAAAACCTATGTTTAGGTTTATGCTCTTTGAGTTTGTTTATTGCAGGTGCGGCAGTCCCTGCCACCCATCGTGGCATAGTGAGAGGCCTTTCACCAACGATGTGTTAGACATTTGTAAGGCAGCTGTGTATAAATGCAATTTAAATATTTGTTAATTGAGATATTATTTAAGGTGGTTTTATGACTTTGTTAATTACTTGTCATAATTGTAGCAAAACCTATGTATAGGTTTATGCTGTGGCTTTTTAGTTTATTGGTGCAGTGGCGTTAATCCATGCCGCTTAGCCTAGCGGAATGAGATGCCTTTCACCAATGATGTGTTCGACATTTGTAAGACCTTGTTTACAATTGAAATTTAAATATTTATTAAATGAGTTATTATATCAGTGTGACTTCATTATTTAAATTACTTGTAGTAATTGCAGCAAAACCTATGTTTAGGTTTATGCTCTTTGAGTTTGTTTATTGCAGGTGCGGCAGTCCCTGCCACCCATCGTGGCATAGTGAGAGGCCTTTCACCAACGATGTGTTAGACATTTGTAAGGCAGCTGTGTATAAATGCAATTTAAATATTTGTTAATTGAGATATTATTTAAGGTGGTTTTATGACTTTGTTAATTACTTGTCATAATTGTAGCAAAACCTATGTATAGGTTTATGCTGTGGCTTTTTAGTTTTTTGGTGCAGTGGCGTTAATCCATGCCGCTTAGCCTAGCGGAATGGGATGCCTTTCACCAATGATGTGTTCGACATTTGTAAGACCTTGTTTACAATTGAAATTTAAATATTTATGAAATGAGTTATTATATCAGTGTGACTTCATTATTTAAATTACTTGTAGTAATTGCAGCAAAACCTATGTTTAGGTTTATGCTCTTTGAGTTTGTTTATTGCAGGTGCGGCAGTCCCTGCCACCCATCGTGGCATAGTGGGAGGCCTTTCACCAACGATCTGTTAAACATTTGTAAGGCAGCTGTGTATAAATGCAATTTAAATATTTGTTAATTGAGATATTATTTAAGGTGGTTTTATGACTTTGTTAATTACTTGTCATAATTGTAGCAAAACCTATGTATAGGTTTATGCTATGGCTTTTTACTTTTTTGGTGCAGTGGCGTTAATCCATGCCGCTTAGCCTAGCGGAATGGGAAGCCTTTCACCAATGATGTGTTCGACATTTGTAAGACCTTGTTTACAATTGAAATTTAAATATTTATTAAATGAGTTATTATATCAGTGTGACTTCATTATTTAAATTTCTTGTAGTAATTGCAGCAAAACCTATGTTTAGGTTTATGCTCTTTGAGTTTGTTTATTGCAGGTGCGGCAGTCCCTGCCACCCATCGTGGCATAGTGAGAGGCCTTTCACCAACGATGTGTTAGACATTTGTAAGGCAGCTGTGTATAAATGCAATTTAAATATTTGTTAATTGAGATATTATTTAAGGTGGTTTTATGACTTTGTTAATTACTTGTCATAATTGTAGCAAAACCTATGTATAGGTTTATGCTGTGGCTTTTTAGTTTATTGGTGCAGTGGCGTTAATCCATGCCGCTTAGCCTAGCGGAATGGGATGCCTTTCACCAATGATGTGTTCGACATTTGTAAGACCTTGTTTACAATTGAAATTTAAATATTTATTAAATGAGTTATTATATCAGTGTGACTTCATTATTTAAATTACTTGTAGTAATTGCAGCAAAACCTATGTTTAGGTTTATGCTCTTTGAGTTTGTTTATTGCAGGTGCGGCAGTCCCTGCCACCCATCGTGGCATAGTGGGAGGCCTTTCACCAACGATGTGTTAGACATTTGTAAGGCAGCTGTGTATAAATGCAATTTAAATATTTGTTAATTGAGATATTATTTAAGGTGGTTTTATGACTTTGTTAATTACTTGTCATAATTGTAGCAAAACCTATGTATAGGTTTATGCTGTGGCTTTTTACTTTTTTGGTGCAGTGGCGTTAATCCATGCCGCTTAGCCTAGCGGAATGGGATGCCTTTCACCAATGATGTGTTCGACATTTGTAAGACCTTGTTTACAATTGAAATTTAAATATTTATTAAATGAGTTATTATATCAGTGTGACTTCATTATTTAAATTACTTGTAGTAATTGCAGCAAAACCTATGTTTAGGTTTATGCACTTTGAGTTTGTTTATTGCAGGTGCGGCAGTCCCTGCCACCCATGGTGGCATAGTGAGAGGCCTTTCACCAACGATCTGTTAGACATTTGTAAGGCAGCTGTGTATAAATGCAATTTAAATATTTGTTAATTGAGATATTATTTAAGGTGGTTTTATGACTTTGTTAATTACTTGTCATAATTGTAGCAAAACCTATGTATAGGTTTATGCTGTGGCTTTTTACTTTTTTGGTGCAGTGGCGTTAATCCATGTCGCTTAGCCTAGCGGAATGGGATGCCTTTCACCAATGATGTGTTCGACATTTGTAAGACCTTGTTTACAATTGAAATTTAAATATTTATTAAATGAGTTATTATATCAGTGTGACTTCATTATTTAAATTACTTGTAGTAATTGCAGGAAAACCTATGTTTAGGTTTATGCTCTTTGAGTTTGTTTATTGCAGGTGCGGCAGTCCCTGCCACCCATCGTGGCATAGTGAGAGGCCTTTCACCAACGATGTGTTAGACATTTGTAAGGCAGCTGTGTATAAATGCAATTTAAATATTTGTTAATTGAGATATTATTTAAGGTGGTTTTATGACTTTGTTAATTACTTGTCATAATTGTAGCAAAACCTATGTATAGGTTTATGCTGTGGCTTTTTAGTTTATTGGTGCAGTGGCGTTAATCCATGCCGCTTAGCCTAGCGGAATGGGATGCCTTTCACCAATGATGTGTTCGACATTTGTAAGACCTTGTTTACAATTGAAATTTAAATATTTATTAAATGAGTTATTATATCAGTGTGACTTCATTATTTAAATTACTTGTAGTAATTGCAGCAAAACCTATGTTTAGGTTTATGCTCTTTGAGTTTGTTTATTGCAGGTGCGGCAGTCCCTGCCACCCATCGTGGCATAGTGAGAGGCCTTTCACCAACGATGTGTTAGACATTTGTAAGGCAGCTGTGTATAAATGCAATATAAATATTTGTTAATTGAGATATTATTTAAGGTGGTTTTATGACTTTGTTAATTACTTGTCATAATTGTAGCAAAACCTATGTATAGGTTTATGCTGTGGCTTTTTACTTTTTTGGTGCAGTGGCGTTAATCCATGCCGCTTAGCCTAGCGGAATGGGATGCCTTTCACCAATGATGTGTTCGACATTTGTAAGACCTTGTTTACAATTGAAATTTAAATATTTATTAAATGAGTTATTATATCAGTGTGACTTCATTATTTAAATTACTTGTAGTAATTGCAGCAAAACCTATGTTTAGGTTTATGCTCTTTGAGTTTGTTTATTGCAGGTGCGGCAGTCCCTGCCACCCATGGTGGCATAGTGAGAGGCCTTTCACCAACGATCTGTTAGACATTTGTAAGGCAGCTGTGTATAAATGCAATTTAAATATTTGTTAATTGAGATATTATTTAAGGTGGTTTTATGACTTTGTTAATTACTTGTCATAATTGTAGCAAAACCTATGTATAGGTTTATGCTATGGCTTTTTAGTTTTTTGGTGCAGTGGCGTTAATCCATACCGCTTAGCCTAGCGGAATGGGATTCCTTTCACCAATGATGTGTTCGACATTTGTAAGACCTTGTTTACAATTGAAATTTAAATATTTATTAAATGAGTTATTATATCAGTGTGACTTCATTATTTAAATTACTTGTAGTAATTGCAGCAAAACCTATGTTTAGGTTTATGCTCTTTGAGTTTGTTTATTGCAGGTGCGGCAGTCCCTGCCACCCATCGTGGCATAGTGAGAGGCCTTTCACCAACGATGTGTTAGACATTTGTAAGGCAGCTGTGTATAAATGCAATTTAAATATTTGTTAATTGAGATATTATTTAAGGTGGTTTTATGACTTTGTTAATTACTTGTCATAATTGTAGCAAAACCTATGTATAGGTTTATGCTATGGCTTTTTACTTTTTTGGTGCAGTGGCGTTAATCCATGCCGCTTAGCCTAGCGGAATGGGATGCCTTTCACCAATGATGTGTTCGACATTTGTAAGACCTTGTTTACAATTGAAATTTAAATATTTATTAAATGAGTTATTATATCAGTGTGACTTCATTATTTAAATTACTTGTAGTAATTGCAGCAAAACCTATGTTTAGGTTTATGCTCTTTGAGTTTATTTATTGCAGGTGCGGCAGTCCCTGCCACCCATCGTGGCATAGTGAGAGGCCTTTCACCAACGATGTGTTAGACATTTGTAAGGCAGCTGTGTATAAATGCAATATAAATATTTGTTAATTGAGATATTATTTAAGGTGGTTTTATGACTTTGTTAATTACTTGTCATAATTGTAGCAAAACCTATGTATAGGTTTATGCTGTGGCTTTTTACTTTTTTGGTGCAGTGGCGTTAATCCATGTCGCTTAGCCTAGCGGAATGGGATGCCTTTCACCAATGATGTGTTCGACATTTGTAAGACCTTGTTTACAATTGAAATTTAAATATTTATTAAATGAGTTATTATATCAGTGTGACTTCATTATTTAAATTACTTGTAGTAATTGCAGGAAAACCTATGTTTAGGTTTATGCTCTTTGAGTTTGTTTATTGCAGGTGCGGCAGTCCCTGCCACCCATCGTGGCATAGTGAGAGGCCTTTCACCAACGATGTGTTAGACATTTGTAAGGCAGCTGTGTATAAATGCAATTTAAATATTTGTTAATTGAGATATTATTTAAGGTGGTTTTATGACTTTGTTAATTACTTGTCATAATTGTAGCAAAACCTATGTATAGGTTTATGCTGTGGCTTTTTAGTTTATTGGTGCAGTGGCGTTAATCCATGCCGCTTAGCCTAGCGGAATGGGATGCCTTTCACCAATGATGTGTTCGACATTTGTAAGACCTTGTTTACAATTGAAATTTAAATATTTATTAAATGAGTTATTATATCAGTGTGACTTCATTATTTAAATTACTTGTAGTAATTGCAGCAAAACCTATGTTTAGGTTTATGCTCTTTGAGTTTGTTTATTGCAGGTGCGGCAGTCCCTGCCACCCATCGTGGCATAGTGAGAGGCCTTTCACCAACGATGTGTTAGACATTTGTAAGGCAGCTGTGTATAAATGCAATATAAATATTTGTTAATTGAGATATTATTTAAGGTGGTTTTATGACTTTGTTAATTACTTGTCATAATTGTAGCAAAACCTATGTATAGGTTTATGCTGTGGCTTTTTACTTTTTTGGTGCAGTGGCGTTAATCCATGCCGCTTAGCCTAGCGGAATGGGATGCCTTTCACCAATGATGTGTTCGACATTTGTAAGACCTTGTTTACAATTGAAATTTAAATATTTATTAAATGAGTTATTATATCAGTGTGACTTCATTATTTAAATTACTTGTAGTAATTGCAGCAAAACCTATGTTTAGGTTTATGCTCTTTGAGTTTGTTTATTGCAGGTGCGGCAGTCCCTGCCACCCATGGTGGCATAGTGAGAGGCCTTTCACCAACGATCTGTTAGACATTTGTAAGGCAGCTGTGTATAAATGCAATTTAAATATTTGTTAATTGAGATATTATTTAAGGTGGTTTTATGACTTTGTTAATTACTTGTCATAATTGTAGCAAAACCTATGTATAGGTTTATGCTATGGCTTTTTAGTTTTTTGGTGCAGTGGCGTTAATCCATACCGCTTAGCCTAGCGGAATGGGATTCCTTTCACCAATGATGTGTTCGACATTTGTAAGACCTTGTTTACAATTGAAATTTAAATATTTATTAAATGAGTTATTATATCAGTGTGACTTCATTATTTAAATTACTTGTAGTAATTGCAGCAAAACCTATGTTTAGGTTTATGCTCTTTGAGTTTGTTTATTGCAGGTGCGGCAGTCCCTGCCACCCATCGTGGCATAGTGAGAGGCCTTTCACCAACGATGTGTTAGACATTTGTAAGGCAGCTGTGTATAAATGCAATTTAAATATTTGTTAATTGAGATATTATTTAAGGTGGTTTTATGACTTTGTTAATTACTTGTCATAATTGTAGCAAAACCTATGTATAGGTTTATGCTATGGCTTTTTACTTTTTTGGTGCAGTGGCGTTAATCCATGCCGCTTAGCCTAGCGGAATGGGATGCCTTTCACCAATGATGTGTTCGACATTTGTAAGACCTTGTTTACAATTGAAATTTAAATATTTATTAAATGAGTTATTATATCAGTGTGACTTCATTATTTAAATTACTTGTAGTAATTGCAGCAAAACCTATGTTTAGGTTTATGCTCTTTGAGTTTATTTATTGCAGGTGCGGCAGTCCCTGCCACCCATCGTGGCATAGTGAGAGGCCTTTCACCAACGATGTGTTAGACATTTGTAAGGCAGCTGTGTATAAATGCAATATAAATATTTGTTAATTGAGATATTATTTAAGGTGGTTTTATGACTTTGTTAATTACTTGTCATAATTGTAGCAAAACCTATGTATAGGTTTATGCTGTGGCTTTTTACTTTTTTGGTGCAGTGGCGTTAATCCATGTCGCTTAGCCTAGCGGAATGGGATGCCTTTCACCAATGATGTGTTCGACATTTGTAAGACCTTGTTTACAATTGAAATTTAAATATTTATTAAATGAGTTATTATATCAGTGTGACTTCATTATTTAAATTACTTGTAGTAATTGCAGCAAAACCTATGTTTAGGTTTATGCTCTTTGAGTTTGTTTATTGCAGGTGCGGCAGTCCCTGCCACCCATGGTGGCATAGTGAGAGGCCTTTCACCAACGATGTGTTAGACATTTGTAAGGCAGCTGTGTATAAATGCAATTTAAATATTTGTTAATTGAGATATTATTTAAGGTGGTTTTATGACTTTGTTAATTACTTGTCATAATTGTAGCAAAACCTATGTATAGGTTTATGCTGTGGCTTTTTACTTTTTTGGTGCAGTGGCGTTAATCCATGTCGCTTAGCCTAGCGGAATGGGATGCCTTTCACCAATGATGTGTTCGACATTTGTAAGACCTTGTTTACAATTGAAATTTAAATATTTATTAAATGAGTTATTATATCAGTGTGACTTCATTATTTAAATTACTTGTAGTAATTGCAGCAAAACCTATGTTTAGGTTTATGCTCTTTGAGTTTGTTTATTGCAGGTGCGGCAGTCCCTGCCACCCATCGTGGCATAGTGAGAGGCCTTTCACCAACGATGTGTTAGACATTTGTAAGGCAGCTGTGTATAAATGCAATTTAAATATTTGTTAATTGAGATATTATTTAAGGTGGTTTTATGACTTTGTTAATTACTTGTCATAATTGTAGCAAAACCTATGTATAGGTTTATGCTGTGGCTTTTTAGTTTTTTGGTGCAGTGGCGTTAATCCATGCCGCTTAGCCTAGCGGAATGGGATGCCTTTCACCAATGATGTGTTCGACATTTGTAAGACCTTGTTTACAATTGAAATTTAAATATTTATTAAATGAGTGATTATATCAGTGTGACTTCATTATTTAAATTACTTGTAGTAATTGCAGCAAAACCTATGTTTAGGTTTATGCTCTTTGAGTTTGTTTATTGCAGGTGCGGCAGTCCCTGCCACCCATCGTGGCATAGTGAGAGGCCTTTCACCAACGATCTGTTAGACATTTGTAAGGCAGCTGTGTATAAATGCAATTTAAATATTTGTTAATTGAGATATTATTTAAGGTGGTTTTATGACTTTGTTAATTACTTGTCATAATTGTAGCAAAACCTATGTATAGGTTTATGCTGTGGCTTTTTAGTTTTTTGGTGCAGTGGCGTTAATCCATGCCGCTTAGCCTAGCGGAATGGGATGCCTTTCACCAATGATGTGTTCGACATTTGTAAGACCTTGTTTACAATTGAAATTTAAATATTTATTAAATGAGTTATTATATCAGTGTGACTTCATTATTTAAATTACTTGTAGTAATTGCAGCAAAACCTATGTTTAGGTTTATGCTCTTTGAGTTTGTTTATTGCAGGTGCGGCAGTCCCTGCCACCCATCGTGGCATAGTGAGAGGCCTTTCACCAACGATGTGTTAGACATTTGTAAGGCAGCTGTGTATAAATGCAATTTAAATATTTGTTAATTGAGATATTATTTAAGGTGGTTTTATGACTTTGTTAATTACTTGTCATAATTGTAGCAAAACCTATGTATAGGTTTATGCTGTGGCTTTTTAGTTTTTTGGTGCAGTGGCGTTAATCCATGCCGCTTAGCCTAGCGGAATGGGATGCCTTTCACCAATGATGTGTTCGACATTTGTAAGACCTTGTTTACAATTGAAATTTAAATATTTATTAAATGAGTTATTATATCAGTGTGACTTCATTATTTAAATAACTTGTAGTAATTGC
The DNA here is from genome assembly GCA_036926305.1 of Uropetala carovei. NCBI lineage: Eukaryota > Metazoa > Arthropoda > Insecta > Odonata > Petaluridae > Uropetala > Uropetala carovei. The sequence continues at coordinate 286,004 of JAXCHB010000078.1, read as the reverse complement.
AGCAAAACCTATGTTTAGGTTTATGCACTTTGAGTTTGTTTATTGCAGGTGCGGAAGTCCCTGCCACCCATCGTGGCATAGTGAGAGGCCTTTCACCAACGATGTGTTTGACATTTGTAAGGCAGCTGTGTATAAATGCAATTTAAATATTTGTTAATTGAGATATTATTTAAGGTGGTTTTATGACTTTGTTAATTACTTGTCATAATTGTAGCAAAACCTATGTATAGGTTTATGCTGTGGCTTTTTAGTTTATTGGTGCAGTGGCGTTAATCCATGCCGCTTAGCCTAGCGGAATGGGATGCCTTTCACCAATGATGTGTTCGACATTTGTAAGACCTTGTTTACAATTGAAATTTAAATATTTATTAAATGAGTTATTATATCAGTGTGACTTCATTATTTAAATTACTTGTAGTAATTGCAGCAAAACCTATGTTTAGGTTTATGCTCTTTGAGTTTGTTTATTGCAGGTGCGGCAGTCCCTGCCACCCATCGTGGCATAGTGAGAGGCCTTTCACCAACGATGTGTTAGACATTTGTAAGGCAGCTGTGTATAAATGCAATTTAAATATTTGTTAATTGAGATATTATTTAAGGTGGTTTTATGACTTTGTTAATTACTTGTCATAATTGTAGCAAAACCTATGTATAGGTTTATGCTGTGGCTTTTTAGTTTTTTGGTGCAGTGGCGTTAATCCATGCCGCTTAGCCTAGCGGAATGGGATGCCTTTCACCAATGATGTGTTCGACATTTGTAAGACCTTGTTTACAATTGAAATTTAAATATTTATTAAATGAGTGATTATATCAGTGTGACTTCATTATTTAAATTACTTGTAGTAATTGCAGCAAAACCTATGTTTAGGTTTATGCTCTTTGAGTTTGTTTATTGCAGGTGCGGCAGTCCCTGCCACCCATCGTGGCATAGTGAGAGGCCTTTCACCAACGATGTGTTAGACATTTGTAAGGCAGCTGTGTATAAATGCAATATAAATATTTGTTAATTGAGATATTATTTAAGGTGGTTTTATGACTTTGTTAATTACTTGTCATAATTGTAGCAAAACCTATGTATAGGTTTATGCTGTGGCTTTTTACTTTTTTGGTGCAGTGGCGTTAATCCATGTCGCTTAGCCTAGCGGAATGGGATGCCTTTCACCAATGATGTGTTCGACATTTGTAAGACCTTGTTTACAATTGAAATTTAAATATTTATTAAATGAGTTATTATATCAGTGTGACTTCATTATTTAAATTACTTGTAGTAATTGCAGCAAAACCTATGTTTAGGTTTATGCTCTTTGAGTTTGTTTATTGCAGGTGCGGCAGTCCCTGCCACCCATCGTGGCATAGTGAGAGGGATTTCACCAACGATGTGTTAGACATTTGTAAGGCAGCTGTGTATAAATGCAATTTAAATATTTGTTAATTGAGATATTATTTAAGGTGGTTTTATGACTTTGTTAATTACTTGTCATAATTGTAGCAAAACCTATGTATAGGTTTATGCTGTGCCTTTTTATTTTTTTGGTGCAGTGGCGTTAATCCATGCCGCTTAGCCTAGCGGAATGGGATGCCTTTCACCAATGATGTGTTCGACATTTGTAAGACCTTGTTTACAATTGAAATTTAAATATTTATGAAATGAGTTATTATATCAGTGTGACTTCATTATTTAAATTACTTGTAGTAATTGCAGCAAAACCTATGTTTAGGTTTATGCTCTTTGAGTTTGTTTATTGCAGGTGCGGCAGTCCCTGCCACCCATCGTGGCATAGTGAGAGGCCTTTCACCAACGATGTGTTAGACATTTGTAAGGCAGCTGTGTATAAATGCAATTTAAATATTTGTTAATTGAGATCTTATTTAAGGTGGTTTTATGACTTTGTTAATTACTTGTCATAATTGTAGCAAAACCTATGTATAGGTTTATGCTGTGGCTTTTTAGTTTTTTGGTGCAGTGGCGTTAATCCATGCCGCTTAGCCTAGCGGAATGGGATGCCTTTCACCAATGATGTGTTCGACATTTGTAAGACCTTGTTTACAATTGAAATTTAAATATTTATGAAATGAGTTATTATATCAGTGTGACTTCATTATTTAAATTACTTGTAGTAATTGCAGCAAAACCTATGTTTAGGTTTATGCTCTTTGAGTTTGTTTATTGCAGGTGCGGCAGTCCCTGCCACCCATCGTGGCATAGTGAGAGGCCTTTCACCAACGATCTGTTAGACATTTGTAAGGCAGCTGTGTATAAATGCAATTTAAATATTTGTTAATTGAGATATTATTTAAGGTGGTTTTATGACTTTGTTAATTACTTGTCATAATTGTAGCAAAACCTATGTATAGGTTTATGCTGTGGCTTTTTAGTTTTTTGGTGCAGTGGCGTTAATCCATGCCGCTTAGCCTAGCGGAATGGGATGCCTTTCACCAATGATGTGTTCGACATTTGTAAGACCTTGTTTACAATTGAAATTTAAATATTTATTAAATGAGTTATTATATCAGTGTGACTTCATTATTTAAATAACTTGTAGTAATTGCAGCAAAACCTATGTTTAGGTTTATGCTCTTTGAGTTTGTTTATTGCAGGTGCGGCAGTCCCTGCCACCCATCGTGGCATAGTGAGAGGCCTTTCACCAACGATGTGTTAGACATTTGTAAGGCAGCTGTGTATAAATGCAATTTAAATATTTGTTAATTGAGATATTATTTAAGGTGGTTTTATGACTTTGTTAATTACTTGTCATAATTGTAGCAAAACCTATGTATAGATTTATGCTATGGCTTTTTACTTTTTTGGTGCAGTGGCGTTAATCCATGCCGCTTAGCCTAGCGGAATGGGATGCCTTTCACCAATGATGTGTTCGACATTTGTAAGACCTTGTTTACAATTGAAATTTAAATATTTATTAAATGAGTTATTATATCAGTGTGACTTCATTATTTAAATTACTTGTAGTAATTGCAGCAAAACCTATGTTTAGGTTTATGCTCTTTGAGTTTGTTTATTGCAGGTGCGGCAGTCCCTGCCACCCATCGTGGCATAGTGGGAGGCCTTTCACCAACGATCTGTTAAACATTTGTAAGGCAGCTGTGTATAAATGCAATTTAAATATTTGTTAATTGAGATATTATTTAAGGTGGTTTTATGACTTTGTTAATTACTTGTCATAATTGTAGCAAAACCTATGTATAGGTTTATGCTATGGCTTTTTACTTTTTTGGTGCAGTGGCGTTAATCCATGCCGCTTAGCCTAGCGGAATGGGAAGCCTTTCACCAATGATGTGTTCGACATTTGTAAGACCTTGTTTACAATTGAAATTTAAATATTTATTAAATGAGTTATTATATCAGTGTGACTTCATTATTTAAATTTCTTGTAGTAATTGCAGCAAAACCTATGTTTAGGTTTATGCTCTTTGAGTTTGTTTATTGCAGGTGCGGCAGTCCCTGCCACCCATCGTGGCATAGTGAGAGGCCTTTCACCAACGATGTGTTAGACATTTGTAAGGCAGCTGTGTATAAATGCAATTTAAATATTTGTTAATTGAGATATTATTTAAGGTGGTTTTATGACTTTGTTAATTACTTGTCATAATTGTAGCAAAACCTATGTATAGGTTTATGCTGTGGCTTTTTAGTTTATTGGTGCAGTGGCGTTAATCCATGCCGCTTAGCCTAGCGGAATGGGATGCCTTTCACCAATGATGTGTTCGACATTTGTAAGACCTTGTTTACAATTGAAATTTAAATATTTATTAAATGAGTTATTATATCAGTGTGACTTCATTATTTAAATTACTTGTAGTAATTGCAGCAAAACCTATGTTTAGGTTTATGCTCTTTGAGTTTGTTTATTGCAGGTGCGGCAGTCCCTGCCACCCATCGTGGCATAGTGGGAGGCCTTTCACCAACGATGTGTTAGACATTTGTAAGGCAGCTGTGTATAAATGCAATTTAAATATTTGTTAATTGAGATATTATTTAAGGTGGTTTTATGACTTTGTTAATTACTTGTCATAATTGTAGCAAAACCTATGTATAGGTTTATGCTGTGGCTTTTTACTTTTTTGGTGCAGTGGCGTTAATCCATGCCGCTTAGCCTAGCGGAATGGGATGCCTTTCACCAATGATGTGTTCGACATTTGTAAGACCTTGTTTACAATTGAAATTTAAATATTTATTAAATGAGTTATTATATCAGTGTGACTTCATTATTTAAATTACTTGTAGTAATTGCAGCAAAACCTATGTTTAGGTTTATGCACTTTGAGTTTGTTTATTGCAGGTGCGGCAGTCCCTGCCACCCATCGTGGCATAGTGAGAGGCCTTTCACCAACGATGTGTTTGACATTTGTAAGGCAGCTGTGTATAAATGCAATTTAAATATTTGTTAATTGAGATATTATTTAAGGTGGTTTTATGACTTTGTTAATTACTTGTCATAATTGTAGCAAAACCTATGTATAGGTTTATGCTGTGGCTTTTTACTTTTTTGGTGCAGTGGCGTTAATCCATGCCGCTTAGCCTAGCGGAATGGGATGCCTTTCACCAATGATGTGTTCGACATTTGTAAGACCTTGTTTACAATTGAAATTTAAATATTTATTAAATGAGTTATTATATCAGTGTGACTTCATTATTTAAATTACTTGTAGTAATTGCAGCAAAACCTATGTTTAGGTTTATGCTCTTTGAGTTTGTTTATTGCAGGTGCGGCAGTCCCTGCCACCCATCGTGGCATAGTGAGAGGCCTTTCACCAACGATGTGTTAGACATTTGTAAGGCAGCTGTGTATAAATGCAATTTAAATATTTGTTAATTGAGATATTATTTAAGGTGGTTTTATGACTTTGTTAATTACTTGTCATAATTGTAGCAAAACCTATGTATAGGTTTATGCTGTGGCTTTTTACTTTTTTGGTGCAGTGGCGTTAATCCATGCCGCTTAGCCTAGCGGAATGGGATGCCTTTCACCAATGATGTGTTCGACATTTGTAAGACCTTGTTTACAATTGAAATTTAAATATTTATTAAATGAGTTATTATATCAGTGTGACTTCATTGTTTAAATTACTTGTAGTAATTGCAGCAAAACCTATGTTTAGGTTTATGCTCTTTGAGTTTGTTTATTGCAGGTGCGGCAGTCCCTGCCACCCATCGTGGCATAGTGAGAGGCCTTTCACCAACGATGTGTTAGACATTTGTAAGGCAGCTGTGTATAAATGCAATTTAAATATTTGTTAATTGAGATATTATTTAAGGTGGTTTTATGACTTTGTTAATTACTTGTCATAATTGTAGCAAAACCTATGTATAGATTTATGCTATGGCTTTTTACTTTTTTGGTGCAGTGGCGTTAATCCATGCCGCTTAGCCTAGCGGAATGGGATGCCTTTCACCAATGATGTGTTCGACATTTGTAAGACCTTGTTTACAATTGAAATTTAAATATTTATTAAATGAGTTATTATATCATTGACACTTCATTATTTAAATTACTTGTAGTAATTGCAGCAAAACCTATGTTTAGGTTTATGCTCTTTGAGTTTGTTTATTGCAGGTGCGGCAGTCCCTGCCACCCATCGTGGCATAGTGAGAGGCCTTTCACCAACGATGTGTTAGACATTTGTAAGGCAGCTGTGTATAAATGCAATTTAAATATTTGTTAATTGAGATATTATTTAAGGTGGTTTTATGACTTTGTTAATTACTTGTCATAATTGTAGCAAAACCTATGTATAGGTTTATGCTGTGGCTTTTTAGTTTTTTGGTGCAGTGGCGTTAATCCATGCCGCTTAGCCTAGCGGAATGGGATGCCTTTCACCAATGATGTGTTCGACATTTGTAAGACCTTGTTTACAATTGAAATTTAAATATTTATTAAATGAGTTATTATATCAGTGTGACTTCATTATTTAAATTACTTGTAGTAATTGCAGCAAAACCTATGTTTAGGTTTATGCTCTTTGAGTTTGTTTATTGCAGGTGCGGCAGTCCCTGCCACCCATCGTGGCATAGTGGGAGGCCTTTCACCAACGATCTGTTAGACATTTGTAAGGCAGCTGTGTATAAATGCAATTTAAATATTTGTTAATTGAGATATTATTTAAGGTGGTTTTATGACTTTGTTAATTACTTGTCATAATTGTAGCAAAACCTATGTATAGGTTTATGCTATGGCTTTTTAGTTTTTTGGTGCAGTGGCGTTAATCCATGCCGCTTAGCCTAGCGGAATGGGATGCCTTTCACCAATGATGTGTTCGACATTTGTAAGACCTTGTTTACAATTGAAATTTAAATATTTATTAAATGAGTGATTATATCAGTGTGACTTCATTATTTAAATTACTTGTAGTAATTGCAGCAAAACCTATGTTTAGGTTTATGCTCTTTGAGTTTGTTTATTGCAGGTGCGGCAGTCCCTGCCACCCATCGTGGCATAGTGAGAGGCCTTTCACCAACGATGTGTTAGACATTTGTAAGGCAGCTGTGTATAAATGCAATTTAAATATTTGTTAATTGAGATATTATTTAAGGTGGTTTTATGACTTTGTTAATTACTTGTCATAATTGTAGCAAAACCTATGTATAGGTTTATGCTATGGCTTTTTACTTTTTTGGTGCAGTGGCGTTAATCCATGCCGCTTAGCCTAGCGGAATGGGATGCCTTTCACCAATGATGTGTTCGACATTTGTAAGACCTTGTTTACAATTGAAATTTAAATATTTATTAAATGAGTTATTATATCAGTGTGACTTCATTATTTAAATTACTTGTAGTAATAGTAGCAAAACCTATGTTTAGGTTTATGCTCTTTGAGTTTGTTTATTGCAGTTGCGGCAGTCGCTGCCACCCATCGTGGCATAGTGAGAGGCCTTTCACCAACGATGTGTTAGACATTTGTAAGGTAGCTGTGTATAAATGCAATTTAAATATTTGTTAATTGAGATATTATTTAAGGTGGTTTTATTACTTTGTTAATTACTTTAATTACTTGTCATAATTGTAGCAAAACCTATGTATAGGTTTATACTATGGCTTTTTAGTTTTTTGGTGCAGTGGCGTTAATCCATGCCACTTAGCCTAGCGGAATGGGATGCCTTTCACCAATGATGTGTTCGACCTTTGTAAGACCTTGTTTACAATTGAAATTTAAATATTTATTGAATGAGTTATTATATCAGTGTGACTTCATTATTTAAATTACTTGTAGTAATTGTAGCAAAACCTATGTTTAGGTTTATGCTCTTTCAGTTTGTTTATTGCAGTTGCGGCAGTCCCTGCCACCCATCCTGGCATAGTGAGAGGCCTTTCACCAACGATGTGTTCGACATTTGCAAAGCAGCTGTGTATAAATGCAATTTAAATATTTGTTAATTGAGATATTATTTAAGGTGGTTTTATGACTTTGTTAATTACTTGTCATAATTGTAGCAAGAACTATATATAGGTTTATGCTATCGTTTTTTGTTGTAGTAGTCTAAATCCATTCCACACAGGCTATCGGATTTAGATGCTTTTCACTAATATGTTCGTAGTTTGTAAGACAACTATTTGTAATTGCAAATTTAATATTAGTTTAAATGAGAATATCTTAAGTGTTATTTTATTACTTTGTTAATTATTTAATTACTGTTATAATTGTAGCCAAACCTATTTATAGGTTCATGCTACGGGTTTTATTTTTGGTTGCAGTAGCGTCAATCCCTGCCATGCAGACTGAAGTATTGATGCCTTTCACCAATGATTTGTTCGACGTTTGTAAGTGTTGTTTTGAGATATTCTTTATCAGAGGTAGCCAAGCACTGAAAGGGGTCCAGAATTTTAATATTAATGCCTCAATATTTATAGTAATAAATTATTTATGGAGCTCTTGTTAAATATCGTAATTTCTGCAGAATGTTTTTATTTTAAATCATTTGGCTCGTGATTTTTAGTAGATGTCTTTACAGAGTATACTCTCGTTACTTCAAAAATTAAGATCGAGACTTGGGGTTCCAGATGCCTCACGTCTTCAGCCGGCTTTCTTTTTTATATTGTCACTTTGTTTTTGGAATGTGATACTGGTTTTCCCTAATCTTTGTACTGTTCTATTAGTTTCGAATTGCATTTCATGACTTGCAGAACTTCATGAATGCAAAATTTATGAATTTTTTAACCAGAGGATTTGCCTAATATTATGTGTATTATGCAGTTTTTTCTTTTTTAGGGGTAGTACTGCTACTTAATGTGAAGATGCCTATGCCAGCGATGCATTTGATGTAGTTTAGGAGGCGTGGGAGTTTGGGAGACTTAATATTTACAGGAGATTAAGCATATTATATAAAGGGGGCAGTGGGAGGGCGTTAGTAGTAGTTAGTGATGTGCGAATGAGATTGATGAGTGTTTGGCCATTGCATGCAGGTGAAAGGTAGCTGTAGATGTGCATGTAGATTAGTGTAAATGTGTAGGCTAGTGTGTGCCTAGAAGTATGTAGTTTACTAGGATGAATGAATGCCTCATCACATCACTTCATTTTCACATACATAACACCTTGCATATCACACTTCATTCTACAGGTATAAGAAATTTGCAAAAGTCGCAAAAATTCCAATTTTATGAATTTTATATTTTCTTCAACGTTTGTTACAAATTCCGCACATTTCTGCCAAACTTGATTGATGTAGCGTCTCTAGAAGTTCATTTATGGAAATGTCATGAACAATGTCACCCGGCCGGGAATGTGGTTCGGTGCCGTATTTTGCAAAAGGTGCCAAACGTACCAAAGAAAAGTGCATTTTCCTATAAATATTGTTTATATATAATAATGTCACTATTATTCTTTATTAAATGGTAGACAAAATGATATCTTACCTAACCAACAGTGTTACCTAAAATTTTGTCATAGGCACCATATTGTCGTGGTACGTCTCCTGATGTGTTTTTAATGGTGCTATATAATGAGTGCTCGAAACTGTGGCACAGTGGCTAATATTACGTTATTTATTTTAATTTGTGGATGGATTTTGACTTATCAAACTACACCATTGAGATGCTATTTTTTTCCACTTCTCTGTTTGGCATAAATACAATTGTTTCTCTTGATTATTCCCAAGTGACTAATTATATTTTTTAATTTGGGTTGGTGAATGGATTTGATACCTACATATTTCCAATAAATGTTGTTAGTATTTGGATGTTAAAGTTAAATTTAATAAGAGCTCATTATCATTGAGTGTACATCATTGTGCATTATCTCCCAGGTACACCTCTTGAGTGTACATCATTGTGGAACTTTCTTTTTTTATTATATATTTGTTGTCAATGCACCAGAGGTTAAATTTATTGTCATTGAGTGTACATCTCCCAGGTACACCTCTTGAGTGTACATCATTGTGGAACTATTTTTTCCTTTTTTTATTATATAATTGTTGTCAGTGCACCAGATGTTAAATATATAGTCATTGAGTGTACATCTCTCAGGTACACCTCTTTGAGTGTACATCATTGTGGAACTATTTTTATTATGTATTTGTTGTCAATGCACCAGAGGTTAAATATATTGTCAATTTTATTATTGCTGTATTTTGTGTTTGTAATTTTATCATGTTTTTATAATGGTTTATTCATGGTATTGGTCTTGTTGGTTCTTGTATTTCGTTACCATCTGTTTTGTTCAGACTCTCTTCGCAGTTATCGCTCATTCGTGCTTCGTTTATGGGTATCTTATGTATTCTCAGTTTTTTGTATTTATTGTTATCGACTATGGGCAAATTATATTTTTTGTTCAACTTCACTATTGCTGTATTTACGTTTAGTTAGTATTTTATTGTTTTCTTAATGGTTTATTCCTGGTATTATTTGTTTGGTTGTGGTCTGATTCCAGTTCTTGCTTTGCAGTTTTGTTTATTGAGAAAGGCATTAAAATGGAAATCGATACGGGTTCAGCCATTTCCACGGTGTCAGAGGACTTCTTCCTAAAGAAATTTAAGAATATTCCCATTCAGAGTACCCATGTTAAACTAAAATCATATGCAAATACGATAATTCACCCTAGGGTAGTCGCGTGGGTAAAAGTGAATCACAAGAACAACAATCTCAAGTTACCACTTTTCATCATCAAAAATGGGGGTCCACCACTACTACGGAGGGGAGGGGCAATTGGGTAATGGGCACCATTGTGACAGTACTTGGTAGCTGAAATTATAAAGTACAGACGGAGGTTTTGTGTGGCACAGGCACATCAACCAGATACAAAGAGGAGGCCAACTTGGTTCACAGAAAAATGTGTGCCCACATCTACAGAAGAGAATGTGAAGGAACACCCCATTGGCATCAGGGCACAAGTTCAGACTACACCAGAGGATGTATGGTACAAGGAGCGAAGTTCAGCAGACCTGGTGACAAGGCAGACAGAGAAGTGGGTGAAAGAGATAGTGAAGTAGGTGCAGAAAAAGTAGCAGGACGTGAGAGAAGATACCCACGTAAACAAAGAAAAATGAACCTTTACTGTTTGCACAAAATTTATGCATTGTAATTGTGTCTTTTGTATACAACTTTTTTATTTAGATGGAACTTTTTTCGTTTGTTTCTTTTTTGTGGGAAGGGAGGAGTGTAGTATACTAAATAACGTTGGGTGTGCACACTCATTTGATTTTACATAGCGCCTGTATGACTCACTTGTTTTTGCAATAAATGAGCAACGCAGCAGTTCATTTTAGAGGATACACTACATTGATGAATTAAAAAGAAATGTTATGAATAATTGAGAGTATTGCTCAGGATAGGACTGGACTGAGAATGTAATAATAACTGTAACAAACTAAACCGGTGAGAAGGCGTTTTTTAAAATTCTATTTGGTATATCTATTGTTCCTGACATTTTGTGATAAAATTTTATTGCTGTAATTACTTGGTTAAATTGTACTGTTAACCATCCTTCAGTCAGCATTCATTGTATTGTCCTAATTGGTTATTGCATCACGATTTGTTGTGCATGGACGAACTGGCGCTGCTACCCGGGGAGTGAGTGAATGACCTAAAAGTGGTATAAGGACACGCTGCTTCTCCAGAAGCCTGCAGTGTGTATAGACGCATTTGATGTTAAATTGGTGCTACTATCCTGGTAGTGAGTGAATGAACTCTAAAAGTGGTCTAAGAACACTGCTCCAGAAGTCTGCAGTGTGTATAGACACGCATGTGACATGTAGCGCTTACTTTCCCCATTGCGGTAACACGTGAATGAGTGTCAGATATAATTCTTTTCATTTCTAAATTTGTTAGAATCGAGACACGAACTCTGGAGTTTAACATACGGACGTCAAAAAGAACGATGTTTATTTTTCCATTCAAGATTAAATTAATTAAATTCCGAGTTAGCATAAATATTTATTAGGAATCGAAAGGAATACTCATTTCAACGCCTTAACAATGAAAAATGTTTAGTTGCGACTACTCACGTAACTGAACTAATAAAACAAATACTTAAAGTAAAAATATACGCTTTTCATCTTTTTTCAATAAATCACCTTTTCTACACCAAGAATCCAACTCGATATTAGGGATTAAAATGAATTCAACACGATTAGTTTACACCACATATTTCATTTGTCACTAGAAAAAATCCATTTAGCTAATTATTGTGCTATTAAATGTCACAGAGCAAAAGGCTCTAAAATATTAATACACTGCCGAATTTTTCTCGATAGGTAATTTAAATTGCGTATATTTATTATATCTTGAAATTATCGGCATACTTGAAGATTACAAAGGAAAGCCGACATCTTTGCAGGTGTCGTCTATGCGTGTCAGAGCAAGCCGTCAGTATTAAGACGCGTATAAAAAGGATCAAGATAAATTCATATACTAAATTTGTAAATCATTTTCAAAATTAACTCTTGCTATATGCGATTAATTTATTTGATGTTTTAATGTTCTGGATTATATTTTATTCAATTGTAATATTATATTACTGTAACGAAATTCAACACTGGGAAATAATGCTTATGAAACCAAACATCCATCGGGTTCGAATAATGGATCGAGCGGACTCAGCTTTCTGTAAAAATTTTTAACAACTTGTTCTAAAATTGCTTCAAAATTTAACAACCGGTTCGCGCGAACCGGCTGCAGCTTACCACAGGATATAACCCCTTCATAATAAAAGTGACTAAACTTCATGATTACCCGATATTCTTTCGCTATCTATTCCTGTGCTATACTTTGGGAAAATAAAATCCGTCCTAAGTGGGATAGCAAACCTATTGCACGCAAGACAATTGAGGTTAACATGCATCAGAAAAAACTTTTTATATTATAATATAATCATAGTTAAATCATAAAATTGTTTCTTTTGGATATATTTAAATTGACACATAAGCTAGTCATTTTGTTTCGAATGGAGTAAGTTAGAAAACTTCAATTTCCAAACATCCAATCATATTGAGTTGAACTTTTTTTTAATAACTCGAATTAAGATTAACTTATTTCATAGAAAAATGCATCCAAACGCATGTTTAACATAATTATATTGCCAAGAAAATGAGCAGCCATGCCCTGAGCAGGATTCCTTCTTTCGCAGCATATTAATTCTCGAGCGTTTTCTCTCACTGTCTATACACCTACCGCGTTCTCTCCTTTCATACACTTTCGTACGTGATACTTTTCAATCCTTCTCTTTTTCCTATATTCCTCCAGCAGTTTCTTCTTCCGTTTCAATAAATCCCACAAAATATCAGTAGCGTAAATTTATTATTACAGTTTTCAGATATTAAAAAACCCTAAAACAAAATTGATATCAAATTTTTCATACAAATTGTGTGCGCATTCCGATATTCTTTTACTGATTACAGCGCTAATACAGGCAGAAATATGAAACTTACGTTGTATTTGAAGGTGTAGCGGTATGCAGGTGGTTTAATCATCGTAATTATTCTGTATTTATTTGACTTCGTTAGCCCCAAGAGGAAAATTTGTGATCAGTGGGTGAAATTTTAAAAATGGAAATCGCTCACGGAAAGGTGAAGTATATTTAATGCTCCACATTATGTTGTAAATTACGATGTATTTCCGAACGTCTGTCAATCCAGATGGCATTCATTTCTTCTTGTAAACATACAATAGTTTATAAAATGAGCAATACAAATGCCTTAAGCCTGTTGTAGTACATGGACCCATTTATAATCATTTTATTAAAATAAATAAGGAGTAAGCCATATATTTGTAAGTATATTGCTTATCAAATTTATCCTTCGATTTTGTTAATAAAAAGTAAATATGTACTCCATTTTATTTAGAAAAGTCGGTCACCTTAAGATTTCCTGTATTCCATTGTAAACAATATAATCTTAATTTGCAAAAATTACCAGAAGAGTAAAGAAGAGAAACAAAATCATTGTAATGGGATATTTCCATCTTGATGTCCATAGAGTTACGTCTTTCTTATGAGTTTGTGCCTTCCATATTGATCGAGATTCTTCCGCACCAAGGTAAGACTGTTTTTCATAATATTTTTAAAAATTTGAATTAGGATACCGTATTTTATTTTTATTAATTCCTCAGTAATGCTGTGATTTTACGACATTCAATACATTGTCAACAAAAATCATTTTAAGCTCATTAATTCAATAAAACAAACAATTATAACAAAAGTTAGTGTTAATTCGAAAATGGATTCTGAGAGCTGAGCTTTTAAATCGTTATGGTAGTTAACAAAGAATCAAACCATAGCTATAAATGTATTGGTAAAGTTTAGTCATTTGTATTCTCAAAAAGTATTTTGCTTTTGGCTATCACTAATTCAACAAAATTATTGAGCTTGTCTTGTGGCAGAAAAAAATTCAAGAAAAGCACTTTCACCCTTTCAGTGTTTTTGACAAAACGATTTGTCACTTGCTTAGTTTCACCTCAGCAAATTAGTTTTGCACCATATTATAGCAGTGTGCTTTTACAGAGAATAGCGAAAACTCCTCACTTTAAGAGAATGGTTTTCAAAATGGCACATACTGCCAAAAAATTCTGCTCAGCATTGAAAGGGTGAAAAAAATTCTTATCTCAGGTATCCCCAACAAGGTTATAAAAAAGACAGATGTACATTTCGGCTAAATTAACCGATGGTGTATTACCACTGAAGGTGGATTTTTTGTAGCTTAAATGCACGTTTTTTTTTGTAACCTTACTGTGGCTATTGGTGATACTGGAAGCAAGTATTTTTTTAGTGTTTGTTCTTGAATTTGAGTATCACTATTTAAAACTTGGAGTCCCATGAAAAAGTTAATTTTAAAATCCATGAGGTTTTAGCATTGCTCCATCAAATTATCTGATTAACATTGATAAATAATTTAGCTATGTCAACTACAGTTTTCAATCAAGAGGAAGCTCTTATTCTCAGCCAATTAACGTTTGAATGGATTTCCGTGATAGTAGAAAATTTAAGTTGGGAAACTCTGATAAAAGAATAGTTTGGAAATAAAATAACCTATTGTTGTTAGCGTTTCAGAGGGCCAAGGCTGTTTGAATCAGTGCTTGAAATGGAAATTGTTACACAACGGAACGCTTGTATTGGTAGTGGAATGGAAATTTTTACAAAACGGAACGGTTTTTATAAGGGACAGCATTTCTAAATGTTTGACGAAACGGAAGGGTATCATCAGTTCGTATGACCAGCCAGAGAGATATGCCGGCTCATTTTGAGCACTGGTTTGAATATTGACTTGCATTAAATTTACCACTGAGACATGAAGTAGGTTGGGATGGTTATTACTGAGATTTGAAAATTATAACTGTACACCTAGACTGAAAAAATGTTATGCATATATAGTCGAGGCTTATTTTTAATTATTTATGTATCAAATAGTGTCCTGCAAAAGGTTCTCAGGAGATGGTTCAGAGTATAATAAAACAACAATTTTGAATGGTACTGAAACAGTAATGCGATTATTCAGACAATAAATTTGATAAACATGACTACAGCATATGTTTTTCCTGTTCACTATAAATTAATTTAGTATTCGTTGCTTTTATGGTAGCAATGAGTTAGTATGGCTGTCAATTTTAATGAATTATGTATTTTGATTATTTTTTCAGAATTTGTCAACAGCAGAGGAGGAAAGGAAAGCTGCACTGGAGATGAAGAAATTTTCAGGCTTTTATAAATTTTGTTAGCTTAGAGTGCCACATTAAGTGGGGACTAAAATTTGAATGGCATGCAGGTAATAATCTTATTCCAAATATGTTTATTCATAATAATTCCTTCCTCAGGGACCCAGCTATCAGCCTTAATGGTTAGCAGGACAGGTTTGTTGAAACTAGAGTGAAACAAAACACATTGAGATATAAAAACTACGATAAAATAATATCTTTAAATATTGTTATCCAAGGACAGTGTGGTGGCTTCAAAAATCCATTTAGATGTCAGTCTTTTTATAAGGAATGTTACTAAGAGTTTGACTTGCTTATAGGTAAATTTTGAACTACCTAGTTGAAAAGAAAGAGTATATATTAAAATAATATTTAATGAATTAAATGTGCAGTTAACCCTTTCTTTATGCAGTTTACATGGTTTGCAATTCATTTATTGTGATATAATTTTAAAATGCCTCCATACTGACCAATGTTTAGTCAAAAGATGTTGCATTGATTCAAGAGCATCTTTTTCAAATGGGCTTGCCTAAAATCCCATTATTATGAACAAGAGCATCATAGAAGAATGGTAATATAAGCTCCAGCTAGTATTCAATGCATATGAGACTGGCTTTTTTGGAAAATAGATACCATTGAGAACTTAGGCATGCCTGTCCCAGTGCCATTTTTATGCTTCAATTCTAGCCATTGTTAAATAGTAACTTTAGGATTTGAATTTAGATGTATTGTTATTCTTTTTAGAAATTAACTACAATTTTACAGGAGAATTATGAACATTCAAATCATCCAGAAAGTGCAGCATTTATAATTTGTTACATTTGAATATTCCAATTAAGCATTTTGTATTATGTTAGTTTATTCCATCAACATACCTTGCTCATTTTCTTACAACTAGATTTGCCAGTATTTTAGTTCATTGTTTGTCTGTTTCAATTGAATGTTTTGGTCTTTTTCTTAAGCTTGATTTAACATTGTAAGGCTAGTTTCATAGATTAAAATTCAACTTTCATGAAACAGTCAATGCAGTGATTCATAAATATTGAAATGAAAGGATGAGATAAGGATATGTTCTAAGACAGTCATCTGATTTAGGAATTCATACAAAAGAGGTTCAATTCTCTAAGGGAGGTTTTCTATCAAGGTGATTGGTGACGGTGATGTGATTGTGATTTTAAGGTAACTTCAGTTGCTCTTGGACAACACATTCATTTAAATGGAGCCATTTATACCAATTTCACGGAAATATGATGGTGACGCAACTTGGAAGCGACTCTGCAACTCTAGTCACTGAGTGACTTTTCCTGCCGATCACCCGTGATTCTAGTCACCTGCCAGTTACCTATTATCACCTTCAAAAATATAGTCACGTAAACTTCCAGTGTCTACAATTTCACTGATGCTTATGCTGTAAGGAAAGCAAAGACACTTTTAAAGCCTGAACTTTAGCCTAATAATCTATGCTTGTCAAATTTTGCATACTAAAAATTTTCTTTTCCGAAAGCCGCCCAGATAACGGCAGCATAGACATGATATTTTCTAAGTGAAAAAACTGTAAAAATTTAATTCTTGCATGTGAACGCTGAAACTATCAACACCGTAATTAAACAAAATAAGTATTACTATCATGAATATACTAACAGGTTTCTTATTTATTATTAAAAACGTTTTCTTTAACATTTTACTTTTTTAAAAAGCCATTCAAATTTAAGTAACTTTTAATAATAACATTTTTAAAATGTAGGGTCCAGTACTTCTTTATAAGCCATAGTTTTTGTTTTTACTTTTGGGTAAAGTGACAAATTTTCAGATCAGCTAAACAGGTACACTCATTTTTTACCCCTGGAGTGTAGACAATTTCAAGAAGGGTGTTTGAATACGAGTTCATATTCGTAGAAGATTGGGTAAAGCTTTCCAAAAACATATTAAAACAGTAATCCCTGTCTCCTTTTTCTTTGCGCATTCGCTAAAACAAGTGAAATTTTTTAGGTTGTTGGTTTAACTCGCGACTTAATATAAAAGAACTCTGTGGCAAATTAAAAATATGAAGTGGGTGAACACTAAATCTTCTGTCATTCTGCTTACTACGGCGACGCTGCCATCATAATGTGCAGTAAAGGAGTATATCCTCTTCGCTTTAGGACATGTTTGATACTAGGGAAAAATAAATATATCACCATCAAAAATCAGTTGCTTTGATATAAATACATTGGTAACAGTGATTTGTTGTCAACTTCAGTTGCCGTCAAATCAGATCACTGTCACTAATCACCTTGGTATAAAACCTCCTTAAGCAAAACTTCAAATTTGTATTTAAATAGGCAGAGCTGAGGCATGTATGACAATATATCATACTACAACATTCTCAGCAGTTCTATTAACAGAATTTAACAACAATACTTCTACTGTGTTTCATTTTGTATTTCTCTGTTAGCTTGTTTAATCAAAGACACTATAATATAATTTAAACATTTAATGATTTTGCTTCTTTATAAACTACTTTAATAATAACACAGTGATTATTCATTAAGTTTAAATGTAATTGGAGGAATTTGAACCAATGCGTAAGTGTCATGCAGTGAGATAATGGTGTCTAGATTATATTATAGATAACTAGTTATTCATCCATGCCTGATTTTAGGATTATGTATATGTTTGTCACAAAAGGTGATCTTTTAACAAAAAATAGGTGCTGCTAACCCAACTCCCTATTTCTCATTTAATGAAGGTCAAGTCGTTCACTATGTTTCCTTGAGAACTGCAAGGATTTACTGTAGTTCGTAAAATACTACAATATGAATGTTTCAATTTCAGTTGTACTTGATCAAGAGACGCTAGGAGAAAATGCACAGAAAGACAATGAGACTTTCATGATATGAAGCCATAAGTTGAGAAATTTCTTGAGGGGTTTCATGCACACTGCAATTCCTGTATGACATGGTTAATTTACATTTTTCATTCTGAACATTACCATTGCTTCAAATAAAGTAGTGCTGACCAAATTTAGACTTAAATACGGCTTGTATTTTGATCAGGATCGATGTAGACAAAATTTATAGTAATTATTTTTCTTTGGGTTGAGAAGTTAGTTGCTCCATAATTGTAGTCTGTTCATAAATGATCTTGGGCAATGTATCTTTTTAGATAACTTGAATTTTATGTTATCAATGCGTTGTTTTCTGAGCTCTAGTCTGAGAAAAAATGATCATGGTTAAACCATAATATTATTTCTTTTTGGGTGGATTTTCAATTAATAGTAGGTTAAAGAGAAGCCAAATTTTGTAATTTTGATATGCAAGCAAAAACTGCCATCACTGGAATATACCATATTCTCCACAAAGAAAGATGACATCGAATTTAAGAAAACTCCTATTTAGATAAAAGTCTGAAGGGAATGATCTTAATTTATACTTTGTGATCTAACTAGCATCAACTGATGTGAGTTTCTTGTCTCAATGTTTACTCTTATTCTCTCACGTGCAACAAAATGAATTGCAAGGCTAAAGGAAGTCTTGGTTCCTATATTCTCTATTGCTCATTTTCTAAATAAGCTAGTAATATGCATGTTGAATCTTCTGTGTTAGAGTTTAAAAACTGACCAGACCATCATTTGCAGATACCGTATAGCAGTTTTTTCCAACTTTCTGTAGAATTTCATGGCATCTTCAACTTGAAAAAAGGTTTTATATCTTTATTAGTACAGTGGGTTCCACTTATTAGAATCAGTGGTTAATTGAATCAGCCGCTTTATTGAATCAAACCGTAAAATCAAAACCATTTTTTATCCATCATTTTAAAAAACCTCCCATTATTGGAATCACTTATTTCAGTTTATTGAATCGTGCGGCAATGAATGAATGCAGGGTTGTATACCTAAAGTTGCGAAATGCTAGGGAAAAGCGGAGATGGAAGTTGAGGAATAGTTCAGTAGATTGAATTCGATAGATAACGACGTTGTTGAAGCTCCTATTGACAGAAGATGACATTGTCATAACACGAAAAGTGAAATTTGCATTTAAAATTTTATTTGTTATAAACTTTCTTATATTATGTATCTCAAAAATTAGCATAACCATGAAATTTTTATATACGAAAGAGATATGAACTTTATTCTAACGTTTTCTTATTTGCCATAACTAAAATACACAGACTCCGGATTATTGAATCAGCCATTTAATTGAATCAAATAACGGATTCCTGACTTGATTCTAATAAGCGGAACCCACTGTATCACATTCATTCCTTAGTGCTACATCATTATCAATTTATTAGAGAGAAATTGTTGACTTAATGATCTATCCTCATTTCTAAATTGTTAACTTATTTATTTAATCACTTTGCGCTGCTCCTGTGTTGGGAAACTGCTATACTGTATAGCACTGAGTAAGAACTCCCTGGATCATCCAAGTGCAGATTAATTCGTCAACCAGGCGACTTCTACATGGCTTACTGGGAACTGTACCATAACTAGATATTTTATTAACCAGAGCAAACTACTAAATATGTAACCTCTCCCCATTTAAAAAATTATTTTCTATAGTTTATTTAGTTATTATTTTATTATTTATTTTTTGCATCCCTTACTTAGTTGCACCTGGGGCAGATGTCCTGCTTGCTCCCCCGTAGTTACGGTACTGACCGGGAATGTCTATACTGAACATCAGAATGAAACACACTGCATACAATCCACACCAGTGTTTCCCAGTATATGGTCCACGGACCACTTGTGGTCCATGAAGGTTTTGTTGGTGGTCCGTGGAGGTTTCCAAAATGTAGTTTTTCTTTAGTCCTCACCTCATATTTAGTTGGAACTTTTTTGGGAAAAGTTATGCAAATTTTACACTATAATGTGTTGAATATTGTTATTAATTAAGTTTGTAAAATTATTTCTTATTTAAAAAAATTTTCCTCCACAAATGTTGAAACTATTTCTTTGATTAAAACAAAAATAATCAGGTGATTGTCAAATATACTGAAGCATGTGTAATATATTTCCAAATGGTCAAATAAAATACGTAACCAAGTAACTCCTTTTCTTAAACATAGATACAGTAAGTAGGTTAGTGTAAGAAATGAGGTGATCCGCAGGGCTTGGAAGGGTTGCTGAAGTGGTCCACAGAGTTCAAAAGGTAGGGAAATGCTGATCCAAGCCCACATTAACAGTTTTTGAAATGGGTAATAGAAGACAAACAATTTGGAGGGAAATTAAGCAATACAACAGATGAAATAGAAAATCTAATATAGTACAAGCACTTTAATCCAGTGCCCTTGAGAAATAGGCCATGCCAGGCTATGGAATTTTCCTGACCACGGTAGTTGGCCATAATGAAAGGTAAACAAAATCTATGCAATAATTTTTTGTTTTATGATTTTATTTCACATAACTTTTCAGATTCACTTAGTTCACATCTCATTGTTCATATTTTGTTTTATTACAGTGTCCATTTGGATGGTAAGTAGTTGAAGCAGAGAGAAAAGGGAAAGATATTAACTTGTGGTGACTTTATATTAAATGATTAGATTTGAGTTTCCTCCTTCCTATTGTTAGAGGGATTTAGTTTGTTATATGATGTGTATGAAAGAATTTAGTTAGTTTTTAATTTAAAACCGGTATGTCAAACTCGGCCTGTGGGCCACATGAGTCCATTTCTTTCCCTAACTACAACCCGAAAACTCATTTGATTGAACTAAAGCACTCAATATTTTATATAAATGCTTTATTTTTATGAAAAGGACAATATTCTGTCATTGCTACTGAGGTCGTATAGAACATGTTTGATAAATATCTGTTTTTAATGCTCCACATTATGTTGTAAATTACGATGTATTTCCGAACGTCTGTCAATCCAGATGGCATTAACAATACAAAAGAAAAAAATGATTTACTTAATATGTTATCCAGTATTGGCCTCTTATGTTCCTTAACCTATTCGTGTTTCCTTGCAATCCTGTTCTTTTATTGATTTGATAATATCAAACTTGTCAGTGAATGATATCTCCTGTAAAACTATATGTACTGAATTTTGGAATCTGGTAATACATTATATATTTTCTTCCCATTTAAACATTAAATTCCTCAAATAAGAATGAATTTCTTTTATGACAATGAATTTTGGAACTTTACTAGTTGATTTGCCTTGGGTGCAAAATTTGTATGGTTTCAATAGGAGAGTGGTTAGAGAAGGGAGGTAGCAAATTAAATAGAAAAAATAAACAAAGTAAAGAATATAAAGGATGTGGAATATAAAAAGTAAATATACCTAATTGAAATAGAGGTATGGAATTGGGGAGAGTTGAAATTGACGAAATGTAGATAGGGGTAAAGAGAAATTAAAAGAATGGAGAATAATTAATTAAATAAAGGAAACAAATTACAAATATTATAAAAGTGATAAAATGATGACAAATTAAAGGGAGATTAAGTTTTTACCATTTTGTTTATTGATATTTTGAGTTTCATTTCGAACATTGTTCAAGAACTAATTTGTTATGTTATGGGTAAGTTCTGCCGTCCTTCTCATTTTATAACACTTAAAACAAAATGAACAATAATAATGTTTTGTAATTAGTGTCTAAATGAAAACTAATACATGCGAAGCAGATAACTAGCTCTCTAACAATTTCTAATGCTTTCCTTTTCGTATAAACGAGAATTTCTACATGCGACGTATATGTCACGTTAGACAGAAAGAGATTAAAATTAAAACTTTTATTTCGTTTTTGAAATTCATGAGTATCACGATAGTGAAGATAAGTTCTTCAAGAAACTCGTTATTAAGCAGCAAAAGTACATTTAGCAGACTAAAATTCTAGCCGGAAATATTGCTACAGCATAGTTGCCACATTTATTTGAGCAAAGGCGCCATTTTAAGCAAATGGCGAGAATTTTGAAATAAACTGAATTTCAGGCAATGATATCTCAAAAACGAGTTCGGGTAGAAGCGTGTATTTTTCCATAAAACAAATTAAATAGCACTGATTATTTTAATGAAGTATTTTTAAAGGCGGCGTTGGATTCCCTTCACCCTCAAATAAATATTTTTATACTTGTCGGTGAGGAACTACTCATAAGGGGCCATGTTAAATATGTCATTTTTAAGGACGATTTACAGAAAATTTAGCTCGGTAAGATCAGGTTTTTTTTAATGCAATGGATAAACTGAGCGTTCAGGAATGCATAACGTGATTTTCAGAATTTTCTTGGATAATCGACTTTATGGAGGAACCACCTTAAGTTGTTACAATTTGTTAATTTTTAATGTATTTATTTAGTGTTGTACAGGGTGATCATTTTATCAGGAAATTCACTAGCAATGGCCCTCGAGCAGCTAATACTGTCTTTCTTAATCAGTTAGCTGAGCAAAAAATGGTTCCAATATGACCCTAATGGAGGAACTAGCCATGCGAGGGCCGGTGCTAGTGCGTTTCCTGATAAAATGATCACGCTGTATTTACAATCTTTCGTCTGTCTACGGAAGGTTTTTGTCGGGTTTCCCTTCCGTCTTGGGCAAATGCCATCCCCGAAGGAAAAGAGATAAGACAAATGTACTGCCTAATGGTTTTTAGAGTAGAAAAATAATTTTTAAATTGTATATGTATATCTTAAAGTGTGAAATGTATGCAGAGGCAAATAAAGTACGTTTTTAAGATGAAATATTTCCATAAATGAAACCAACAAAATACGTATTATTAAGAAGTTGATCACAAAAATGTTACGTTTTTCATAGATAGTGGACGCAAGCTGATGTATTTCTGTCGATGTATCCCATAACGAATTGACTGGAAAAATTAGTTGCATAATTATTAATATAAACATCATTTAACATCTTCTTGAAGGAAAATTATAAAACGCCGCACATATGATTATAATTCACTCTCCCGTTACCTCAATGATCAATCAAAAATTCCTATATTTTTGTCCATTTACAAGCCAAATATTTATTTTGAGAATAAGAAAAATCTATTTATGCATTCGTACGTCAAAGTCCCGACTTCGTATTCTCATTTTAAGATATTTTAAAATTCAATGAAGAAGTAGATGTCAATAATTCTCATTATTTGGAGAAATTGTTTCGGTATTTGAATTTGGAACTATTTCGAAATGATTACGAACGTTAACGTATGTGGGAGATCGTGAAGGAGGAAGGAAAGTAGTTTTCGGAAAAGCTATATCAAACCGATTTAAAACAGAATGGTGATTTCCAAGACTTGGTAAGCGGGGGAGAAATGGTAGGCACCTGGTGGTGTTCTTCCAGCAAAAGGATTTGTGGTAAAGGTCGATGGTATGTACTATACGAAAGGATTGCCACCTCAGTTGGAGCTCCTCGCTAGGGTGGGGATAGCAGAATAGCGTCCACACCTCGGTGATTCCTATGGTGAACCCATTTTCGGTCGCCATTGATGTGTCCTAGCGACCCCGAGTCATGCGACCGCGTATCGCAAGGGATCGGATAAATTTTGCCTGGAAGGTTTCGTGTCATTTTAGTATCTACAAGTTTACCTTTTCACTCGGACAAAGGAAGAAACATTCCCAAGTCGAATTCCAATAATATAGTATATAGATACAAATACCTTGATTGGAAGGCGCCCCGGTAAGTTGTCGCCCGGGTGCATTACAACCACTGCACCCAGGGTAGGCGCGCTCGTGTGTGTTCCTATAATTACACTATGCTTCCGGTCAATCTATTTTTCCGGGATCTTGAGTTCATCTCAGTGCTGCTACCGTGTCTGCTGCAGAGTTCGTGCACGAAGGTTGAAGGTTTTTTGTGTACTTCTCCCGCAGTATTATATACGCAAGATCCGAATGGGAGCTTGATCGTGAAAATTTACGATCAGCGCCCTCGCAGCCAACTAACCTTATAGTCACAGCGGAGATTCCGAGGCAGTTAAGCTTGAATTTTGAGTGACCATTCCTTTCATCGCTAAAATGCTCAAAAATTTGGAAAATTTTTCGACTAGTTTTTCCTTATATCCCGTACACAATAGATTTTTATTATACCATTACCTTGTATCTTTTTCATGGAAAGGTTTGTTTAATACATATATTATATTGAACATGTTATGTTAATATCATAAGTTATTTTTCTTAAATTTCCAAACCACCGAGATTTCGATATCACAGGTAACCAATATGCAGATTCCTATATTCTTTAAACTGAAATCTTGGTAGCTTACCTAAATGAAACGCCGAGTCAATAACTAAAATTAGGAAAGAGGTGCCGAAGCAGACAGTAAATGGCTTTTTTTCATAAAAATTAGACAAACTGAGAAAACGTGCGATACGAGAAAATAGTAAATCGATTGGCGAAAAAAAAACGAAGTCTTGACCTGCTTTCGTGTAAGAGTAGTTAGCACGTTAGACAAACAAACCAAACCATAAATGGATTTTTTTAAACCGCAAATAATTTGTATAAATTTAAATTTTATGAAATCCTTCTGTGTGTAGCTGACGCTAATCTTTTACGTCAAATCCTTTATTCTCTTAATCCTATCGTTACACTCGGCCTCTTTTTCACCAACCAAAATCCCTCAGCCTCACTTTTATGTTAGCCTTTTTTCCTATTATAATCTCCCGCTTTCCTCAAGACTTAATTTTGACCTAGGTATTTATTTTTCTACCACTGCCTAATCACTCGCGTTAAACCTCTCAGCCCCTTTAAAAAATCGAAACCCAATAAAATTAATAATTTTCCTTTTGGTTTCATTAAGAAAATGTCTACTTTTATCGAACGAAGAAATGCTTCATGATAATGATAGAGCAAGGGTTGCCGGATTTTACATAGCAAGTGTCACGCATAGCAGAGGGTTTTCGGAGCAAGGTCACAGGCCATTGAAGGATCATTAGTGATTGGGTTTTTGGAATTAAACATTGTTCAAAGTATTTTAGTTTATTCAAAAGAAGAAGCGAAGCACTGTATTTTGATTTTATTTTTATCCCATTCTCGATTCCCTTGTTATACATAAGTGCAGTGTTTAGAAAATTGTTAGTTTGCTCACATACAATACATTGACAGGAATAATACTATTATAATTTTTTCTTCCTATTTTCTATATGAATAAATTCTAATGCTATGAATCTTTCGCATTCATCCAACATCTTTATTAATGAATAATTATAAATAAGAATTATTACAAGAGTTTAATCCTTTGAAAGCCTTGTCTCCATCGGGCAACTGGTGTTAAAATCTGGGTCTAAATTTGACCTCAGGGCCACTCCTGTTGATCAATAAAGGATAAAGTTGTCGGCACGCACCTTCGAATATTCGATTTAGCAAAGATAATAGATATTCCGAAACTACGAAATGATAATAGTGGTTCTTGGGGCAACTAAGATATGGTTTGAATGTGACCCAGTTCTTGCCTACCGATTGACCCAGCGAGTTATATGAATGAAATGATCGAGGTCAAATGATTTCGTGCTAGGAGGGATATATAAAAGTTGGGTACCAGGCCGTGCCTCTGTTTGTGAGATACCATGGTAACGTACTACCCGTACTACGCTTGCTCGAAGAGTTCCGTATTTGTACCGGCAGCACCGGCAATCAAATACTATAAATAGCTTCCAGCTCAAATGCAGCAACTCAAAATACTTCGCTCCGGCAATGACAATACATTCTTATTTTGCCAATGGAAGTGTGCATCGAATTATTGCATTTTTTCGTAGCGAACTTGAGTAATATTAGAAGAGATGTACGTGTTTCCTATTCCTGGCAGAGTTTAACAACCGTAAGTTTCTAGATTATAAATAGTTTATATTTCGACTATGCTATTTAAGATGGACGCAACGAAATGCAAAAGGCAAGAGTGTTTATTAAATTTATTTTTATCTTTATTTATTTCAGATTATGGATAGAGAAATTTTAAATAGTATGAATTCATACAGTCCCATATTTTGTCGAAATGTATTATCCATTACGTAAATCATAGAAATAATGCTGTTATCTTCACGAGGAATATTTCGATCTATGTGCAAAATATCGTAATGATTGTAAAATTCTAAATTACAGAAAAATCATAAATGTTGATTGCGGAATGTTTATGGAAAATGTCGTTTTAGAAAAATATACACGCGTTGAGATTGCAATTAGCACTTCTCGAAAGACTTTAACTAGAGTTATTCTTATCATTAATTACTAAACATACTCGGAGTAAAATTCATAATTTGGCATTAAATTTGTTTATTGTTAAATTTCAAAAGTCGTTTCCTTGGTTGCTGCCTTTTCACCATGTGAATAGTTGAGAACTATGTTGTTAGAGATTGGCCTCTCATGGAACCTGACAGTGCTGACAATCTAAGCACCATTAAGTCACAAAAAGAACTAGTTGTTGATCCTCTCATTCTTCTGTTATCTCTTGAGTGTAATGGCAGGAAAAATGGAGAAAGTGAAACTGATGCTGAACAGACACATCAAGCAGAATTACCAAAGAGGAATGGAATTGACAATTTATTGGTCGAGGGCGAGAGAGAAAACTTAAACAAAGAAATTGAGAGTGATAAAAGTGTAGACCTCCAACAGGGTCTATTTAAAATCGTAATTGGAGAACAAGTGACTGATCAGGTTGGCCTTACTCCAGTTTACAATAATATAAACAGTTCTGCTGACTCAACCACTAGCAACACTTCATATAAATCAATGAACAGGATATCAACTCATAGGAAAATTACTTGTGAAAGATTAAGAGAATTGAAAATACTTGTTGACAAAGCAATTAAGGTAATTCTTTGTTTATTCAATAAAATTTTCTGTATGAGTGATAATACCGTGATTTATTGTACACCCAATAAATTATCAAGAAACTGACCAAATAAAGGTTAGTTTTCAAATCTAATTACATACATTGTTTTAACATCTGTCAGTATTTGAGAATCAAAATTACTTAAGTAATAATTAAATATTGATATCTTGAGGTAATTATATCTGTTTATGTGCACCTTTAATTTTCATATCATTTGTACATAGGAAAATAAGACATTCACTATCCAAGGCAGTTGTCCATCAGTTCGAAATGCGCTTCGTCAGCGAGGATGGATTGAAAAAAGGTGGACCGAGGCAAGGTGCACATCATCATTACATAGCTCTACCAAAAGGTCTAGAAAGATAAGATCAACAAATGATGTGAGCCTTATTCGCTCTTCATCCAGAATGACCTGCTATAGTGGTATGTTGTTGGTGTTACTTTCAACTGAACTTATATGTATAATTTTGATAAAATTTGTGTAATTAAGAGCTAATTTTCACAGTTTGGAATTTGTTTTTAGTTAATATACAAGTAATGGCCATAGGATTTAACACAATGGAGAAAAACTTTTTAACTGTCTTAATGATATATATCACATCACCCATTCATTGTCACACATCACCATAAAGTTTAATTTTGCAACAAATTGTTCTGAACAAAAATTCCTTCGGTTTCTCTTTTCTGTCTTGGAATAATTTCCTTAACTTATTACTTCCTTCCTTGATTATTAATAAAAAGAAAATCATTATGCCCAAGCTGTATGTGAAAATATTCAATAACAGAGCACATGTATGCAAAATGATTTAAGAAGAATGAAAAAAGTGCTCACTACCATTAAATGGCCTCTGCATTATTTTTTAAAGATGCTGGAATTTTAGGTTGCATTTGTGTTTTCATTTAATTTTTTATCACAAACAAATTTGTTTGAGCAAGTGAATTCTGCAAAAAAACAATATTTTTGTAGCCATCTGAAGTTTGCCCCATAATTAAGTACATCTGAAATACTTTAGACACACAATATTTTCACATGTAACATCTTTTTAAAAAGGTATATCATTACAATGCTAATTCTTTTGATAAACAGGAAATGGAAACATTTTGTACAATAATTTATTGTGTGTCCCTTGTGATTTTGAATGACCACCATTCAACATATTTTTTGCAGCTTCAGTGTTTCATTGTAGTGAAGTTTCTGATGCACCATTAACTAATAGGAGCTATAGAGACATTGATATGGAAGAAGAAGAAGGTAATGTTATGTCAAGAATGCTTAGGAATGCAGAACCAGCTCTAGTTTGGACATCCCGTAGTGACTCCGTTGAATGGAGCCTTATGCCTAAACATCAAATCGTAAACAGGTTCCCAAGGACATATTTTGCCACCAAGGTATGATTTATATATAGTTATAGTTCATGCACATAATAATATTGTAATCAGTAAAAATTGTTCAGAGTGATAAAACCAGTATTATTTTCACCTTGGCTCTTATGAGTTATAAGAAAATGTTTACTGTGATAAAATATTTATCAGAATCTCTTAACCAACAATTGTAGATTTTTGTTATACATACTTTATTATCAACATTTCAATCTGAGTTCCGCATTTTGATTTTTAACTATACCTAGTATTAATTTGTGATATGTTTGTTGTATAGGTTGGCTTGTGTAGTTATCTACAGCAGATGCATTGGTTCTATGAAGCAGGCATTTCAGATACACTGTTCCCACGTTGCTATTGTGTGTGCTTGCCAGAAGAAATGCAGGCATTTCGAGATGATTTCCGTCTAACAGCTTGTCTCTCTTTGTTGAAATGGTTAGTTAACAGATATGAGAAGCCAAAGTGTACATCTGACTTATGTGAAGAAACAAATAATTCTGAGCCTTCTGGAGTAGCTGCTGTGCAATCATCTTCAGGAAAGGTATTGTCATATTTTCATCTATAAAAATAATGCTGTAACCATGAAAATATTTTGATAATATTTGGTAAGGATATTCTTGTCCAAAAACTTTCCTGAGCTTGTTTTGTAGCATCTTTCATGTTATTGCTCATTACTCTGTTATTTCTTGCACATGTAACATAATATGTATTTTATAATACCTAGTTTTTCTTTTTCTGGATCATTGCTAATTATGCATTTTTGTGGATTTGTCCTATACAGGCGACTCCTAAGTCTCGTTGGGGATGCGTTCCTGAAAACGTGTTCGAATCTCGAATATTCGAGTGTTGAATGCCATTTTCCCATTTACTTGCATGTTATAATCGGGGGATACATTCCCGCATCTCGGGAAAAAGTCTCCCCTCACGTTCTATAAAGATAAAATAACATTACTAATATGTTAATACAACAATATTAAATTATGAATAAATTATATAATAAATATTTTAAATGTATAACTTATTTTTTGCACTGAAAAGGAAAAAATAAATTTTTGTTTCGAACTTCAAAGATAGATGTATGCAATATGCTTTACAGACAGCTCGATCCGGATAGCATAACTGCATACATCTATCTATACATACAACTATTTATCGCAGCAAAATTAATATAAAAGTTATTAAAAATATACGAAATAACTTAAGAATAAAGAAACAATAAAATTAAAAATATTTTCATAGCTTAAAT
Source organism: Uropetala carovei (assembly GCA_036926305.1). NCBI lineage: Eukaryota > Metazoa > Arthropoda > Insecta > Odonata > Petaluridae > Uropetala > Uropetala carovei. The sequence continues at coordinate 256,511 of JAXCHB010000078.1, read as the reverse complement.
CTTTTTCAACTGCGTGCTTACTGGACATGGTTTATTAATTAAGAAGTTGGAAGATTTTAGTTGGAAGAAGAGGAGCTATTGGGTGGGGAACTGTGTATTGTTGTTATCAAATTACCTGAATTTATCACGTTCTAGAATTTTTTCCTTCTGTTCACATAAGTGCTAATAGTTGACACACTCCCAACGATCGTACGATTTCAGTATGTGTTTCTGACACTGATCATCTACCCAAAGTTTTAAAAGTTTTTCCATTTTAGGAATCACAACACCGCGCCTAGGACTGTTTATTGTTGTTATCAAATTATGTGAATTTATCACATGTTCTAGAACTTTTTCCTTCTGTTTCACATAAGTGCTAATAGTTGAAAGACACATTCCCAACGATCGTGCGATTTCACCTTTCTCAACATGCTTTAAAATTTCTAATTTCAATTCATAACTAAGAATCTTATGCCCTCTTTTATTTGATTCCCTTACATTATCACTATTACATTTCCTTTTAGATGTCATGTCAAGTGATAAATGTATAAATAAATCAATAAAATAAATAAATTTAAATAAAAGATTAACAGAAAAAAGAGTGACAGCACAAATTCAAACAATTAGAGCAGATATAACTACGTCTACACCAAAACTAAACCTCGCGTTTAGTCGGAACCAATAACTACGCGAAGTTTATTCCGCATATATTATCGATCGGCGGGATCGAAATCTCGAATTAATCGAGACTCGAACAATCGAGACTCGGGAGTCGCCTGTATTTGTATCAAATCTCCTGGACCAATTAATAATATTATTATTATGAAGTGATAACATTTTGATGTTTATATTGAATCAGTTTTTAAGTATTATCATAGGATGTAAGGGGAAATTATTGTTTATTTTCTTGAGAGTATATGACAGATGGATCTTGATAGCTCTCATAATAACTAAATAGTTGAGTAAAATATATATATATTTCCGTCATTAAGTAATCAACTTCGAAGGTTGTTTCTTGGCTGTTTGTTCTTGTAATAAGTCATAATAAAAAATATTGAATGATCTCTTATTATGGCTATATTGTACTTAAAAAACGTATAATTCAGCAAATCCCAAAATTAATATATCTGCAACCTCTTTTAATTAAAATTAATATATCGTGACCCCCTAACTTGTTATCCCCAAAATTCATAACAATTTCTGCAAGCATAGAACAGTTAATATTATAAGCTTAGAAAGGAATAAAAGTTTTTAAAATACCATCAACTCCAACAACACTTAGTTTGGTTAGTACTTTTTTAGGTTATACATGATTCTTTTATATGACAATATGACATTTATTTGTTTTCTTTTTTAACTAAACTATAATTCAATCATTATATCTACCTTTTTTTTTAGGTACCCCTTTCAGCTATTGAATTTGCCATAAAAAGAGTCACTCAGCATATAATTAGCTGTCAACATGGTGATATAGATCTTCCCTTGTCATTTGTGAGCAGCTATAAAAATTCAACCATCAAGACTTGGGATCACCAATGGGACCAATTTCTTACTTGGTTCTACCAAATAATGCATGAGGGGAAGATGCTATCTTGTGATTCTTCAAATGAGACTAATGAAAAAGTGACAGCAACAGATAATACAGATAAGGAGCCTCTAACAGTGAACGTATGATATAGAAGATTCTGTTTGCTTAGTTAGATGACACTAGAATAATTTGACCTTAACTAATCACATTTGGCAATCATTTTATCATGTAGAAACATGAATAATGATACCACAAAATATTTAATGATACAAATAATAATAAAATATGTCATTATTATAGAATCTTCCAAATTAAATTCATATTTTGTTTATAAGGTTTGACAAATGACTAACATTGTCTCTACTTGTTATTATTTTAGTTTATTTTTTTATCAAGAAAGTTATTTCTTCAGAGTTAACCTCTGTTGATGAAAGCTGTTCTACTACTTCATATATGATACTAATTGATAAGAAATATTTTCTTGCCCATCTCAATGCAAAACAGTAGTAGCAGTGATTTATTGATGATTTTTGGTTTAAAATTCACAGGATCTGTATGTGAAATCTAAGAGTTGCTTGAATGATGTAAGACCCTACTGGCCACAGATTGATTTGGATGGTATGATGGATCTTTGGATCTTAAAACCAGGAGCCAAGTCTCGTGGTAGAGGCATACAGTTAATAAACCGTCTTGAGTCAGTCAATCAAAGGATCTCACCTGCTGTAATGAAAGAGACACGCTATGTTATACAAAAATACATAGGTAAGACAAACCCTAGCTGACCATGTTATAACTGAAGATTATTTTTGTTAATTAATATCTTGTTTTAAATAATGTTTGTATGAAATTCCATTATGCTTTTATTCTATCACTCTTTTCTATTTTACTTTCATTATCTCCATAAAATATGTTATTTCTTGTCCCCAAATTCTTCCATAGCCTTCCTGCTTCCTACTTAAATAACTTACCATGTTAGTACTTCCCTCTTTCCCAATTGCTTTTTATCTCTGATATTGTTTTATTTGAATTTGCTGCTTGGTAATTGTCATTTCTAACTTAACTCAGAAAGTGATTTTTTCCTCAATGTCTAATTTTGCAAATGGAGAATTTTTTATATCCATTGTATTTTTATCTCAGTTGAACTTGTATTTATATTAATAAATTTTATAATGACATTAGTTGCATGGCCATTGTTTTTTAGTCTATCCATCTTAAAGCAAGTAACTTCTTTACTTTAAATCTTGCAATCTTCAATAAAAATGACTTCACATTCTGTCTTACTACAAGATGCAACATCATCAATAAAGTTTCTCTGTCACAAACTCTGATTATATCATTAACAATTAACTTATTTTCTGACATGCTGATTATGGCTCTACTCAACAAAGCCATTGTAAGCTAACTAAGAAGTGTTCTTATGGAATTGATGGTAAATGTATGCAAGGATGTATGTTAATTTGTTGCTATTTAAAAGATAACATCATGCTTCAACTAGCTTTCAGCAGTAATGATATCAATATATGGGATTATTTACTCAGTTAAAAGAGAATTTGAAATCATGTTTGTCTTGGGATGGCCATATTTGATTCTGCTGGTGCCCTCATTAATAGGTTAAGATGCCAAGGAAGAACTTTATACTTCCTGTTTCTACCAACTAGAATTTTGTTTGCTATAGTTTGCAGATTTCATCTTTTTTGTTGCAAAGAATATTAGAAGATTACTTCATTTTTCTCTTGCTAATTGAATATTGTTTTTGAAAGATATCTTCATAGAAGCTGATTTTCTTCTTAACTTTTCAGAGAGACCCCTTTTAATATACAAGACTAAATTTGACATAAGACAGTGGTTTTTAGTGACTAATTCTTATCCACTAACAATTTGGATGTACAAGTAAGTCTTTATATCTTTGATAAATGCTAACTGAAGTATTTAGTGATAATTCTTATTCTATGACTCCATTGTATTGTTTGAATGAATCATATTTGTATTTTGCATGCAACTTTATTTTATGAATTTACTACAGTGGAAAATTTATCTTAAAAAGTACTTTATTGTCAGGTATATTTAATGTGACAAATACAGTATACTCACAATTAAGCATAATAACAGAGAGAGAAACAAGTACAGATAAATAAATAGTAAAAGAGTATTAAGAGACTATTTTATACTCTAAAAATATTGGTAAAATTTAATAATTATTATTCATTTTAAATGCTCAATATTCTGTATCCCAGTAGATAATGCACGCTTTATTGAGAAAAAATTGATGTGCATGTTATATACAGAAAGAGAAGTGAATAACTTAAAAGTGACAAAAATGTATTTACGCCTCGTACTATGATCCTTTGATTCCTCATTTATTTTTTATGGCAAATTCATGATATTTTCTCCCATTCTTTTTAAAAGTTAGAAAGTATGCAATTGTTGGAAATTATACGACGACTCAAGACTTTTCATCACTAAAAACATAAAATTTTCAAGTTCTAAGACTATTTATCGACAGATTTAACATGTAATCAAAAATCAGCGCTCAGAAAAAGAATTGGTATTCATTGAGGCAGTTCGATTATTGTCCCAAGTATTTACTACATAATGTTTAAATGTACAAACATTGCATCTCTTCCCACGCTGCACACATGGAGGAATGAAATGCTTCTGTACTCGAACCAGACCAGTTTTTAACTTCAAGTAAAACTCGAGTGTTTGAAATTCTAAAACCTTTAGGCCTTTCTAAATAAACCAAATCATAATTTTTCCAGTTCTGGCCAGAAGCACTTTCTGCATCACATTGCGCGTTTCCTCCGATGTAAACTTTTCTAATCTGCTTCAGTTTTTCTCCATTCTCAAACACCGGATTCTCCTAAATTAAATTTTCTTCCAGCTTCCCAATTCCCTTTTTCTTGGGCTAGTTTCACCACTTTAATTTAATCTGCTCAGTGTATGAATTCTGCCTTGATTTAATTTCATTGTCCTTGGATTTTTTATTTAATAACGAAGTATGGCACATGTCACTTAAGATAAAATTGGAAGAAAGAAAGTCTTACATAGTTATTCATTTGATAAAAGACTCAACAAAACTGTAAAGACAGAAATCAGTTTATTCTGTTATTAATTTATTCAAAGGACCTCTAATTACCAATCTGCAGAAATTTTTCGACTGTGCATTATCTATTTTACATAAAAACACTGATGCACGGTATCTACTAGGTGCACATTATTGATGGGAAAATATGGTAATTTCAAATAGCCAGTAATGATGTGCCATCTTGTATGAATTTCTTCAACTTATAATATGTCTTGCCATTTAAAAATATTTGCAGACCATTATTTGGTGGCTTAATGTCATTTTTAAAAGATAGACTATGAAACAATTGGCTCAAATTATTGTGTATGCTTCCAACATTTACTTTCTCTAATTTTTATAGGCAACAGATATTTTCCAATCATCTTCCTAATCACTTCTATTGAACTAGTCAAATTAAAAAGCAGCACGGCATTCTGCTTACCATGGCTGTATTTTTCACTGCTATTGTATCTAAGAGTATCTAAACTTGAACTTTTTTCTCACTGGATCTTCTACAATAAAGTTGCAAAGCTAATCACTGAAATTGAGAGAAATGTCTGGTGAAGATTGATTTTATTCTATTCTTAAAAATGATACTGCTTATTACTTTTCTCTTAAATATTTACATATTTTGTATAGCATCAATACAAAAATCAATCTGCTGTCTTCAGCTACATTGAATACTCCTATTCTTGTCTGATACTGTTGAATATAAAAAAGTCATGAATGCAATGAAAATACATAGGTATTTTTCTTTTTTCCACAACTAGTTAATTGAGAGTATACCATATCATTTTGAATTTATTATGACAATAACTCAAATATGAGGTACTAATTTTTATCATTCCTTGTCTGGCCATATCTTATCCAAAATTAGAGAGAGTTATTTACGATTTAGCTCTCAGATCTTCAGCCTTCGTGAACTGCATGAATCTATCCATTTATGTAATAATGCAATACAGTGTCGTTATACCAATGGAAATGAGCGTGACCCTGCCTTGCCAGAGGAGAACATGTGGGATTGCTACACATTTCAGACATACTTGAGGTTAGTTATTTTCATTATTTCACTAATTACGTAGAAGTAAATAAATTAACATACATATTTCATGTGAGGGGTCTGGCACTAGTTAAGTTGGATTTAAAAATAAAATGAGAAAGATTACTTAGTAGTCAGTTGGATTTTTTAATTTATTAAATGATTTATACCAAACAACATTCTCCACTTGTAAAATAGTGGAGAAGGGGCCCCAAATTGACTTTGACTTAATAATCAGAATAGAGGATTGAAAACATAAGTACTGTAGCCTCTCACTAACCATGTGCGTTACATTCCTGGAAAACACGGCAGTTGGTGAAACCTCGGTAGTTAAAACCCAGGGCTTACGGGAAATAGGGGATTGGGTAAACCCACTTCCAAGGATAGTATTGGAGATGGTCTAGAAATTTCCAAAGGTTGAAAATGAACATCTGTACTGCCCATAATTTATGTCATTCTAAAATTTAAAAAAAACTTCAAATGAGGTCCAAGAAACAGCTTCAATGTTAGAAATGAATAGACAAAGTCAACCAAGCGCTGAAAGGGGTCTGGATGTGAATAATAATGGGGGGCCCACAATATAAATATTTATAGTAATAGCGAATGATTTATGGAGCTCCAGTTTAATATTATAACTTTTACAGAGTTTCTTTATTGGAAATCAGTTTGCAAGTGAATTTTAGTACAATTTTTTGCCAAATTTTAACTCAGTGCATGAATGATTGATAACTTCTGGGGGCCCCAATACTTGAGGGCCTGGATGCCTTGCATCTGCCCTTTGGCCCTGTGCATAGGAGCTGTGAAAGATAATAACTGTGTGGCAGCCTAAAAGACCCGATATCTCAATATATTGCTCTCAAGCAATACTGTGAAGGAGAAATGTCCTAAGGAGATGTAGTCACGGCCCTTATGTTTAGCCACTTTGGAGTGAATTCATCAACTTCACATACCTTTCATTTAACTTCTCGGTTTGTCTGTGCCAAAAATAAGTTCATTCATCTTTGTTTTGATTTTTATAAGCTCAACATTCCCTGTGACCACATAAAAATTTCCGCCACGAAAAAATAGTGCAATATATTTTATGTGTAAGAAATATAATTACAGAATTAAACAAATAGTATTCTTCTGATATGATACATAAAGGCTATCCAGATTTAGGAAGAGTTATTGCAGCAAAAAATAATGAGTATGTGTCTGAAACCACATATACTCAAAACCTTATACTGTGGTTGGTAAAATGGTATACTACGTTTCACTAATTGTTGTATTCAACAAAAAGTATAAGACTAAAAAATAAATTTACTGTAATCTTTTTCTATGCTGGTATTCTCTAATGAAATACAAAAACTTTAAACTGATAATGTTGTTGGCACTTCTTATTTGAGAATTATTATTATTATAAAGGCATTCTGTAAAATCCTAGCATCCATGAAACAGTTATCCATTTCATCTTGACTTTCCTATCGTGTCAGTTATTTGTGGAGAACTAAGAGTTCTGGGACTAAATTTAATAATGCATTAAATGGTTAAGAAGAGAAACTCAGCAGCTAATTGCATTTTTTAAGGAGAATTTACCATAATTGACAAGTATTTTATGGTTAATTGTGGAATTTAAGATTATAGCATGGAATTTAAGGAAAAAATGAATTGGACAACAAGTAAAAGTGAAAATTTACATAGTTAAAGCAATGAAAAAATGTGTAGAGATAGAAAAATAGAAATAAAAATGTTATTTTTTCAGTTAATTAACAAAAAGAAGTTTCATAAATCATTGTTCTAATTCATAAAGAAGAAATTTGATAATCGATAACTGTGAATTAAACACACAAACATTTCAGATGTTAGAAATTCCCAAAAGTGATGGAATAATAATATAAATATTACAAAAGACAGTATAAAAGTCAAATATTTTCATTAGTTATCTTTCAATATGCAATACTGTATGTTTGAAATGTTGAGATTAAAATTAGTTTGTTTATAATGAATTTAAAAACAAAGTTTGTCCATAAATTTATAGCAAACATTGCTAGTTGCAGAATCCAATAAAACAACAAGAGCATAGATTTTTGTATATTTTTTTCATTATTGCGATAAATACTCCTTAAACACCAACAGACACTAATCATGTACTTCTAAGTTTCATTGTCATTAATTACAGTGTAAAGTCCCAGATTTCACTATTTACACATCATCAGTTAAGAAACTACCAAGCAGACTACATATCTACTAAAGTATCACCTTATATAAAAGACAGGGTCACTTTGTGCCTTTGTCATGTAATGCTTTTTGAAGCTTAATATCTCGCAAACGACTTAACCGAATTTGATGAAATTTTCAGGATAGCATTATGATATAACTAGCAGAATTTCCCGTTGAATTTCCACAAGTTCCACAATTTGTGGAAAATCTACGTCTAATTATTTAAGTTACTTACGTATGTAGTTTTAAAAACAGTTTGCTTTGGAGAACTGTATGCCACACTTTGTGTTTCTTTCTTCGCTACTTCAGTTTATATTAGGTATATATTATTTCTTTTAGTTTATATTAGGTATATATTATTTCTTTTAGTTTATATTAGGTATATATTACTTCTTTTAGTTAATATTATGTATTGTTTATAACGGTTGTCACGTAAATTGTTAATCCAACAATACACTCATTCCCGTGTTATTTAAATGGGAAAAATTAAAAGAGAAAATCATTCTTAATATAAAATAAGTAGTCCAAATCACTTTAAAAACCCTCCCATTTTCCTTAACTATTTATTATGGTTAAAATGGCACCTTCTTCTTGCTTCTATGTTTTGTAGTTGTTGCGCTATAAATGCACAAACACTGTTCAAAATATTTATAGTAGAGATTAGAAGATAATTCAATTTAAAACAAAAAATATGTGGTTTCCATGTAAACAAATTAACATCGTACACAGAAATTGACAAAGGATATTACGTTAAAATTTTTCCCATATAAATGCATTGACTCTCAATTTTGGCGACAGTGGGAGTTGTCATGGTAGCTTATAATTGGTATTGTAGTAAAACTGATAAAATCACATATTTTATTGATTCTTACCGCATTTCTACACGAATTTGACCAGAATTTGGAATCTGCCTTCAATAAAAATAAACTTTGTTCTTTCCCGCTAAAAAGTATCCAAGTCTCAAGCTCGTACCTTTATTTTAAGTAATTTTAAAGTGCAAATTCAAAGTAGTCTACACTCATCCCTGTATTTCAATTGCAGGATGCGGCAAATATACGTGACATTCGATAATTAAATCGTTCGCCATTTCAAATCAAAGTGACGGACAGACACAAAACATTGACCATTCAGTAAGTTAGGATGTAAAGAAGAATCATACCAAATTTGGTTATTCTAGCTTTTATCGTTAAGGAATTCCTTGAACAAACCAACAAATGCAAAAACACACCCTTCAAAATATATTATAGGAGAAGAAACCCGTGAAAAAGCAACGTACAGTTGTCCATGATTGAACACTGCCTCCGGTAAATGTACACCAAATACGTGAGCTTATTTACGTTAATACACATTATAATGTAGAATATAATTATTTTACTTACAAAAAATGTAAGATTCCAGTATTCAATAGACGAAAGAAGGTTCAATTACTTTCATTAATAAACGCTTCCTGAATAATAAGTTTAACTAAAGATAGCCCATCAACAACAGAATATTCACTAGAAATATTGTATATGACAAAATATTTCATATGTAAAAGTGTGATATTAATTATTTTAAATGAAAATAATAATAATCTATCTATAATTCTTCCATTGATATTTCAACGGCATTACACTAGTATAAATATAATATACTAGTAATATGTGCTTGCATTCTGCAAGCATTTTATCACACCTTAATTTAAAGACAAAGAGCCAACAAATAATTTTTAAATGCAAAAGTTAGTACCGATTTACGTGGTTTTCTCTTAGGACAATATTGGGATCAAAAACAACCCATGAAATTAATAATTATAATAATTTTGTAGTTTTGCATCATTTGTTACAAATACCTTACATTTCTACAAAATTTCATTGATGTTGCACCTCTAAATTTGCATTTATGTATATTTAATTGTTTAAATTTTATGAATTTTTAACAGCCACAATAATAAACTATTTTGTAATTTTCAATGTTATTCCAGCTGGAACACCATTCTCTAAATTTATGAAAATTTTCAGCTCCCTAGCTCAACCAGAAATACATAAACTTTAGTCAGTTCGTTTAACATTTATGAATTTTTAACGGCCGAATAAATAAACATTTTCAAATTTCTATAATTCTGTTTTCGTTATTTGGCAAATTCTACCTTTAGAAAAAATTTAAGCATTGTAGCACATTTAGAAGTACCTAAACCATGAAATGTTTGTTTTAATGTTTATAATTTTTAACGGTCAAGAAAATAAACATTGTTGTAATTTTCGATTTATTCTGGCGGTTTTGCGACCAAACCTACCTATGTACTAAATTTCAACTTTCTTGCACATCTGGAAGTGCTCCATAATTTTGTATCCTCCTGTATAATATATGTACAAATGAGCCCCGCTTAACGCAGATTCGTTATAACGCGGATTTTATTTAAAATTAATAAATTAAAAAAATTTAAATATCTTATTCACAGTGCGACTGCAGTGTAATATTTTATGATTCTTTAAATTTTGCACTAATCAAATTTCATAAAGTATCCTAAATACATATTGTGATATTTCAGCAGTGTTGCATAATATTGCATCGTCTGGTGGCCAGTTTCACTATTCTCCCCTGTAAATTTCACGGGTCTAACACAAAAAATATATCTGCTAAGACGGTAAACATTTAAAAAACGGAAATAGAAATATGATTCATGCTTCATGTTTCTTTGGCATCGTTGGATCATAAAGAATGTTTTTGATGATTTATATTTTTAAATCTATAATTTTTGACAATTACTTTATTACAATTTTAATTTACTGTGTTAACATGTTATTTTAAATAATAATGAAACAATAACACTACACACAAAAAAATTATATAGGAAATTTTTATAACGTTGGCAGGATGCCTATATGCCAGGGGCACCATATCGCTCTAGTTTAGTAATACCATTCTGCTAGCTTAACAAGTGTTCGGTTCGTAATATATTCTATTTCATACACTGTCTGTAATTGACTATCAGATAGGGCAAAATGTACTTGAAAGGACAAAATCAATAAATTTTCATATTTTCTAAAAATTTAACAACCGACTCACAAATTCTGAGAAAAAATTAACAAAAGGCTAGAGTGAGCCAGCAGGTGCCGGCTTCAGCCCATCAATGTATATAATGATATGTAAATTGCAGAAAACCCAATACACACTACTATGGGTATTAGGGTGGTTCTTATAGGGGGGTCAAACTACATTTTCTATTATTCCTCCAGTCTCACCCCCCCCCAAAACATTCCTTTTGACAAAAGGAGACACAGTGCAAAATTTAAAAAAAATCAATTAATATTTAGAGGTTCCGCATTGAGGTAGAAATTCCAAAAAATACACCAAGTTTCTGGTTTAAAGTGTATTTTTATTGCAGAGCAACGGCGAATTACAGGTAATTTATTGTAGACCAATTGCAAATTACATGTAATGTCGTTCTTCAAGCAACAGACACTTACGAGAAGCCTGCTGCCTAAAATCAGGCACGCCAAAGAGTCAGTACATATTGGCTCCGCACATTGCATGCTCCAGTGTGGACTTTTTGAAATCGGGAAGAAGACGGCGGTGATCCTGCACAACTAGTAGGAGCTCCTGCTTCTTTTCCTCATCATTGGTTATAAGTCAATTGTACTGACTTACAAGTGAAATGCCCCGTTCAGCAACATCATTTACAACCCGCAATTTTGCCACAAAGTCCTTTGCTGCGCGATAGTCTTCACACTCATTCCAGTTTTCCGGTTTTATACTCATGAAATTCGTGGACAGATCGTACCGAGTAAAAAAATCCTTTGTTTTAGAGGTGGCGAAATCTGTAAGGTCCCTCTCAGCCCACGACTTCATCCAGTTTCGACATTTGGTATCAACCACAGCACATCTCAATTAATCTCGCATGTCTGACTCCGTTTGTTTTTCCTGCATAGCAGCAACCATCATCCTCTTGGACTTGGTGGGCACAGCACTGTCGAAGAGTGACAAAGCCAAGAGTTCGTGATTTAGATACCAGAGGTGCCCGACGAATTTATCTCGAGCTGCTGTTGACACTTTCTGATTGATTTTGGAGTATGCTATGAGTGCTTGAAAGAACTTCAGGTCATTGAAAGGGGCAGCAATAGTGCAGGTGGATGTGAACCAGACCTTAGCGTACAGTTTGACAACAAATATGCAAACATTTCTAAAACCTGACACTTCAACTGAAGTGAGCGGAAACTGCTGCCTAAACATAAAAATCTTGAGAACGTAAATCACTTTGTTCATCCATCTGGCATAATTGACAGCCCCAGGAACACGGAAGGTGAAGCCTTTGCCAGGAAGCATACCTAGAAAAATTCGGAGCATCTCTAGGAGTTCACGGTAATCTTCGCGCGGCTGCACGACCTGCAAACATGTTAATAAAATTATTATTTAAAAGATAAACTGTGTAAAAGGAAGAACAATGACCACTTCCATGTGACTTACCTTAAAATGCTCCTCCAAAAACATCAGTATGTTTTCCTTGTCGGGGGCTACGGCGCACTCAATAACTTTGTCGTGTATGCCAGGAGAGAATTTTTTGTGTTCAAAGGTTGCCCAAGCTTCACGAAAAGGTTTGAATATGTCGATCTCTGGACTGCTCTTAGACTCAATGCACGTCTCGAAAACAGCACCGATAACAAGTTTGTAAATGTGGTGCCTGCATACATAGAAGCTCCCTGTCAAGTCTCTGCTCCAACAACAGGCAGGTGCCCTTAATACATCCTGGAAGTTAAGAAACAAAGGTAATGGGAACAGTCAAAAAGGAAACTTTGTCGCCGAGAGAGACGTCTGATACGTAGACGTACGCACCAGTATTCGATGCCGTAGTGTCCATGCACATTCCCTGAACAAGCTCAGAAATGTTCCATTCAGCAAGCGTGCTGCTCACTGCTTCCACCATCCGTTTCCCTGTTCCTGAATCTTGCTTCGGAACACCCAAAAGCTGATCAGAAGCCATATCGGGGGATGAGACATGCACTGGCAAGCGGTTGACGACTTCTCGTCCTGCTATATCTTGCATAAGTTTGCCGTCCCAGTGGACTGTTAGTGATTTTGCGGCACCAGCTAAATCAGCCTTCATCTTGGCAGCACGCATTGCTCACATATTTTCACGATCACGTTTAATAGATGACCGGCTCACACTATAATCTGCCACATTTAGTCCAACTGATGTGAGAACGGAAGCAATTATTAGGGCAGCCATTCGATCACTCAGGCTAGCCCTATCAAGTGCAGCAGCGACGTCGGAATTTATCACTGACTTCCGAGCCCGTTTCCTCGGTGGGGATTGGGCTGGGCTGCACTCTGGAATTGGGGCTGTGGATGGGCCAGGTTCGGCTGATTCAGACCCATCGCCAGAAGAAACCTCAGCACGAGAAACGCAGTCTCCTTCAGAATATTTGTTCGTAATTCCTGCAGCATCTGGAAATCAAAGTACAGTTTTAAATGTCAGTTCCATTGAAAGACAATTCTACAAGCCATTACTTGCCCTCTTAGCTGCTTAGTAGGCCCCGAAAACAAAACTGCACATGCACGTACCGTCAAGCGCCATACTGCTGTCAACGTTCTCATACAATCTCTTCATGTCCGTCATTGCCTTTTCTTTTCTTGCCGCTTCCTTTTTACGCATCTCTTGAATCCTCTTCTCTTTGGCTGCAAGTTGTACGTCCGGGCCTACCATTGCACCACGTCGTCCCTTTTCCCGCTGAGCTAACAAGAACAGCCTATCTTCCTCGATTTTGATCAAGTTCAAAGCATCCTGATGAGCGACATCGAATAAATCATCGAAATCACTTTTGAACGCGTTCTCCTGTTCCAATTGGATTTTACCGCCCCGTGAGGCTCCCTTCTGTAAATCCTGCCATCATTTGTGATATTGGAGCACCTGATTGACGGCATGGTGATCGGGTCTTGTTGGAATTCTTACATGCAGCCAAAACGTCTTATCTTCTCAATTACTGCTCGAGCACTGTCTGCCTTTGTCTTGCAAAGCACTACGTGTTGATAGAAAAGGTGTGACAGCACTTGCTTCTTTGATGGCAACTTGTGACCGGTGATGTCATATTGTGGAACACAGTTCAAAAGGTAAAGCTTATTTCGAGAAGGGAGCAACATGGTTCACACACTCAAGTCACGATTCACAACAAAATTCAAACCAAAACACAACCTAACGTGGCAGCCGCGACACCCATACGGCCACACGGCAATCGGTATGAGCACTCGGCAGTTTCTGGAATAACCGGGAGGGGATGGAGAGGTAGGGGGAAAAAGTGACACAATAAGCAATATGCAGATAGAGACTTGCTGAATCTCGTGGTTTCAAGCGTCTAGCGACGTATACTGAGATTACATTGTTGTCTAGTGATGGCAATGTCATCTCAGAGCTCGCGCAACTACTCGGCAGCTACCAAGCTCCACCTCTTAAGTCGTTACGTGCCTTTGGCAGGACGACGCTCGCCATTCTACAGACATTTTTAGGGGAATGGGAGGGTTGAGTTAAAACCACCTGCACTGTGAGCTCGTCTGTTGTCGTTTCTGCGCATTTATGAGTCGTGTAAATGGTAGTTAGCAGCTTGGAGTCAGGGTTTTTACCATTCATCGCACTTTGCATAAAATTTCTAATTTCGACGCCGGTGCTGAACTCCTAAATATTGAAAGATAGTAAAAAAATTTTACATGGTGTCTTACATTACCAAAAGGAACCAAATGAGATGGTGAGAGGTTCACGTTTCAAAACTTTGAAAATAAGGACCACCCCAATGAATATGATCTATAAGCGGAGCTGCAAGAACATCGTCGATCAGTGCATGACTTTGTTGAAGCACAATGACTTCACACAAGTGAGTGCCGTGAAACAGGGCTGCGACGGACTATTTGAATGCTACAGACAAGTTTTACGTAATAAGCGAAAAAAAGCTAAGCAGTCGACCCTGGATTCTTTTTTAAATAAAACTTTGTAAGTGTTCTGAGAAATATTTTGAAATTATGTGCGTCTACCAGTAAAAAGCTTTTTTGTCTTACTGTTTATTAGGTAATTTTGTAGTTTGCTTAATAAATTATGTTCTAAAAGTCCGGTAGAAATGTTTTGTATTGAATGTGGGTCCAAAATTACTATTTGGGAAGTTATTTCCCTCTGGGTGCCTAAAGGTTATGATGCCCCAGCAAACGTGGATTTTTGCTTAATGCAAAGACCTCAGGAATGCATTCCCTGCATTAAGTGGGACTCACTTGTTTGTGTATGTGTGTGTATGTATGTATGTATGTATATATATATATATCATGTGTAAGAAGCGTCTCTATATTATAGATAACAGTACATATAAGAAGGTAGAAATTTACATAGTGATACTGCCTATATGTTTACATTATTAATAAATTCAGTAAATTGCCTTATAATATTATTGTACTGTGTATAACTTGTTTAGATTTTTTCACCTTATTACTTTTGAAATTTTTGATGTTTTTTGCTTTTTATAGATTAAATCATTTTGCAAGGTAGAATTGTATGACCATGTGTAGAATCAAATATTTAAAAATGTTAATTTACATTTGATTGCTTACCTTAGTCAATTAATCAATCAATCCTTAGACATTATAAACTTGAAAAATAAGTTAAATAAAACGAAGAAATGTTATGACCATCCTAATGGTGGCTTATACTTATTGTAGGACAATTGGTCATGCTAATGTGTGGGAAGACTGCATTTATCCTGGGATGAAAGAAAGCATTATTGGAGCCCTCTTAGCTTCTCAGGATAACATGACTGATGGCGGAATAATTACCAATGCCACAACATCTTTTCTTAGAGGAAAGGGATCTATTTCACCAAACAATAAGTGTGGAAATCGACTTGGTAGTTTCTTTGAACTGTTTGGAGCGGACTTCATGCTTACTGAAGACTACCGTCCTTGGCTCATTGAGATTAACTCTTGCCCTTGTATGGCTGCCTCGACCAGTGTCACTGCCCGTATGTGCCCTCAATGCCTAGAAGATGTTATCAAAGGTGAGTTTGATTTATTTTTTCATGGCCTTATTGACAATAATATGCTTACTCTTACATATACATGTTACAATTGTTCAAATTAAATCTTGTACATTATAAATTATTGTATAAATCATACACAATTTGGGTATTTGGGCACATTAATAAAACTTTTGGGTAAGCTATCCCTTCCACAATGGCGCATTATGTATAAAGGCCACTGATGCCTATTATATTATGTTATTTAATTTAAAAATTATTCAGCATATCGCTGCTAAACATTAATAGAGTTTATGTCAAATATGTTCCATTGAATCAGCTTTTAAATATTCAGATATTTTATTTGAGCAATTTCAGTATTTAAGTTTTTCCTGTCAGAGAACTGCTTATCAAAAGATATGCCGTTACAGTCAGTGCTGTAACTAGGGTATCTATAAGGTGGCATTTGCCATAGGCGCTGCTTGCAAAAGCTACCAAACGTTCCCAAAAACGTGCCAAAAGTTCATTTTCCCTTAAATAATTATTATTTTAATGCTCAAACATTAATTTATATGTAATAAAAACGCTATTATTCTTTAGTAAAATGCAGAAAAAATTGTATCCTACATAATCAAGGTGTTTCCTAAAATTTTGTCATAAGTACCATATAACCTAAGTACGTGTCTGGTTACAGCAATGTCACTTCTTAAATCCTCAGTTAGCTTGTACAGATTTTTGGTTGTATGTTGCTGCCTGACAACTAATTAATTAAGTGAATTATAGTTGGTTTTATCCATATTTATTGTCAGATTTTATTTTTTAAATAGCATAACAATTTGGTTAAATTATTGAAAACAAAAATATGCAGAAATCCATGAATGATGTAGGTAATATAGGTCACAAAGTGGAATACAGACATTGAATCCCAATATCTTGATTAAATTTATTCATATTTCAGAGCACAAAGCTCCTAAAAAAGGAAATTCAGTTAATATCAAATACAGCCTGTAGCCAAATGTAAATTTAATTTTAGAATAATTCCAAAACCACATTAAAGTCAAGGTTCTAATATAAGTGAGGTTCTAGTTCCCTTCACTGTACATTATTTCCCTAAATCATAAATCACATAATGGGAGAAGGCTTGATATTTTAAGCATAGATCAAAGTCATTACTTGAATCAGAAAAAACATACTGCATTTTCATAACTGTATGTACCTTATTTTTCGGGCTATAAGACACGTTTTTTCCAGAAAAATGCCTCCCAAAATCAGACTCCATCTTATAGATTATTATTGTATTCAGTACTGACACTCATGAACCCAATGACCCTCAAAATGGAATAACTGGTGGTCGTTCATAGCGAATACATTAAAATATACATTATTATTTATTAATAAAGAAGAAATTTCTAATGTATTCAGCAAATGTGAATTCTGCATTATTTCATTTCCGTTCATAGTACCTTATTACAATTTTCGTGCATTTGTGATATTAGCCATATGTTTTAGTTCCTAATGAATAGCAAGATTGATGTCACGTAACATTATAATTCTGGTAAATGTCATAAAAATCTTATAGTTACCGTTACGTGTATTGAGATATCAATGCTTATAAGAGTGAAAAATATGCCTAAACTATTAGCTATAAGCTTCATGTGATTTAATACACAAGAATACATGTGCAACATGTGTGGCATTAATTAATATGACTACCAAGTGCACATAGGGCACATTAAGCTGTTAGAACTTCTACACTTCATAATTAAAATTATAACTTCAGGTAAAAAAATTTTCAAATTGCCCAATCTTTTGATATCGCTTTGCATGCAAATTCCATAAAGAACACTGAAATCTGTGTATTTCATTTATAGAGTATAATTTTTCCTTTTTGTTTATGTTTTAGATAATCTTTATTTACTTTCATGATATTCCTAAAACGTTATATTTAACTGTTATTATGCCACAATATCTTCTTAAATGTTGCCAGGTACAGACTTAATCACAGCTAGAAATGATACACAATGTGACCCTTCCTAAATGCTTCGGTGAACCAAAGTACAATTCTTTCCCTGAAAAATTTCCTAAAAATCAGGGTCTTGTAGCTCGAAAAATATGGTATGTTGAAGACCTTTCTCCAGTGGCACACCCAGGGGCGCAACCTGGCATTTGCCCCCTCCCCAAGACAAAGCCACTATATTGCAAAAAAAATTGAACTCTTTTAATAGGTACTCCATTGAAAATAAAAATATTGAGGATCGAACAGGTACAAATTACAATTTATATGTTGTAGCATGACGGCCATTGTTTTGTGTTTGTTTTGGTCATGTGACCGCTTTAGGGCCACCATTGGCATTATTATGTATTATAGTTAGTCTGTCTTGCGCTGCAAAGCACATAGCACGTATATTTCGTTTTGTTTATTGTTCAGCAAATTAAAAGACTAGTGGTGGCTGATTTCGCCGTGTTTTTATTTACGAACCTTGTCACAATTTTTATTAATTAAAATGTTCTGTTACACAGCTAAAATGATAGAAATTAAAAAACAAAGAATAACATAGTAGTTTCCCCCTCCCCCCAGCCCTTCTCTACTCCAAAGTAAATTTCTGGATACGCCACTGCCTTTGTCTATCAATAAATCCTGGGAGTAATAAACATATTTTAGCAAATAGTTGCAAAACAGACATAACACGATTTTAGACAAAGTCTAATGGAGTTGTATCTAAAGTAGTAGTTGTGCATATAATATTTTAATTCTTTTCTTCCTGCCACATTAGCACAGAATCACTTGACCAATTGCTGATGTTAATTCAGAGTCAGTTTATTAATCTTTTAAATTGGAGGAATTTCAGTTTATAATTTAAGTCAATAGTCCTCTTTTTTTAAATGACTAGCATTCCCATCATTAAATAAAAAATTAAAAGTAATATAATATTGGTATCAGAAATAAATCTGCTAATTTTTTGTACTATTGAAAGTTTTATTTTCCATAGTAAAAATAAGAAATATGAGTTTTTATATAATTTTAAATTCAATTTGGCCAAAAAAAAAGATGAATTGAAAAATTATTAATTCAAGTCTGTACTTCTCTTAGTTGTAGTTGATCGACGAGAAAGAAAGGAAGCTGATACTGGAATGTTTGAACTAGTTTACAAACAACACGTAGAACCTCCTCCCCCATATACTGGTGTTTGTCTGTCTGTCCATGGAAAGCAAGTTCAGAAATCGTCAAAAAACGAGGTAGCAGCCTCAGGAGGTCTGGAACCAGGAGACAAGCATCAGTCAGACCCAGGGGGAGGAGTGAGAGAAGAGCAGCAAGGTAGGGAAAGTTGCACCAAGTGTTCTGATGTAATGTGTTCAGAAGACAATGTAAGTGCAGATAAGTTGAACATGAGTGAAACATTGGAAGAAGTTAATGAAGAAGAAGGAACTGAAGATGTGGAAAAATGCTTACTGATTGATGTACAGGATGAGGAATGTAAAATAAGCTCTAGTTTGGAAAATATTCTGTCTGGTATAGAGCAGGACTCTCTTGATGTACCTACTATACTTGAAGACAAAGATTGCGGTCATCAGGATGTGGAAAAGTCAATGGATAATTCCGTTAAATTGGAAAATTTGATTGAAAACCATATAGAGAAATATTTGTCCTCTTCTGAAATGTCTAAAAATGAGAGTGAAGGTAATGGTATAAGTGTTAATGTTAATCTTAGGGATGAAAATGACGTCCTCAATTCAATTAAATTATTCCAGGAATGGCGTAGAAGCTTGGTATATACTCGAGAAACATGTAAAGGGGTTCTTAATCAGTTGAAATTGTTTAGAGAGTGGCACATGCAGTCTAGTGAGGAGTTTAGGGAAAGATCTCAAGCCGTTGAGCATAGTAAGCACCAAAAGTCTAAATTATGTGATAAAGTTCCATTGAAAAACAAATTGCGCTGGAAGAAAGCTCTTCACAAAAATTCATTGGATATTTACAATTCGGGTATTAATGGTAAACATCCACCTAATGGATGCAAATTAGAAAATATTGAAACTTTAACATCAAAAGAAATTTCAGGTAAAAGAGTATCAAGTGACTCTAACAGAAAATCATCTCACGAACCACTGAAAAGTGTTCCAATTTCAAAATTCAGACAGGATACAAAAATTAAGGTAAGAAAGTCTCTCCCACAAACATCAGATTCTGACTTTAGTGAAGCAGATGAAAGTGGGAAGAAATATTGGAGACCTATAACTAATTTCAGTCCAAAAGTCCTAGGATCTTTTGCAGAAAATTCTGTTGAAGGATCAAAAAGCGAGTCTAAAAGCTATGACAGACAAAAGAGTTTCTTTGATCACATTGCTGTTTTAAACAGGAAACGTGAATGTCGTAATTGTTTGGTTTCATCAAATTGTGACGAATTAAAAAAGAAAGCTGGATTTAGATCAATTGAAGTGGTCACTTTTAATCCACCTTTTCTGTAATGTTTCACAAAACGTTTCACCTAAAAGTTTATGGAAGAGGTTTTATTTTGAGACAACTATCTGATATTTAAAATGTTAAAGAACTACCACATTTGGCTGATGTATGGTAATAAACAGGAGTAAAGGGAAAATTTTTGTTAGAGGTTGATCAATATGAGATAAGTGATGAATATTGTGTGTTTCATCATGGTTTTATCAATATAGTTACATTAAAATCTGATCAACAAATACTTTCGTAGTATTTACAACTGTAAAGAAATCAAAAGTATCTTACATTAAAGGGATATTTAGCCATTTTTATTAATGCTTGTATTACATTACATTTGCTTTGTTTGAATTATCTTTCAAATATCATGGAAACTTTATTTCATTGCAAATAAGTTTACTAACCAAATATATTTTATTAAAAATTAGAAAACTAATTACAGTACAATATATAATTACAATTAAATTTTTATAACTTTAATATAGCCAAGTACTATGTGTTGTATTTACCATATTTACTCGTGTACTCCATGCACCTTTTTCTGAACATGTTAGTGAAAATTTCTGAACATTATATAAATTGCAAGTCTCGATAGTAAATTTACTGCAACATTATTGTGTATATGTTTATACTCGCAGAAGACGAAAAATACTATGAAGTACATGCAAATCTATACCACTAAGCAAACGTTTGGGATTTAAATGCATGGTTTATACTGCATATTTAAGATCAGGATGGGCATTTTGATGCTTGAGATGACATTATACAGCGAGTCCCCAACTTACACGGGTCTGAGTTACACGGATCCGTAGATACACGGATATATGACAACTTATCAGAGCGCTCGATTTTTAGTTCAACTGCCACTCAGTAGATGGCGTTACTAATACAGTAATCCCTCTGTATACGAGCAATCGGTTTACGAGTTTTTGCTTATACGAGATGCACAAATTAATACCTGATTTTCAATTTACGAGCCAATTTTCGCTTGTACGATCTCCTTCCTTTGGCAAACTGATCGTTTTTCCCGGCACCTATTCTCGGCTTTCGTCAGTTCCCGAATCTTCCCAACTTTAATGATGTAACTATTGTTTATAAAATTTATAACATGGGATGTATTGGGAAATTAATTTTCGTTTATCGAGTTTTCGCCTTACGAGCAGTTTTTGAGGAACAAATTAAGCTCGTAAACCGAGGGATTACTGTACGTTGACGCACAGCTGACAGCGTCGCTTTCACCATTTAGATTTGTTATCCCGTGGGTGGAAGTTATGTCTCGTTACTGTACTGCTCTTCATAAACAAACTATAAACCCTCATCACATACGCACTACTTTTTAGCTTTAACTATCCATTGAAACGAACGTATATGTCAAAAAATATATTGTATTTAAGCATTGTTGGACTTACACGGTTTTCAACTTACACAGCGACCTTTGGAACGAATTAACCGTGTAAGTTGGGAACTTACTGTATTTGTATAACATTAAAACTGTACCGTTTAAATTAGTTTTTAAGTTTTGTTCATATTAAATAAGACACTTCAGACTTTTCCACAAACATTATTCTTGTGGATGGTTTCGCATGTGATACGTCATCATCTGGCCGGAAACCGGTCACAAGAATAAACAGTTTGTGGAAAAGTACAAAGTGTTTTATTTAATTTGAATAATATTGCTTACTACCGCAAAGTCATGCCTGACTCAATTAATTATAGTTTTAAGTTTTTTATTGTTACTCAAACTAAGCAGTTCTGTCATTAAAATTTTACTATCAATTTCTACCTATACTTCTGCTGGAATAAGTTAGCATCTGGTATCTGTGTTCTCCGAATTCATGGTAAGACTTTGATGCTCCTATAACACAAGAGTGGCGATTAATGAGTAAGAGATTTCTGCTAGCATCAGCATAAAGAGATCACCCAATAAATTGTGTGAAACGGGTAGGATGGAGAAGATGCTTAACCTGGGCAGACATTGTTTCAGGGAGGGGGAATCAGTGAAGAGGCCAACTTCTGTTTGTTAATCTCAGATGTCAGTTTATTCCAGCATTAATTTATTTTTTCCTTCTGAGCCGGCCCAAAAATAGAGGTGCGCATGGTGCATGAGGGTGCGGGATACATGAGTAAATATGGTACATATTCATTTCTTCTTCAGCTAAGCTGATATTATAAATGCTACACAGTTAAGTCCAATTATGATAATTATATAAGGTTATTAGGCTTATAAAGACATTTTGAGCTGAATTTTATTTTTGTAATATTATATTAAAACTTTTAGAAACTCATGAAGTAATAAAGGCAATGAAGTCATATTTTTAAGAAATTAAGTCCATAAAGCTTTCATAAAGAATTTAATCTGTTTTGAATGCATTTTGCACACCAAAAAAGGATACTTGTTAATAGAGTTACCACCTTTCCATGAGCTCTGACCCTGAGATTTTGGACCCAAACCTGGAGATTTATAATCCTAAACCAAGAATTAATTTTGGACGTGAATTTTAAAACAAGCTTTAGCATGATTATGAGGTGATACATATGAGAAATAGGAAATTCCTACATCATAAATTCTTTAGAAACTGAGGAGAAAAAATCTTTAAAATAAGTATTTTGAGTTTATATATATTTTTGTTTCCAAAGACGTTAAAATGAGCTATTATAAAAAATAAAAAGATTTTTGCATCAGTAATATTCCCATTTGAACTTATTATTTTAATTTCCAATTGTATTTTTCATTTCTTACTGCTCTTCCAAGTAATTCCACTTGCTCAGGCTTACTAATGAAGTTATAAAATTCCAGGCAGGTCATGCCAAAATTCACTTTAGTGCAAATTTCTGCCTTAACAAGGTCTACCCTCATTCTGTTCCTCCTATCACTCCATCTATTTCCCATATGGAAAAAATTCTTCTTACCTGGGCATTACTTGTTGGAATAGATAAAATTTTGGCTACAAGTTTTGGCAATTCATTAAACTCCTTACATCTGGAATAAATTTCAACCCACTTTTTGTCAATGGACATATCAAGTATGTACTTGTATTTGTGGTAAAAGTTTGTTCAATAATTGAATCTGATCGTATAAATTATTTTCATCTAAATTGACCTTCACATATTTTGATGCATTCAAAAAATCTTCATATTTAAGGTTCTTACTCTTTTAAGTTAATAACTGAAAAATATTCTAATGTATTATTTTCAAAATTGTACCACTTCTTGATATAGTCAACTGCCCTGTAGTAAACTTGAGTTGTTTCTTTTAAGAACTTTTGTCTGTCTCCTGAATCAAGATAACTCAAACTGGAATTTACTTTATACCCAAAATACTTATCCTTCTGTCTGCAGTCAAACTTTTCTTTTAACATACACATTATTTCATGTAATTCTGAACTCATAACTGTTTCACATTCTAGTAACGAAATAGCTTTGGTCATAATGGACACAAAATGATTTGCAAAGTAAAGATAACACTCAGACAGAGTCAACTGAGTTTTGCTGTCATTCTGAAGCTCATCTTTCTGATCCTGCACAAA
The DNA here is from genome assembly GCA_036926305.1 of Uropetala carovei. Classification (NCBI taxonomy): domain Eukaryota; kingdom Metazoa; phylum Arthropoda; class Insecta; order Odonata; family Petaluridae; genus Uropetala; species Uropetala carovei. The sequence continues at coordinate 232,761 of JAXCHB010000078.1, read as the reverse complement.
ACTCCCAAATTGCTTAAGCTGTTTCTTCTTCTCCTTGCTGTATAAAATAAATTTTTATTGCTGGCCAAGAACTTAAAATGTGTTCCAGAACTCTGAACAGTGATAGCGACCTTGTTGGTACATGCCTCAGAACATCCTCATATTCCTTCTCTAAAAAATCAAAACATTTTTTTAATTGTTACTTTTTTGGACTATTTGAAAATTCAGAAAATATTTTTAGGATTAAATTTACGCTAAGGTGGATGGTTTCTCCTTGTAGCTTTTATCCATTTTTTATTTATCCAAATTTAACAAGGTTTTAAAAATTTATTTCCCAAGAAAAATTAAGAAATCTAGCGATCTCTGTGACATATTATGAATGAATTGCGGCATATGAAATGTTCTTCTGTATAGCGTACTGTGTAAGCAGGACACATTTGAATGGTTAGTAACGCAACAAAAAGTATTTGTGTGCTTTGTTAATTTTTCTCTTTTGAAAAGTATAAGTAATGTAATACAAAAATTGTGGAATACCAGATTCAAAAATTTACATGTTAACCCAAGGAATTTTCTGTTGACACAGAGATGGCTGCCGAAACCCAGAGACTCCGGGTCAAACCCAGGACAGTGGCAACTCTACTTGTTAATGAGTTTAATTTGTACAACATGGAAGCTATTTTACTTATTTTAAAATTTTTAGTACTTTTTATAGACATTTATATTTTTGGTACTTTGTCAAAATACTTGGGGAAATTTTTAAAGTTAACATTATCATTCAAATTAATTAAGAATAAAAATAAAAAAAGCAGTTGCCTTTATTTTTAACAATTTTAATTTAAAACACAAATACCATTAATAAGTAGAGTTAAAAAGTATTGGAACTTGAACATGTTTTAATTTTTCTTTCTCCCAAAGTCCATCATTGTAAGCAATTTAAAAGACTTTGGCTGCCATGAGGATCACTGATGATCCTAACTCTCGCTTTACTAAGGTGCCATGAGGAACACATGTGTTACTCAGTCACATTACTTTTTCTTTTTGGCACACGGGGAAGGCTTTTGAGTGGCAGCCAACATATTAGCAGTACTTTTATTGATCATGAATTTCTGTGAGAATCTCTTGAAAACTCCAGCACTAATAGGTAGTTTCTCTGCATGTTTCATTCATTTTTGGTAATATATTGTTTAGGTTTTTCTTTTGGTTAGCCCTAAGAAAAGTTGTAAATGAAGTAGCTGATAAATGGCAGCACTGAGGCATTTGTTGTTTATATAGTTCAATATATGTACATCGATTTTCTCATTTCTATTATGGCTTGAGCTGGAACAATAAGTTGTTTTACTTGCTAGGGGACATTAAGGACCCCTGAGGACTAATGCAATGTATGTCTTTCAGCTAACCTCGTGCTGTTTTTTGTGCTATTGTGATATTAATGAGTTACTATTTCTAATTACTTACCTAATTCAAACCTGCAATGGTTTTATTCTGATTTCTTGTTTTTATTAGCAATTGCTGTTTAGGTTCATGATGGATGACAAATGTGGAAAGTCAACCTATTTTCAAGCTAATTTATTTTTTTAAATGTGTCTTCATAGGATTCAATATCATATACCGTCTTGTATACATGATTTGTATTAAAGAAATCTCATTATTAATACAGTAGAAGATTGTTTATCCAAAACGGTTGGGTCCTACCTATTTTGGATAAACAGTATTTTTGGATGTTGGATGTCTTAACCCTTACACAGCATACCAACCATAAAAAAAACGTTTGTAACAAGCAATGGTAGAAACAAATGATATTATCACAGGTATCATCTTCCGATGTAAACACAGTGAACATATTGAGTAATATGTAAAGATGTGTATGTATTAATCCTTGGATGGGAGGTCAACAAATAACATCCGTGTTTACTTGAAAGTGACAGAAATAAACAGTGCTAAATGATGGAACGCTTTGAATTGCATATTATCATGCAATTTACAAACTAAAGGAGGGTAACCAGCCTACATGAGGCAGTGATGGCTTTTGTATTTTGCTGTTTGGATGTTTTTGTTAATTGGAGTTTTGGATAAACGATCTTCTGCTGTAGTTAAGAATACATCAGACTATCTTTTGTGGACAATAAAGTACTTGTACTGAATTTAACCAGAATAGTGCGTAAGGCCAAATACATTAGTCTGGTATAAAGTCAATGTGATTCTAACACCAGTCCATTCTCTTCCACAATGCATTATTCCAATTTCTGGCTTTTTGTGCTGTCATGGAATAAAAATTAGTTTCTTTTTGTTTTAAGGTAGACCTTCTACTGTTGACATAATTTTTTGGCCTAAAAAATACTTGTTTCACAATATTTCGTTCTAAATGAAAATGCTCATTTATAAAAATTGTGGGCTAAAGTGATAAAAAGGTTGATGAAGATTGTTGCTTGTATTTATAACTGTTAATATTTAATGTTCTATTTGCACAATGTTGCTTAAATTCAATTAATCTTCCAGCAACCCAGTTTATCTCAGAAATTATTAGAGGGTTAATCTTCTGAGGGCACGTTGAGACTGTTGCACTGCCATTACATCTAATCATAAGTCTAGCCGCTACCATTAAGATAATTATGACTATGAATCACTGCCATTAATAATTATTCTTTGTTATATTCTGATGTTGAAAAAATAAACAAATCCAGTTGTTAATAGCATTTTTCAAGGATAAAGTTCATTTCATCATTATTTGAAATTTTTGTTCATTACCCTTTTATATATGTTGTTAATATTTTAATTTATTACGTATTATTATTAAAACGAACATAGTTTACTTTCTTCATATGTAGCGTAAGAGGAAGTACGTATTGTACTCGTAAAAAAATCGAATTCGATTGTCTATTTTATTGATAATGTTTGTGTGTTTATGTGATAGAATTTTGTGTACACTCTAACTTGAAGGTCTCCAACCATTCGATCGCGATCGACTTTGGCCCTTTTAAAGTCGATCACACTATTACATTTATTGAATCAAGTGAGAAATATTGATCCGATATAGATTTTGAACTTAGAGTTAGAACTTTTTTAATCGAGCTATGCAGGTGATTTTATAATCGTTCAGAAATCAAGAGCAAGTTGAATACATAAGTTCTTGCAGATAGACATGAGCGTATCGTTGTTTGTCGACCCTGAGTATGTTTAAGTGTAGCTCAATATGTGGTGTTCCAATCGCAAATAATTGCAAAAGGCAAAAGCTTGAGGCTAACTGCGACTCTGTGTAACTTGATTAACTAATTCAATTTATGTTTTGGTTGATTTCTTCAATCTGTATATTTATTCAATAACCTTTTTCTTCAACTTATAATTGCTTATGACTTAGTAATATGTACATACATTGAATTATCCTGGTGGATAAAATTTTTATCTATTTTATTTGAATTAAAATATTCTCTTGTGCAGAAGGAAAAATCTAATAAAAGTTTATTTGAACTTGCTTTACTAAAATAAATCGTTATTTGAAATTAAATGGGATTGACATGCTAAGCAGCATATTTCGTTTTATGACGTGGTTTCGATGTCTCTTAAAGTTGGGGGAAATTTGCGAGGATTCTCCCTCCATCCTGCTCAACAGTATTTGTCGTATCAAGGCTCACTCCGCTGGGTCGATCCTCGGTGAATTTAAAAATTAATAGTTAATCTCAGGTGCTGAAAGGTTGGAAACGCCTGCTTTAACTTAAAAACTAATAATCAGATCAGCACAAAGCGTAAGATTTTTATTAGCACCATAAATACCCGCATATAATGTGCACCCACATATAGCGCGCACATTTTCCTACATTTTTCATCTCAGTCAGAAATTTATTATTTAACTCATTATTATTATTATGCGTTAAATTGTCAGTATCATTGTTATACGATAAAACAGTGAATTAAAACTGACGTCAGAGATGGCTAGGAAAATTGCGGGGCCCGGTTCAAAGTGTGTGCGCAGGGCATCTTATGCGTCAAAAATTTTTAATAGTAAATTATAGTAACTACAATCTCTCTCACTATGACACCGGTATTTTTTCATAAATGCGTGTACTCTATAAGTACGATAAATATTTCTTAGAGAGTGTGGGGCCTCTTTAAGTGCGGGACCTCAATCACGCCATATATTTTATTCTCGTAGATTAAAGTTAATATCATATATATATATATATAGTCAAATTCGATTTAACTTAACATGCTTATTATGGCCAATACCCTTATTGAATCTACCTTTATTCTCTTTATCAGCACAAGTAATTAATTTTTTTAAATACCGCGATAAATATGCACCCTCGTATAACAGCCCTCAAAATATCGGGAAAAAAGCACGCGTTGTACACAGGTATTTACGGTAATTCAAGATCTGAAAAGGTTTTGGCTGAACTGGTCAATTGGAAGTGGATGTGTTTATTCTTGTCATTTTTCCAGATATCTCGTTTAGTACCTACTCAATTTATTTAAATACTAGCGAGCGTGCGGCACGATCGGCCACTGTCCGATATTTCCCATAGGCTGTATTCAAAAAACAAAAACAATACTTTTTTATTAATATGATGACGGAAATCATTATTTTTTTGAATATATGCAATGTGGATTATATTGTTTTCGTTATGGTTCTATACTGATGACATTGTTATGAAGCTCTCTGATTAGTATAATTTTTTGCGCTGCTGTTATATATACATTTTATTAGTACCATATCGGGAACACTTTGAGTTTAATGAATAAAAAATTTCAGCCTAAAAACGTAGATTTAAAAAGTTACAATAATTAATAATAACAAAATCGAAAGAAAAGTCAAATATTTAAATTTATTAATAACATGTATATAAAATGTATCATATTGCTGAATTAAAAGAGTTTTTTAGACTCGTATGTATTACATAAAAATATTAACTCTTATTTGAAAGGTTTTCTTTTTTTGACTTTCATCAGGAAAGTCATTGTCTTTTGCGTCTATGGCCGATTTAATTTTAAGCTATTCCGGTATTCACATTAGCAGCCTGTGGAAATCCATAGAAAACCATAGGCAGAATAGCCGGTACATAAACTCAAGTGAGTTATATAAGTACCTCTGGGAAAACAACATTCTTCGCCTTGGCTAGGTTCTTTAGATAAAATCCACAGCGCATCTCTCCGTCGTATCCGTGACATAGCTACGTAGAGTTGCCCGTGTCCAAATACTTGCTTTTCTAACAGTATCCCCATGCGGTCAAAAGTGTGTCCTTGACTCTTGTTTATCGTCATCACGAACGCTAAGGTTATTGTGTACTGCCGGCGCTTCATTTCGAATGGGAGTTCACTATCTTCTGTCAACGTCACATCAATTCTGGGAAGTAGAACCGACTGTCCCTTTTTGCTTCCAGTTGTCCCAATTGCTTGACAATTAAGTGCGTCCGTTGCAAAGTCCCTTCTTCACATTGATATTTCGAAGCAGCATAACGACAGCTTCAATTCTCAGTCGCAATTTGTGGGGCGGCATTCCTTGTGAAGTCAATGAATTTAAAAATTCCGTTGGAAAGTTCGTTTTTTCTTCTTCTGTGCAATTAATAACTTCATCCACACTGGTGTAAACCTTTTCCTGTTGTCCTGGAGCCAATACTATTCTTTCCAGTATCTTGTTATTCATGGCTAGGGAGTCGACGTTCTTCTGTGCCAGTATGACTTTCCCACACAATTGTTCGACATCTTCCTGCCTGATATTTTGTCCAAATACTTCCGTGATTAGATCCCCGTTACTAATACATTCCTCTTTTATGTTCATAAAGCCCTCCTGGTCCATAGAAACGGTACCATTTCTGACGCTTATGAGATATTCCGCCCAATTTCCGCCAATTTGGTCTATCCGCATGTTGTCCACCAGTTGGAATATCTTGAAATGCTTCCAAAGTTGTGATCGATTAATGCATGCGTCGATGAGGTCCTTCCGTGATACTTTCCTGATGATTGGCAGCATTTGACAAAAATCACCTCCCATGACGACGATCTTCCGTCCAAATACGAACATATTTCCCATAATTTCTTGTAGCAAAATGTTAATGGCTTCTAATGCTTGCTTCGATGCCATCGGTGCTTCATCCCAAATGATGACGTCCACTCCTTGAAGTTGAAGTGCTTCACAGCTGTTGGGCTTCATGTTGGAGCTGTAGTTAGTCCTTGCAGTCTTTAATGGCAGCTTGAAGGTACTGTGAACTGTTCTTCCATTTGGTGGAAGTGTTGCAGTTATTCCAAACCAAGCCACACACATGACATTTTTTTCCTTTTCCATTAAACGTATTGTACAATGCATTTGCAAATATGTTTTTCCAGAACCACCAGGTCCATCGATGAATGTGAAGTTGTTCCGTACATGGGGAGCTTGATTGATTACGTGGTCAAATACTTGGTGTTGTCTGTCATTCAGCGTTGTGTATAAATGTTCTCCAACCTGAAGATGATGTTGAAGGTTGATCACTTCTTCATTCCGTTCCACAGGTTCAGCAGGCGTTGGGATACGATCAGAGAGATGCAGACCCGCATCCTGAAGGTGTTGTGCTATGTCATAATATGCTGCTGCCACGGCGATGTCTCCATAGTGTAAAATATAATCTTCAGCCATTGCGTCCTTGTACTGGTTCCTTAGATCGTTGGCATTTTCCACTTGGCAAAATATAAGTAACGACGCAAAAACCATTCTCATTTCATGTGGCATTTCATAACCTGCAGCTTCTTCCATAGTTTGAGCATACACAGCGTCGGCCATAGTCAATCCTCGAAGCAAAGCCGCTTCTTGGAATGTCATTACCATTTTTCCATTAACATTTCGAAGGTCTTCGAAACTTGTAGCGTCTTTTATATGAAGAAGCAAAATTCGCAAGTGAAAACGCTCCAATTCCACTGGTCGAACACTGTACATCCTTCCAACATTGTACATCCTTCTTCAAACATTCACCATCAACCATACAGGGTGCGTTCAGTTTCAGCTTGCCGCAAGGTCCATGGATCATGTTTTGAGTTATGATTTGATGAAGCTCCATATCTGTTTCTTCCATTTGTCCATTAACATTTCTAAGGTCTTCAAAACTTGTAGCGTCTTTTATATGAAGAAGCAAAATTTGCAAGTGAAAACGCTCCAATTCCACTGGTCGAACACTGTACATCCTTCCAATACTCATCGTCGATCATTGTCGTGGTTTCCATCCTTCAGTTGCTGAAAACATAAAACGTTCTGGAATTTCATAATACAGCAATGTCCATGCATCAACACTGCCAGTTAACCTTCCGCTGCGAAAATCTTCATTTAACTTGAACCATGCAGTCAACGTAGTGAACCTTGCACGTCCTCGTTCAACAGCTCCGTTGATGTTCCCAGCTTCAAAGTACACTTCCTGTTTGTTTGGTAAATGAACTGCCAATCGATGAATCGTGTGCGACATGCCTTGCAATGGGAAACCGAAGATCCTCCAAACTGCTTCTGGTGCACCGACGTACTGAGTATCCAGATGAGCCTTAATCTCATCATATTCTCTAGCGTTGCCTCTCACTGCGTCCATTATCTGAATTTTCACTCTGTCCGGTCCTTTGTATACATACTTATAGAGATACTTCAGACTCTTCACTGTTGCACAGACTTCAGTGTTGATATGTGCGCTGTATTTCTTTGACATGTATCTGTTGTACGGCACAATCCATCGGTTATCCAAATGCTGTTTATCAATAACCACGGTTCGGCCATCCTGACGTCACCGATACTCAGGATATCCACTTCCATTATTCATTGATATTTCTTCTCGGAACGCCTTCGGAAATTTCTTCGAACATTCGCCATCAACCATACAGGGTGCATTCAATTTCAGCTTGCTGCAAGGTCCATGCATCATGTTTTGAGTTACGATTTGATGAAGCTCCGTATCTGTTTCTTCATCTGGAATCTCCACTCATACGGCTGCATCTATGTCATCTACATCTCGTAGCTTGTCATCTTGGTCCATAATTAATAGCATATGGCAGTGCGGTAATCCACGCTTCTGAAATTCAATGACCCAAATGTACGCTACAACTTTTCCAAAAATATGCTGCGTAAACAAATCATTTTGAATTTCCTTCAACTTCAGGTGGAAAACTCTTGCCACAATGTCAGGATGATTCAAAGGTGATTCATTTTCTGAAATGCACCGCTGAATTTCAATCCATTTCGGCTTGCATGTAACCGTGATGAAGAAATCTGGTTTCCCAAATTGGCGTACTATAGGTATTGAATCTTGATACGCTTGAACAAATGATCTTGGACCTCCTGTAAATGAAGCTCGCAAAATCAATCTTCTTCCAATGACAGCATTGTTGTCTGCAGCTCCAGCTTCTCCCATGTAATCCATAAGTCCGTTGTATGTTTCTGCTCGAAGTTCCACCTGATGCGTTCTTATGTAATTGAGGCGATTCTGCTCCATTTTCACATACGAATCAACTGCATATTGTTGAAACAGCTTTCTCACTTTATGGATTGTAGAAAATTCATCTCTTCTTATGGCAAGACGATAGCAGTAATATTCCTTATGTGATATTCGAACTCGCTGTCTCCCACTATCTCTCTTCTGAAGTCCTTCGTACCAACTGAAATCGCCCAACGGGAATAAAAGCGGATACATCATCAGATCGCATTCCCTCCGAAGTTGTGATATGCTTTGCAGTCCACCACCTCGTAGATGAACAGCAACACTCCGTCTTAAGGGTACTTCACCATCTTCAGACACGTACACATCCGCAACTTCGTTCGCTGTTGGAACATTATAACGTCTTCTGTCCACTTCATCAATGTCAAAAACCATGGTAACCTTCCTCACTCCGCATTGCTCATGTTCCGCCTACAGTTCTTCAGCTTCAGCTACCTCCTTCATCATCTTGAACGACCGTACAAATGGGTTGACGGACACCAGTAGGCGATCCAGCTCATCCATTAGTTCTGGAAGACATCCAATTTTTGCTGGATTTCCATGGCATTCTTGTAAAGCTTCTTCAGAATCCATAAAATAAAGAGCACCACAATTTAGTTGATCATTTTGTGGTGGAACTGCTGGACCAATACGATGATAAACCATCCTGTGTATTCTGAAACAAAAAGGCCCTTGTCCTTGTGGCATTAACAGTTTTGCTCCCATTGAAACCATTGCCAAGGCATTGTTGTAATTTCTTATGTACTGCTTAAAGTTCGCAGCATGAGCATGAGTTTCGTTGAACAAATGCTGAGCAATTGTGGAACGACTCGAAGAGGTTCAAGAACAACGTTTCCAAAATTGCTGCAAGAATTGAATTCATTTTCTCTTCGTCGTTGTTCTCCACTAAAATGAAGCGCGCGGCAGTTTACACACTGGACTGACATTAAGCCAATGTCATTCAGTTCTACATTTCCAGGCCATCTCGCTGCATGATGAAATCTTCCCAGTGCTTGCTTTTGACGCCTCGCTTCCTGATATCTTCTTTGTTCTCTTTCTTCCGAATTTTCTCTTTCTAACCGTTGCCGTTGATTCTGTGAAAGCGTTGCCAGACATTGCTGGCGTTCCTCTTCTGTCTCCATTTCCAATTGTTTTTGTTGATTCTGTGAAACTAGCCAATCTTGTCTCTAGTTGCAATTCTGTCTCTTCTGCTAACCGTTCTTGTTGACGTTGTGACATTTGAATTAATCTGTGGTGCCTCTCTTCTTTAGTTTCATTGGCACGTCGGTCGCGTTGAGAAGTATTTGAAGATGTCGGTTCCATCCTTCGAAATAAGTTAATTTGAAAAATTCTAAACCCACACTCACTTATATCACAGTCACTTCCGGTTTTAGCACCAAAATCCTCTTGAAATAATGTAACTGTAAATAATTATTTATTATTAGGTAATCAAGAATACTCGCATCTTTATGTTGATAACAAATTTGTTTACGTCTGTTGCTATGCAAGTTAATACCATAATGGACAATTGCGAAACAAATTTTGCATTCCCTAGCCCTTATATGATCTCTAAGGCCTAGATTTAAAAATATATTCGGATATAGGACAATTTACTATAAAAAAAGTCCGTGAGAGCACATAAGTACGATTCATATTTTTCAAGATATAAATTCTCGAAAATCCAATGAAATGTTTTCCATGCAAATCTTATGAGGAAAAGATTTTTTCATAAAAATGAAAGGATAGACTATTTTGTTTCTTTTCTGCATATTGCTTAAACAGTGCTTCTATTTAATTAAATAAATAATTAAAATTAACCAATGGATAAGTATGCTACAATGGTGGCATGGTATATATTGTATTGCGTGACATACACATATATATATATATATATATCGGTATTTATTCCTTTATAATATAAAATGATTTGTCATTATCATAGTTGTAGAGGGATACATTTTTTCAAGTTTTCTTTGACACATTTGTCATAAAATGGTTTGTTTAATAGATATTATGATTATTCATCTGAATTTCGTAGGTACGTCAGTAAGTGATAAAACCGTTTCTGTTACTGTGATAAAATATTCTAATTGTTGGTAGCGATACCTATGCTGTCAAGGGTATTTTAAATTTCACATCAATATTTTGTTATCCATTGTAACAGTTAACAAATTTGTTTACTTAATGTTTTTTCAATGTGTAAATTAATGATTTGCAGTGTATTTTTCACTGTGAAAATTGTATAGAAACTATTCATAAGTTTAATTGCCGATAATTATTCTTAAGGATGCTGATGCTGAAAGTATTCATATTCATTAATCTATATGGAGAACGTAATGTGCTGGACACGTCAGATTTTTTAATTTTACATCAGAAAAAGATATTTACATGCTTTGAGAATTATTATATTTACCAGAATTTAGTGAAGATGTGGTGTCATTCCTTTCAAGGATATTTCTATTTCTTGTTATTTACACATTTGCGTTAGTTAAATAATTTTTACTGCCATTCTAATTCAAAGTACGCATACTAAGAGATTGAGTTTAAGTTGTTACCTTGTGTAAAACTTATTAAGTCTTTATTTTGGTAAAGTGTATTGCTGTATAACAGGCAGCAAGGACAATTTTGATTACTTGAGATTCTCAAATTCATTTTGGAGCACAAAGAAATCTAATGGTGCACTCATGCTTCATTTATGCAAGTCCATCATGATCTACCATAATTTTCTGATTATAATATGCACCCATGTTTTCACGAGTGAAATGTGAAAATTCTCTTAGCACTATGTATAATACGCACCTGTTTTTCATAAAAGATGAATGTAAGTTTACTTGACTATGTGTAGTATCGGGACAGTTCTCGGCAAATGAGATACATGTGAGAGAGTTTACAAGAATATCATGTTACGTTCTGACTCTCCCATTAAAGATTGCTATACCATATAAAAACATTTTGTCTCAATGTTGCCTTTTGTATTAACCTGGTCGGTTGGAATAACAGTTCGTCCTATGCCGCTCAGCGACATCGTTTACGTGAACATCAAGTCCAGTTCATACAAGGTGTGTAAAATACTATTTGTTGCAATTTACATAGACGATGAGAGAGAACACAAGATCGCCGAGGAACTGTTTGAGGATAGTGAGGGGAGTGGTAATAAATTCCTAAGCTTTAGTAATTCTGACAGCTAAAGTAAATAAATATTCTTATTTTTGTTTTGAAAAACAATATTTAAAGGAATGTTATCGAAATGCATTGAAATGTACTATTTAGTTGTAAAAACATGTTCGTTATCGAAATGCATTGAAATGTACGATTTATTGATAAAAACATGTTCGAAAATGTAAATTATTTCCATACTGAAAAAAGTTATATGCATTTATAACCATATATAATACGCACCCTAACTTTTTGTCAACTATTTCGAGAAAAAAATGCAAATTATAATTGGAAAATTACGGTACTTGTTTGCCTCATCCAGTTTTATACGATTAAGACATGATTGAAAATTTTGTATCAGAATGCAATCATCTGTGTACATATACTGCTTGAGCTTGTTATTTCTTGTTCCATGTTCATGAGAAGTAACAAATGGTGGACTTGTCTTAACTTCCAAGGGTTTTTCTTTAAAAAGTTTCTGCTCATTTAAATACATTTTGAGTTTTCGGTCTTTTAAATGTCATGAAACATTTAACATTCAGAACCAGATCTGTGGTATTAAATTGTGGATTGTAACAAAATATAGAAGATACTGGAGATTAATGGAAGAGGGATCTTGTTGTGCTATACAAAAACTGTTTTGAGAAGTTTTAAAATAAATATAAACGCCATGTTGTTGGTGGCTTTAAAGATGAATACAGTGAAACCGGAATAATTTCATTTTTCATCTGTTAGAGTGGAATGGAAATACAAAAATAATTTCATTAGATACTTGAACAAATTATGATGGTTTTTCAAGGAAAATTTCTGCTGATCAGTATACTATTTTGTATGTGAGAACATCAACAAAACGACCTTTTCTCCAAATAGCATACATTAAATATATGACTTTCAATTAACAGTAAAAATTGTATTTTTGTTATTTTTATTAATCAATGAAAAATGGTAAATGAACATATGTTTGAGGATATTATAATTTTTAGAAGTATTATGTGTATATCAATTTATTACTTTAAAAGTTTCAACAATAACGTTTGATTCTATAGTGCTGAGTAAATTTTTTATGCATTTACAATTAGTCAAAATTTGGTTTTGAGTAGTGATATATATAAACACATTCTTTAAATGCTTTATTATATTTCAATGAAAAGAGGGTAACATAATGCTCAATACTTCTAATTACATCCTCATAATCTCAGTTATGCATGAGAACGTCTTATAGAATAGAATGACAGGGATTATTTTATGCATTTATTCGTTAAGCAGAATCTGACTTGTTGAGAATAATATTATTGAAATTCTTATTTATTTGTAATTGAAACAATTTATATAATTTTAGATTAATCAAATATTTTATAGCTTTTAAGATGACAATAAGGAAATGATCTTGAGGTGTACCGAGCTGATTTATGAGATGTTGCTTCAGCTGCTGTAGTATATTTTCATCAAAATTGTTGAAAAGATGCCTGAAAATTATAGTAGTTACTGATGTCTCACACACTTCGTTGATGGCTTTTGACTACCGTATATACTCGTGTATAGTACGAGTTTTTACGACCAAATTTTTATTGCAAAAATTGAGGATCGTACTATACACGAGTAATGCATTTGAGGATTTAAAATTCATGTATCTTCACGGGCATTTTCGGTGAAGTTATGCAACCCGCATGCACTCTAATGGTAGGCTAACCTTAACAGTGAGGTCCTTTATCGTTGTTATGTTGCTTCGTGAAGAGTAGAATCTTTTTCATATGTACAGCTTCAAATTCACAAATACTTGATATAAGTGACGATTTATAGGCACTTCCTTTCTTGAATTTTATGTATGTACATCTTTGTTTTCGTCTTTTTACAAGGGATGGATTGGAACGAGTTGGACTAAAAGTATCGTAGACGGCCTAACTTTATGGAATTTCGACATCTTGGAAAAAAGAAATTACTTTGTAATATTCAACAGTCTTTATTGTTTCTTCAATCACACACCGATCGGTTTCCACTACAAAGTCATTCTAAAGGTGTTGTCGGTTAGTAACACCATTAGAATGATTTTGTAGTGGAAACCGGTCGGTGTGTGATTGAAGAAACAATAAAGACTGTGGAATATTACAAAGTAATTTCTTTTTATCCGTTATCCCTACCTATTAAGTAGATGAGCGGGTGGAACCATTACATACGCGGAACGTAATCCAGACGTTCATATATTTTTTCCGGACGGCTTTTGTCTGAATTCTTTATAATCTTTACATTTTTCATCCATGTGCCTTTATTTTCTTTCTGTAAACTGTAAACCCATATTGTCTATAAAAATGGATTCAAAAAGGAATAAATATACTGCTAAGTTCAAGCTTAAAGTGATTGAGTATGCAGAAAAGACAAACAATTGTGCTGCTGCAAGACAATTTGGTATCACGGAGAAAAATGTTAGGAATTGGAGGAAGCTGTCCACACAGCTTATGCAAATGCCTAAGAACAAATGTGCGAATAGAGGTAAGACTAGTAGGTGGCCACAGTTGGATGATGAAGTAAATAAATTTGTCACTGAAACTCGGCAGAATGGAAACGGTGTTTCTCGTGGGCAAGTTCGGATTTTTGCCCTGAAACAGGCAAGGAAAATGAACTTTGCTGATTTCAAGGCCAGTGCTGGTTGGTGTACCAGATTTATGAAAAGATACGATCTTGTCTTGCGACAGAAGACCAAGATTTCACAGCGCCTCCCCGCAGAATTGGAAGACAAAATAATTTCATTTCAGAAATTTATAATAAAACGTAGAAAGGAGAACAACTATCCATTGACGTGTATAGGAAACATGAATGAAACGCCAATGAATTTTGACATGCCAGTCAACAAAACAATGAACAAAGTGGGGGAAAAATCAGTGCTAGTGAGAACAACTGGTCACGAAAAAACAAGATTTACTGTTGTATTCACATGTATGGCAGATGGCACAAAGCTGAGGCCAATGGTAATTTTCAAGAGAAAGAAATTGCCAAAACAGAAATTCCCTAAAGGAGTAGTCGTGCATGTTCAGGAAAAAGGTTGGATGGATGAACAAGGCTTGAAAATATGGGTGAAACAAGTATGGTGTTCCCGACCAGGGGCACCGAGGAAAGAAAGAAGTCTACTGGTCTGGGATGTGTTTAAATGCCATCTGATGGATAGTGTTGTTGCACAAGTTAGATCCCAAAACACAGACATTGCACTGATTCCTGGAGGTCTAACCAGCATTGTGCAACCACTTGATGTCTGCCTAAACAAACCTTTGAAAGATGCTATGAGAGACCTTTGGAACAACTGGATGATTGAAGGGGAAAAATCATTTACAAAGGGAGGATGCATTCAGGCTCCGACGCTAGAAACTGTTTGTGAATGGGTAGTTCAGGCGTGGGGAAATATCAGACCGGAAACTGTGGTGCGTTCATTTAAAAAATGTGGTATTTCCAATGCCCTTGATGGGACAGAGGATGATTTCTTGTGGAATAACAATGACATTGATGAAGAAGTTGCTGGTGATCCTATGATAGATGAAGATGCTGATGACCTGTACGATGATCAAGTTCAAGCGGAAGATTTGATAATGAAGACGATGATGAACAAGATTTTCATGGCTTTTAGTAAATAAATATTCAGCACTATTTTTATTTAAATAATTTATTCCCGTATTTTGTCAAAGATTCTTATACCATATATAATAATGCCGTTACAATGCTCCCATGACTATATTTTGATGTTTATTTTTTATTATTGTATCTATTCTATTTTGACTTTCATACTATTCCATGTGATCTTTATTACTTTATTAAACATGTAATAACTTTTTAAAAAATACGCTTTAAAATGTTAAATTTATATTGGTAAATACCTACCTATTGACTGTGATGTTCACAATTGTGATTGTATTGTCCCTAAAAAGAGCCAAGTCTCACTGGGACATGTATACGTATATTAATAAATAAATAAATAAAAGTGTTAATTCCTAATGATATTATCACTGTATAAATAAATAAAGTACTAGAATTGAAACGATTCTATTTCATATTGTGCAATCATGATTCATATCACTTTTTATTAAATGTTTTAGGAGTAAGATACTTAACTTTTCCGAATTTTAGTGTACTTGCCAGAAATACTATTTACGACATTTACGGTCCATTCTATGGTGGTGTAGAAAATCAAGGTCGTTCGATATATCTCGCTCGTAACCATCGAGCTATCGAAACGAAATATATCGACTCTGGTGGAAAGCTGGGACATGGAAGAATATTCTTCCATGGCTGGAGTCGTACTATAAACGAGATATATGAAAAAATGAGATTTGTTCACCAAAAATCAGGGGTCGTACTATACATGGAGTCGGCATATACACGAGTATATACGGTAGAAAAACTTGTTATGTAATAGAACTACTCATGTTACATTGATCCTTTTGTGAATGCTGTGCTTATATTGATTTATTATCATATTTTAATAAATGGTTAAACATGAAATATTCTGTATTCAGTTAATATGAAGTTTTCATGTTAGTAAAATAAACAATACTAGCTTTACCTGTGCGAATAATTCGCACATAAAACAAACAAAATGTTTAATAAACAAAACGTTATTTAGATATTTTTCTTATTTTTTAGATTACTTCTTTAAATACAATATTTGATGTTATCATTTTATCATCCTGTATAAGTTGTCAAGATCCTTCAATAATGGTAATAACGACGTTCTTAAGTGACGAAAATCAGGAAAAGGCTACATAAAGCTGACCATGGAAAAAGCGGGCAATGGTAGATATATTCCAACACGTTTCCAGGCGGCGCTCCATCTTGCAGTACGAACGCTGCTGCAACTTCATCTGATATCGGGATGTTATACCTTCTTCTGTCAAATGCTGCATTATCTTTTGAGAATGTGAGTGTCATATTCTGTATATTTCCTGTAATATCTTTCATATACCGGAAGAGCTGCGCATATGGATTTACCTGTTCCAACAGCTGCTGTAGATTCTCCATAATACTCCTTTTACAGACTTGATTTTCTGTCCTTTGCATTCGTCGACATAGAGCCTCTTCCGAATCCAGAATAAATAAGCCAGCATACGATGGCTGACCACCCTTTGGTGGTAGTAAATTGCCTATCACATGGTATATTTGCCCATGAATCTTTAAACAATACGGTCCTCGTCCTTTTAAATTAACAGCATTTAGTTGAATCTATGCAAACGCCAGTGCATTACCGAATTGTCTGATGTTTCGTAAATAATTTTTGGTCATATTATCATTACGATCAATTAAGTTGTGCAGTAATTCTGGTATTTCTAAAGGCGGTAGTTGAATTTTACCCCTATGGCAACAGAGCGACATGTTTATTTCAGCTGCAAACAGTTTTGCGTTACAGTATCCGCAACGGTTATTCATCTGCCCAACAGTATGTGATATCACTTCATTGTCCGAACATACTGACCTTGTTGTGTTATACGACTGTGGAAGATTCACTTTACAAAGTCTACGGTTAATCGCATGACGTACTCCAGGGGTCCCCAAACTACGGCCCGCGGAGTGATTTAATCTGGCCCGCCAGCTTTACCCAACCCTCACCCCTCACTCCCCCTGATCCCTCCTCCCTCCCTCCCTGGCCCGCACTGTCGTACATAAAGCCTAATGTGGCCCTTTCATTAAAAAGTTTGGGGACCCCGACGTATTCTTATCTTTTTGTTGTCGGTCCATTCGCTGTTCATTACTCTATGGTTATTGTAGTGTCTGTGTCCATATTCGTTGAGAGAAAAGTCGATCTGAACACTGTTCTTTCGATTCCCTTTTTCTGCGTTCGCGATCTCTTCTAATATTTTCCAATCGTTTTTCTTTTTTTCTTCTTTCTTCTATTTGGACAGTTAATGGTCGCTTGGGTGGCATTGTTATCTTAAAGAATTAATAAATAAAAAGCAATTAGTTAAATTAATAATAATTGATATTTATAATACGTTAATATTCAATTAAAGCTCTTACTAACTAAGGCTGCATGCCAATGATTTCCACCTAATCAGCAGAATCTCAGAGCTCAACAGAATCTGAGTTTGCTGTTAACAAACAAAACATTTGAAAGTCCGGGGTAATTAAAATGTTAAAACAATCATTTGAAACGGGTTAAATCAGAGAAAAAGGCATTCGCATCAATGCCGATCATTTATTTCCACCAAGTCAACCAAATCTCAGAGCTCAACAATACCAGCGTTTGTTGTTAGCGATGAGTAAATAATACACAAAAAATGTGCAATTTCGGAGTATTAAAAATGTAAAAAACAATCTTTCAAGACGGGTTAAGTAAAGGAAATGGACATTCGTGTCAATGCCGAAGCATAAACTTTCTGAAACTGCCTTTTTTGAAAAAATCCATTCGGTAGTTCAGCAGATCATGATGGCACAAACAGACATTACTGTAATATTATATAGGATGCTGTAATACCTGAGGAGATTTTCATCCCATAATAAAAGGTATTGTTTCCTGTATCTACTCTGAATAATGCTACCGAAATAGAGAAAGACACATGTCAAAGTTTTCAAATAATTTTTATAATAATATTAATTGTATCTTGCTAGGAATAGATGGATGTTTATTTCTTATTAGCTCTCACACACTTTTTTTTAACCCATAAGGATACATAGATGTACATATAAAATATACATATAACAAGTTATTTAATATTAAAAGAGTACATCACTGCTGTGCCTACAGACAAACATTCATTCCAAATGGTGCTTCCCAGATGATATGTCCACTGCCTCAGGGACCTGGGGAGGGGGGGGGGCAGCTGCTCCCGGACACAGAGAGCCTAAGGGGCGCAAACTCGTGGACCGATTCTTATCGGTGAAAGCAGATTCG
The DNA here is from genome assembly GCA_036926305.1 of Uropetala carovei. Taxonomy (NCBI): domain Eukaryota; kingdom Metazoa; phylum Arthropoda; class Insecta; order Odonata; family Petaluridae; genus Uropetala; species Uropetala carovei. The sequence continues at coordinate 214,344 of JAXCHB010000078.1, read as the reverse complement.
CTAGGAGGTCGTGGAATAACGTAATATCCTAGCGAATTAACCCTTTCTGGCATGAAGCGTCCAAACCTAAACTGACCTTACAGCACGAGGCGCTCAAAAGCGCACGCAGATAACAAGATTATTTCCATCTCTTCAGGGGTGTTATGAATGGCTTCTCTGTGTTGGGACTGTTTCTTCTCACTGTATGTATTTCTTTTTTTGTCTCACGTATTCATTTCCTTCTCCTATAGACACTTCGAAAAAAATAATTTTCTAATCGCAGTCTGTTATTGCAACCAATGAACAAAGCAACGAAACAATATACATGAGCCATCTTAAAGGCTATCATCATCTTGGATATATGAGGTTTATTCGATGATTGTGGTGGTATATCATTTATAAGCAAACCTTCTCCTCACATACCAATATGCTGAGTGCTGAAAAAATATCTTTTCTTCCGATGACTGCACTCAGCTGGGAACAGGGCTGAGATGAGTGAGGATGCTGTCGTGAGATGGCATGTTATTGCAATCGATGAACGAAGAAACGAAACGATATACATGAGCCAGCTAAAAGGCTCTCATCATCTCAGGAATATGTCTTTCTTTGATTTATATAGTATGCCGTTTGTAAGGAAACCTCCTCCCTCTTGAGAATTTTCTGTTTTTGCGATCAAAAGTGAGTATACTCTTGAGTTCTGTAAACATAATCTAGAAACAAAAAAATGACGTCTATTCCTACTCAAGAATGGGGGACGTGAATATTGGAAGCTGGGGAAACCCCTCTATGACAGCGCTGGCCGACCTTCCTGATTAGGCTCAAAATCATCTAATATTTTTCTAAAAAAGCCTTATGTTGGCCATCCTTACAACTTGGGATGTAAGGGAAATACCCCTATGATTTTCCTGGACTGATCAGCGACTTAGTAGGCAGGCACTCAGTAAAGAACTGTGAGTGAGAGTTGGTAGGTGATTTTTGGTGGCATCAGGAATCAGCAGTTAATAAAGTGAGTTTGTTCCGCTTCACTCAATACACAAAATTTTGGTTCAGTGAACCGGTTCAAACCCGTTTTTTTTCACTCAGACCTTAAAACATTTTTAAGAAACTTTACAGAACTGATTTATTAATTTACGTAATTTTCTATTTAAATTAAATAGATCTTCACTATAACAAGAGTGATATTAAAAAACTAATAATCAAAATAAGAAAATAAATTATTTAAATGTAAATATTTAGTATGTATTTTATTTATTTAAGATTATATTTAGAAATGAATGATTACAAACCATACATGTGTCGCAAATGATTTCAACAGGTTAGGAAAGTGTACAGTAAATTACAAATAAGCACGTTTCCTGTGATAGAGTATTCTAAACTTATTATGTTATGCTAACCATCTCATTTCCTAATTTTCTGTACTTATTTTTAGTCTTCAGTATTAAATTTCATTAAAATCCAATGAATAGTTACGGGAAAAAGAATTGCATCCGTATAGAAGAACGGACAGACCAAAGCTAATGTGCGCTAAATCTGTATTCTCTAATAATCCATTATTAATATTTTAATTCACAAATTGTGTGGCAAAATAAGAGACAGTGTAGTCTCAGCAGCGCAAGTAAGTTGAATATGACATTACGTTATTTTCATTGACAATTTGTAGATCACATCCGCTGCTCATATTATAGTAAAACTGTAAATGCATAACTTTATTTTTCATTCAAAGATCACATAAATGCATGAAAAAATGTATAAAACTTGAGGGAGGAGCCCACCGAAATTGAGGGTCCGAGAATCCAGAAAGGCTGAGAAATTTTTATTAACATGATACAAATATACTATGACTGAATATTTTTAATCACTTAAGTAGTGTGAAAATGTTAAACTTCATTATTTCAAGAAATTGAAATGATGTGCCATTTCGAAAAATTGTGACTGCGAAAACATGATTTTCACCCGGCAGCAAATAAAAAACATTTACATATTACCCTGCAATTACCCAAGTTGGCAGGTGGCAGAAGGTGCCGCGCACTAAGCAGTCCTTAACGATTTTTGTTGTCATGGGTATGCCTCCAATTGTGATTCCTGATCTACGTAACTTACTTGCATACAAATATGCAAATGAATGTCATGTTTCAGCTATCCATCAATACGTATAATACTACAATGTGTGCACTCCAGCCTCCCAACCAAACTGACTGTTAGTAACAATAATACAAATAATTATTATAAGCGACATACGATGTTTTTACATATTTTTGACTCTGATTTCTCGAAACCAGGATTGCATTCACATAAACTCTGAGACACTTTGCATGTAGAATCACATGATCCACATTTAGTCCAAATACGTGGTCCGATGTTTATAGCCTCTCCTTTTTATTATGCTTCTGTAAATCTCGTGATTGTAACTGCGAGCTTAGATAATTGAACAATGAACAAAAGAATTTTTGCCTCTTGTGGATTATCAGCCCCATTTTTCGAAAAAGAAATACTACCTTCGTTCAATAAACTCAACACTTACGAACAGCATAAAAACAGTTTCAACAATTAGTAAAACACATTGAACAACAGAAATAACAATGTCAACCAGTGCCGGATTACCCACTAGGCACAGTAGGCACGTGCCTAGGGACCCCCAAGCTTAGGAGGTACATACTTCAGTTTTTTGTAATAATAAATTTGCCAACTTAAATTAATACATAATACATTTATTGTACAGTATGTCCCAAATAGTTGTTCGGGGTTTTAAGAGGCTATATTTTCAAAACTATTTGAGTTAGCAGAATGAAAAAAAAACAGTAAAATACACTGACACACGCCGTATTATTTTTTTCATAAATTACAAAAAAGAACGGTCTCATGTTACTTACAACTAGTCGTTCAATTGACATGCACGTACAGATTGATAGAATATCGTTGCCACGGAGACCAAAGTACCTGTTAACAGTCGCACATTGCAACATTGTCATACCGTCAGTATTAACTGCATTTTGAGCGTGGCAATATATCACAAGCAGTTTGGCTGAATAAAGTGTGTGTCGAAATGTGCGAATCAGTTTCGTTTTTTTCTGGAAGATTGTGATTCCTTTAATATACAGTAATAAGTAGCTATGTTCACTTACTAATTCATATGTATGTATGTATCTTACTATATAGGAATATGGGTGTCCAAAGCATACCTTTTAACAAGATAGCTTTATTATATTTTTTCTTGTAACTTTATTATTATTATTTTTACTCAGTTATAATATAATAATGTTCAAACTGTTTGTAATTGAAATGAATGCATGCCTACAATTCGTATACGTAAAGTCCATTTGAATAAAGAAAGGACTACGCAAAGCTCCCCTTTCAGAGTGGTTTAATAATCAAATTTAATAATAAAATTTATTTAACAGAGCCATGTTCGGTGTGCGAAGGCAAGAGAATGTTTTCTAAATTTTCATTCATAAAAAACAAAAAAAGGACAACAATTAGCCTGAATCGTCTAAATGCATTGAGTTTACTATGCATTGAAAACGATTTTGTTCAAAAATTAGATTTTTCTTTATTAATCAAAAAATTTGCTGCTTCAAAAGTCAGAAAAGTGAATTTTTAATTAAAATTGTAATTCATATATATTTCTTTGTGTTTCCTATTTCAATAAAATAAAACATTTTCTGGATACAGGTGATTCCTGAGTTTCGAACGTTCGAGATTTGACTTTACGCGGAATAATTTTCGTGGAGTAATTGGTTCCGACCAACCACGCGAGGTTTAGTTTTGGTGTAGATGTAGTTATATCTGCTCTAATTGTTTGAATTTGTGCTGATTTCACTCTTTTTTCTGTTAATCTTTTATTTAAATTTATTTTATTGATTTATTTATAAATTTATCACTTGGCATGGCATCTAAAAGGAAATGTAGTAGTAAGTGAATCAAATAAAAGAGTGCACATGACTCATAGTTATGAAATAAAATTAGAAATTTTAAAGCGTGTTGAGAAAGGTGAAAGCCATACTGAAATCGCACGATCATTGGGAATGTGTTGTTCAACTATTAGCACTTATGTGAAACAAGGAGAAAATTCTAGAACGTGATAAATTCAGGTAATTTGATAACAACAATAAACGGTTCCCCACCCAATAGCTCCTCTTCTTGCAACTAAAATGTACCAACTTCTGAATTAATAAACCAAGTCCAGTAAGCGCAGTTGAAAAAGATTTAAGGTACGAAAATATTTTTAATTTTATTGTTTCTTTATTCTTAAGTTAGTTTGTGCTTTTTAATAAATTTTATATTAATTTTGTTGCAATAAATAGTTGTATGTATAGCTAGATGTATGCAGGTAACACGACTCACGCGATCTGGACTGGGCCGTCTGCAGAACGTATTGCATACATCTATCTTTGAAGTTCGAAACACAAATTTATTTTTTCCTTTTAGTGCAAAAAATAAGTTATAATACATTTAAAATATTTATTATTTAATTTATTCATAATTTAATATTGTTGTATTAACATATTAGTAATGTTATTTTATCTTTATAGAAAGTGAGGGTAGACTTTTTCCCGAGATGTGGGAACATATCCCCCGATTATAACATGCAACTATATGGAAAAACGGTATTCGATAATTTGTGATTCGACCACGTTTTCAGGAACGCGTCCCTGTTGAATCTCAGGAGTCACCTGTACTCATATATGTATTTAACTAAACGTCTTTCGGTTGCAAAAATATCAAAACTAGTTTATTTCAGTAAGAAGGTAAGGTAATTTTTAGACATATTTATTATCTGGTATATTAATCACACAAATAAAATATTATTTTCTTCAATAACAGCAATATAACCCCATGTATATTACAAATTATTTCAAAAAACCGAAATTGGATCCAGAAATTGATGAAATGGATGATCAACTTGAGAAATCTGGAGTAAATACCTCTCAGACAGTCGGAAATGCATTGGAGTCTTCATCACCACAGTCAGAAAAAGATACAAACAAATCCACTTCACTTAGTACGTCCTTTGATGTTGCATCAGAAGTTAGTGAACATTTTGATGTTGGATTGTATATAGCTAAAACACCACAAAGTAAATATGTAAATATGAAATATTAACTAATTGCTGGACACCTTCACCGACCTATGGCTTTAAGGATGATAGTGAAAATAGTAGAGTTTTCCATCATCCGTGGCTTACTCGATAGACTCCTTGGTTAGCATATTCTGCACATTTAAAGGGTGTTTTATGTAAAGTTTCAAGGTTCTTTCATTAACACAGTGTTTAAAAAATACAAAAATTTTCATGAAGCTGCAAGCAGGGCCGGTTCTGGCAGGTGTGCTGTGCGTATATGCATGCAGGCAGCCAAATTTTAAGGGCTGCCGCCCCGGCCACTCACTGCATTTACGAGGTCTGACAATTAAATAACGAGACTGGTAACAATGCAAAGTGTGAGTCCATCTGAGGTCGATGATGAGTGCTGCCATCTGTGGGTACATGCCTGAACTCAACAATATAACAAACTTGTTTAGACAGCTATTGCGAGTGCAGACCTGCGGTTCTTGTAATGAAGTAGTGTTTGGATTGTTCGTCACGAAAATGAGGGAGCAACATTTTGAGCAACGGATCAACATGAAATTTTTGGTAAAACTTGGAAAAAAACCAACTGAATCTTTCAGCATTCGAAGCAGTGGCGTAACTAGCGTTTAATGGGCCCAGGTGCAAAATTGAGAAAGTGGGCCCATAGCACATTAGTTTCTAATTGAATTTTTAAAACAAAACAATTGAATAAAAACGAAACATTTGACTATAAATGTTTTATAACATTACATAAATACAAAATTACGTCAAAATATGCAATTTTTTGTGATTATGAAATTTAACAAAATTTCTAATGTGTGTTAGCAAAAATCTCTGTTAGAAATTTTGGCTGTATCCCTTCTGTGTGGAGGCAAGCAAAGAAATATACCTGGCAACAGGGGAGTAGGGTCAGTGGTACAGTACTGTTATACCCCCGCAAATTTATTGTCCCTTAAAAACTCCAAAAAATGGTGTGAATAATAAAAAATTATATATATATATAAAACATTGAAAGGATATATTGACGAGCTTTCGGCGCTACCTCGCCCTTCGCCTCGCCCGGAACCAAAGAAACCTTCCACGTTGTCCGGAGATTGGGTTAGTAAATGTCGAGACAGGCCAATCAGTTTCTTGTCCGGAGATTGGGTAAGTAAATGTCGAGACAGGCCAATCATTTTTATGCAAAATGTTGCATTGTTGAAGAAAAGATATACAACTTGCTTCGTCTTTTAATAAACGTACCAAATACTTATAATTCAGCGAATTCATTAGTCACGGTTTATATTTATTTTCATTGTTATAGTGTAATAATAGAAACGTGATTTAATTAACAAAACATGTAATTTACTGTTACTTAATGTAAAATAAATACATTTTGTATTGTTGAGTTATTTTTTTGGGAGTTTTTAAGGGACAATTAATTTGCGGGGGTATAACAGTACAGTACCGGGTCAGTTTTTGAAGCACAATAGATACTTCCGGCGAGGGTTTTGAACCTTTGCTCGGATCGAAGGCAACCCTCTCAGCAGGAGGTATGATTTCAGGTCAAAGAAGACTGACTCAATTTTATTTCAGAATAATCGATCGAGATATGTATCATATAGATGGATCTCGGTTTTTTTAACAAAATGCCGTAGGAACGCCAATAAAAAACTATTTTGGTGTAGTAATTCACAGGGAATACAAATAATTCATAATAAAACAGAGGAAATTTTTTATCAATTATAAAGCTATTAGCAAAGTATGACGACATGTTGGATCAACTTTTAAACTCACTCTAAGGAAAAATAAAGTATTTATCGCCAAAAATTCAAAATGAAATAATTGAAATAGCAAATGCCATTTTAGAAAAAAACATTTCTGAATGTACATTGGTTGATACAACGCAAGGTATATAACAAATCGATCAGTTGAGCATCATTGTCCTCTCGAGGACCACAGCATGGCTAGTCCACAAAGCTAATGTGGTCTTTAGTATCTTTAGGAAACGGTCCATTTGGTTGATTTGGTTCACATAAAATAATCGTTCGTCTTTCATTTTCACTCATATCTTTGGAGTATGGGGCTCTCTCTTTATGGCATGCAGATTGTAAATCAGTATCATCAGGTAATTCAACGCAATTTCTTAACTCATCTAATGTATCCAGTCCCAAAGGGCATTCGAATTCATTCTCTACTGGTTGTGGAGTTTCTGATTCAGATAATATTCTTTCATCACTGCCCAATCCCTGTCCTTGGTGATTTGATGATTGTTTTACAAAAGATGTTATTTTGTGACATTTTTAAATTTCATCTTCTTGTTTTTTGCGCAATTTTTGTTTCGTGGGACTAGATCCGTTTCATACGATATTGGTTACTCTGGATGACTTTTATGTTTACTAAAAATGCAGCGCAAAAAACCTAAACCGGTGCCCAAGTCTTGGCTAAGCCACTGAGTGGGCCCGGGTGCATTGCACCCCCTGCACCCCGGTAGTTACGCCACTGATTCGAAGAGTGTTTCATCGATAGGTTAGTTTTCCTTGGGAATTATTGATTTCTTTTTGCTCTTGCTCAAGAAGTGGCATCAAAATTTAGTGTCCAATATAAATCAAATATAAATGAATGTGTTAAAGTTTTGGATGAATTGATTAAATTTTTAAATGACGATAGATCCAATGAGGCTTTCAATAAATACATCAGCGATGCTGAAGCTTTAGCTGCAGAAGTAAATGTAGACCACATGAAGTAGAACCAAAGTTCGTCATTTTAGTTATGAAGGTGTTGATGAATCTATTACAAATCCAAAAGAAATGTTTAGAATTAAATTTTATCTAACAATTGTAGATACAGCTTTAACTGCCATCCAAGAAAGGTTTCAAAATCTAAATGAATGTAATAATTATTTTGATTTCTATGTGATTTTCATGAAATGTCTGAAGACAAAATAAAAAGAGCTTGTTTTGATTTAGATGTTGCTCTGCAAGTTGTTAAAGAAAATATGATTTCCAAGGATATTGATGGTATTGAGTTGTTTAATGAGTTAATGTCATATAGAATATTACAAAATGGCATAATAAATCCAATGAAAAAGTTGGAATATATTGTAAAAAATAATTTAAAATCATCATTTCCAAATCTATTTATAGCGTTGAGAATTTCTTTGACAATACCGATTACTGTAGCGTCCGGTGAAAGAAGTTTCTCAAAATTAAAACTAATAAAAAACTATTTAAGATCCTTTATGAGTCAAGAGAGGCTAAGTGATTTGGGACTCCTATCAATTGAAAATGAATTGTGTGAAAGTTTGGAGTTATCTAACATCCTTGACAAATTAGCGAATAAGAAAGCTAGAAGGGTGCAGTTTTAATAAAAAATTTTAAATGCGATATTTTTATATATTTATTTATATTTTTATGTAGTTTTATATTTCGGTTTCGATAAAAATTTAATTTAAATTTGTGTCATTGTGTTCATATTACTAATAAAAAATGAAAGTTTTTTAGTAAAAGTTTTTTCCTTTTAAAATACAATTTAAAGGGGCAACCAAATATTTGCTGCATGCAGGCGGCCAAGGAGCCAGAACCGGCCCATGCCAAAACCCACTGGCATAAAATTTCACAAATAGAAGCCAATCACTTTGTTTCAATTATGAAAGGCAAAAGTCCTTCGATACAAATGTTTGTAAACAAATCAGCTGCCAATGTAGTACAGGAAAATACGACAATAGTGTCAAGTATTGTTTTGTGTAGTGCAAATGACATTTCCTTACAAGATAAAACTTACAATTCAGGAAATTTTCAAACTCTGTTAGACTTTTGGATTGAAGCAGGTGACAAGATTTTTAAAAAACATTTAGTAACTTGCAATGCAAATGCAAAATACACATCTGTTAGAACTCAAAATGAAATAATAGAAACGTATGGTTGTATTTTGAGAAATGATATAGTTGCTCCAGCAAATGCTTCCAATGGGTTTTCCATTTTTGCTGATGAAAGGATTGATATTGTGGGAATAGAACAATTATCAGTAAGGGTTAGATTTCCCGAGTGTATCGGTGGACATACTTTAATTCACGAAGAATTTCTTGGTTTTTTTCCGATATCAGATCGAAGTGCAGAAGGAATATCCAGAGAGATATTAAAGGCGTGCTCTCAATTTAAATTGAAAATTTAGCTGGTCAGGGATATGACGGATGTTCTGCAATGGCTGGAAAGGAAGGGGGAGTGCATGCAAAAATTAGATCTTTGCACCCAAAAGCAATGTTTGTCCATTGTTCTTTCCATCATCTTAACTTCGTAGTGTATGACTTAAATTGCTTGAGTGAAGTCCGTAACACAGTCGATACCATTAAAGCCATTATTAAATTTTTTCGGGAAAGTTCATATACAAGGGCTAAAGTAGTAAATAATCCGATGTTGTCTGAAACTCGTTGGATACAAAAACATTAAAGTATTCAAATTTTCACCGAAAATCTCGGTAAAATAGTCAACAAACCCGATAATCTTTCTGAAACCGGTGATTCTAAGACACGACATTCAGCATTCCAACTCTCCTGTGCATGCTGAAATTCAGTTTTTATAATATCGATTGCAACAATCGGTAGATATTCTGCAATGTTGGAACCAGTAACTCAATCTTTACATTCCGTTCAAATAGATTTGTTAAAAGCCCATAATCGCCTTCAAGATCTAATTAATGTAATTCAGCGGCACAGAGAAATTATGGACACGATTTTTAGAGCAAATTATTCTACTGATATGGCTGCAGAATATTATTGTAGAGCCATTTTCCTTCCATACATTGACTCATTACTTTCTTCGTTGAGCAGCCGATTTTCAGATGAACAGAAAAACATATTCATCTTATTTAAATGTGAAATGATACTAATGAATAGGAAAGAATTTATTGATTTTACCAAAGAAATCAAAAATTGTTATCAAATAGATAATTTTGTAACTGAAGCTAACATGTGGTATGATTCATGGTCTACAAAACAGCTTAAAGACATCCCAGCAGCACTACCTGAAATATTAGATAAATATTTGGATTTTTTTCCCGCTATTAGATCAGCTATGTTAATTGCACTGACTTTACCAGCGACAACTTCTACCGTTGAGCGGTCATTTAGCACCCTTCGTAGAGTAAAAACATGGCTTTGTTCTATAATGAGTGAAGATAGGTTAAGTGGACTGTGTATGTTGAGTGTTCACAGAAAAAAAATTAATGTAAAGACAGATTTTATTGAATGTGTAATAGATGTTTACAGTCAAGCTCCAAGGAGACTTATTTAACTTCACAAAATAATTAACAATATTTTATGTTAAATGTGTATTTTTTTTCTTGCCCCCCCCTGAACTTTAGTCTGCGGAACCCAATGCTCCTATCATCAACATAAGGAGCAGTCATTTTCCTAAATGGTTTTCTGCCCAGTTAAAACACTGTATTAATCTTAAAAAAATTTATCATAAAATATTTATAATTACAAATAGTCAAGAAGACTAACAAAGATTTTCTTCAATGCATAACAAATTTTAAAAAAATCGACTCCCAAAAAGTTACCTACTTATTTTAAATTTAAATATTCTTTGAAACTTAGGCAATCTAGTGTTGGAATTAATAATTTTATCAGAAAACAACACCGGGAACAAAATAATAATTACTATGATCTCAATAAAATTAAATCAGATATATTTATGGAAAATAAAACTGGAGAGTGACAACGAGTAATATTTTAAGGAAATTACAAAAGTACTGAATATGTAACGCCGGCTCCACACATGCGTTCACGAATATTCACGAATATTTGTGGTCGCATGTTTGTCCACGATTGTTTGTCGAACACAGCCTCCACATATTCATCCTTTGATACCGATTATTCATTATTTGTGACAAGTTGCGGGAAAGTAACCAGTGTTCGTACGAATATGAGCTCTGACTACGACACTATTGTTGCGACTGCAGCTTATTTTCTAATGTCTTATTACTTTCTAAAAATGAAAAGAAGAAAAGAAAAGAATGCATCTGCAACCTCGTTTCGGTTTTTATGAAGATCTTGAATTGGGTTCCAGATGCAGGGTTCCATTTCTAAAAACTGGAATACAGCTTCATTTGTCCACTCCATTTATACTTTACTAACTTCACCGAAATGGTACAACAACTTCTTTTCAAACAAGACACTAGCACAAGAAAACAGCACTGATTCAACAAAGGTTACACGCCAAAGAAGGTTACATCAGGTTATTTCACACAGAAATTAATACACTGTTCGTAAACGAAGTGTGGAGGGGCAACGAGTGTGAGTCACAGCGAATGTTCGTGGACTTTGATGTGTGCTCATTTACCGACTCGAGACAGAAACATGTTCGCTATTCGGCACAAACACCGAATATTCGTACACGAACACGAACATTAGGGTGGTTCAAAAAAATCGAAAGTTTAAAATGTTTGGGTGCTCATGCTTAATTTTGTTCCTTTTCGTGTCAGAATGACGTGAGTAAAATTTTAGCCTCATCAGTACACTCTAACCCATGCCGCAGAGGGGTCAAAGTTCACAAATTTTTCAGAAAATTTTGAACAACCGGTTAAAATTCATGTTCATAACATTTTTTTTCGCGTTTTCTAATTTTTTAATGAATATTTGAATAATATGGATTATTCTGAAAGCTAGATAATGTCACTTTTTCTTTTAACCAAGAAATAAATCGTTTTCTTTGAGGCGCCGCGCACCTCTCCGAAGGGGGCGTGTCTCCGAAGCTTAGCTTTGCTTCCTCTTTCTGTCATCTGCTCTCCCTGGCCCGCACTGTCGTACATAAAGCCTTATGTGGCCCTTTCATTAAAAAGTTTGGGGACCCCCGACGTATTCTTATCTTTTTGTTGTCGGTCCATTTGCTGTTCATTACTCTACGGTTATTGTAGTGTCTGTGTCCATATTCGTTGAGAGAAAAGTCGATCTGAACACTGTTCTTTCGATTCCCTTTTTCTGCGTTCACGATCTCTTCTAATATTTTCCAATCGTTTTTCTTTTTTTCTTCTTTCTTCTCTTTGGACAGTTAATGGTCGCTTGGATGGCATTGTTATCTTAAAGAATTAATAAATAAAAAGCAATTAGTTAAATTAATAATAATTGATATTTATAGTATGTTAATATTCAATTAAAGCTCGTACTAACTACGGCTGCATGCCAATGATTTCCATCTAATCAGCAGAATCTCAGAGCTCAACAGAATCTGAGTTTGCTGTTAACAAACAGAACATTTGAAAGTCCGGGGTAATTAAAATGTTAAAACTATCATTTGAAACGGGTTAAATCGGAGAAAAAGGCATTCGCATCAATGCCGATCATTTATTTCCACCAAGTCAACCAAATCTCAGAGCTCAACAATACCAGCGTTTGTTGTTAGCGACGCATAAATAATACACAAAAAATGTGCAATTTCGAAGTATTAAAAATGTAAAAAACAATCTTTCGAGACGGGTTAAATAAAGGAAACGGACATTCTTGTCATTGCCGAAGCATAAGCTTTCTGAAACTGCCATTTTTGAAAAAATCCATTCGGTAGTTCAGCAGATCATGATGGCACAAACAGACATTACTGTAATATTATATAGGATGCTGTAATACCTGAGGAGATTTTCATCCCATAATAAAAGGTATTGTTTCCAGTATCTACTCTGAATAATGCTACCGAAATAGAGAAAGACACATGTCAAAGTTTTCAAATAATTTTTATAATAATATTAATTGTATCTTGCTAGGAATAGATGGATGTTTATTTCTTATTAGCTCTCACAAACTTTTTTTTAACACATAAGGATACATAGATGTACATATATGTACATCTATTAAATATATGTACATCTATTAAAAGAGTACATCACTGCTGTGCCTACAGACAAACATTCATTCCAAATGGTGATTCCCAGATGATATGTCCACTGCCTCAGGGGCCTAGCGAGGGGGGGGGGGGCAGAGGGGGCAGTTGCCCCGGGGCACAGAGAGCCTAAGGGGCACAAACTTGTGGACCGATTCTTATCGGTGAAAGCAGATTCGCTAGGAGGTCGTGGAATAACGTAATATCCTAGCGAATTAACCCTTTCTGGCATGAAGCGTCCAAACATAAACTGACCTTACGGCACGAGGCGCTCGAAAGCGCACGCAGATAGCAAGATTATTTCCATCTCTTCAGGGGTGTTATGAATGGCTTCTCTGTGTTGGGACTGTTTCTTCTCACTGTATGTATTTCTTTTTTTGTCTCACGTATTCATTTCCTTCTCCTATAGACACTTCGAAAAAAATAATTTTCTAATCGCAGTCTGTTATTGCAACCGATGAACAAAGCAACGAAACAATATACATTAGCCATCTTAAAGGCTATCATCATCTTGGATATATGAGGTTTATTCGGTGATTGTGGTGGTATATCATTTGTAAGCAAACCTTCTCCTCACATACCAATATGCTGAGTGCTGAAAAAATATCTTCTTCCGATGACTGCACTCAGCTGGGAACAGGGCTGAGACGAGTGAGGATGCTGTCGTGAGACGGCATGTTATTGCAATCGATGAACAAAGAAACAAAACGATATACATGAGCCAGCTAAAAGGTTCTCATCATCTCAGGAATATGACTTTCTTTGATTTATATAGTATGCCGTTTGTAAGGAAACCTCCTCCCTCTTGAGAATTTTCTGTTTCTGCGATCAAAAGTGAGTATACTCTTGAGTTCTGTAAACATAGTCTAGAAACAAAAAAATGACGTCTATTCCTACTCAAGAATGGGGGACGTGAATATTGGAAGCTGGGGAAACCCCTCTACGACAGAGCTGGCCGACCTTCCTGATTAGGTTCAAAATCATCTAATATTTTTCTAAAAAAACCTTATGTTGGCCATCCTTACAACTTGGGATGTAAGGGAAATACCCCTATGATTTTCCTGGACTGATCAGCGACTTAGTAGGCAGGCACTCAGTAAAGAACTGTGAGTGAGAGTTGGTAGGTGATTTTTGGTGGCATCAGGAATCAGCAGTTAATAAAGTAAGTTTGTTCCGCTTCACTCAATACACAAAATTTTGGTTCAGTGAACCGGTTCAAACCCGTTTTTTTTCACTCAGACCTTAAAACGTTTTTAAGAAACTTTACAGAACTGATTTATTAATTTACATAATTTTCTATTTAAATTAAATAGATCTTCACTATAACAACAGTGATATTAAAAAACTAATAATCAAAATAAGAAAATAAATTATTTAAATGTAAATATTTAGTATGTATTTTATTTATTAAAGATTATATTTAGAAATGAATAATTACAAACCATACATGTGTCGCAAATGATTTCAACAGGTTAGGAAAGTGTACAGTAAATTACAAATAAGCACGTTTCCTGTGATAGAGTATTCTAAACTTATTATGTTATGCTAACCATCTCATTTCCTAATTTTCTATACTTATTTTTAGTCTTCAGTACTAAATTTCATTAAAATCCAATTAATAGTTACGGGAAAAAGAATTGCATCCGTATAGAAGAACGGACAGACCAAAGCTAATGTGCGCTAAATCTGTATTCTCTAATAATGCATTATTAATATTTTAATTCACAAATTGTGTGGCAAAATAAGAGACAGTGTAGTCTCAATAGTGCAAGTAAGTTGAATATGACATTACGTTATTTTCATTGACAATTTGTAGATCACATCCACTGCTCATATTATAGTAAAACTGTAAATGCACAACTTTATTTTTTCATTCAAAGATCACATAAATGCATGAAAAAATGTATAAAACTTTTGTGAGGGAGGAGCCCACCGAAATTGAGGGTCCGAGAATCCAGAAAGGCTGAGAAATGTTTATTAACATGACACAAATATACTGTGACTGAATATTTTTAATCACTTAAGTAGTGTGAAAATGTTAAACTTCATTATTTCAAGAAATTGAAATGATGTGCCATTTTGAAAAATTGTGACTGCGAAAACATGATTTTCACCAGGCAGCAAATAAAAAACATTTACATATTACCCTGCAATTACCCAAGTTGGCAGGTGGCAGAAGGTGCCGCGCACTAACAGTCCTTAACGATTTTTGTTGTCATGGGTATGTCTCCAATTGTGATTCATGATCTACGTAACTTACTTGCATACAAATATGCAAATGATTGTCATGTTTCAGCTATCCATCAATACGTATAATACTACAATGTGTGCACTCTAGCCTCCCAACCAAACTGACTGTTAGTAACAATAATACAAATAATTATTATAAGCGACATACGATGTTTTTACATATTTTTGACTCTGATTTCTCGAAACCAGGATTGCATTCACATAAACTCTGAGACACTTTGCATGTAGAATCACATGATCCACATTTCGTCCAAATACGTGGTCCGAAGTTCAAAGCCTCTCCTTCTTATTATGCTTCTGTAAATCTCGTGATTGTAACTGCGAGCTTAGATAATTGAACAATGAACAAAAGAATTTTTGCCTCTTGTGGATTATCCGCCCCTTTTTTCGAAAAAGGAATACTAACTTCGTTCAATAAACTCAACACTTACGAACAGCATAAAAACAGTTTCAACAATTAGTAAAACACATTGAACAACAGAAATAACAATGTCAACCAGTGCCGGATTACCCACTAGGCACAGTAGGCACGTGCCTAGGGACCCCCAAGCTTAGGAGGTACATACTTCAGTTTTTTGTAATAATAAATTTGCCAACTTAAATTAATACATAATACATTTATTGTACAGCATGTCCCAAATAGTTGTTCGGGGTTTTAAGAGGCTATATTTTCAAAACTATTTGAGTTAGCAGAATGAAAAAAAAACAGTAAAATACACTGACACACACCGTATTATTTTTTTCATAAATTACAAAAAAGAACAGTCTCATGTTACTTACAACTAGTCGTTCAATTGACATGCACGTACAGATTGATAGAATATCATTGCCACGGAGACCAAAGTACCTGTTAACAGTCGCACATTGCAACACTGTCATACCGTCAGTATTAACTGCATTTTGAGCGTGGCAATATATCACAAGCAGTTTGGCTGAATAAAGTGTGTGTCGAAATGTGCGAATCAGTTTCGTTTTTTTCTGGAAGATTGTGATTCCTTTAATATACAGTAGTAAGTAGCTATGTTCACTTACTAATTCATATGTATGTATGTATCTTACTATATAGGAATATGGGTGTCCAAAGCATACCTTTTAACAAGATAGCTTTATTATATTTTTTCTTGTAACTTTATTATTATTACTTTTACTCAGTTATAATATAATAATGTTCAAACTGTTTGTAATTGAAATGAATGCATGCCTACAATTCGTATACGTAAAGTCCATTTGAATAAAGAAAGGACTACGCAAAGCTCCCCTTTCAGAGTGGTTTAATAATCAAATTTAATAATAAAATTTATTTAACAGAGCCATGTTCGGTGTGCGAAGGCAAGAGAATGTTTTCTAAATTTTCATTCATAAAAAACAAAAAAAGGACAACAATTAGCCTGAATCGTCTAAATGCATTGAGTTTACTATGCATTGAAAGCGATTTTGTTCAAAAATTAGATTTTTCTTTATTAATCAAAAAATTTGCTGCTTCAAAAGTCAGAAAAGTGAATTTTTAATTAAAATTGTAATTCATATATATTTCTTTGTGTTTCCTATTTCAATAAAATAAAACATTTTCTGGATACAGGTGATTCCTGAGTTTCGAACGTTCGAGATTTGACTTTACGCGGAATAATTTTCGTGGAGTAATTGGTTCCGACCAACCATGCGAGGTTTAGTTTTGGTGTAGACATTTTAAATATTTATTATTTAATTTATTCATAATTTAATATTGTTGTATTAACATATTAGTCATGTTATTTTATCTTTATAGAAAGTGAGGGTAGACTTTTTCCCGAGATGTGGGAACATATCCCCCGATTATAACATGCAACTATTTGGAAAAACGGCATTCGATAATTTGAGATTCGACCACGTTTTCAGGAACGTGTCCCTGTTTAATCTCAGGAGTCACCTGTACTCATATATGTATTTAACTAAACGTCTTTCGGTTGCAAAAATATCAAAACTAGTTTATTTCAGTAAGAAGGTAAGATAATTTTTAGACATATTTATTATCTGGTATATTAATCACACAAATAAAATATTATTTTCTTCAATAACAGCAATATAACCCCATGTATATTACAAATTACCGTATATATTCGTGTATATGCCGACTCCATGTATAGTACGACCCCTGATTTTTTGGTGAACAATCCTGATTTTTCCATATATCTCGTTTATAGTACGACCCCAGCTTTCCACCAGGATCGATATATTTCGTTTCGATAGCTCGATGGTTACGAGCGAGATATATCGAACAACCTTGATTTTCCACACCACCATAGAATAGACCGTAAATGTCGTAAATAGTATTTCCTGCGAGTACACTAAAATCCGGATAAATATCTTACTCCTAAAACATGTAATAAAGTGATATGAACCATGATTGCACAAGATGAAATAAAATCGTTTCAATTCTAGTACGGCTGGATTACGATCCGCGTACGTAATAGTTCCACTCGCTCATCTATTTAATAGGTAGGGGTAATGGATAAAAAGAAATTACTTTGTAATATTCCACAGTCTTTATTGTTTCTTCAATCACACTCCGACCGGTTTCCACTACAAAATCATTCTAATGGTGTTACTAACTCACGTAACACCTTTAGAATGACTTTGTAGTGGAAAACGATCGGTGTGTGATGGAAGAAACAATAAAGACTGTTGAATATTACAAAGTAATTTCTTTTTTCCAAGATGTCGAAATTCCATAAAGTTACGCCGTCTACGATATTTTTAGTCCAGCTCGTTCCATTCCATCCCTTGTAAAAAGACGCAAACAAAGATGTACATACATGAAATTCAAGAAAGGAAGTGCCCGTAAATCGTCACTTATATCAAGTATTTGTGAATTTGAAGCTGTACATATGAAAAAGATTATACTCTTCACGAAGCAACATAACAACGATAAAAGACCTCATTGTTAAGGTTAGCCCACCATTAGAATGCGTGCGGGTGGCATAACTTCACCGAAAATGCCGTGAAGATACATGAATTTTAAATCCTCAAATGCATTACTCGTGTATAGTACGATCCCCAATTTTTGCAATAAAAATTTGGTCGTAAAAACTCGTACTATACACGAGTATATACGGTATTTCAAAAAACCGAAATTGGATCCAGAAATTGATGAAATGGATGATCAACTTGAGAAATCTGGAGTAAATACCTCTCAGACATTTGGAAATGCATTGGAGTCTTCATCACCACAGTCAGAAAAAGATACAAACAAATCCACTTCACCTAGTACGTCCTTTGATGTTGCATCAGAAGTTAGTGAACATTTTGATGTTGGATTGTATATAGCTAAAACACCACAAAGTAAATATGAAATATTAACTAATTGCTGGACACCTTCACCGACCTATGGCTTTAAGCATGATAGTGAAAATAGTAGTTTTCCATCATCCGTGGCTTACTCAATAGACTCCTTGGTTAGCGTATTCTGCACATTTAAAGGGTGCTTTATGTAAAGTTTGTATGCTTTTTCCTCAAAGGGTGAAGAGGGGATTTCAAGGTTCTTTCATTAACACAGTGTTTAAAAAATACAAAAATTTTCATGAAGCTGCAAGCAGGGCCGGTTCTGGCAGGTGTGCTATGCGTATATGCATGCAGGCAGTCAAATTTTAAGGGCTGCTGCCCCGGCCACTCACTGCATTTACGAGGTCTGACAATTAAATAACGAGACTGGTAACAATGCAAAGTGTGAGTCCATCTGAGGTTGATGGTGAGTGCAGACCTGCGGTTCTTTTAATGAAGTAGTGTTTGGATAGTTCGTCACGAAAATGAGGGAGTAACATTTTGAGCAACGGATCAACATGAAATTTTTGGTAAAATTTGGAAAAAAACCAACTGATTCTTTCAGCATTCGAAGCAGTAACTAGCATTTCATGGGCCCAGGTGCAAAATTGAGAAAGTGGGCCCATAGCGCATTAGTTTCTAATTGAATTTTAAAAACAAAACAATTGAATAAAAACGAAACATTTGACTATAAATGTTTTATAACATTACATAAATGCAAAATTACGTCAAAATATGCAATTTTTTGTGATTATGAAATTTAACAAAATTTCTAATGTGTGTTAGCAAAAATCTCTGTTAGAAATTTTGGCTGTATCCCTTTTGTGTGGAGGCAAGCAAAGAAATATACCTGGCAACAGGGGAGTAGGGTCAGTGGTACAGTACTGTTATACCCCCGCAAATTTATTGTCCCTTAAAAACTCCAAAAAATGGTGTGAATAATAAAAAATTATATATATATATATATATATACATAAAACATTGAAAGGATATATTGACGAGCTTATGGCGCTACCTCGCCCTTCGCCTCGCCCGGAACCAAAGAAACCTTCCACGTTGTCCGGAGATTGGGTTAGTAAATGTCGAGACAGGCCAATCAGTTTTATGCAAAATGTTGCATTGTTGAAGAAAAGATATACAACTTGCTTCGTCTTTTAATAAACATACCAAATACTTATAATTCAGCGAAACCATTAGTCACGGTTTATATTTATTTTCATTGTTATAGTGTAATAATAGAAACGTGATTTAATTAACAAAACATGTAATTTACTGTTACTTAATATAAAATAAATACATTTTGTATTGTTGAGTTGTTTTTTTGGGAGATTTTAAGGGACAATTAATTTGCGGGGGTATAACAGTACAGTACCGGTTCAGTTTTTGAAGCACAATAGATACTTCCGGCGAGGGTTTTGAACCTTTGCTCGGATCGAAGGCAACCCTCTCAGCAGGAGGTATGATTTCAGGTCAAAGAAGTCTGCCTCAATTTTTTTCAGAATAATCGATCGAGATATGTATCACATAGACGGATCTCGGTTTTTTTAACAAAATGCCATAGGAACGCCAATAAAAAACTATTTTGGTGTAGTATTTCACAGGGAATACAAATAATTCATAATAAAACAGAGGAAATTTTTTATCAATTATAAAGCTATTAGCAAAGTATGACGACGTGTTGGATCAACTTTTAAACTCACTCTAAGGAAAAATAAAGTATTTATCGCCAAAAATTCAAAATGAAATAATTGAAATAGCAAATGCCGTTTTAGAAAAAAAACATTTCTGAATGCATATTGGTTGATACAACGCAAGGTATATAACAAATCGATCAGTTGAGCATCATTGTCCTCTCGAGGACCACGGAATGGCTAGTCCACAAAGCTAATGTGGTCTTTAGTATCTTTAGGAAACGGTCCATTTGGTTGATTTGGTTCACATAAAATAACCGTTCGTCTTTCATTTTCACTCATATCTTTGGAGTATAGGGCTCTCTCTTTATGGCATGCAGATTGTAAATCAGTATCATCAGGTAATTTAACGCAATTTCTTAACTCATCTAATGTGTCCAGTCCCAAAGGGCATTCGAATTCATTCTCTACTGGTTGTGGAGTTTCTGATTCAGGTAATATTCTTTCATCACTACCCAATCCCTGTCCTTGGTGATTTGATGATTGTTTTACAAAAGATGTTATTTTGTGACATTTTTTAATTTCATCTTCTTGTTTTTTGCACAATTTTTGTTTCGTGGGACTAGTTCCGTTTCATATGATATTGGTTACTCTGGATGACTTTTATGTTTACTAAAAAAGCGGCGCAAAAAACCTAAACCGGTGCCCAAGTCTTGGCTAAGACACTGAGTGGGCCCGGGTGCATTACACCCCCTGCACCCCGGTAGTTACGCCACTGATTCGAAGAGTGTTTCATCGATAGGTTAGTTTTCCTTGGGAATTATTGATTTCTTTTTGCTCTTGCTCAAGAAGTGGCATCAAAATTTAGTGTCCAATATAAATCAAATATAAATGAATGTGTTAAAGTTTTGGATGAATTGATTAAATTTTTAAATGACGATAGATCCAATGAGGCTTTCAATAAATACATCAGCGATGCTGAAGCTTTAGCTGCAGAAGTAAACGTAGACCACACGAAGTAGAACCAAAGTTCGTCATTTTAGTTATGAAGGTGTTGATGAATCTATTACAAATCCAAAAGAAATGATTAGAATTGAATTTTATCTAACAATAGTAGGTACAGCTTTAACTGCCATCCAAGAATGGTTTCAAAATCTAAATGAATGTAATAATTATTTTGATTTCTATGTGATTTTCATGAAATGTCTGAAGACAAAATAAAAAGAGCTTGTTTTGATTTAGATGTTGCTCTGCAAGTTGTTAAAGAAAATATGATTTCCAAGGATATTGATGGTATTGAGTTGTTTAATGAGTTAATGTCATATAGAATATTACAAAATGGCATAATAAATCCAATGAAAAACTTGGAATATATTGTAAAAAATAATTTAAAATCATCATTTCCAAATCTATTTATAGCGTTGAGAATTTCTTTGACAATACCGATTACTGTAGCGTCCGGTGAAAGAAGTTTCTCAAAATTAAAACTAATAAAAAACTATTTAAGATCCTCTATGAGTAAAGCGAGGCTAAGTGATTTGGGACTCCTATCAATTGAAAATGAATCGTGTGAAAGTTTAGAGTTATCTAACATCATTGACGAATTAGCCAATAAGAAAGCTAGAAGGGTGCAGTTTTAATAAAAAATTTAAAATGCAATATTTTTATATATTTATTTATATTTTTATGTAGTTTTATGTTTCGGTCTCAATAAAAATTTAATTTAAATTTGTGTCGTGTTCATATTACTAATAAAAAATGAAAGTTTTTTAGTAAAAGTTTTTTCCTTTTAAAATACAATTTAAAGGGGCAACCAAATATTTGTTGCACGCAGGCGACCAAGGAGCCAGAACCGGCCCTGACTGCAAGTGCCCATGCCAAAACCCACTGGCATAAAATTTCACAAATAGAAGCCAATCACTTTGTTTCAATTATGAAAGGCAAAAAAAGTCCTTCGATACAAATGTTGGTAAACAAATCAGCTGCCAATGTAGTACAGGAAAATACGACAATAGTGTCAAGTATTGTTTTGTGTAGTGCAAATGACATTTCCTTACAAGATAAAAGTTACAATTCAGGAAATTTTCAAACTCTGTTAGACTTTTGGATTGAAGCTGCTGACAAGATTTAAAAAAAACATTTAGTAACTTGCAATGCAAATGCAAAATACACATCTGTTAGAACTCAAAATGAAATAATAGAAATGTATGGTTGTATTTTGAGAAATGATATAGTAGTTGCTCCAGCAAATGCTTCCAATGGGTTTTCCATTTTTGCTGATGAAACGATTGATATTGTGGGAATAGAACAATTATCATTAAGGGTTAGATTTCCCGAGTGTATCGGTGGACATACTTTAATTCACGAAGAATTTCTTGGTTTTTTTCCTATATCAGATCGAAGTGCAGAAGGAATATCCAGAGAGATATTAAAGGCGTGCTCTCAATTTAAATTGAAAATTTAGCTGGTCAGGGATATGACGGATGTTCTGCAATGGCTGGAAAGGAAGGGGGAGTGCAAGCAAAAATTAGATCTTTGCACCCAAAAGCAATGTTTGTCCATTGTTCTTTCCATCATCTTAACTTCGTAGTGTATGACTTAAATTGCTTGAGTGAAGTCCGTAACACAGTCGATACCATTAAAGCCATTATTAAATTTTTTCGGGAAAGTTCATATACAAGGGCTAAAGTAGTAAATAATCCGATGTTGTCTGAAACTCGTTGGATACAAAAACATTAAAGTATTCAAATTTTCACCGAAAATCTCGGTAAAATAGTCAACAAACCCGATAATCTTTCTGAAACCGGTGATTCTAAGACACGACATTCAGCATTCCAACTCTCCTGTGCATGCTGAAATTCAGTTTTTATAATATCGATTGCAACAATCGGTAGATATTCTGCAATGTTGGAACCAGTAACTCAATCTTTACGTTCCGTTCAAATAGATTTGTTAAAAGTCCATAATCGCCTTCAAGATCTAATTAATGTAATTCAGCAGCACAGAGAAATTATGGACACGATTTTTGAGCAAATTATTCTACTGATATGGCTGCAGAATATTATTGTAGAGCCATTTTCCTTCCATACATTGACTCATTACTTTCTTCGTTGAGCAGCCGATTTTCAGATGAACAGAAAAACATATTCATCTTATTTAAATGTGAAATGATACTAATGAATAGGAAAGAATTTATTGATTTTACCAAAGAAATCAAAAATTGTTATCAAATAGATAATTTTGTAACTGAAGCTAACATGTGGTATGATTCATGGTCTACAAAACAGCTTAAAGACATCCCAGCATCACTACCTGAAATATTAGATAAATATTTGGATTTTTTTCCCGCTATTAGATCAGCTATGTTAATTGCACTGACTTTACCAGCGACAACTTCTACCGTTGAGCGGTCATTTAGCACCCTTCGTAGAGTAAAAACATGGCTTTGTTCTATAATGAGTGAAGATAGGTTAAGTGGACTGTGTATGTTGAGTGTTCACAGAAAAAAAATTAATGTAAAGACAGATTTTATTGAATGTGTAATAGATGTTTACAGTCAAGCTCCAAGGAGACTTATTTAACTTCACAAAATAATTAACAATATTTTATGTTAAATGTGTATTTTTTTTCTTGCCCCCCCCTGAACTTTAGTCTGCGGAACCCAATGCTCCTATCATCAACATAAGGAGCAGTCATTTTCCTAAATGGTTTTCTGCCCAGTTAAAACACTGTATTAATCTTAAAAAAATTTATCATAAAATATTTATAATTACAAATAGTCAAGAAGACTAACAAAGATTTTCTTCAATGCATAACAAATTTTTAAAAAATCGACTCCCAAAAAGTTACCTACTTATTTTAAATTTAAATATTCTTTGAAACTTAGGCAATCTAGTGTTGGAATTAATAATTTTATCAGAAAACAACACCGGGAACAAAATAATAATTACTATGATCTCAATAAAATTAAATCAGATATATTTATGGAAAATAAAACTGGAGAGTGACAACGAGTAATATTTTAAGGAAATTACAAAAGTACTGAATATGTAACGCCGGCTCCACACATGCGTTCACGAATATTCACGAATATTTGTGGTCGCATGTTTGTCCACGATTGTTTGTCGAACACAGCCTCCACATATTCATCCTTTGATACCGATTATTCATTATTTGTGACAAGTTGCGGGAAAGTAACCAGTGTTCGTACGAATATGAGCTCTGACTACGACACTATTGTTGCGACTGCAGCTTATTTTCTAATGTCTTATTACTTTCTAAAAATGAAAAGAAGAAAAGAAAAGAATGCATCTGCAACGTCGTTTCGGTTTTTATGAAGATCTTGAATTGGGTTCCAGATGCAGGGTTCCATTTCGAAGGCTTCTAAAAACTGGAATACAGCTTCATTTGTCCACTCCATTTATACTTTTCTAACTTCACCGAAATGGTACAACAACTTCTTTTCAAACAAGACACTAGCACAAGATACAAGAAAACAGCACTTAATCAACAAAGGTTACAAGCCAAAGAAGGTTACATCAGGTTATTTCACACAGAAATTAATACAATGTTCGTAAACGAAGTGTGGAGGGGCAACGAGTGTGAGTCACAGCGAATGTTCGTGGACTTTGATGTGTGCTCATTTACCGACTCGAGACGGAAACATGATCGCTATTCGGCACAAACACCGAATATTCGTACACGAACATTAGGGTGGTTAAAAAAAATCGAAAGTTTAAAATGTTCGGGTGCTCATGCTTAATTTTGTTCCTTTTCATGTCAGAATGACGTGAGTAAAATTTTAGCCTCATCAGTACACTCTAACCCATGCCGCAGAGGGGTCAAAGTTCACAAATTTTTCAGAAAATTTTGAACAACCGGTTAAAATTCATGTTCATAACATTTTTTTTCGCGTTTTCTAATTTTTTAATGAATATTTGAATAATATGGATTATTCTGAAAGCTAGATAATGTTACTTTTCCTTTTAACCAAGAAATAAATCGTTTTCTTTGTTGCGCCGAGGCGCGGCGCGCCGCCACCCTTTCCGAAGGGGGCGTCTCTCCGGAGTTCAGCGTCTTCTTTCCGTCGTGTAACCTCGCGCAGTATTTAAAAAAAATCGAAGTTTATAATTTCTAAAGTGCACGTTGCTAATTTTTCGTACTCATATTTAGAAATACAAGAAAATTTTGATCATGGAAGAGAAATAACTCACTAATACGCAACTTTTAAGCAAAAAAACCACAATGTCGAACAATTTACGACTTGGCAACGCAGAATGAAGGCAAACGACGATAAAGTAATTAGGGTCTCAGACCAAGGGCGCCTGATAATCGCTATTAGTCACCACCAATCCCCGAAATCCTATTGGCTGAGGGAAGCTCTTTAGCGTGGATACCTTCTCTTTCACGTATCTCTCTATTAGCGAATGCATCTGTTTTCACCATTAACCAGTCCCTCCCTCGATTTCCTACAGGATGGATCCGAAACGGAAGCTTTATTTGCTTGAACGTTTGCATGAGAGTATAGTTGGAGCGCAGCTGACCTCGAAAGAGCAGGTTTTAGGAGCATTATTACACCGAGTTAGGTTCTGTAATCAAAGTGCAGGAGAATCTGCCCTCTCCGTAATACGAGAAGCAGCTGAAGTACGGAATCGAGCTCGGATTCCCATGCAGGAAGAAAGAAACTGTGTGCGAAAGCTTATAAAATTTTATCACGAATATAGGAGTCTGCAGAAATCAGCTAATAGGAGAACCGGGACGCAAATTAAAGCCGAGGGCAAATTCAAGGAGGCTCTAAATGATCTCTCTGGTTTGGCTCCGAGTAATGTCTTTGAATTGATTAAAGTTGAGGAAGCAGTTCCTTATAAACCAAAGAAAGATAGGTTGTCTCGGTAGCATGGCTTCGACTGACGAAAAGCTGCTCAAGAAAGAGAAGAGAAAAACTGAAAGAGAAGAATAGAAAGTGAAGAGGGAGAATAAATGGAAGATGATAAATACCTCAAAGACATAGCGAGTTTCGAAGATGAAGAAGGTAAGAATATTTCATGTATTAGAATTTATGAACAACTAACTGATTTTCTGCCTCTAATTTAAGTTTTTTTCCTTCAAAACCTTGATTACGTTCTTACGTTATCGGTTTTCTCTGTTATTTTTGATGATACAGCATCAGATTCCTTTATTGAAGACAAAAATGATGTCCACGAGCATTGCGTAAAAGGAGAAGAGCCGTTTATGCTCGCCTCAAGATCAGTCACCAAGAAAAAGTCAACTATCATGTCTCCAAAATTGGCTGCTGTCTTAGACTCGACAAAACTCAGCAACTATCAGGCCATCATGCTACTAATAATACATATACATACTAATATACATATTATTAGTACGATGCAGGCCATGAAATTATCTGTGCGGCTTCGGAAACTCTTGATCAAGACAATAATGATTAAAAATTTAAAACGGCGCATTTTAAATCGCAGTTTGCTCTGCCATCAGAGCAGGAAAATGGAATTCGGCAAGTGTGCATTTTTGTGGCATTATTGTACGCAAAAGCGTGGCTTTCAGCGCCAATAGCAGTCAAAGCTCCGATGCAAGACTTGCAGTTTCTTCGTGATATTTGTGCATATAAAAGTTTGAATAGTGCTGTTTCCATGGCGGCAGTGAAAACTTTTTCGAATCACCTTTGGTATTTAAATACGGAGGTGACAGCGTTGTCCTTTTTTGACGATTCAGTACCAGCTGGCATTAAGAGAGAGATGGTTCGGGCTGTAACGGACATGACAAGAGGACAAAATCCCTGCCGTAGGCCAAAAATTTCTCCTGAGGACGCCAGTTTATTTTGTTCAAAGGAATTGCATGAATTTCTGACCCAAAAATCCCTAAAATTGTTCGAACGTTTTGGTGTATCTACCTCTTTCTTGGACAGTGATCCTTCAGCGTAGAACGATCTCCCTGATTTCGAGAGAGGGCGTAAAATAATTAATTCGATTCAAGTAGTCAATGATTCAGCCGAAAGGGCTGTTGCTATGACTACCGAGTATGCTAACACTCTCACGAAGAAAGAAGAAGAAAAACAAAATGTCCTTCAAGTTGTGAGTATAGACGGCAATATCCTGATACAAAGAAAATAACCCTTTCTAAAAAGTACAATCATTAAATATTGACAAGTTTGAATAAAACATGAAAAAGTTGAATTGTTATTTTTTATTTATAATTTTAAGTTTTTACAACCCATTATTTGGAATGAGGTTTTATTTTTTAAATGTCCCGCGAGAGTAGATGACAGAAAGAGGAAGCAAAGCTAAGCTTCGGAGACACGCCCCCTTCGGAGAGGTGCGCGGCGCAACAAAGAAAACGATTTATTTCTTGGCGAAGCGTTTAAGTTTAATTTCATCAAATATATAAAATCATAAATTTTTAAACACTGTTATTACCGTATTCGGTAATCTCATCTAACGACAATCCCACTAGTATAAGGGTTACCATACCTCCGTAAATCGCTTTGCTACTGGGGACGCAAAATTATTCTTTGCCCCGGGCGCCAGAAACCCTCACTACGCCACTGGGTGGGCGGTGAACTTATTTCAAAGGACAACATATGGTAAAAGTGGGCGGTGACTCAAAAAAGGTTGAAGACCACTGATCTAAAGAAAACATCGAACAAAATCGGAAAAATATATACTAGGTATCAACTTGTAATATTGAGCAATTATATATTAGTTATCGTTGTTAAATTATTATGCTATATTGTGGGAATTAGTTAATTCAGTGTGAAAAGGTCAGCGTAAGTAAATATTTTTAAGAATGATCCTATCCACTTGCAAAATGAAGTAATTTAAATTGTGAATTAGTGTATTCTGCTTTAAGTTTATTCCCGACATTAGTGATGAAAGAAATATTAAGTTAAGTTACTGAAGTTGTGACTGGTAATTTAAGTTAAAGTTTATTGATGGTATTTACATAATGCCCATCGTAACGGGACGCTTTTCTACAAGAATGTTTGCACCTTGATTTGCTGAAGAAGATTTACTTAAGGGATATAAATGAAATATATTACAGATCATATAAAACGGTTGGTAAAACAAAAAACTTTTAAAAATATTGAGGGGGGATGTTAGCCATTGCAGTCAAAAGTTTAGTTATTAATACTAAAACAACTTTTAAGTGCAATGACTGACTTACATCCCCCTCACAGCCGCGGAGAGGGGAAGAGGATTGTAAAGAAGGGGCAGAGGAGGAGGGCATTTGAGCAGGGGGAAGACGAATTGAAAGTTGGTCCCGTTGGAAGAATTTTTCAAGTGTTCGAAACGTACCAAAGGCCTTGACTTACATAGATAACTCATAATTCGCCTACGCTGCCTTATTAGGTGCTTTACTGGGTACGATTCGTTAGGATGAAACGTAGAAGGTATTCTAACGAGACGCATTTAGGGATTGTCACATTAATTAAGCATTCCTTTTCCCTACCTCACTATAATGAGCGCTGCTAGTCAAAGTATCCCATAAGAAGAGGGGCGTGAGACCCTTCTTACATGGCGGGCCTCATTCATAAATATAAGTGCTTTGGCGAGCCGTATTAGAATTCACGAGTGTCTCGGAGGGCCGGATTAGAGTTTACATCGTAACTTACGGAATTATACGCGATTTTAAAACTGAAAATATAGTTTTAACAATTTTTCTTTAAAAACTTGGCCAGGCAATGTGTTAAAGCAGCCCCTTAACTAGATATTTTAGCGCCCGGGGAAAACTACTTAAATGTGCGCCCTCTCGAGTTTATTTAGTTACTACTCCTTGCTTAGTTGCCCCTGGGGCAGATGTCCCGCTTGCCCCACCCTAGTTACGGCACTGTGTTAAGGCAACAATCGCTCCTAAAATTACAAAATTATCTGTAATACATAAAACGGACCACATCTTTACCAATGCTTCGCGGGCAGTAAGTTGCACTTGGCTAAACTACGGGGCTTAAGCGAGTGCCATGAGGTACGTGAGAGGAGGAGGGTTTTCGAGAGGGTGTGAGTGAAGGAGGATAGAGCATGGGAGGAAGGAAAGAGGTAGAGCGGTATACTCGAAGCGTTAGTCATAGTAAAGAAGTACTCGTCGACGAGGCCTTTTCGTGGAGGCGTTTGATGGGAGCTTCAGAGGCGCACAATGCGGGCATTCTCAGCGAATCCTAGTGTCTCCGTTAGATTTCTTATTGAAAATGCCTTAAAAAATACTTTCCACGGGCACTGCGCTGAGCAGTGCCCGTGGAAAGTATTTTTGTTAGTTATCTTTAGACCTGTTTCGACCAGTGACACCATATTTTATATCCCAGATTTTTTTAGAATTATTTTTTGCTTCATAAAATATATTTCTGTAATAATTTACTTTAGTTTTCTTGATCATTTTATTAACTTCATTCCTAATCTTTTTGTACTGTGTTTGATAAGTAGCATTAATTGGACAACTGTTCCATCTCCTGTACAATGTACCCCTGTGTTTCATTTTAAGCAGAATTTCTTGAGAGACCCATTCTTTCTTGGAACTTAAAGCTATCTTGTTTACAGTAACCATATCCTTGCTCTTTCTCTTTCTCTCTCTCTCTCTCTCTCTCTCTCTCTCTCTATATATATATATATATATATATATATATATATATAATCTTTAAATATCTCATGAACCTTCTTGTACTGTTCCTCAGGTTTAACTAAGTTTATCACAGCATCCCATTCATAACTAGGTATTAAGTCTTTCAACTTATTATTGTCAATTCTCTTTACTGTGGATAGAAGTGTTGTGCAGTCTTTGTCTTGATTTTTCGTCCAATCTAATATAATGGATACAGTTTATATAATGGGTCAGATATAGGTTTTAACAATCATACCTTCAGTGCTGAAATTCATCCCTTTATAATACATATGGTCCAAAGAAGATCTTACCAAATTTCCGTTGACAACAGCTTCCCTGGTGAAACTTTATACTATCTGTTTAAACCCTAAATAACCATGTCTTTTTATACCTAATAGCATTCAGATTATAGCTATCCTTAATATTTTTATTGACATCACGACAGATAAGCACTTCGTGACCATCAAGACATGGCATCATTGCAGATAATTCATCCGAAAAATTCAAGATACTTAGATGTGGGGGTCTATATATATAGAAAATCCAGAGTTCCTTGTTTTTTATATAAATTTACCAATCAGGATTCACATGAGGTTGTGTGCACATCTAAACAACTGAAAATCCCAGTTTTCAGCACAAGTCAAAATTCCACCTCCTTTCTTATTATTATGCCTTAATTTATGAAACATGTCATACCCGTCAATACAATATAAAGGAGCTTCATGTTCAGTTATTGTTTACGTCAGTTAATACCAAAATAGCAATATTTAAAAGTTTTGATAATTGACGACTCGAGGTAATATTTAATTCATTAAAAATTTTCCTTAAACTTCTATGTTAAGAGGTACAAGATAATATTTTTCTTATCTGCTTTAACAACATAAGTGAGTCATATGTAATGCAGTTCACTTTTTCATCAGTAATACAATCAGGTAGGAACATGGTATAAATGAATTTAGATTACTTTCGATGAACACAAAATATAATTAATGATACAAGAGCTTAGGCAATCTTGTCCAGATCTTTTGTTATTTTTAATTGTATAGGATCATCCTTTTTGGCAAGTATAATCCCATTCTTAGTCCAAATATATTTTGTACCCCAAATCTCTGCCTTTGCTTTTAGCACTCCAAAGCAGTCTTAAAATATGGTGTTAGGGCCTCATTAATGAAAATTTTACTCTAGTTACCATTGCCTAATATATTATTTGTCAAGAATTTTCTTTTCATAGTCCACTCAATTTTTTTATCTTTACTTATGAACCTAACGATAAGTTTATTTTTTGGCCAGAATATTTGTCCTTGACAATAAAGACATCTTAATTAATTTACATTAGAGTTAACAATTTCAGTTAAATTCTGACTACTCTGTAGTGTTAACTTCATATTGTACTCCAACTATTTCAATTGTATTCTTTAATTGTACTTGCTCCAGTAGATTTATTTTATGTTCAAGATTTTCGATTATCTGGTTCTTTTCTCTCAGCTCTTTTCTCAACAAATTTACAGTATCTATCAACTCAGTAATTAATGAGTTTTGACTATTAAGTTTTGTAATGGCAGACTCATATTTATCTGACATGAAAGAGATACTTAACATAATTTCATCTGAAGATAGCTCCACAGACTTCTTAGACGGAGTTGATTCACTTGTTAACAGGCTTACAGATGATTCGTTGGCAGCAGTAGCAGCTGAATCTATTGCAGGACTCTGTGATCCGTGTAACAGGTCACTAGCAGCCTTTGACTTTGTTCTACAAGGCACAAATCTTTCCATGCCTCCTTTTTAGTATGAGACATTTTTATATGCCCCATCCTTTACACCTGCACAATGGTAATGTAAGTTGCTTTGGCATCCATGGCAGTATACGAAGTTCCCATGGAAGATCTTTGGAACAGCATTGACACAACATATGAGCACAAAAAAAAACATTATTACTAATATTATCAATGTTTTCACCTGCTCTTAGAGGTTAATTTAATAAATTCACATTCTTGTGAATCTGCAGCGATTTTGAGCTCGTAAGTCGAACCAATAATACAAACTTTTTATTGTGATAGTCTATTTTTTCTCTTTTCTTCGTTTTTATTATATATGAAAATTTATTATTATAATAAAGGTGAAAGGTGGGGAAACAGAATAACAACAGAAAGACTGAATAACCAATAAATCCAACATTTTTAATTCAGTCTAAAAAACAACAATGTATTTTCTGAAGAAATATTTCATACAAAACTTGTACAAAATTACACACTCTACATCTTTGATAATGACAAATGTTTAGGTCCTTGTGCAGTATATATCAGCAGTGATTGTTGTTGTTAATATTAGCTTGTTTACATTGTTAAATTATTTACCTTATTAAATCTAATAGACAAATTCATATATATATACATTATTTTTTCCATTTTCTGCTGTAGACTCATAATATACACAAGGTCCAAAAATGTTCCTGAGCTATACTGCGTTTCCAGAGATCGTACGGGTGAGGCGTGTCTACGGTTAGGCTTGTAGGGTGAGAGAGAGAAAGTGTCAGCCAATAAGAGCTCTTAAATTTCCCACGCCTTTCAAAAATTCTTGATGAGCGCTGTTGACACGATTGCTCTCAGAACTTCACTCGTCCACAGCTGCTGTTGAAGTGAGCGAAATTCGAAATGTGGCAACATTGGGTCGTAGCCTAAGCGAAATAACCCGAATGCGGACGGAATACTGCGAATCTGACCTGTACGACTTCGGGAAACACACTATAGTGCAATTGCATAGAACGTTGAATGCATACAATAATCTGTGGTTTGAGACCAATCTATCATAAAAAAATTTATGTTATTCAAATAAATGCTAACAATTCCAATCTGCATTTATAACTTATGGTCCACAAGATAACTTATAATGATTCTGCTCTTGGTTCTAAGACAGTCACCTGATATAGAAATCCATACAAAATAGGTTTAATTCTGAAAAAATACATTAATTTTTTTATTTAAAGCTGCAAAGTCGGTGGGCATAGAACATATTACAGAATACATAACTATACGAGCATAGCAGAACATAACAGTTCAACTTTTCCAGCAGTAGTTGTATTAACATAAATTTGTTTGCAACAACCATACTTCTACAATGGGTGAATTTGGCTTTATTAGTCAATTAAATCTGAGATATTTTAACTGAACTTTTGATGTTAAATTTTATTTTTAATATAATTTTAACATTTAATGTTTTTGTTTCATTGTAAATTATGTTTACATTAACACGACGAATGTTCACGAAACTCAAATGTGAATGTTGTCATTTGAACCAATAGGTGAGCGTTGTGCAGTGAGAGAACGAACTGTATTATATTATAGCTCCATTATTAACCTGACAAATGATAGACTGGACACACATATTTTTTCCAATTTTTGCTGGTGAACATGTACAAGGTCCAATACTTTCATAAATTGAGTTATAAAGTAGACATTTGAAAAAATGGAACAATGACAAGGATAAACCTTCAATTCTGGTTGACCAGTGTCAGCCAAAACCTACTCAGGCCTTAAATATAAAGTTTTGTGCTTATCTGATTATTAGTATATGAGTTAGAGTGCCCAGAATATTCCTATAACACACACACATGTATAATGGAGAAAATATTAAAAACGTATTCAGGGGACCTCAAAACGTGTGTTTCCTATAAAATCCTGAATTACTTTCACGACACCATACTTTCTCCTACTCTACCAATGGAGATGGCAAAAATACGATCTTAACTATTTGTACAACCTATGAAGTGAAAGCATATTTCCACAGGCCGCCCAGGAGGCAATGCTTAGGCCTTCGTTGCTCTTTATTTTTAGCATGGCGAGCTCGCCAAGGCATACACCCCAGCCCTACTACCCATGCCATGGCGCCACATAAGTGCACGACGTAAACCCCAAGCGGTAAACGTCGACACGTGGCAGGCTGAGACGAGTGCCCAGCCCTACTACCATGACATGGCGCCACATAAGTGCACGACGTAAACCCCAAGCGGTAAACGTCGACACGTGGCAGGCTGAGACGAGTGCCCAGCCCTACTACCATGACATGTGGCGCCACATAAGTGCACGACGTAAACCAAAAGCGGTTAAGGTCGACACGTGGCAGGCTGTGACGAGTGCCCCTCGAAAGAGACACTCAGTATAAAGTGGCCCTACCTAAAGTAACGACCTACAACCATGCTAAGGCTCAACTAAAATAGCTCAAATCTCTTAATTACACTCAATGAAAACCTATCAATATCCTCAACTGGTCACATCTGAAACCTAGCACTAATAACCTAGCATCTAACTGCTGCGAACTCTGATGGAATAACACTTTCACACATACAGAAACACACAAACAACTACATTACATTCGTGCTAGCACATTCAATCACTCCATCAAGCACACAAACACATTCGCAACCCCTATTACCCACGCGCCTAAAGCCTATTCCCTACTCTCCTGAGATCCCTACGCATTCCTAACTAACATCTGTTCTTCCTCCGGTCCCACGGTGTTGGCCAACCTGTAAAATCATTTAAATAATTGTTTCAAGATACCTTCGATACAGAACTGTGATGGAATAACACTTTCACACATACAGAAACACACACAAACACACACAAACAACTACACTACATTCGCGCTAGCGCATTCAATCACTCCATCAAGCACACAAACACATTCGCAACCCCTATTACCCACGCGCCTAAAGCCTATTCCCTACTCTTCTGCGATCCCTACGCATTCCTAACTAACATCTGTTCTTCCTCCGGTCCCACGGTGTTGGCCAACCTGTAAAATAATTTAAATAATTGTTTCAAGATACCTTCGATGCAATCCATAAGCTTAGCACATCTGATATTATTACGGAATGGCAATTTTCTTTCACCATGCGTGGTATTATAGGAGAAAGTATTTTATTCGCGAAAAAAATCAATATTTCCATGGAAACACGTTCTGAGGTCCTCTGAGGATGTTTTGACTATCATATCTGTGTGATAGGAATATTTTGGGCGCTACAGCTCAAAAACTAATTATCAGACCAGAGCAAAACTTTATGTTTAAGGTATCTATCTAGCAATAGTAGAAGATCTGAAAAGATTTGGGCTTAAACTAGTCAAGCGAATGTGTCATTTTTCCGTTTTTTCTAAATTATCTCCTTTAAAATTCAACTCACGTAAATATATGTCATCATCAATGTTGCAGACCTTTTATTTCTCCACAAGTTATATTTGAATTTTTTAAAAACAGTTAACGTTGCTATGATAAGATTTATTAACAGGTGAATGACAGAAAATTCATATTTTGGCCGCAAGATGTATGTGTCCAACACAGATGTTCTCCATGAAATTGTTAGGATCCACCTTTGATTACAATACAACACTATTATTATACAAGTACCAATTTTGTTAGATGATATTAAATATAAACGGAACAAAGGAGCGAATAAATAGCGCTATCCGCGCTATCATTGTGATAAATTTTTCTGAAGCAGTATTTTTGGTTCGAAATACAAACAAAACAATCTTTCATATAGCCTCAATACTGTGCCTTTAAAATTACTGAGGACAAATATTATTAATTATATTAAGTAACTGTTTATGTCCTATTTTCCTCGAAAATTTGAAAGACATTCATCTAGATTTAGTATGTATGTAATTAATAGCTATAATATGGCTTACCTGAAAAGTAGAGTGATCTTAACATTGGCCAAAAATGCTTTCCGATGTATCTGGTGCTACATGTACCCTCATTACCTCTTCGGGTTGTCTTCTCCTGTATTGACAGAAAGAGAAAAGAAAATATTAATACGGAGAAATTCACAAACGCCCTGCAAAGTACAACACTTACTAGTTAATGGTATCCTTGTGTCAGCTTGTTCCAACGCCGTCAAAACCTGTTTTACGCTTAAGTGGAATGAAAACATTTCGAAATACAAATTCATTTATAAATACGAGCGAAAATGTGTGCAAACCTTATAAACTAACGGTTGTTTGTAATTGTGTGCGGGTGTACACCAGGCCTGGTGTTCGGAGTGTTGTGATGCGCACCACTACGAAGTGTAAGACAACGATAAGATAAACGCACAAATATAATACCTTTGTAAACAATATTAACGAAGTGTATACGTAACTAGGTTTAAGCATGTCGAAATAAATGAAACTATGTCTAAAATACCTTAGCATAAAAACTTACATAGAAAAATACAAGGTAAAAAATTTCACCTGAAAATAAAAAAAGCAATGAAACGCAAACCTAGGGTAACCGAAGCCACGTGAATAAACGAACCTATCACCGACACCTGAAACAAATAGAAATAAAACATTATTAGAAAGAGAAATTCGGGAAAGTAATAGATTTGAAATAATTTTAAAATTTTCATAAACTTAGAAATTTTCATGTTAAACATTTAATGTAAACAGCACACCAAGAATGGACGACATTTACTTTAAAGCTTCGTATGTCATTAACTATTGGTGGTATAACGTTCAAGTAAAGAAAAGCATCTTATAGTTAAAAATAATGAAGAATTACACATCACATGTTTGGAGTTCCCCCTTATGGGTTATGTTCATTGCTTTTCGAGTGTAAAAAAGGTGTAGGATGTCTATCTATGTTATCTAGATATCCAGATAAGCATCTGTTTACCGTATGTCTCAGAGGTCTAACCTTCACCAAGCCTTCGACCTTTCCAGCCTGTCTCCTATGGCGCAATTCTTCTGCGATTTTCACATCCGAATATCATAATTCCCCGTCAAATACGACCTCCGTAAGCGGTCTCAGAACTGAACGGAGTTTAAAGTAATATTTCTGACGCGAACGGTTTTGTTCGCTCCGATGACAAGCAAAGCACTTCGCCAAAATTCTCAAATACCTACTTCAAGAAAAACGAAAATGGGTTTCTTAAAGGGAAGGAAGGAATTCGAGGTTGTTGGAATGTCATAGTCTTTCCAACTAGAGCGGTAGTAGGCTACATGCGAGTGAAATGCTTCTAATAATATAAAACATTCGTAATATATTTTCTGCGTATTTCTTTCCTATAATACACAAGCATGAAATTCTTCATTATTTTCCCTATGAAATCCTTTATATTCGAACATTTTATCACCAATAGATCATTAGATACGAAGTTTTTCCATAAAATAGACAAAAATATAGTTTAAATACCCGAAAATATCGCCCACGTTTTAAAATTCAAGGCGAATATAAGTTTCCGAAGAGATTATCTTTTATATCTGAACGAGCAGCTTTCGTTAGCCTTCAAACTACGACATAAGAACTGAAACAAAATCACACGTCATCCAATAAAGACATCGACTGCGAAGGGTTTGCGAAAGAAATTTTAAGCTGAAAAGGCCGACGCAAAAATCATACCTTATTCCTTACGATAAAACAGTAACTATGATAAAGACGGAGTATGTATGATCATGGGTTAATAAATGAAATACAGTTAGAAGCATGCCCGTCCCGCGTAGCTAAAACTGGTTTTTCCGCCAGTATGCATGCATGATATAGTTTTAAGTTTCGTGGACAAATTGAATATGGATTGCAGACAAACAAGATCTCACCCAACTCTTAGGCTAGTTACCATTTAAATGCTTCCGCATACGTCTTGGATAATACACTCATTCCCCCAATTTTAACACTTAAAAACTTAGTTTGGATGGTAAAAACGCGTACATGAAAGTAGCGAAGATGAACGCTGTGAACACATTAAAGCGAAACTTAAGACGGATATGAAATTGCGTACATAATACGATCAAATTGGCTCACAAAAAACATCAAATAGTTACGAAATACCTGAATAAGTGATCGTACCTTCAATACGAGAATAAAGCGAGCCGATGAAATACATTCTAGCACATTCAGAAACGAAATACAGACGAATTTACACCATCAAAATCAAAAAGTAATGAAATTACTACTTACCTAAAAACTACGAACGTGGCTTCTTGAAACCCTATTTGGAACTAAGCTGGTTGAACTGCAGAGAGAACGGAAAGGCCTTGACAGGAGATTCTGAGCGACACCTATTTTCGCCTGCCAAGAACTATCGATATTAAAATCATTGGATGAAGCCTTCACTTGGTGGAATTCCATGATAAATAAATACAGTTAATATAAAGTGGAATTGGTTTACAAATTTTTTAACTTTATTTATTTTTTATCGATATTAACCTAACTGAACAGGAAGTATACTTTGCGCAATTTTGAAGTAAGGTTCGATGGGTACGCTTGATAGCGCGTTGGTTTTCAAACACAATGTTCCTGGGTTCGAGAGTAGTATTTCAAAGACATTTTTTTAAATGAATAATTGTAAATAATTCACCCTTCATATATAAAGTATCTTCAACAATACATAACAACTACAAAGTATATTTTTATTATTCTAATTAACATTTAATGCACGATTCCGCAATTTTTTCCAAAGAACGTATTTTCCAAAGAAGTATACTTGTCAGATTTCTTTGCACAACTTAAAACGTTTTTGTTAAGGGTTAAATATTCAGAAAAATGTCCGAAAAACTTATCGCACGCACCTTCGAAGCTACACTGCATCCGCGGTCAAAAGTTTTAAACTCACTGGCATGTATACGTTGTTGCATTATGAATGAAAGAAAAAGCAGGTAAATAGAGGTTTAGTTAAATTTAGCAAAATCCTTGAACATGCGGAGCTGGGGCGCAGACGGCTGCCGTCTTTGTAGAACATAGAGGATTGAATTTTAATTTTGGTGAAAGGGACAAGTGAGAATAAAAGATAACTTTGGTCGCGATATTAAGAAATTTTTATTACAATTTTTATTACAATTTAGAAAAAATTCCGCCTTATAATCGAGCTAATATGGGAAACGAATATAATATTATTAGTCTTTACCAAAAACATAAATAGAAATTGAAAAAAAGAAAATTTTTTTTTAAATATCGGTGTCGAACATTAGAAATACGACTTCGTAACCGAGTACAATAAGCCCGGGAGAGAAATTTCGGGCCCCGGGCCTGAGAGCGGGCCCCCCTTAATGCCGGGCCCCGGTTATTTGTACCGGCTGCCCCACCCTCTCCCGGACGCGTATTGCCATATCCTAGTGGAGGGCAATGGGGTTATCTAAGGAGGGGGCGATCGCCCCCAACCTCCCCCCGTGGATCCGCCCCTGAATCGAGCATGAATCTCCTATTCTGTGGCCGTGTATCATCTTTTAAACACAATTACAAAACCTTGTCCTAGTATATTGTTATTGTTAGTCTTTCTTATTTCATTTTATGTGTACAACAACCAGTGTTTTACTACCTTTTTTACCAGAGCAACCCCCTTAAGATTCCTCATTTCCATAAGTAATGAATTGAATAACTTAAGAATGATAACATAAAATTGTTTACTACCCTTTTCCGGAGTGCATATATGCACAAGATAAATATTTCTTACTAAGGGACATTGACGTTTGCAGTCCAAGTTTTGTATCTATCATTGAAATAATTGTCCAGTATATGTATGTACTTTTGAAGCTTCGTAGCTTATACATATCATCAATACAGGTGTTCCAACAATTTTTAACTCTTGAGCTATAAATTATTTTTACCAGTCTGTCCTGATTCATGCTTAACATGCTAATGTATGTACTTCCAGAGTTTCCCCAGAGGGTTATACCGTATCTTAATACACTTTCGACTAACCTAAAATAAACCATTTATAGCACAGAAGGAGGTACAAAATCCTTTATGTACTTGAATTGGTAAATTATCTTTCTAAGTTTACCATTCAGTTTTTTAATAGGAGAAGCAAAATAAAATATATCATTTATTTCTATACCAAGGTATTTGTAATTTTGTACCTGATCTAAGACACCACAACTGCAAGATGTAACGATTTTATGTATGCTTGCATGATTATGAGCCTTAACAGTGATATTATTTTTATAGCTGATTTTTGATACAATGTGCATGACCTTTGATTTCTTAAAATTTATCACTAACTTATTATTGTGGGTCCATTTTATGATATTAGTTAAATCAGATTGCAGCATCATGTTGGCAGTATTAAAATCTTTATGTGATGAAACTAAAATATCATCATCAGCATATAAATCAATTCACAATTATTAACTACTAATCTCATATCATTAATGAACACCAGGAAAAGAACTTGTCCCAATATTGATCCTTGTAAAACACCCAATCTGAGAGGAACACAATCACTTGCAATATACTTGTTTATCTTAATTCTAATACAAGGATTTTGTAGGTAATTAATAAACCACTAAAACATTTCCTCTAATACCAATAGAATTTAATTTGTTTAGCAGCAACTTAGGCTCAACTGTATCGAAGGCTTTTTAAAAATCAATGTAAGAAACTAATATATTTATTACTTTTATCGAGGTTGTAATAAATGAGCTGTGAAAAGTGTTCTAATGCTCGCTTTGTTCCTTTGTTCTTTTGAAAACCATACTGGTTTTTATATATTGTTGTTCTTACTGAGGTAGCTGGTTAGGACATTTGCGACATGTCTCTCTAGGATTTCATCAATTGATGGGAGAATGGAATTTGGGTGATAATTACGTGGGTCCCTATATGAGCCCTCCTTATATATAGGCTTTACCATTGCAATTTTAAGACCATCAGGTACAACAGAGTTTTTAATACTATTATTAATTAAAGCAGTCATCACAGGTAATAACATGCAGTTATGTTTTAAATCAGACATTCTAACTTCATCCCACCCTGGTGCCTTATTTTTACTATCATTTATAAGTTTTTTAACTTTAAACTCCGATACTAATGGTAGAAAATATATATATACAATAATGATATTTTAACGGAGATATTTCGCCAAAACCGAATCGGGTTTCGAATAAACCTCGACTTCCGGTTAACCGTTATTGTCCAAAAACTAATCATTTCTTTGTGCTCATGCTAAAGTGTTATATATGAAATTTGTTATTAATATAAGTACTTTTTAAGTTAGAGCGCCCACAATCACATAAACGCGCGCGCACACATACATCATTCCGAAAATAGTCTAAACCTGTTCTAGGGACCTCAAAACGTGTATTTCCATTGAAATCTCGAAGTCGATTTTTTTCGTGATCACAATACTTTCCCATTACTACGTATGGTGAAAGTAAAAATATATTTTTAATCCCAAATTCAGCTCATATATTTTAAACGTGCTTTTTAATCTTCCCTATGTGTACCAGATACATACATACCGCTATTCACCCGGTGTCCCCTTCCCCTCTCCCCCCCCCCCATTCATATTCACAGGAAACTTTTTCCTGAGAGCGGGGCCCCCAATAAGCCCGGGCCCCAATTATTTTCACCGGCTACTATCCCCTCTTCCGGGCCCTGGGTAAGATATACATATATTTCGTTCTGAAGTAAGAGCCGCAACCAATAAACCGAAAAATTAGAGCATGCCTGAAAGAAAGAAAGAGGAACCGCAGGAGGAAGGGTCTTGGGAAATCCCGTATCCTCCTCGGACTTTCCTGCCTCGGGACTGCAAG
Organism: Uropetala carovei; assembly: GCA_036926305.1. Lineage (NCBI taxonomy): Eukaryota > Metazoa > Arthropoda > Insecta > Odonata > Petaluridae > Uropetala > Uropetala carovei. The sequence goes on along the minus strand of JAXCHB010000078.1, from coordinate 173,174 downwards.
AGGGGGAGGGGGCGGGTGAGAAGGCTCGAGTTGGGGAAGACCAAGGATAGCGTAAATATAAGACAACTAGAATAATAACCCGTCATATGATGGGTAACATTAAAAATTATAACATACTGGCTTCATTAATAATTAATTAATAACAAAACAATACAGGTTGCACAGCAACTCATGCTAGATTAAGCGTTCAAATCACAAAAAATACGCACTTTTACGTATTTTTTAAATTTTAAAAGGCAAGATAGAATAAAAGACTAATACAATAAAATAATTTAGAATTTCGTCTGTCCTTTCGTTTTTGTTTGAAGCTTCTAAGTTAATATTTAGGAATTTTAATGAGCAAACGAAAAAATGTCTGCACGGTCAAAATCGTTTTTCCCGTGATTTTAAACGGCAATACGAAAGGATATCTGGAAGCGAACCAAGGACACTTTACGTAAAAGTAATAGCATTTTCTAGTAGATAATGCGATCATCTAATTGTAAGAACACACCAAATTTCATATCTCTAGCTGCTTCCAGTGCTGAGATATTGATGGATTTTAAGAGCGTTATACACAGTTAGAAGGAAAGACAGAATTGGAAAACTATATGAGGCATTGGAAGAGACCGGCACAGCGGTACATGGCCTCCCGTAAAATACTTCGCACCTACTCAGCCTAGTGATATCACCGACGCACTCTGGGGCTGCCGCCTTCTTTTACGTGCATAGCTGAAATAGCTTTAGAATACGGAAAAGCAACAGCTCCTGGCCGAGGCAGCAACCACTCAGGCAACCCACGCCCAAGGACTTTTCCCGATGCCCTGGCTGCCCGATCCGCCCCTGGTGGGCCCCTTTGTCATCTGGGCCCCACGCATTTGCGTGTTTTGCGTACCGCTTACAATTAATCCGGCCCTGCCTTTAAGCGCAAATTTTATCGTTTTAGATGACCATCTTCCAGGCGGCAACGAAGCTAAATTTCTTAATTGTTGTCCTCTTCAAAGGGAGATAGCCACGTGGAGAATAATGCTAGGGAAATCCACGCCGTGGCGCGCCGAAGAGGAAGAATAGCTAACCCCCAGATAAAGGGTACAATGGATTCGTGCCTAAATATAGTCTATGAATACTTTTAAAGTATAAAGCAATAAAAATCGTATGGCACATAAAAGAAAACTTTCCCGAGCGAAGCCGGGCGTTTCGGCTAAATATTAATACCAACATTAAAATTATTAAAAACTAACGTTAGTTTACCGGCGTTGCCCGGGATTCAGAAGTGTAAAAATGATATAATCAAAAAAACACGAATATCTATATTTTTAATTTTATTATGTTTACAGTAATTAATTTTTGAAACCTCTATAATTTTTATTCGTATAGAGCTTCAAAACTAATTTACGGAGAGAGTTTAAAAAACGAAAGCAAGAAAATGAATTTTTATTCTTTTAAGCGTTCCTTTGTCCAAGTCCCTATATCGTACGATGATTCTAAGTAATTTTAAAATGCAAATGAAAAATATGCTGCACTCGTTCCCGATGCGAAGTTTCACTTCTTCGGTTTTTATGACCGTCTATTTAATTATAACAGTTTAACTTACGAATAGGTATGATTCCAGCATAAAACTTATGATGAAATGCATTCATTAAACCGTTAGAAACGCTTCCCAGACGCAGTCAACAATATAATTATCTTTAAATATTTATGTTGCTATGCGTCATTAATTTCGATGCTTAAAAGTTCGATGCGAACAACGCTTTTCTTTCGTCAATTTGAATTGTAATTGACACTAATTGAATCGGAGATAACAATGATGGTCCCCTTGGTAACGCCCGGAATGAGTACAAAAAATCCGCAAAATTTCGAAAACAAATGCGTATTTCTGAAAACTTTGACCGTGTAACAAGTAAACATTGCAAGAATAAGATAGTGTAGGGTTTCAGCCGTCGAATAAAATAAAAATAAAGGAAATCGGTCCATATTTACGTATTTTAGTGAAAAAGTAAAGAAACTTTGCGCTCTGAAAAATCGAAAATTCCGTGTAATCTTACGGAAAAATATAATTGTCTCCTGACGCTGTTCCAAGCCAAAAATTTTTAAAAGATAAGCCCGAGGTGTACACCCTCAGGGTGCTCTTACAATAAGATGAAATAGACATTTTACAGGAAATACTGAAAAGGCCTCGTCGACGAGTACTTCTTTACTATGACTAACGCTTCGCGTACACCGCTCTACTTCTTTCATTCCTCCCATGCTCTCTCTATCCTCCTTCACTCACACCCTCCTCTCTCGTACCTCATGACACTCGCTTATAAGCCCCGTAGTTTAGTTAGCCAAGTGCAACTTACGGTCCGCGAAGCATTGGTAAAGATGTGGTCCGTTTTATGTATTACAGATAATTTTGTAATTTTAGGAGCGATTGTTGCCTTAACACAGTGCCGTAACTAGGGTGGGGCTAGCGGGACATCTGCCCCAGGGGCAACTAAGCAAGGAGTAGTAACTAAATAAACTCGAGAGGGCGCACATTTAAGTAGTTTTCCCCGGGCGCTAAAATATCTAGTTAAGGGGTTGCTTTAACACATTGCCTGGCCAAGTTTTTAAAGAAAAATTGTTAAAACTATATTTTCAGTTTTAAAGTCGCATATAATTCCTTGAGTAAGTCACGATGTAAACTCTAATCCGGCCCACCGAGAAACAAAAATGAAAGGACGGACGAAATTCTAAATTATTTTATTGTATTAGTCTTTTATTCTATCTTGCCTTTTAAAATTTAAAAAATACGTAAAAGTGCTAGAACCGGTTTAGACTATTTTCGGAATGATGTATGTGTGCGCGCGCGTGTGTATGTGATTGTGGGCGCTCTAACTTAAAAAGTACTTATATTAATAACAAATTTCATATATAACACTTCAGCATGAGCACAAAGAAATGATTAGTTTTTGGACAATAACGGTTAACAGGAAGTCGAGGTTTATTCGAAACCCGATTCGGTTTTGGCGAAATATCTCCGTTAAAATATTATTATTGTATATACACGCTAGGGTTTTTTTAGGTTAGACAAGAAAAATATCAATACATCGCACAGTGGTTTAGAATAAAAATCTAGCGCGAATAAAATCTGCTTTTGCTCTTATCATGTTAATAGTGGCTGCATTATTCTAATTTCACGTGAGAGACTGTCATTTTTCAATAAAACAAAAATTTTAGATCATACAAATATTTTATTCATTATAAACACCAATTTATACAGATAAATTAAAAATGTGATGAAAAAACCTAAATAAATTTCTAATTTAATTAGTCATCAAAATCCTGCCCATCACTGTCGCTATCAGCATATTGAATTTTGGGTTCGGCGAGCAGGTTGAGTACTTCGGAAGTAAATACAATATTCTTATATTTTTGGCAAAGTTTTGCGGGAAGTAATCGGGTCAAAGGACAATATCAAATAATTAAGTAAGTCTTTGTTAGTAGACGAACATGACATCTTTCGCGTGTGGTGTTCTCTCACATATTTAAAATCCTTGTTTTTTGCCTCTTGTGCTTCTTCACTTAATTGTCCTATAGGAAGAATGGCATTCATAATTACTTCCGAGCCATGCATTAGGACTTTATGCACACTCGTGCACAAAAATCCTCGCCATTTCCTTGATATATATATATATAAAATTCTTCGTGGCTGATCTCAAATCCACTTGAGATGACACGAAGTATAACACTGAAGTGGCTTATTATTTATTGACTTACTCCAGTGATACTGGAAGACGGTTTTGGGTTTCGGAAAAACCTCTCTGTATTCCCATCATTGGTCGAACCAAAACCAGGTTTTGGTTGGTTCACTAAGAGGCCAAGCTCTTTTCTTAATTTTTCAGTTAGGTATTTCTTTATTTCTGTTCTCAATTTTATTTTTGTTAGGCCCTCTTGCCTGCCATGTTTTAACTTCTAAACGATAACTAATATGTAAGCAATATTCAAAAAACCGAATCCAGGAATAGAGGATGGAAAGACCAAAAGTGTAATTTCGTTCGTCAGAAATCTTTGCAGATATTTTTTGTATGTCATTCATTTCTGACGGCTTTGCTTTGCATATGTAACATACTTGGGTTGATCTTGTATCCGTCAGAGAATTGCGTACTTTTCCATCCAACATTGTCAGCAGCAATTTATAATTCACAATGATATTTGGTGACACTTCTGAAGGACATAATTCTGATATTTGTTGTTGGATACATTCTATTTCTCTTTGGGTTGTTTCGGGGATTTCTTTAAAAAATGTAAATTTAATGGGTCTACAAAATCTCGTCGAAGATGGGCTTGGATTTTGCCACACTATCACTTTGTCATCAGGCTCATTCGACTTCGGATAAAATAGCTGCAGTGGTACAAAGGAAACAATAATTACAGATGAATCATCTTGTCCGTCTCCCGAAAAGCGTTGTTTATAATTGCTCTGTCCTGAGCTCCCGTCACAACCCCATTTACATATCAAAGTTAAACTCGTAATTTCTGTTGGAGTTGTTTTTATCACCTCTTCTTGTAGACAGGAAATCCATTTTGTAGTAATATCTAAAATATCTTGAAGTTTCACTTGCACTGGGTTTTCGGTAACTTCAGTCTCGGGATAACATCTATTTTTCGCCGTAATAACTGCATTCTATGAAGGGTAAACCTTTACATTATGGTTCTTGGCTTCAGATCTGATCAAAAGATATTGTTGCTTACCTAATTTTGCGTTTATTATTAAAGAAAGCGCCTCCTCAGGTGTGTATGCAATTGGTTTATTGTCCGACCTCCCAGATGACAAATATGCTCTTCTATACTTTTGAGATCGTTTCGGTGTGGTTGCAGTAACATCGCGTATTACAGAAGCAGCAGATCGCTCACCGCGACCTCGTAATCCTACTTGTGTAGCAAAAGCTAACTCTTCGGCACTTTTGTCTTGAAGCAATTGTTTCGCCCTAGTTTGATTCCTTCTAACACCACACTCTTCAAACTTCTTCAGCAGCTGACCACGTTTTCGCGATTTACTCGGGCCAGTTTCAATGTTTTCTTCAGGAAAAACTAATTCGGTATGTAACCACTGAGAGTTTTGTCTGAAAACGTTCCTTGATTCAGTTGCACTTTTTCCAACGAAGTTCAAGATTTTTTTATAAATTTCGTAATTGTTTCTTTTGCCAAATGTTCACTTTTGTACGTATACAGTCAGTAAGACGATCACACAACTCCACCCTTTTCAAACTTTTGATTTTTAACCACTCCAAATACAAGTCCATACGCATTATTGCATGCAATGTATGTACCTGGGAAAAAGCAAATAAAATTTTAATGTGCGCATATTCGCATTTTATTTTTATCATACGACTCAGTATATAAGAAATAAAATAGTATGATACGAGCCTCTGCAAGTACCTGCGAGTTTTGTAAACTCAATTTAAAAAAAGAAAAAGTAAAAAACCAAAACCGTAAAATAAGTGTTTTTGGAATGACTTTTTAGAATTATGTTATACAAATTTACAATACAAAATATATATAAATATTCAACTAACCTTGCTGTATCTCAGCCATCACAAAAGTTTCACTAATCATTTTCTTTGTACCTGTTTACAAACAGTCATTTGTTTTCATATAGTTTGAAATGTTCTTGACACGGTACTGTGTAAGTTTGCTTAAATTTTAACATTTGTGATTTTGTATTTAATTCGCGCTGCATTCACCAGTGTTTCCCAAATGGTGTTCCGCGGAACCCTAGGGTTCCGCGAAGCATAAATAGGGGTTCCGCGAGAATAACAAGATGCAAACTCGAAACCGTCTTCAGAAGGGGAGAACTGTGGCCCGAACCCTTTCTTTAGAATTATAATAACGAGCCCAGGCCTGGATTTTAAAATAACTTGGTATATCGCGGTTGTCAAAGCATTTATGCTCGATGGTAGCTTTAGGTAGTAAGTATTGGAATTAGTATTTGGCAAGGTCAGATTTAAATACATCCGCACAAAGAATGTAACTATTTTCAATGCGAAAGATAAAATTTTGTCATTCTCCCGGAAGCTAAAGTTTTGGATTTCGTCTGTAGAACAAAATAATTTGGATTGTTTTCCAACATTCAATGATTTCCTTGAAGAAAACAAATGCAAACTTGAAGAAGAAATTCAGAACAACATATGTAGATCATCTTCGCAATTTATACACCAACATCATAAAGTGTTTTCCAAACATCAACGATAACAATAACTGGATTCGAAATCCATTCAGTATAACCGAGAAACCAGAAGGATTATCTGCACTAGATTATGAAAATTTAATCGAAATCACTTCAGATGTCCATTTAATACAAACATTTAAAGAAGTTTCTCTGATTACATTTTGTGGCAGCTTATATCATGAATATTCAGACTTATCAAGACGAGCAATTCGAGAGTTATTACCATTCGCGATCACATACTTATGCGAAACTGAGTTCTCGAAATACACAGCAACAAAAACAAAATACAGAAATCGACTAGATGCTGTGCCTGATATGTGAATTCAACTTTCCAGCATTAAACCAAATATAAAAAGAATTTGCCAAAATAAGAAGAAAACTCATTCTCCACATTGAAAATTGCTAATGTAATGTATACAATGTTTTATTTATTGTTCATATTATATCTATTGGATTATAATAAATGTTTTGTTCATATAAATGATTTTTATCTTTAAATATATGAAAATAAACAAAATGTTGATCACATGACCTATTTTTATTATTATCTTTACTTGTGCTTTGATTTTCACCTTATAAACAAAATAACTGTTTAGGGTTCTGCAACTTCTCTTTCGAGTTGCAAGGGTTCCGTAGCAAAATTAAATTGGGAAACGCTGTTCTAAACCATAGTGCATCAGTTAGAGTCCCCCAGTATTAACTTTAGGGATTCCACGAATAGCGGTAGATCGAGAAACAGAAAAATAAAATCACTAGATTAAGTAGCGGAGAATATCGCTAGTAATAGAACTAAGACCGATAACCGTGGTAGTAAGGAAACCAAAACTAAATTATCTGTAGAAAAACAATAAAAATTATTAATATGAACTTCCAAAGCATTTGAAGGAAACAAGCTGATTTTTGTCACTTAGTTAAAAGCCATCGTGCATATGTTGTATTTGGAAGAGAGAGCTGGTTGTCAGACGACATTAATTCTAACGAGATTTTCCCACCAGATTACGTGATTTATTGCAAAGATAGGAGGGAAAGAGTCGGAGGTTGAGTTATTATCACCGTCAGAAACACTATATCAAGCCAACTAGAGGTGTAATGTCAGCGAACACTGCGAAATGATATGGTGCTCAGTTCGTACGAGAAACGGTAAAAAGTTATTCTTCTGCTCATTTTACCGCCCACCTGACTCAATCGAGAATATTAGAGAACTCAGTTGTACATTGCAGGTGATTGCCAGGAGAAAGAACGATCCAGTAATTATTCTTGGAGGAGATTTTAATCTTCCATCTATCGATTGGAAATTGGTAACCTATGTTAGTGGCGGAAAAAATAGAGAAACTTGTCATGAATTAATTGAAGCGTTTACCCTAAATTCACTAGAACAAATAATCAACGAGCCGACGCATACGACAACGGAAACATATTAGATCTGCTAGCCACGACCCACCCGCTATTGATTAGAAACCTACATATCGACAATGGCATAGGTGATCACAAAATAGTAATTGCCGACTTCAAATATACCCCTGCGACAATAGCGGAGACACAGGAGCGGTCCCAAGTATTTTGTTTGCAGGGGACATAGCAGCAATGCATTGTGGTTGCTCTTAGAAACACATCCCTTCCCTCTGCCTGTGATTGGCTGCGAGGGAGGGGAGTCTTTCCCGCCAAGTCCTCACCCCCTACTTTGCCCCGAAGTGTCAATCCCAAAGTAATTTCGTCCAGACTTTTTTTGTAGGATTAGATAGAAATGTCATTTTAAACACAATTCTAGATTTACAATAGACTGTACATATTTGATTAGTTAAGATTCAAGTCAAAAGTGTTCAAATCTGTTTATCAAATATTCGTTTTCCTGTCTGCATTCGTTCCTTTTGATACCAAGCTCCGTATATATTATAAATAATACCCTTACTTTGTCACAAATGAACAACAAACCCAGCAGAAATTTATTTAAAGGAAAGTGCAACATCGTAACAAGAACTTGTGCACACTCATAGGAAGGGCACTAGAAAGGAAGAGTAGTAAACCATTTATTGATGTAAAAGATATTCTCAGAAAAATGAAAGCATAAATAACTACAGATATTGCTTTTTGTTCACCATGGTATAAGTGTCGGGATAATTTCTTGTATCTATATTTTAGAAAAAACATTGTAAACGCCCTAAATATTCTCGGACCCCATGAAAACCTCAAGGAAACGCTGACCTACAGCTTCAGTTTAAGTTTCAGTAATTCAAGAAAACTCAGGTAGTGTATATGTAAATCTTCTATGACATAATTAATAGGACCGCCAAGTGCATTCAGCGCACATTTAGCCATATGTGTCAAAGCGTTTATCAAGAGTACATTATCGCCAAAGCAATAGTAGCGGAACGCCTTACGGGCATATCTTGCCCTTCCATCCGTACGCCGCCTGCTGTGCTTTCATCTCCTAAACTGCTTTATGGGTTTTGATTAAATTAACTGTTTGTGATCCTTACGAATATTTTTCGCCGAACAGGATTTTGTGCTGCATCCTTCAATTGGAGCTTCGATTTTACATTAGCACTTAAGTAAAAATTTTTCAAAATTGCAAAATAAAATTCCATATAGAGTCGCAAAATACATAGGTACAGGATTAGCAACTGCAAATAATACAGAGAGGAAGTTGTTCAGAATGGAGGTCTGAGCTTGTCCAGTAAGGTTCATTTGGATGGAGTCACAACCCCACCTCACATAATGCAGGGTGTGGGGAGATTTCGTAGAAATCTATCGGCAGAATCCATGTCTATGAAAGATTAAGTCAGAAGACTTTTCAGATAAAAATAAAATAAGAGGCATATGAATTACCAATCTGATATGTTGATGTGAGTTAAAGAAACAATTTCTGTAACTCTTATAATAGAATCGAAAGCGATTATATAAATGATCAACATATAATATTAATAAATCATTAGTAGTTATTGGATTTATTCTTATGTTACAAGGGTAAAACATTTTCATAGTCACCTACTAGTATTTTAAAAACCCATTTTATCAGCTGTGCTGAATTAAATAGAGAAGAACCCTTGTTTAGTTCCTTTCCTTAAAATTGTGATTGATGAATGGGATAATTGTGTATTTAGTAACAAATGTATTGTTTGAAGTGCTTCTTGAATTTAGTTTTTAAAACTCGAAACTTTGTGAAAGTATATTTCAGTTTGTTTTCCATTTTTATTATCTAGAATTCAGATGTCGTATCATCATGGTAGGCAAAAATCATTGAGAGAAGAAGTGAGGGAGTCATGAATCGAAGGAAATCCAGAGAAGCTATAGATATCCTGGTAACATACCTTCTTGATACCTGACCATATTGAAGGAGGCTTGGACTTCTCAGCTCTCTTGGTAAGTGATTGATATGCTGGACTTTAGTACTGGCAGAAGTGCCCATTGAATTTCAATGGATTTAGTGAATCTAAAGCTTTGACCGTGTAACATCTAAACATTGCAAGAATAAGATAATACACAGTTTTAACCGTCTAATAAAGCAAAACCGAACAAAATCGGTCCATATTTGGATACAGTAAAACTCGTTTATAACGATTATGCCTAAAACGAAATCTCGGTTATAACGAAGAAATGTCTCGGTCCCTTGAACTTCTCCATAAGGGCATTGGTTAAATTTCTCAAATGTAACGAACGTGCATTTTACGAATTCTCGGCCGTAACAAAAACTGCAGACGTTGCGAACTGCCACTACTGACTACAGCGCAACAAGAATATTATATCTGTTTTGTAAACACAACATTCACTGTGCTAGACAAAATTTGGTTTCTTCTGCACGTACACCTCACCCCTCATCTTCCCCTGCCCTACGTTCGTCGGCGCCCAGCATCGATCCACCATTGATCATTGAGTCACTCGTCAGTCGATCTTTCGCCAATGTTTCCCAAACTTTGCAGACCTGTGGACCGGTTTTTTTTTATTGTCAGTTTCTGCGACCCACCTTAATACATGCGTGTGCTATAGAGGATTACTGGAACCTAATATTAAGTTTTAAAATATTTAAATAAAATTATTACAAAAATGCATTAAATATAGTATTGAAATATTTAAGTAGCAATGGGAAACTGTTTAAAAAATAAATTAAAGACCCGAGCAACACCGGGTATTTCTGCTAATAATAAATAAATTTTAAAAAATGGATGCACACGATACTGCTATGTATGTTGATCATACACCAAAATTTACTTAGTGCTATAAAAGACTTAAACGAAATAGAACACGCAATCATTACTTGTTAATACTCACCTAAATCAGTGGAAGAGTTAGATTGGACGAAATCGGACGGCTTGGACAAATTAACTTGGACGTCTCGGCCACTCTGTCGATTAAACTCACTAGCACCATTCACCCAAACCGAGCTCCTAGACTACTAATACATACAGTTAGGATAGCGACTGGGCAGAATTATTCCAAAATCGCTACACATCGTGTTTCGTTTTCTACTGGAACAGAATTTCATCTTAATGTGTTGCATTTCATTCAAAAAAGGTACATAGTTTAAATTTCGAGAAATTCTGCCCTGTTCATTGTGTCCACTGTGTCATTGACCTTAGCTATATGAACAAATACACTAACACATACATCAGAGTCAATTTAATTTGCGGCAGAAGAATACATTATGCGCAGTAGGATAGTGCAATTTTAAAAATATTTTTGGACCTGTATTTTTTTTCCTTGCCGGACCGGACCACACTTTGGGAAACCCTGTCTTACGCCATTGCGCTGAGTAGATGCTACATTGTTTTGCCTCTGTATTAAATCTTTGTTGACAACATACATATCTACTGCTTGACTCTGGAGTTAGCGCTTGACTTTCTTACTTTTTACTATATTTTTATTGCTAGATAAAAGTAAAATTAAACAAAATTGTATAATTTATATAATTTACAGAGTATAAAGTGAAGTGGAGTCCCCTTTGATCAGGGGCCCGATGCTCCAGCATCACTAGCATCCATATAAATCTGCCACTGGAGAGAGGGGATGAGTGAGGAGATGGAGAGAGGGCATTAGGGGGAAGGGGTGGAGAGAGGAAGGAGGAGTGAGGGGAAGAAGGGAGGGAGAAAGAGGGAGAGAGATGGAGGGAGGAAGAGAGAGGGAGGGAGACAGACAGACAAACTACTTTATTGAGGGAAAAATTGAGACTATATAGTCCCTTCTTACATTTAAGAGAGAGGGAGGGAGAGAGAGTGAGGGGAGGGAGGGGGAGAAGGGAAGGAGATGGTGGAAGAGAGGGGGATGGAGTTTACACGTAATTTTCGATTTTCTTTCTTCATTCATCTAAATAGGTAAATGTGGAGCGGTTTTCTTCATTTTTGCTTTATTCGACGGTTATGACTGTGTATTATCTTATTCTTGCGATTCTTACATGTTACATGGTCAAAGTTTTAGATTCACTAAATCCTTTGAAATTCAACTGGCGCTTCTGCTAGTAATAATAATATTAATTGGTAATTTAAATAATCATATGTTATAGCAATCAAACATTTTACACGCTGCAAAGTTGATAAGCATCTCTTTGCATATGTAAGTACAGAATTGAAGTCTACTCACTACTAATACAGTAAAAGCTGTGTTAACCGGCTATCTTGGGGATTGTAGATAGCCAGTTAGGAGAAATAGCTGGTTTTCGATTTTGACATTGCAAATTTAGCAATAACCAAACAAAATTAGGCTTAGGTTCACTATCGTACTTCCCAAACATAACTGTGCAAGTGATTTGCATTTTCCATTTTAATTCTTCCACACGTAGTTAGATCTAGATATTTACCCATTCTTATTTCATGCGTTGCTACACTTACATGCAAAACAAAAGACTATTGAAAAGTTTAGGGTGTCTGGGAAGTTAGGGGAGTACAACAATGACCTGTTCACAAAATTGAATTTATTGGAATATATTTTTCTTATTTATCTTTATTTACTCTATTAGAAAAGGACGAAATTATTTAACTCTTCTGAATGTTTCTGTGAAAACCAGTCATATAATATTTTATCCAGTTCCTCAGTTTTTGGCTTACGAATCATATGACGTTTATTAATTGATTTACTCGTCTCAGAAGATGACACAAATTTCATTAATTTAGCCTTATGAGCCTTGATATCATAGAGCGTGGAAGATCCGATGTTGAATTCTTTTGCTATGGCTGCTTTACTTTCTCCTTTTCCATTCGTTTGATCAGCTGCAGCTTTTGTGTTAGTGTTAAAACAACTTTTTCTCTTTGGTCCCTTGCTTTTAGGTATTTATTTTTATGCCATATTAAATTTTTTAAATAATAAAAAGCGATTAAACTGGAATTTGTAGAAGTACACAAAAAAATCTAGACAATGCAAATGGCTTACGTAAAGAAAAATGCCATGCTTACTTGGCAGCTCCAGAAGTATACGGAGTAAATAAGTAATATATACATTAATATATTAAGAAATTTTGAAGTGGAAGTTGTGGTATTACGCAAATATAATTCATACAAAAAAATCATAAAAAAAATACAAATTGGATCGTATTTGTGTAATTGCCAGTGTTTAAGGGTGGCCGGTTTTTAAATAGCCAGATAGCACAGCTTTTACTGTATGTGTCTACGTGTTATATGGGATATATAGGCCAAAAACCATGTTTCTTGTATATAACAAAGTCACGCTTATATCGAAACAATGAGTTGGTCCTCTCAGATCCATAATAAATGAGTTTTACTGTATTTAGATGAACAAAGAAAAAAAACTTAGCAGTTTGAAAAATGGAAAACTGTGTGTAAACTTATGGCAAAATAATTATGTAATGAAACTCCCCATTCCACCCAAAAATTTTTATTGCTATATAGCAGCAAGTTAAAATTGTATACTTATGCGAAGTTTTGTGCCGATATCTTCATACATGTGGATTTGTATGAAGAACAGTCTCAACGTCACTTTTATTTACATTAAAAGCTCATTCTAACAGCACCCATGGGACCAAAGTTGTGCCGCTAAAATGAATATGCCGCTATAACAAATGGTGCCGCAAAATAACATTCCAATTACTTTGAGGGCATATTTGGTATCATTTAACGTTCTTCTTCCCTATAAGATATTGTGTGTGTTGTTCTTTGTTATCTAATTCACTATTTTTTGTCGGAATTATTACGGTGTAACTTATAATTTTATTAATTTTTGTAATGCTCATTCTGGAAACCAAATAAGAGTCCATGGAGAATAACGTAACTACTTGAAACATTGAAAGTAAATTCACGAATTTCTGATCTCATTTGTTTTCCAATTGAACTCCATAGACAGGTTATCGTAACAGAAATATATGTTCGAAACTAAATTTTAAAAATTTACATCTTTCACAATTTAATAAAAATTATAGTATAGTACCATGTTTATTAGAGCGCTATTAACTATATAGCAACAATCAAACAATAAATGTAGTAACAGAAATACAGTGGATCATTCACATATTTTTATGCAATCTAAGTTTTTCACATTTTCTGGCAATATTGATTATTCTTCTGTATCTTTAACATAAGTGATGAGGTCTATTCTGCTTGTCTAGGAAATGTTGTGAAAAAATCTAAAATATTAGCTTGTTTCTTCTGATCTTTTCTCTTCTGGAGGAAAGATGATCTGATTATATTTAACTGCATCCTCGCCTGAACAGAATAGCACGATTTACTTTCAGCAAATTTCAAAGATGTTTGAAGCGCAGCATCTGCCTCTGTTCAGGAAACTTTATCTGCAATGTCTTCGTCTTCTTCATCTTCTTCCGACTCCGTCCGGTCTAGTTTTTCCATTTCCGGGTTCACGATACTTTCTATAATATTTTCATCGGCAAAATCATGTCACACGGGAGTATCCTTATCTGTGGTCAGCCATTCTTCTATATTACTGTCATGCAGCTTTACATTTTTTAAAAGTTTCTGAATTTGATCAGTATAATTTTCAGTTTCCCTGTCGTTAAAACCCCAGAATTCAGCTTCAGAAGATGAATCGTGAGGAAATGACATCAGCCACAGATTTCTCCATTCACTTTGCAAAGTTTGTCTCTTAACCATGTTCCATGCATGGGAAACTTCATGGACCGCATCTTTAATGGTGATAGTTAATTGGAAATCCTTTACTGTGCCCTCGTGATTGATTAATTTTCTTAAAAACTCTTTCCGGTATATGCATTTCATATTCTGTATAATTCCCTGGTCCATGGGTTGTATTAAAGCTGTGACATTTGCTGGCAGAAAAGTGGTGAGAACCTGGCCTGATACCAATTCCCAAGGGTGAGCTCTGCAATTATCCAGCAAAAGAAGGACTTAAGAATTTTCTGGTTTATCTCTTTTCTTTAAAAACAAAAAAATTAACATTAAACCATTTTTGGAAAATTTCTCTATCCATCCAAGCATTTCTTTGGGTCATGTAAGTGACTGGCAGATGTTTAACTCCTTTAAAGGCTCTTGAGTTGTTATGTTTACCAATAACAAGTAATTTCAACTTGTGTGTTCCTGCAGCATTTGCACAAGTAGGAAGAGTAACTCTCTTTATTTTTTTGAACCCGGAGGCACCAGTTTCGTCAGAGCCTGCTAAAGTGGAAGAAGGTAAACAACGCCAGAAAATGCCATCTTGTCAGCATTAAAAATTTCTTCTGCAATGAAATCATGTTCATCAATGCGAGACACAAAAGACTGACAATAATCATGTTCAGCCTCACAATCAGCCGATTGAAGTTCACCTGAGACATCCAGTTTTCGTATCCCGTGACGATATTTAAAACGAGATAGCCACCCATCAGAAAAAAACACATCGTTCACTCAGTTGCATTTACTGATAAAAGTATTTTGCCTTTTCAATTAATAGTTGACCTGTGATTGGGAAACCTTCAGAACGCTTCACTTTAAACCACTCGTATAATATTGTATCCAACTGTTCTTCTAGCTTTGGCTTCCTTAAATTTTTACATTTGTGGATATTTTTATTTGATTCTGACTCAGCAAAAATTTTTAAAAGTTGCTGGTTTCTTGCTTTAATGTCATATATTGTAGATGAACTTACATTGTACTTGTTCATAATACACTTCTATTTATCCCTTTATCCAGATGTAGGCAAATGTCAATTTTCTGTTGTAAAGTCAGCACTATTCGCTTCCCTTGCTTTCTATTATTAATGCTACTACTCATGTTCTTTAGGGTATCTTAAAATATTTGCAAAATAACTTTAATAACAAACAAAATTATTACACAGTACATTACAGCTGTTGATACCTTAAAACAGAAGAGGAACTACATGCAATGTGTGATTAAGCTTACAGAAGATCTGCCATAACAGTGGTGACATCTATTTGACAACATGGAATTTCCACTTTAATTTCACAGAATATGCCGTTAGAGCGAGTTTCCCGATAGAACAGGTGCCGTTAAAACGAGCTTTTACTGTATATAGATAACATTGGAAGTTTCTTCCATGGCTGTTAGTTGTATTTGTCATGATTTATGAATGACAAAGATTGATGGATGAACGCAATTAAGTTAACGTAGTTTTCTTGTGGATAGCTAAGGATTACCATGTACTGAATGCTACTGATCATAACTCTTTTCAGTATTTAATTTTTAGGGGGTATAACGGCCTTGTTCTGTGTAACCTGCTTTTTTCATGCAATGTGGTAGTATGTAGCTGCTCCTACCTGTTGGGCATCAAATGACAGGCAATTTATTATTGGTTTATATTCATTGTTGCTATCTGGGTCAGTACTTTCTAGGAAATAATCGAAATGGCTATTTAGGTAGAATTAATTTGAAAATATTTTATCGATAGCTTCAAGAAATGTTATCAGATGGTGCAATGGTTTTTAGTGGGCTCCTTCTGTTTATTAAAACTTTGAGATCTTGGTATGTAAGGAACTTTTATTAATTCAATTCATTCATAATAATTCATAATCATAGGATAACTAATGGTAAGATTTGATACCATTGTTCAGAAAGTACAATACAAAATGTGTGCAATAAACATACTGAATTAAATGTCTCAATGAGAAAAGCTAAAAAAATGTTATTTTACAAGAATAACAATGGAACACTTTTAACAAAAATATTTTTACTATGCAGCTCTACTTATAGTTTAGAAAAAAACAGTAAAATTTCCCTTAAAAAAGTTAAGCAAGATAAATACCAAAACATGGAAATCTCCGTGACTGGTCGTTAGTGTGTTAAAAGAAACGTCGTTGAAAAATAACTTTTTGGTATTTGTCTGCCATTTACTTATAGCTTTGTGAACCACTATTCCGTCAAATCTGTTTCTTTCTTTTTTCACATTCATTTTCAGAATATAGTAAGTCGTATCCCATTTAATGCTGAAATGCATTCCTGGAAATGTGAGCTTTACTGAATTAATGTTATTCAGGGTCATTTTAGTATAGTACTTAGGGAAATGCATTACTAAAATACTAGTAATTTCTTACCATTCTAGACTAAATAAAATGTTCTAATATAGTTAAAATTATTAATTTATTTAAAATTCCATACAAAAAATGTATAATGTATAAAGATTAACTGTTCTTCAAACTATATGGTTCATATCATCTACATTTTCTCCAACAAATTACTTTGGAACATGTGTGAGCATCAATGCACTTAATGCAGTTGTAGAGTTATCTGATATATTATTGTTGCTCCAGACTAGACCTAGAGCACTTCCCACATCCACTTTGAGTTACTTTAACCCCTCAAGCATGATTTTAAAATGGCTCCCTCGGGTATTTATATGCTCGAGAATGCATTCTGTGTTATTTTAATTCTCAGATAATATTAAAAATAAAAATCTGAAAAATAGGTAATATTAAGAATGAATGGTTTGTTGTTTATTAATTTTTTTAGACTTCTACTTTTTAATTTCAAATATTCATCGTACTTTCAACTTTATTCTGCAATACTGGATAATGTGAGGTACATTTCAAAACATGGTACAACACAGGGAGGATTTCCAGGGAAGTTTTTACATCGATAAGTTGTCTCTTTCCTTATTCCCTTCTTTGGACAAACAATGCACTTCCTTTGTCCGAGTTTTCTCTTGCCTGAAGAGGGATCCTCTTCTGTGTTGCTGCTCTCCTTTCTTTAGTTTTGCGGGAATCCCTTTCCGGTTCAACTTTCTGTGCCAACAACTAAACTTTGGGGTAACTACGGATTAAATCTTTGTCATTATTATCCACAAAATGCAGAAATCACAATGGAAGAGAAATTCTATCCTCAAGCATAACATGCGGTAAAAAAGAAGTTGCATTGCTTACACTGGTAGGACGTTTCTTTTGTTATTCCCCTCCTTAGCACATCTACATCAGAATACGTCTTACTCGTGGATGCCATGTTACTCAACTAGATAAGGGGGAAAAATCCAGGTACAAAAAATCTTTGGGTAAGGGGAAGTGCACAATATTTGTATAGGAAGGTTCAGTTATACAAGGGGATTAAAGTCGTGTTTACTTTGTCTAAAACTCGAAAAGCGATGGGTATAGGGGCTCTTAAAGTTGATCCTGCACAGGATGACATGTTGCCGTGCACGCTTGAGGGGTTAATGCCTTCATATCAAGTTCGACTGTTATAATTTTTCTTAACTATATATTGTTGAGAATGTTAAAACTGCCACATCTTTTGTTAGACAGTATGGGGTAAAATTTATCATGCAGAAACCACGTAGAGCAGGGGTGCCCATTACGTCTCCCATGGGTGACCGGTCATCCTTTAGGAGGGTCTGTGTCGCCCATACATCCTTCCAGGCATTATACTTATATTAATCTGTTAGCATTAGCTGATTTGCAATAATGCCAAAGTAGGCAATTTCCTATGGGTGCTAGGGTTTGGGGTGGGGAGGGGGGCAGGATTTTAGGGCTATTGGATTTTTGTATTCATTTGCCAAGTCGCTATACCACCAGTATTGTTTATGAAGAAGCACTGTAAAAAGGGTTTTTGGTGTGATTTTCAAAATTATGGAGGGCGAAGAAGATTACTTTGAAATCATATAAGGCCATTGATACCAACCTAAGTAAGCTTGTCAATGTTATAACAATAAATATGTCAGAAAAGAATAGATTGTTTTTCTGTTATAATACATAAATTTTATTGACATTTTTTTAAGGAGGTGGAAAAATAATTTGGTTTAGGGGCAGCAAGTTTCCAAATCTGCCAATGTTTGTTATATAATAATTCCTCTTGAATATCTGCTGCATTGATTTATTTCACTATTGTTCTTTCAGTTGAACCATCTCACCCGTACGTGTATTCCATAAATGCCTAATATCTGCATGCTTTTTATCAGAGCCCATTTTTCTGCGTAAAAATATTTTGTTTACTTTTATTATATTAGCTAAAGATTGTAAATTCAAATTTTCAAATCCATTATTATTTTACCACATTCTAAATATTGCACATTATTCAGAAAACAGCAGGGTGAGGAACTTTTTATTAATAGATTTTGGCTTGCTTGTATGATAAGGACATTTCTTGACACTTGTTTGTATGTTCCTTCTTTGATTAACTTGAAAGTTTTCTCAGTAATTATATATTTTTGAAGTCGATTGAAAACTGTCTTCTAAGGATATCCTCATCAAGTTAAAGAATATTTACAGGATTTATGTCTTATTGTTTGTGCAAGCAAGTCCTCGGTTTCTAAATTGTCCACTCCGTACTTCTCATCTTCTGTCTACATATTACCCTGCAAATCATCAGATTGGTGGGTGGCAGGGGGTGCAACACTCCAAATCCCACCTAATATCTTCTCTCGCGAGTATCACTCTCCTGTTATGCTCTCGTATTGTCCTTAAAAAACGAACCTTGATATCACTTGCTTCTACAGTGGATCTCTCGTATTTTATCCTTTCGATCGTGCCTACTCATGTAAATAGGTGCCTTTAATATTCCTGAGACCTCTGATAGACCCTCCCACCTAAATTTCTCCAAAAGTATTAACCTAGCGCTAAGTCTGCAATCCTCTGATGACATCCATTTCAACGCCTTCAACGGCAGGGTTGCCAACCGTCCTACTGCCAGTAGGACAGTCCTACTTTGAGATAAAATGTCCTCTGTCCTATGCTAATGTCAAGTGGGATGCAAAATGTCCTACTTTCTGTTTTAAATAATATAGCAATTCAAAAGAATATGCCCAAATTACACGCTGCACTTAAAGCAAGCATTATTCCTACGTGTTTGCCATCAAAACTTAATAAAACGTCTGCTGAGGTGTCCGCTTTGTATATTTTTCTTGTAAAATTTCAGAGTTGTGCTACGTTTAAGAGGATGATTTCGTTCTGACATTAAGCAAGTTCGCGAGAGAGACCAACCAATTAGCTCGATTGCATACTTTGATAATTAGTGGGTAATTGCAAACTTCTCAAAGAGTGCCGCCATTGTTTACTTTTTTGTACATATAAAAGTTGATGTCTTTAAGTTACTTTAGCGTTTTTTGTTTAATTAATTATTTATTTACATTTTTATTTTCGACTTTATAATTAACTCAAGCATATCTGTCATTTTTGATGGGAAGTTACACTAATAAATAAATAATTGACTAATTATTGGTGCCAAGTGTGACGTAAAATTCTTATGATACTAATTAGTGATTACGATTCATTAAGTTTTGACATGGCAGAGTTCTCTGACTATTCGTTTTTAGGTGTGTTTTGCTTCCAGCATGAGCGTCTATTAGCTTTGATCTGTCTGCTTGTCCGCATGTTCGTTTTTGGTTTCTACCAAACAGATTTTCATTAAATTTGATATTAAGGGCTTACAGTCAAATATAATAAGAAATTCACATAAATGAATCACCTAAGCCAATCATGGATACCACTTTACTGTTGATAAAAAATTAACTTTCCGTCATATCTCGTAAAGTCATATCAAAATATTTTTCAAATAAAACTTGTTGAAATAGTAGAGTATTTCTTTACCTATACATTTTTATCGTAGGCATAGCCATTATCGAGAAAATCAAACAAGAATGTCTTAATATGAGTTAGAAAAGTTCTTTGCATGGTTACTTCATCATTGTTGCTAACATAAACAATCTCACAAAAATACGTTTAATTTCCTTACGTGTGCATGCAAAATTTTTTAATGGAAAAAATGGATTATTTATGACGAAGAAAAGAACTTTAAAAATGCTATTTCCCTTACGTACACGTATACCATCCCTTTCAAATGTCATTGCACGAAACCCGCTCATTTGTGTTACGCTGTAGACTTTCCCAAATTGTTTATCGATTTAGGACGATCTGATAGAATTTATTCTCTTCCTATTGTAAAATTGGACTCTGGACGAAGAGGGAATTAATATGATGCCCGTAGAACCTCCGAATATTCTATTGCAAGATAATTTGAAATAGGTTACTTGGATGCTCAGAGTGTCGCCGACGCCAGGTATCTTTCTGAACTTCTGTACAGCAATTGTGTTAACGTGAAGTTTCAGAGTATTGTATAAATAAAATATATAATAAAATATGTATTATCCAGTAGTCTGGAAATTTTGAATTATCATTTAAGGAACTCACAATTTAAAAAAGGTAATTTTCTAATTTTTAACGGAACTGGCATTATATTTAATGTAATCCTTTAGTAAATGTGCTAGATTTTGAGTTTAATATTATAAGGTACAGGCAGTTGAAATATTTCGGAAGTGGTACCGTTATAAATATAACAGTATCAAAATAAACAATTTTTTGAAGCTCTTATGTAATAAAAATGTGCAGTACATGTTGAGTGCCACACATGCATTTAACTAATGGAATTTTTAATCCAAATAAAAAAATGAGATAAACACACGTTTATTCCGAAAAAATAAAATGAAAGTCTCATAAATCCAATTCACATGTACATTTCATTCTTAATGTTTGCTTTTTTTATCTCTAACATAATAAATGTAATGACATTTATCTCAAAACCTTCAGCGTTAATCTGTCACTTGAATTTTGCTAACCAAAATTATTAAAATTATATGAGTGAATTTTGACTCACTTTTAAAGTGAATTTAATACACGTCATCATAATGTAACGTAGTGCAACCATACATACACAGTGGAACTTCTATAAATCGAACTTCAACGGTAACAAACAATATTCGTCTTATAAAACAATCAAGTTATAGAAGAAAAAACACACGAAAAAATATTTTGTCCTGTAAAATTAATTCGCTTCTGGTTATGGAAAGTTCGAGTTACAGACGTTCGACTTGTAGGAAGTTCGACTGTTTTTAGAAGAAACTAGCGGTAAATACCGAAACAGATTTCTATATTGATGACAGAAGATGTCTTTGTTCAACACTGTTGCATTCATTCAATGATGACATTTCGTTTTACTTATAATCGCGGACTGAACAGGGTCTGCATTGCAAATAGGATCGTCAATTTTTCCTTTGTCTTTTAAAATGGTTGCAATTGTTGAACGATTGAGATCGTAAAAACAACCAATGGAAGCGAGCAACTCATCTATTTCTGAGCTATTTATTATGTCCATTTCAGTTTCCATCAGAGGCACTCGACATTTTTTTTACCACTCTTAGCACTTTCACAAACACTACGTTTACAATTGCTTTCCATATTTCGAGGGTAATAAAAAACAAAACGTATATAAACACAAGCCCATATGTTTTAGAATACAAACGGCAAATGACAAATGTTGACAAGTTCCCGTGTTCTTACTGCAACCGATGTTTGCAAGTGCGGATGGTGTGTTCGTAAATGAAGTGCGAGGCGCAATGTGGAATGTTCGTAAATACGAATTGTTCGTTTCTTGAATGTTTGTAGGTAGAGGTTCACCTATACATATATATTAATTTTTGTAAATTTGAAAATTATCTTGTTTTTGTTTTCTTTGCTTCAACATATACTCGAGACTTGGATTTTGGACGCTATTTTAGGCTAAAAAGTGTGTTTTGACTTATACTTGAGTCACCTTATGCTTGAAGATATACAGTAATTTGTTTTCAAAACACTAAGATATAACTCGCCTATACAGAAGGTCTTATGCATATAAATGTTCTGATAAAGATCAATCTCAAAGTCAGCTTGGTGTGATGATGACATCATCACCTTCTTTGAGTTAAGTGACGATTCCGTTGGAGAATAACATTTTCCAATCTGGACCATAAAAACATCAGATACAAGATGAAGATTTATTACTGAAACAGTTAGACTCGGTGGACCTTGTCCATTTGCATCTATGACGATAGATGTTATCTGAGCCGGCCCACGGTATTATTTAGGAAGAAATTTAGTTGTAAGAAAGTATAGCAATAATGCATCGGATGAATCATTAAATATAACACGTTTAGGATGCTTGGAAATAGTTAGAAAATATCCTGATATATGCTCACCCTCTACGAACAATAGAGTTATAAGCACCATGAACTGCAAGATCATGTTTCCCACAAAATTCAGATGTTAAAGATTGCTCTCTATATATCTAGTTCTCTTGGAATGAAATTCTTCTTACATGACCAAAGTTCTCCAAGAAGCAATTATTCTTATGGCCGCAATTTTTAGCCTCCTGCAATTTTTATTTAAAAAGTTATTTTTATGTTCTAAAAAACTAATAACTTGACAAATTCAATGAAATGCTTTACAAATTTTGATATAGTTTGTTATCTAAACTGCCCATTTTTTTCACATTAGTATTATTTTCTGGGCTCTTCAAAGATTTAACCATCTTTCAAAAATTTAGGAAATATTTATGCTTCAAATATAATAATAAATTCCAAATGAGCCACGTCAAAAATTGACAATTAACTTGAATTTATCTTCATATTTTATTCTTTTATTCCATGGAGATGATGAGCTTTGCCAGTTTGAATAAATGTTATAGCAAATTGCGACAGATGTTAAAGAACGATACTGTATGACAGGGCCGGTTTCAGGCATAAGCAAATGCCAACGGATGTCGCTATAAATGTTGGAAAAACACGAAGAATTTATTAAAAATTCACTCATTGGTTTTTAATTATGCGTGGGATCCTCTTTTTCGTAAAAGAATTGAGTAATCATTTTTTATGACAACAGCAAACAGAGTTAAATCTATCACGTACCAGAAGCATATGTATTATTAAAGGAATGCCATCAGTGACAAAATAATATTAGGTCCTAGCCCGAGAAAACAAATTGCTCTGTATAAACACTTCCAATCGAGATATTTTTATAGATATTTCATCGACGATATATCTCAAATCTGCATTTACTCAAAGATCAGGAGACTACTTTTAAAATATTTTTGTTTATAAAAAAATTTGATGTATCCAGCACATGACTTATTCATAAGGAATATATGATTTCCATAATGCTTACAAGCTGCTTTTGACAAGAGCATACTAAAGAATAACTATCGGAAATTAGTTACTCTCCCGAATAATTCTTAAACATGGAATAATTTTCATAGTGAAAAATACTTTTAATCACTTTTCACATGGAAAAAATCAGCACAATATACATTGCACAAGCTTTTTCTGATCTCACTACACTCTTGTCTGGTTAGAAGGAACTCCAGTTGCTAAGAAAACATCATTGTTTTTCTTTAAATAATTCGAATTATTGAAATTTTCTTGTGGCCGCACCAAAATTGTCTGGTCGTCGCATATGGCCACGGTGGCCGCACTTGACAACCCCTGCTCTATAAGAACATTTTTTTCCCGAATGGTTGATTGTCGCTAAGCAGAAGATTCTTGGTATCTTTATTAGTACTGGCTGTGAATTTTTCATTCCAAGATACATATTCTAATCATTTTCAGAATGATTAGCATTTAACGACACACAAACAAACATGGGGGTATAGCTCAGTGGTAGAGCATTCGACTGCAGATCAAGAGGTCACCGGTTCAAATCTGGTTGCCCTCTTAATTTTGTCATTATCTTGGCAAGTCATTTTATTATAATTTACTTACACCATCTGTTTTACCCAATTTATTCTCGATTTTATAGGAGAGACCATAATATGAATTGTGGCAATCAAAATTTAAAATAATTTCAAATGGTATTCGTCCGGTACCAACCCAGATTATTGGAAATATAACTGGGAACTCAAAAGAATAAAATCTAATCGAACTGATAAATCGAAGGAATACATAGGAAACATGAAGAATAAATTTAATAACATTGATTCTCTGTCCCATACTATTTGCAATCCTGACCTTACATGGTAGAGGAGATAAGTTGGCTGTTAACAAACTCAGAAATCTACAAATTCTATATACAGTTAAGCCTCGATTTAATGGTCCCCCTATTCAGCGCCACCCCCACACACCGCCAACGCATCCTCGTGAACGGAACTTCCACATTATGGTAACATAGGGAACCTCTCGGTAAAGTGTCATCCCTGCTAGCCGCCATATGCCACATCTGTGAACACACGAATACACGGTTTTGCATCAAAAGTGAGTTCGTTTTAATGCCATAGCTACTGCAAAGCTTTAAATAAAGCCCGAATTTGGATACAAAATTTCAACAAGGAGATGAAAATTAATAAGTGCACTGCGCTTATGCTTCTAGACGACGCACCTTGTCACGAAGTATTGGACCTTAGTAACGTGAGACTCAAGTTCCTACTGCCCAATAGCACAGCCTCTTCATGCAAGCATTATTAAGAGCTTTAAGACACACTGTAGGAGACATCAAGTTGAAAAAGATGGTATACAGCATTAACAATCATTGTTCAATCGAGTTATCCTTGAAAGAAACTTTGTACATTATAGAACTGTCATGGGATGAAGTTTCAGCAGGAACAATAAGCAACTGCAGATTCAGTAGAAGAGTCACGGATAGCCGTAGAAAATCTTCCGATTCTGATTGTGTCTTTGACTGCAGGGGAATTTTTTGCAGTTGATGATGAAGAAACCAATTATGAAGAAATGGCATCACAGGAAATTGTGGAACTGACGCGAGGGTATGTGCCTACATGTGACAGTGAAAGTGAAGAAGATGAAACGACAGTTAGCGTAAAAGTGACTTCTGTGGCAGCTGAAATATGTCTTCACAAAATTAATCGATATCTCGAGGAGAACTTGGACAACAAAGACTTAATGAAGCATGTTGCAGGCTTGGACATTGCCATATGTAAAATGAGGAACCAAAAGGAAATTCGGAGAAAATTAGAAAAATTGTTTCCTCAGAAGTAAGTTTGAAATATATAACTACATAACTTCATTGCAACGTCCTGTACTACATTGCTCTCTTTTTCAATACAAGGTAAATACAGTAACCCAAGTAAGTATAAATTTTCTTTCCATTTATTACCATTAACCTTTATCCAATGTGCATATCCTAACAATCACAAAATACGTGTCTATTTGCATTTTCCTTATTTTATATCAATGCTGTGTACCAATGTGTGTTTTTTACTCTCTTATGTTTCCTAGACAACTGAATCAAATAATTATTTGATATTTTTTCCTATAAAATGATTTTTATTTGAAAATTTAATATTTAATACCTATTTCATGAGGGTGGCTCAATTTAGGGCCACCCCCGCTACAGTGCCCATTTGTGTTCAACAAATGGTGGCGGTAAATCGAGTTATGACTGTAATCTCTTACCAATGATTAGCATTCACGATCAAACATAAAAACGTGTGGTCTATGTAGCTCAGTGGTAGAACATACTGCAGATCGAGAGATCACCGATTCAAACTCCGTTGTACACTTATCTTTTGTCATTATATGGATCATGTAACGTTCACACATACATTCATCTCCTCTTTTTCTTACTGTAACTGGCATTTTTATCGGAAAGATCATATTGAGTTGAATATTTTAAATTTTAGAACTTTTCCTCCAGTATCACAAATTATATCGGAAAAATGATAACTGAGAATTAAATCCAACCAAATTGACAAATCGAAAGAATAAATAGGAAATGGGAAGAATGAATTTAACAAGCTTGATCATTCATGTACCTGACTCGTAGTATTTGCATTTCATTACACACCGATACTAAGTTAAACTAGTTACCATGAAAGTAGCTTCCATTTAAAGAACTGGTCAATCTACACGCTACGAAATAAGAACTTAATTTTTTCACAATGATTGGCATTGAATTAGAGCTCCTAAAGGAAATGCATCTTGTTCAAATGTACCTAGTACTTTTACCATACACTTGTAAAGCCCATAAATTGACCGCCCTATCACACATACGATATCAAATGTATCTTTTAATTATCGTATATACTCACGTAATTTGCGACCTTTTGATAAGGTCACCTTTTGATGGCAGTGAGCTTGTTGTTCCTAGGAAATGCTTAGCTATGAATAATGATGCTTACCCTAGAATTTTCGAAGGTCAGCCATCATATTTTTCTTCAGAACCAAGTCAACTCAGGAGACAGGTTGGCTGAAGCAAGACTGGCAGAAGAAAGGAAATTTGCTCACATCAGAGGTGTGAAGATGTTTGCAAAATGGCTATAAAATGCATTTAACACCAAATTGGTTAGTCCATAATGAAAGCGATTGCTTAATTTAGGGAAAAATGTGTTTCATTGATTGTCCTAAAATAATTTTATCTTAAATTTTCTCGTGATTTGAGTGTATCTGTTTGGCGTAATAATGTTCGTCTGCCTAATAAGAAATTAGACTGGGTTTTGGGTGATTGGATCTTCATCCTGTGATAGGTGGACAAAATTCGAGGCTCTGCTAAGTCATCTATTTTTGTATGAACTTGATGATTCATCTACTTAGATTGAAATGTCTTTAGATTTATAGATTTCATCTGTGGTAATCCAATTTGAAATTTTGTATAGAACAATTAAAACTTTTTAATTTTAAACAGCCAAGGCATTCTTCCATCTTTTTAGTCTGGTGCTGCGCTGTTTATTTTTGTTATGCAGCTGCGTACGATTTCATACGCCAATCAAAAGTTATTCTTCTTCCATCTGTTTCTTGCATGAGGCAATTGGGTAGAAATTTGGGGATTGTAAAGTTGGGAAAGACAATGCCCATAAAAATTATTTATCTGCAAAATTCGAAGTGCATCTTGTTTCTATTATGTTAGGTGAAATATATGTAAAGCCAGTACTATCTTATGTTTGGGGAAAAGTTGTTGGCAAAGCAACAACACTTTGAGTGCTTCACGATGTCATCCATATTTTCTAAAAATAAGGATGTACATAGTAGGTGAATATCCTGTGAAAGAACTTACAGCTTGCCATTTAAGGGAATTGGTAATAGAAGTGTTGCCGATTGTGGGAAAGAATGGCTATAGAGTTATGTCCTTAGTTTCAGATATTAACAGGGTAAATGGAACTATGTTTCAGATGTTATGTGGAGGGGCTTTAGGTACAAGTTTTTTTTAATCCTTTGGATAAGAATCAAAAGGTATTCGTTATAATTGACACTGACCACCTTTTGAAATCGATTGGAAATAACTGGCTCAATCACTGGAAAACTAATCAAACATTTCATGTCCCATCTTTTAACGAATGATGTCAATCAAATACTGAAGCCAACTGTCCAACACCTTAAAGTAATTTATAATAAAGAGTTGAGTTAAAATATAAAAACCGCCTTTGCCTTATCTCTTTATATCCATCTCCATTAGCAAGGCAAAATGTAAATGCTGCGGTGAAGTTTTTTGATGAAAAGAATATTATTACAAAACCCCTTACCTGGAGGACCAGGGTTTTTCTGTAGGGGTTTTCTTTCCCGTAGCTGAATAGCTCCAGTTTTAAGGAAATTAAATTTGCAAATGGGTGGTCCACTTTAC
The DNA here is from genome assembly GCA_036926305.1 of Uropetala carovei. Classification (NCBI taxonomy): domain Eukaryota; kingdom Metazoa; phylum Arthropoda; class Insecta; order Odonata; family Petaluridae; genus Uropetala; species Uropetala carovei. The sequence continues at coordinate 145,305 of JAXCHB010000078.1, read as the reverse complement.
CTGCCTAATTCTTCACAATTATCATTTTCAACAGCATTGGTCCCATGTTACCGGGCGCATCCTCAGGTTGCGGATAGTGGAGAGGCCCATATGTTTATGGGTCAACTGGGAAATAAGCAGGATGTCCTGTCGAATAAGCAGTCGCGGACAAGGGACATTCTTGTTTTGCAGATATCATGGAAAACGAATCCGAGAGAGGTGGAGAACCAGTCAAAAAGATATGTTGTAAGAGCCATTTCATTAAATCTAGTTTTGCTATTATTTGAAGGGTTATAATAAAAATATTATAAGGAAGTACTATAAAATCTGTTTTTAATATATATTTCGTTTTAGTTAAATATTAGTGGGGAAAACATTGAAATATCAAACCACAAATTGTTATTGCATATATGGGGATTACAATACACAGGTTTATGATTACTGCTTATTTGTAACGATCTAGTTTTGCTATAATTTTAGGGTTATAAAAAATATGCTAAAGAAACACTACAAAACCTGTTTTAAATATTTACGTTTTAGTTAAACATTAATTGGAAAACATTTAAATATGAAAACGCAAGCTTTTCTTGCACATATGCATACCTCATAAACATCTGGGATGGAAACGTGAGGATTACACAGGTTTACGGTTACTGTTGACTTGTAACTATAGTCGTGTATTTCCATCAGTGGTTGATTTGTACAGCACAACATTCAACATTGAAAATAGAAAAAAAACTTCCCTCGGTATAAGCTGCATTTTAAACTCAACGAAAACCCATCCCGCTTCATAAGACAGGATACTTGAAAATCATTACAAGGGATGCACAATCCTTTCGCGATTTCTGTTGCTTTTATCTCAATGATTTCACTTGTTACTGGAAGCCCATCTTCACATTGCTTCCTCTTCTTAAAACATTAAACCGCACGATCTTTCGGCTCATCCACAAAAATCACGGTCTCATCAATTATTGAGCACTGGTGTCATGGATGGATTTGGCTGAGTTAAATCTAACCAATCACAAACCAACTGTTCATTTTAGGCATTCTTTATCTCGAATCTACTTTGTAAGCTACTGAGGCATCTAGGAGAAATAATCAGGCAAGGTTGCCATTTCAATCGTCACAAATAGATATTTCGTATTGAAAATATCACCCACGTATTGATTCTGTCTGACTTCATTCTAGGGTAAATCAATAAAACTGTCTTAAGACTTCTAATTGAAAATTACGTAAACGTGGGAATTGTGATCGTAATGTGAGAATATCTGACTTTAAACCCTCAAGCCTGTAATTAAATGCCCACTAGCTTCCGTTAGACGAAATTTAAATTTCACTATTTTATTAATTACGCATGGATATCGGAATGTATTATTTTCTTTAAGACTATTGAACATAAAATCATAAAAATTTATTAAAAAATACTAAATATGCTAGTGAAAAATATATCTTTATAAACAACTACCGAAGTGGTATGGAGGGTTGGACGTATAGGGGTGTGTCGAACTGTCCTGAGGGATTAAGAATAATTTTCCTTTCTATTCACGCATATGCCGCAGCATAATTCTTCGAATAAAAATTTAGGAAAAAAAGTGCTGCTCACATGGGAGTAAACACAGTATTTTGAAATTTGCACTTTTTTCATATTCGCTGATGTTAATTCAGAGTCAGTTTATGACAGATACTGTTCTGTTCTGTCAAAGTTTATAACGCTTTTAAATTGGAGGATTTTCAGTTTATAATTTATTTCAGTAGTCCTCTTTTTTTAAATGACTACTATTCCCATCATTAAAGAATAAATTAAAATTAATATAATATTGGTATCGGAAATAAATCTGCTAATTTTTTCTACTGTTGAAAGTTTTATTTTCCATAGTAAAAATAAGAAATGTGAGTTTTTATATAATTTTAAATTCAATTTGGCCAAAAAGAAGATGAATTGAAAAATTATTAATTCAAGTCTGTACTTCCTTAGTTGTAGTTGATCGACGAGAAAGAAAGGAAGCTGACACTGGAATGTTTGAACTAGTTTACAAACAACACGTAGAACCTCCTCCCCCATACACCGGTGTTTGTCTGTCTGTCCATGGAAAGCAAGTTCAGAAATCGTCAAAAAACGAGGTAGCAGCCTCAGGAGGTCTGGAACCAGGAGACAAGCATCAGTCGGACCCAGGGGGAGGAGTGAGAGAAGAGCAGCAAGGTAGGGAAAGTTGCACCAAGTGTTCTGATGTAATGTGTTCAGAAGACAATGTAAGTGCAGATAAGTTGAACATGAGTGAAATATTGGAAGAAGAAGTTAATGAAGAAGAAGGAACTGAAGATGTGGAAAAATGCTTACTGATTGATGTACAGGATGAGGAATGTAAAATAAGCTCTAGTTTGGAAAATATTCTCTCCGGTATAGAGCAGGACTCTTTTGATGTACTCTCGATTATCCGGGCTAATGATGGGGTGGAGAAGCGCGAAAAATCGGAAAACACGGATAATCCGAACATAATCTTGATAAGTACTTGATTTTGCCGTAAACATAAAAATATAGTATTAAAATTTATTGACAATATTCGTAATTATTGTTTACACATATAATCTGTGATTTTTGTCTGTTTCGATGAATCCCTAATATATTTCCTAATGTCACTTCGAATTTTCCAGATGCATTCCCGCAACACATGACTGTCAAACGTTCTTTCGACGACTTATGACCTGGAGCAGATTTTTCTTTTGCTAGAGCGAGAGTTTTCGTAGGCAAGCCTTTCCAATATAGCCCGGTTTCGTCTGCATTATAGATTTGTCAGGCTGTAAGTTCTCTTCTTCCACATATTTCTGAAATTCTATATGAAATGCTTCAGCTGCCGCTACAGAAGCACTCAGCATTTCCACTTGCACTGCAAGTTCACGAATACCATGCCGTTGCTTAAATCTTGTCAGCCACCCAGATGAAGCAGAGAACTTTCCTTCTAATCCCAAGGCTTCATGAAACATTTTGGCTTTGTGAGTACACATTGGACCAGAGACGGGTATTCCTTCCACTCGCTTTTGGTTGAACCACTGGAGTAGGGCGAATTCTAATTCTTCATAAGGTGACTTTTCATTCTCTTTCGTTTGGAAGGACCAGCTCCGCTATCACAGTCTCTTGCAAATTCCTCTAACTTCCTTTTGTTTTTGTTTATGTCGCGAACAGTTTGAACACCAATGCAATATTCTTCCGAAAGCTTTGCTGCAGATTTCCCTTTTTCAAGTTTTTCAATTAACTGAAGCTTTTGTTTTATGGTGACCACAACTTTCTTCCGTTTTTCAGTCATTTTCCTGGGGCTCACACTAAAAATTATAAATTACGATACATAAAAAAGTATAAATATAATATACGTAATAAATATATATATTAATTTGTACAAGATGGATGCTATTTTACTTATTTTAAAATTTTTAGTACTTTTTATATACATTTATATTTTTGGTACTTTGTCAAAATACTTTGGAAAATATTTAAAGTTAACATTGTCATTCAAATTAATTAAGCATAAAAATAAAACTAGCAGCTGCTTTTACTTTTAACAATTTTAATTTAAAATACAAATACCATTAATAAGTAGAGTTAAAGAGTATTGGAACTTGAACATGTTTTAATTTTTCTTTCTCCCAAAGTCCATCATTGTAAGCAATTTAAAAGACTTTGGCTGCCATGAGGATCACTGATGATCCTAACTCTCGCTTTACTAAGGTGCCATGAGGAACACATGTGTTACTCAGTCACATTACTTTTTCTTTTTGGCACACGGGGAAGGCTTTTGAGTGGCAGCCAACATGTTAGCAGTACTTTTATTGATCATGAATTTCTGTGAGAATCTCTTAAAAACTCCAGCACTAATAGGTAGTTTCTCTGCATGTTTCATTCATTTTTGGTAATATATTGTCTAGGTTTTTCTTTTGGTTAGCCCTAAGAAAAGTTGTAAATGAAGTAGCTGATAAATGGCAGCACTGAGGCATTTGTTGTTTATATAGTTCAATATATGTACATCGATTTTCTCATTTCTATTATGGCTTGACCTGGAACAATAAGTTGTTTTACTTGCTAGGGGACATTAAGGACCTCTGAGGACTAATGCAATGTATGTCTTTCAGCTAACCTCGTGCTGTTTTTTGTGCTATTGTGATATTAATGAGTTACTATTTCTAATTACTTACCTAATTCAAACCTGCAATGGTTTTATTCTGATTTCTTGTTTTTATTAGCAATTGCTGTTTAGGTTCATGATGGATGACAAATGTGGAATGTCAACCTATTTTCAAGCTAATTTATTTTTTAAAATGTGTCTTCATAGGATTCAATATCATATACCGTCTTGTATGCATCATAGCATTAAAGAAATCGCATTATTAATACAGTAGAAGATTGTTTATCCAAAACGGTCGGGTCCTACCTATTTTGGATAATCAGTATTTTTGGATGTTGGATGTCTTAGCCCTTACACAGCATACCAACCATAAAAAAAACGTTTGTAACAAGGAATGGTAGAAACAAATGATATTATCACAGGTATCATCTTCTGACATAAACACAGTGAACATACCGTATATTCCGGCATATAAGTCGACCCCTGCTTTTTTGGATGAAAATACATGATTAAGCATATGTTTGCCATATAAGTCGACCCCCACTTTTTCACTTAAAAATACTTCTCATGATACCGCTTTCAGACAAAATCAAAGTCATGTACAATCCAAGTTTTAACAAATCAGAAATAATAATAAAAATATATATAAATATTGTTTAGAGTCCCTGCCATTCTTTTTGAGCATTCCACGTGACAGATGTTTTAATTACAACCATTAAGAAACTTATTTTTGGTGAGCTTGACCCACAAAATTAAGTTTCCTATAATTCGACTTATTTCAGCCGCTAATGATACTATCGAAATGAACTATACCTAGTGATCGTGATCGATCTCTACGGTGGCGAAATTCAATAAAATGTCGCAAATGTGTAACTCGTGCACCTTTTTTTCCCAAAATGTTGGTCATAGATGAAGATTTCTGACCAAGTTTTAAAAATAACGATTTTCGATAGTAAATTTACTGCAACACGCGTCTACGTTTATACTCGCAAAAGACGAAGAATTCTACGAAGTTTACGCGTATCTACATGACCAAGAAACGTTTAGTTTAAATGCTGTTTATACTGCCGTTTGTGCATCTTCAACATTGAGACGACGTAATATTTTTATAATATTAAAGCTGCACCTTTTAATTGAGTTTTAAGTTTATTATTGTTACTCAAGAAAAGCAGTTCTGTCATTAAAAATTTACTATCTGTTTCTACCTACACTTTTTGCCGGAATAAGTTGGCATCTGGTATATCTATTCGCCTACAGGGAATCCCCATATTTCTTTGATTTTTTTTCTAATTTTCCACTGTCGTAGACATCAACTTATTAAAGTACGAATTTATTTTTTCCTCCTCGAACTGGTCCAAAAATAGGGATGCGCGTGGTACACGAGGACGCGGATTACATGAGTAAATACAGTATTAAAATTAATTATTATAAATATTCTAAAATACCGTATTTACTCATATAACCCGCGCACTCCTATTTTTGGGCCGGTTCGGAGGGAAAAAATTAATTTGAGTCAGAATTAGTTTTATGTCAACGATTCCCGCTCCCTGAAACAAGTTCCGCTCAAGATAAGCATTTTCTCCCTTCTACGTGAAGCAATTTATTGGATGATCTCTTTATGACGATACTAGCACAAATCTCCTCACCGATAGTCCTCTTTTGTTAACCCCTTAACTGTTTTTGTTGTAATATTCTGCAACTTCGCCCCCACTTCAGCTTTTGTCATAATACTATTACACACCGATGCTGAGCTTCACGAAATATTTGTTCATCTATGAATGGGAACTTCCCTACGTGGATGGGGTGTTTTTTTCGCTTATCTTCTCGTGAGTAAATATTGGAAGGTAGGTACAAACGAGTCCAAACACTTGAGATGTGGATTTCCTTCTTCCTTTCGAACAATGAAATCTTTCATTCGCAACAAAATTTCACCACTCCGAATTCCTTGAAGTGGATGAGGGAAAAGGACCAAACTTGAACCTACCTATTCCCAAGCCGGCAAACCCTCAGTAGTAATTGAACTATAGTTATCAGTTAGTCGGCGTATTCTTTCTGCCTACTACTGCGAGTTTTTGCCTGCAGCACAGGCGCAACTTACACATTTGCTTGGTCGCATAAATACAAGTATACTTGGTAGAATTCGACGTCTTTTATGAATATAAACGTAGACGCAAGCATATTGCAGAGAATTTACTATCGATATCACAATTTACATAACCTGTTCGGAAATCCTTGTGTGAGATGCGCACCCCCTTTTTCCACGGCGTTTCGAGAAAAAATATGCGCGGGGTACACGAGTAAATATGGTAAATGCCATAAAATGTAAATACTGGAACAGCTGATTCAAAATTGCGATCACCTTCACTGAAAGATCAATGGTCTTCTTAAATATCGATGTTATTCATTTTTAATTTAAGGTTCACATTTTTATGTTCGGCGTATAAGTCGATCCTAAGTTTTAGGAATTTTTTTTTTCAACTTCAAAGGTCGACTTATACGCCGGAATATACAGTAATTGAGTAATATGTCAAGATGTGTATGTATTAATCCTTGGATGGGAGGTCAACAAATAACATCTGTTTTTACTTGGAAGTGACAGAAATAAACAATGCTAAATGATGGAACGCTTTGAATTGCATATTATCATGCAATTTACAAACTAAAGGAGGGTAACCAGCCTACATGAGGCAGTGATGGCTTTTGTATTTCGCTGTTTGGATGTTTTTGTTAATTGGAGATTTGGATAAACGATCTTCTGCTGTAGTTAAGAATACATCAGACTTTCATTTGTGGACAATAAAGTACTTGTACTGAATTTAACCAGAATAGCGCATAAGGCCAAATACATTAGTCTGGTATAAAGTCAATGTGATTCTAACACCAGTCCATTCTCTTCCACAATGCATTATTCCAATTTCTGGCTTTTTGTGCTGTCATGGCATAAAAATTAGTTTCTTTTTGTTTTAAGGTAGTCCTTCTACTGTTGACATTATTTTTTGGCCTAAAAAATATTTATATATATTATATATATATATATATATATATATATATATATATATATATATATATATAGATTAGCAAGTTAACCATGAGAATCAATTAATTAAATCTATTGTTTTATTGAAATATATCACAGTTTTTCTTATATTTTTAAGTTATTCGGGGTTGGCTCGTGGTTATCATTTTGACTCGTTTCATTTTATTTTTGTGTTGTAATCTTGTTTGTGCTAAAATATGAGTCAGCCATTATTACATGTCGCTTCCTAGGGACTGTTTTGTATAGCTAATAAAGATCAAATGTTTTTTTCCCGAAAACGGAATAAAAATGCCCCAATCAGGGAGTCGGGAGAAAGTCGGAACATCTACTCCTATTTTGGAAGAGTTGGTAGGCCTATCCGAAAAGCTTCGTCATACCTTTCTCCGTGAGTGTCTCTCCGACACCTCCGGCAGCTCTCCAATTGGTGTCGACTGCACTTCCTGAGACATCTAGTTTCCACCCGTATTTTATTTTGCCATTCCATTTGCTGAAGTTTATATGTATTTGACTATAAACTTTGATATTTTCTTATTTGTATAAATGTTATTTTTAATTTTTGTGGCTTGCGAGAAGAGAAGTAAAGGAGATTCCTATTATTCGACTGAAATTAGTGCAGGCCTGGTACCGACCCTTTCGATTGCGCCTCCAATTCAACGCACAAAATGAGATTGAGGCGACAGGAGCATAATTTGAATTGCTTTTAAAAGATATATATTTCATCTAGATTTTCAAAGCCATTATATGACCATATCATACGCTAAATTTCAGCTGACCCCCGCCAGAAATTCGGCAGGTATTCTTCACCCAGCCTTAGTATGCTGAAACAGCGTCTTGCAGCCAGGGCCGGCTCACCAATACAAGCAGACCAAGCGACCGCCTGGGTCGCCAAATTTTCCTGGCAAAAATTTTTGGAAAATACCTTAATTTAGTTTTTCCATTGATATGTTTAGTGTTTGCAGTTGGCGAATATATATGTGAACATTTTGACTTCAAATGAATGTTCAGGGGCAATAACCGGACTCAACTCCGAATGGTAAAATGGTATTTCCGAAAGCGGCTTCCTAGAATACTACCGAATACATATGGCTGGGTGTGGTTTTGCCAACATTTTATTGCCGGGGGTCTTTGCCGACCTGATGAAAGCAGTTCTCACCGCCCCTAATATTTCTAGTTGGTTCCCTCTGTGATTTGCTGTCCGGGTGCAATGCACTCCTTGCACCAAAGGTAGTCGCGGACCTGAAGAGAGAAACATTCCCTTTGGTTGGAGGGGGGGAGAATAATAAGAAAGGTTATGCCTCCAAAGGAAATTTGGCATCGCCACCGCCGTACTAGCCTGCTGCAGTTTCCGATGTTGGCCAGCGGGAGACATTTGCAAGGGTGCCCAAGTGCAAGGAAATGTTTAGAAAGTCCGAGGAGGATAAGGAACATCCCAAGACCCTCTCTTCTGCGGTTCCTCTTTGTTTCCATGTGCATTCACTCAGACACGTTCAATATTCTCGGTTTATTGGTTGCAGCTCTTGTATGGAGTCAAAATATATATCTTTTGGGTTTCTTTTACTGCTTCTTAGTAATTGCTATGCTGTGTTAGGGTGTGTGAGGACGGGGTACAAATCCTTCTCCTTCAACATTTCCTCCTCCCTCGCATTTTGCATCGGTGACATCGAAAAAGAACTATATGTCCGCATTAGTTCCAATCCGTCCATCGTTGTGGAAACGTCAGTCGAGTGGTGTGCGTCTTTTAGTGTTTCAAGAATTTGTTAACAAGTTATAGCAGGTTAGTTTTCCTTGGAAATAATTGATATGTTTTTGTCTTTGCTGAAGAAGTGACGTCAATATTTAGTGTAGATATTATTCATTGGTAAAAGCAGGTTTTTCACCCTGAGAGTTGGATCTATGCCTTGTCTACGATCAACGGAGATCTTCTAAACCAGGAAGTTAGTATATATTTATTCGATCTTTTTATGTTTATTCAAATTAGGTTGTTGCTATTATACTCTTTCTTGAACCAACCTTTGCTAAGTAGTTTAGTATAGAGGTTTTTCTCTTTAAAACTTGATGTAATTACCTCTATTATTGGGAAATATTATTTCCTTTTAAATTTCGTTTTAAATTGGTAACAAATTCGTAAGCTGCTCCTGTTAACGAAAGTTGTCCTTTGTTGTAATGATTCCAAGTAATAGACGATGTTCATCTTGCTCTTGAAGTTCATAATTAGTCATAAAGTTGGAGTCTCATTTATTCACAATAAAGCCCGCTTTTCATTCCTACGCATATTTTTTAAATCATTTTGCTCGGAACGTCTTTCCAAGATCACATCCAAGAAAAGCTTCGATTCCATTCGTTTCTTCGCTTCTTTTATCCCTGCATCCTTCCTTTGCAGTATTCACATACTCCTATGTGAATTTTGCAATCAAGAATCAATTTTATCCTTTCTATTTCATTCCAAGAGCAATTTGTACCGTTAGCTTTAGATAAGTGCGGCACTGCCTTTATTCATACATTTGGCAACAAGTGCTTCTCTATGAATAAGGCAATATGTCGATGTTGCATTTTTTTATGCCTTCTTTAAGGTACCCACTCACATACAGTTTTCTTAGAGGCCGTTAACTGACAGGCCGCTGCCTGAAGGGCGATTCTCGCCACACACAGTCAGTCCGTTGACAGGCTGTTACCTGCAGTCTTTCCATCGATACCGTGAACTGCGTGTGTGTGGGCTTTGGCCTCCCGACTATTAACTGAACTGAAATCTTAGTCCGGGCAGAAATCGGCCTTCAGTTATGGCATATAAAAAGGCCAATAGCCCTGAATTTTTGAGTCAATTTATTGACATATATAAATCGAACGTGTGCTTGTGGAAAGTTAAAAGATAAATCCTACGCAAATAAAGACCTTCGCGAAAAAGCATACATAGACTTGGTTGAATTTTATAAAACGTGTGTTCCCATTGCAGCCAAGGAAACAGTTCGCAGTAAAATAAACAATCTGCGAAGTGCATTTCGCAAAGATCTAAAAAAAAAGTGAAATTTCAAATCTTCTTCACTTGACATGCGAATTTCCCTAATCAACGACATGTGGGACAAACTGTCTCGTTTTTGCAGCCACTCCTTAACCCAACAACTTCTTTTTCCCCTTTGTTTCTCTTCATTTAATAAAACCAACAAAGCACAAGCTTTCCTACGGGAGAGTACCATTTCCGATGAAGACGAAATCTCTGTGTGTATGGCGAACGATGCGATCGCCTTCAGTCCGTTGCCTCCAGAAATCTGGCCTGCAGTCAACGGACTGAAGGATCAAATTCGCGTGTGTGTCCTATTTCGATCGTGGCCCTCAGTCCAGGTCTGTCAGTCCGTGGCCTTCCGGATATCTGCATGTGAGTGGGCACCTTTATGAAACTTACTGCACCAGCAAGTTTGACAACCATTGATTGAGCCCCATACGTTCATACATCCATGCAATAGTTACAATCAATCTCATTTTTATTGAAATAAGTATCACACAATTTGTAATTTCTTTGTGACATTTCAAATTTATTTTTCTGTGAATAAAGCCTTGTCATTTAATTAACTGTTTAATCCTAAAAATACACAAAACATCAAAATAATTATATCCTATAAAATTACTAAAATATCGAATTTTAATGCAAAATTTATGTATCGATGGGTCGCCATAATTGAAATCTGCTTGGGGCGCCAAAATGCCTTGAGCCGGCCCTGCTTGCGGCACCCGCACAAACTCTCAAATTTAAAAGAGACATATATAGAAGAAAAACTGAATCCCTATGACACAGTTGTTATCGATAATCTGCTCTTGGTGGAGGTATGTGTCCGTAAATCATGGAGTGAAAATGTGTGGGAGTGATTTTACAACGTACGATATATGTCGAATTAAAATTTTTATTGCGTTTTTTATGATTACTTTTAAAAATGGATATACAATTTTAATCATGTTTAAATTGTATCGAATCAAATTAGTTATTCAATTTCTGCAGAAAAATCGTGATGTTAACTTTTGACTCGTCGACGATCGAGAAGATGCCATCCGCATACCGCAACAAGGTTTTGCGTGAGCAAGTGAATGTTTGTCTGAGCTGTTTTTCGAAATTTGCACTGAATAGGTTAGGAAGAAGCGGGTACAAGGAATTTCCCATCGTTGTGCCATGTTTTTCCCGGTAAACTTGAATGTTGACTCTGCGTAACTCGAAAAAGAAATGAAACTGAAATTACAGAGAGAATAGTACGAAAAAACAAATATAGAATTAAAAAAATCACATAACACCCACTAAGATATACAAGTCAAAATATATTATAATCGCACTTGCTTCCAGAGAGATAAACTACAGAACATTTTTTTAAAAGTTCGACTCGAACACAATTCGAGTAAATGACAAAAAATTCGCAAACTTATTCCGCGAACCAAGATAAACTATTGCATTGCCACAGAAAGTATAAAATATCATAGGACACATACGACAAATACGTAGTAAAGACAAAAAGGGAAATAGAAACACGATTAATAGAACACGAGGCACACTAAAAGCATAACGTGTTAAATGTGATAGGAATTTTGTGGGCACTCTAACTCAAAACTAAAAATCAGATCAGCACAAAACTTATACGTTTCAACTCCCCGTCATCCTATACTCCGTAACACAACCGTTCTCCATGTTGGTTACTTTACCGAAGGTCGCACCTTAACCCTTGCATTGGTAGTTCAGCCCCTTCTTCGACTCCAACTCCACTCCAGGACCCTTCCCATGCCGATGTGGTTTCCGAACCTCTTATCTGCTCCCTCAGAACCTTCACTCACTCCACCTCACAAAGCATCGTTTAACGGGCGTCGTGTTTTTTCACTAACCCGGGACCATTACTATTCCTTTCCCTGAGTGACTTGTACGGAATCTAACCTCCGGCGTACCCATCGAAACGGACCAATTTTACAGCCCTTCCCATTCTCATTTACATGCTCGAACCTCACCCTCCCCTCCCCCCCACCCATCATTCCCCTCCTTTTTAGGAAGAACTAGTGACATCTTCCGGTTTTCCGTTGGCACTACTTTAGTCAAGTTTTTGGTGCGATCGCAAGTGAAACGGAAGTAAATGACTAGTGAAGTGGCGTGTCACATTTAAGTTGGTAATTTATTTCTTTTATTGCAGTGCGAATTGAAAACGTTTTAGAATCTGAATTTTCGTGATATTGTTTAAAGATATCCGCTTCGTCGCAATTCATCTTGCCATGCATCGTGGCCATTCTACTATGATGGTGAAGTGCAAGACTTGATGTTCGTCTGGAGAGAGGAACTTCTGCTGCATGCGGAGATATCACACAGCCTCAGAAAAGGTAAGAAAGTTTCATTTATTAAAGTTGAATTTGTTAAATCGTTTCAAAGATGGCGGCCCATTGACAGCTATTGTTGAAGAAGAAACGATTGGGGACATTAACCCCAGCAGTTTTGTTTTATGTACGATTTCAAGCCCTGTAGTATTGTGGGTATACCGTCAACTCGTCGCAGTCGCAGACGAGTTTGTCCTGCGACGATTTGTCGTGCGACGAATTGACGTGCGACGAGTTGTCTTGCGACGAATTGACTGCGACGAGTTGTCGTAGAACCAGTATTGTGCCACTTGAGTGCTGTGCGTCGCGTTAAAATAAAAAATACTTTACAAAGGTTACTATTTTTTCGCGGTTCCGATTTTTCATGTTAATTGCCAAATAGTGGCTTTGATATTGTTTCGTACCCTATGCTATAGCGTGAGAAAATATTTGTTCGATTTTTATTATTTTTTAAAATCTCGAGTGCCGGTTGCAGTTCGGTAGCAATCTCTATGATTCCAAAGGATTAACCGGGATTTCATAAATTTCGTGTAATTGATAGCATTGAAGTGAGCATGCATGCCTCAATTGAGAAGTTCCATAGAAAGGAAACATATCATTTTGCTGCTACGCAGAATTCTGAAATTCTCGTCACTATTCTTCACAGGGTCATTTCAAGCTCGATTCGTGAGCTAAGCAAGAGTTCTGGTGACGAACTTCTTGCTGAAATGCATAGGAACCTTCTAATAGTGTTGTAGAATTGACTAATGTTTGCGAATTTTAAATCTGATGCCTTATTTAAATTTGTATCCCTTCAAACTCATAAAAGTTGGACTCTTTTACCCAATAATAATCCGGTTGCACATATTTTCTGCGACTGCTTAATTTGATTTTACTTTCAGCAAAGTTAATTACCATTTATTATTAAATTTCTACGCTTTTATATTTATATATTATATTATATACTAATCTTCGCAAGGTATTTACTGTTTTGTTTGTCTAATTTGAGACACTTTTAATTTACGTATTTTCTCTTATAGATTTTTCATTCACTTTTACTCAAACTATATAAAGAAGCTAACTCTACAACTGTAATTTTGTAAGTTTAACCCTCCCACGACACAGTTCGCCCCTGTTAGGAATTCTAGTGATTCCATTTTCGGAGTTTCGAGTGCAACCACATCTGATTATTTCTCCCACTCCACGTTCAGTTTAGGTGATAACGAACACGTCTATGGCATGCATGTTCAAAATTTGATCAATCCAGTTATATCTGTGATGCTAAATTTCGAATCCTCAAATACTCGTCTAATGACAAAGAAAATCTGTTTTAGCGAAAGCCTGTCAAGCAGGAATAGCGTTTTTAGGCGCGTTTCGCTTACAGCGTGAGCGCCTATTATCGTCGGTCCGTCCGTCCGTCCGTCCGTCCGTCCGCATGTTCGTTCTCGGCTTCTACGGAACGGATTTTTATGAAATTTGATATTAAGGACTTTTAATCAAATATAATAAGAAAATCCCAAAAATGAATCACGTACGCCAATCAGGGGTACCACTTTACTGGAGACAAAAAATTAAATTTTCGTCATATCTCGTAAAGTATTCTTCATATCAAAATATTTTTCAAATAAAAGTTGTAGAACTGGTAAAGAAGTGTATTTCCTTTCCTATATATTTTTATCGTAGGAGTAGTCGTTATCGAGAAAATCAAACAAGAAAGTCATATATCGAATTGAACTTAGAAAATTTCTTACATGGTTACTTCATTGTTGCTAACATAAACAATCTCCCAAACAAACGTTTAATTTCCTTACGTGTACATGTAATACTATTAAATAGGAAGAAAATGGATTATTTATGATGAAGAAAAGGACTTTAATACGCTATTTCCCTTACGTACAGGTATATAATTGCTTTCTAATACTCCATTGCACGAAACGCGCCCATTTATGATACGTTGTACACTTTCCTAACTTGTTTTTATCACGATATCATGTTTTTAATCAAGACGAAATTATTCCTGATGAATGAAATGTGTTTTAATATCCGTAGGTGAAAAACTTATCTATTGGTTTACCTGCTTCCAATTTTTAAAACTAATGTTGTTATGTTTGTAAATTGTTTTAAATGACTCTTGAATCGTTAGAGGAAGTCTTGTCTCGTAAAATTTATGTTGCCCAATCATAATTGTAGGACGATTATTGATCGTAAAGTGACTCCCAGATATGATAATTAAATTTGGAACAGCTGATTTAACATTCACATGCTGAATGTTGTTTAACTGTTTAGTAAACACTGTAATTTAGAAAGGAGAGCAACAGTTATAAGTTTTAACGCACGTTAACCGGAAGTCGAGGTTTATTCGAAACCCGATTCGTTTTTGCGATATTTCTCCGTTAAAACATCGTTATTGTTTATACAATTCTATACAAAGGTTATAGAGAATGTAATTTCCTACAACTTTCATTTGAAAGAATTTTCCATAGCAGTTATTGTTTAGGAATTATTTATAAAAATAATCGGTTATTTCGGTTTCCGTCAAATATCTCCTTAAAAACGTCGTAATTGGTCATCTTCGTGAGGACCAAAGCTGTAGAGAATAATATTTCTTCTAAGTTTTGTTTGAAACAAATTTTCGTAGACCCATCCATTTCGGAGATATTTTGCTTTTTCTTAATTTCCAGTACACAGCGCCACCACCATGTAGCGGTGAATTCTGTCAAGATATTCAAAATATACCTAATTTACGGCAATAAGGACGACTGTATTATTTTACGATAGGAAATAATAACTTTGCCTTATTTAAAAAAAAAATATTAATAATAATAATGTTACAAATACAAATATTAATTACAAATATTACAAAATACAAAATATATTACAAAAAAATGATAAATTACAAAAATTGAATTACAAAAGATAAAATTATACAATCACAAGGGTCATACAAGAAAAATAATTACAGTTATAGTCACGATGCATTATATAATGATTACAGAATATTTTGCATTCATCTAGGTAAAACATAAGATCATAAGTTATAAAAACATTCATATAACCATAATTTCATAATATAAAGTTATAAGCTCATAAGTCAAAAGCCAGGTCTTGCAAAGTCCACATAGGACCTGTCTGCAAGTGCCAATATTGTAACATAGTCGTTGTTACTCCTAGTACTATTAAAAAATACAAAAGAAAATACAGGAAAATAATTTTTCCTATAAAACCTTCTAACACTCTATTAGTTATCAAAATATATAAGTTTTGACAAAATTGTACCGATAAATTGCACTTATGTGTAAATTTTACTTCAAACCATACAATTATTACAAAGATAATTAGAACTACGGTTACCTTAATGATTACCTTAAATCAACTTTCAGTTCAATAGTTATAACCAAATTACATAGTTTGAAAACATTTGTATAAAACCTACAGTAGTGCCAACTCTGCATCCTTCAACGATTATCACAAAAACATATAATTAAGACATAGTCTCATCATTTCTATACTCTCTTATCAATCAACCATTCTTTCTTTAAAACACCTAATCTGGTTTCCTTTCTAATATACTCAGCTAACTGATTAAAACTATTTGGTACAATGCAACTAAATTTTCTTTTACCATATTGGTTGTTATATTTAGGAGTTTCAAAGGGTCTAATTGATCTTAAATTTAAATTTTCTCCTTTGTTAACTTTTCTTCTATTTTTTTTCCATAAAGAAATTTTCTAAAATAACAGTATACTTAAAAAGATCATTCAAAAGAAGAATTTTATTCTTTGTACAAAATTTCCAGAAACTTTCGTTTGTTCCCTTTGGTAATAGGGTTTTTAGTATTTGCACTTGAAGTTTTTCTAAAGATAATAGATAAGAATTAGCAATTGAACCCCATACCGAGATGCCATATCGTAGAATAGATTCCGCTAGAGACTTGTAGGCTATTATTCTTATTTTGCTTGGCAGTACATATTGTAGAGAGTAAAATTTATATGCAAATGTCCTTAAAGTTTTTAGTAGGTTAACAATGTGATGTCCAAACTTAAAAGTATCATTCAAAATTAAACCCAGATATTTTATATGGTCTACTTGGGTTAGTATCCCACAGCTGCGTTGTATCCCTATTGTTATTCCTAAGGAATGTAGACATTTATGACTATGGATTTTAATGCTTAATTGTTTGTGTTGTGCCTTAGGATACCTCATATGCATGCACTTTGTTTTAGAATTATTTATGACCAATTCATGATCATGAGACCACCTTTGGATGTTATCAAAATCTTCCTGAATGTTTTTCTCTGCAATATCAACATTGTCATGTGCAGATATTAGTACAATGTCATCAGCATATAGGAATATTTCCCCATGTTTAATAGACTTAAAGATACTATTTACATAAACCAGGAACAGTATGGGCCCCAAAATGGAGCCTTGAGGTACCCCAAATTTAATATCCCTGAAACTACTAAAGACATTTCCTATCTTAATAGTCATTCTACGGTTTTTGAGGTAATCAATGAACCAATTTAGTAATATTCCTCTTATACCCACCTCTTCCAATTTCTCTATCAATATTATGTGGGACACAGTATCAAATGTTTTACTATAATCTATAAATAATAAAATAATATGATTATTTCTATCCAAATTATTGTTTATAATGTCCGAGAACGATTCTAGTAAAAGCTTTGTACTTTTGTTCTTTTGGAAACCAAACTGGTTACTATGTATGATATTGTACATGGAGAAAAAGTTTATTAGAATATTTGCTGCATGCTTTTCCATAATCTTATCAATGCTGGGTAAGATTGAGATAGGTCTATAATTAGTTGGATCACTGTGGGACCCCCCTTTGTAAATGGGCCTCACAACTGACGTTTTTAAATTTTCTGGTATGCTTCCTGACTCCAAAGTTTTATTTATAAGTTTGGACATTATTGGTGTAAATTCTTTGTTTGCTATTATGTCCTTTAGTCTAATATTGTCAATTCCGGGTGCTTTTTTGTGGTTTAGGGATTTAATAATTTTTGCGACCTCATTGTTAGATACTTCTGTTACAACAATAGAATTACCAAGCGTATGTGTAGTTAAGTCACATAATTTTAAGTTGAATTTATGAATTAGTTTTTCAACCGAATTAGTAAATTGGTTTCCAAAGGTGTCTGAGATTTCTTGACTGCTAAGGTTTTTGCCCATATACTTCAATAACGTATAATCTGCATCCATCTTTGAGTTACAACTAAGTAACTTATTTATCTCCTTCCATGTTCCTTTCATATCCCCCTTTAGTAAATCAAATTTGCTATAATAATAATCTTTTTTTGCCTTTCTGATTAAATTATCGACAAAATTCCTTTGTTGTTTATAATTTAATTTATAATCATCTTTTGAGGGATTATTTTTCCATTTCCTATAGAGTTTATCTCTCTTTTGTATCTCTTTTAACACTTCATCTGTCATCCAGTTTTTATAATTAACAGACCTTTCGTAGGTTCTGGTTGATTTAGCTGTTTTATAAATATCATTAAATGTATTCTCTATTTTTTTGTACATTGAATGGATGTTATCAGTATTATATATGTCCATCCAATCTATGAAACGGTATGCTGATCTAATTTTTCTCCCATCCAAATAGTCAATTGATTCAAATATTTGCTTTTCCTGTAATTTAACGGTGCAACCGATTAAATAATGGTCTGATATAGTTGTTTGTACGAGGAAACTGGAGATGACATTAGTTTGTCCTCTATAGTTAATGTGATCGATACAAGATTTTGTTAATTTGCCAAGTCTAATCTCTTCCCTAGTATAGCCTTCAATTAATTGTATAAATCCCAAAGTTGATAACATATTTTGATATTCAATGGCATATGAATCAAAAGTATCTCGAATATTAATATTTACATCCCCTTTTACAATAACGTTCTTGTTCACCAATATTTTAAATAAATTACGCAGTTCTTCAATGAAGTCTGATTTGTTTGTGGATGAAGGCCTATAAATTCCTATTACTAAGAAGGTAATGTTGCTAATATTGATTTCACAACCAATAACTTCTGCAGTGACACCAGAAATATCCAGCCTCTTAACAACTATGTTATTTTTAAAGTAAAATTATATCCTTGTAAACTATAATGGGAAATATTTTCCTCATGCAAGTTAACTTCTGTGAGCAACAAAAATGGGAGTTCAGAGGCATTAGATAATTCCATTAATACATAAGAAATTTCATTCCAACAATTTTTCAAACTTCTCACATTTAGGTGACAAAATAATGCGTCTTTGTTACGCAAATTTAAAGTTAAGTCCTTAAGACTAGCATATTCAGTAAAAGGAAAATTGTCATTAAAATCAAGATCCATGAAGACCAATTTAGAACAATTATAATATCTACATATATACTATTGTATACTAATAGAAGAAGGTATTGATATAATCATCCCTTGCTAGTTAATTTTACAGAGATCTTTTTCACTTAATATTTTCCTAATCTGAGAATTTTCATCCTTTCTTGCTAGTATTTTCTCATCTTTGAAGCAACAATATTTATAGTTCGTTTCCCTAGCTCTCATCTTTGCTTTCCACAGGAGTTCATTAAAGTACCCGGTTAGACAATCGTTTATATAAATATTATTCTTATAGGAAGATTTAAATTGATGCTCCCTTAACTTGTATCTCTTTGCCATAATGCTTTGTTTAGTATTTTTGTCACCGAATTTCACTACTACTTTCTTTTGCTTATTCTTAGGTTTCAAAATATAGAAGTCCTCTATATCTTTTTTCTGAATATATTCACAACCCAAATCATTTATTAATTTTAAGACTTCATCCTTTGCTTTGCCTATATCATCCTCCACTTCATTTAACCCCACAATTTCTAGATTACACTGAAGTTGTTTCTGTTCAAGAATGTTAATCTTTTCAGTCAGTACATAAATTTTTTTATCTTTTTCGGCACTATAACTACGCACACTTTTTCCTTTAGTTCCTTTAATGCCTTGTTGTTGGCACTTAGTGTAGCTTTTAAATCATCATAACTCTCACAAAGGAACTGTAGAGTTTGTTTAATGTCTTTTAATTCAACACCCAAAGACTTAATACTATTATAGATTTTTCCACTATTTACCTTTTCTTCAGTGTCCTCATCGTTGTACACATCTGGATTTCTACATATTTGGCACCTCCACTCTTCTTTATTCTTAGCCGATTTTGCTTTCCATGTATTCTCTGAAACTCCTGAACATGCAAAGTGTAACTTGTACATACATCCTGTGCATGCAATGAACTTGCCGTCCTTTGGAAGAGCTTGTTTACATTTATCGCAGCTCATATCAACACTCATATGTTTTAGAGGCAGAAGTGAGCCACGAGATGTCACCACTATAGATGCAGCAGGAGACGAAATTTAGGATCAAATCCGATCGAAAAATGCTGACAACTGCTCAAATAATTTATAATTCACACTGCTAACACATATCCTTATCCAATATACACTTAACAATTATTGGATCACTTGGCCCAAGTCCGAAAGTGTAAAAGACACTAGAAACTGCCAATTATTACGGAGCTCAGGAAGTCCACAAAACACTCAGCAACGGCGATAATAATAATCTGATAATGCTATTCGTAATAATTTAAATATCTATACCACAAATATGGAGAAAATCTTGTTTTGGCCACATCAGATTTTTTGTTATTATTTTAAAAATATTACATTCTTGCGATGAGTTTGACGTGCAATGTATTGACGCGCGATGATTTTGTACTGCGAATAATTGGCGCGCCACGAGTTGTAGAACCTGCTAACAGTGTGGCGCTTCCTCGGGAGATGACACTACCGTCGTGCTTTAAGCTGCTCGGAATTATGTCCACTAAAGCTACGCGACGTTAAAAGTGAAATCAATTTAAAGGATTACGTTTGCTTAAATATCATCACGTTAAATTTGGTTTCATATTGTGCCATTAATATAAAAATAATTTTTCTCAAGTTTTTGTTCATTCAAATACTTCACGTGATTGTCTTCACATTGGCAAGGATCAGTGAACTAAACCATTATAGTTAATGCCTACGTAATAAAGTAAACGCTCGTTTTTACGAGAAGTGGAATCTGTTTGATCCTTTTTCAACTCGAGGAACTTTTACGCTTATTCTCTCATCAAATGAGGATTTAAGAGTATTTTGCTTTGAAAGTTCGGAGGATGAAATAGAAACTAGTTATACCCCCGTGTAACATGCGCGGCCTAGTGTTTTTGAACACGTTTATTCATATATTTCACTGTGAACGCAATCAACAATCTCATTCTTCTCAGATACAACACTTTTAACGATCGAACGCTTGAGAGAGCTACATATAGTTGCCCGTGACCGAATTTCGTACATGTGAATCCCTTTTCCAATTATATTTTAGTGTATTTGAATCATCGCAGAAAACTAAATTAAACTAATTGGAAAATTACTTTCGATTTACGCCAATTCGATTTACGCTATAATCCTCAGAAATGCATATATGGCGTAAATCGAGGGTAAAATGTATAGGTTTCGGAAGGTATGAGCAAATTCGGTCAAAAGTCTGTCCCTGTGACCTGTTGATGGTCATGCAAAAGGCAAAACGTATAGGAACTGTCTTCTTTTGAATTTGAAAGGCACATTGGAATGAGAGGTATGCACGGTACGAGGACAGTATCTAAATTCAATACGTTGACATGGCTTCGGTTAGAACTTGAAGTGTGTTAGGCGCTATTCGAATTGGAAATAGATTTAGTGCGAGTATTTTAATGGGATCGTTTTGCAAGGAGGCAGTCGATAGGGGGTTTGGGAGGGGGGTCAAGCCAAAAAGAAGAAGGGAAGGATCACAGCCGCGGAGAGGGGAAGAGGTTTAGGAAGAAGGGGAAGAGGAGGCTTGGGAGGGGTGGGGGCACTAGAGATTCTTAGGTATGTACTATATGCGTGGAAATCAAGTTAGAATTAGCTTTTAAGGGTTAACATTTAAATATTAAAAATCACGATAGAATTCAATCTTAGAAATATCTTTGAGAAAAAATCAAAAACAACATTAAAAACAATCTATTTGAATTGGGAAATATTTACTAAGAGGTCGAAATTTAACGTTCAGATATTTCAACAGATTTTGCTGCACGGAAAATAATGTTTGGTAGTTAATTAAAATAAATGAAAGAGGTTTTGTAAACTACGAAACATTGGCGGTGGGCCGCATAAAATTGCTTTGGTGGGCCGCATCTGGCCCGCGGGTCGCGGGCTGGGCACCCCTGATCTATCGAAACGGTGCGCTGTGTCTGTTCTCGGTGAATGAACATCTAGTCGAGAGTTGGAGTGGAAAAATTTCGTGTAAATTGAAACGGGATTAAACAAAGAGTAATAGAACACTATTTTGCCTTCAAATATAAGAATCAAACAGTAAAACATTCCTTCGAGGATTGCTGCATACAACTGTCAACTCATTTGTCAACAGTTAACATATATCTTAAATACTTTATAGCGTATTGAACTCAAATGATAAAAATGGTCCCAAAACGTAGTGTTAGTGACAATGCTGCCAAAAGGTCCAGAAATGTGACATTCCTTCAAATAAAACTAGAAGTGAATGAATGAAAATGACGCGGAGTCTAGAATTTCAAGCAAACTGAGGCCTAAAAATTCAGTTTTTTATGATGCGGGCGAGGTCTTTTTGAACGAATTATTGACCTGTGGGAAAAACGGTTTCGGCTATCGTCGTTTCCCTAATCGTCGGGGATTCCAGGAACCAATAAAAACGACGGTTATCGAGGTCCTACTGTAGATAGGGATTGTGTAGGGAGAATTGGAAGAGGAGGGCGGCGGGAGAAGCATTATTAAAGGAGGGGGTGGAGAGAAAGGAGTATAGGGTGTGAGAGGGAGGGGGGAGCGAGAGAGAGGAGGTGTCCAACCCTAGATTATCCAGGACAGAACAAGGGAGACGAAGTGGACATCTAGAGCAGGGGTCCACAAACTTTTTGAAGCCACGGAACCCTTATCTTTATATCTATATCTATGTATATATATCTATAAAATAAAGTGTTTGTATGTGATTTTATAGCGCAGTAACTACAGCACGTAGAAACAAGAGAAAGGTATCATTCTAACCGGAATAACGAGTACGGGTGTGTAGTAAGGTTTTTATATCGATTTGATTGACCTGCCTAATTTTAAAAACTATTTTCTTTTTTCATTTGAAGAACACAGGTACGTAGTGCAGCTTATTTTTCATTTGAATTTTAAAATTACTTAGAAACATGGTACGGACTTGAGACTTGAATGTTTCTATGAAGAAAAGAACAAAGTTTATTTTTATTGACGACAGAATTCGAATCCTGATCGAATTAGCATAAAAATGCATTTAGAATCAATAAAATACGTAAACTCCCCATTGTCGCCGAAATTGAGAGTCCAAAGCATTTATATTGGAAAATTTTTAACGTAATATCGTTTTTCAATTTCTGTGCGAGTTTGCTTTGTTTACATGACAACCTAATATTTGTTGATTATAATTGAAATGTTACTAATTAGCAGAATTTCCCGTTGAATTTCAACGGATTTAGTGAAGCTACTACAGCACAACATACATACTCTTTAAAATATATAGTAGATACTTTTTAACTTACAATTAGCTTTTCTTAACAATTAATCACATTTGCTTGTAACAATCCGTTTCCGAGCCTATTGCATTCAAATACAACGATAATTTTATTTCCTATCATATTACTTTCGCTAAATCCAGCTTCATTTCTTGTGTAATTATGCCTCGCCGAAATATTTACTTTTATGTCTTGTAAGCAAGAAACCCGTGAAAAAGCAACTTATAGTTGTCTATGATTGAACACTGACTGTTAAATGTACACCAGATACGTGAGATTATTTACGTTAATAAACATTATGATGTAGAATATAATGATTTTACTTAAAAAAATGTAAGATTTCAGTATTCAATAGACGAAAGAAGGTTCAATTACTTTCATCAATCGTTATAAACGCTTCCTGAATAATAATCAGTATCTATTTACGTTGCTATCCGTAAACATCGATCGTTTCGTTGCTTAAACAAAAGTGCGAATCGAATAACGCTATACTTTCGTCTATTTGTAAGCTTCATTGAAGCTAACTGAATCGGAGGTAACAATGACGGCCGCCTTGGCAACGCCTGGAAAGTGTACGAAAAATCCACGAAATTTCGAAACAAATACCGTATTTCTGAAAACTTGGACCGTATAACATGCAAACTTCGCAGGAATAAGATAATATAGAGTTTTATTCGTCGAATAAAGCAAAAATGAAAAAAATCGGTCCATATTTACATATTTTTATGCTTGAAGGAAGAATACCTTGCTGACAAGAAATGGATTCATACGTGTTATCTTATGGAAAAATGTTAATCCCCTATATTGGCAGTACTGATTAATCCTGGTTGACCATTCACTAAGTTAGGATGTAAGGAAGAATCATACGTAATTTGGTTATTCTAGCTTTTATCGTTTAGGAGGAGTTCCATGAACAAACACACAAACACACGCTTCAAAATATATTATAGATAAACAGTTTTTAATGATGTTTATGTGTGGCGTGGAGTTCTCCAAAGCAAGATGTTTTTAAAACTACGTGACTTAAATAATTAGACGTAGATCTTCCACAAATTGTGATTGGATAAATTGTTTCATTGTTTCCAAAGTATTGTCGATGTAAACAATTTTCTTGTAACAGAACTCTTGGATGAGAGAATCAAGTTAATTGTCTGAGGGTAATATTCACTCTGTGATTCTTAAACGTTCTCTGTTTATTTTTTTGTATTTCGTTAAATTAAATCATTTCGTAAGTTCCTTTGTTCATTTATTTATTTTTTATTATTGTGGTCTTGCTGGTTTTACTTACAGTTTTCGTTTTGAAGAAATCGTCACGAAACTTCGCATAGGTATATAATTTTACCCTGCAGGTAACATAGGCTATATGAATGACGATAAAAATTGCGAAGAAAGAAACGCAAAGTGTGACATAGAGTTCTCCAAAGCACACTGTTTTTAGAACTACGTAAGTAACTTAAATAATTAGACGTAGTTTTTCACAAATTGTGATTTTCAGACCTTCGAAGTTATCGAGAGAGAGAGAGGGAGGGAGAGAGAGGGGGAGGGAGGGAGGGAGGGAGAGGGATAGGGGGAGGAGGGAGGGAGAGTGGGGGAGGGAAGGGGAGGGAGTTTATACGTTATTTTCGCAAGATTCTCTTCCTTACATGTTGCACCAGTGTTTCCCAACCTTTTCAGAGTCGCGGCACCCTTAAGTGACTTTTCAGAATTTGGCGGCACCCCTCCCTATCCACCGTCAGTCATAATCGTGCTGAAGTTGAACCCCTAACTCCAATCTCCATATCTTCTTTCATTTCGAAGTGCCTTTGCGACGAATTGAAGGTCGACTTAACTCTGGTTTGCATTTTTGAAAGCCGACGATGCAATATGAGGATAAAAATGGGAAAACTATATTTTTTGCGGCACCCTTCAGAACACTTCGCGGCACCCAGGTCGGGAAACACTGTGTTACGCGGTCGAAGTTTTAGATTAACAAAATCCGTTGTAATTCAACATGGCACTTCAGCTAGTATTCAAATATTTTTCTCGTGGAACCCTAACTAAGAGGTAGTAAGCCAAATCGCAATAAAATTAACTTTATAATCATTGTAATTGCTATTTACATAGTTTATGCGTCTTACATTATACAGTTTACAAGTGAAGCTCATTTTAACCGCTGTAAATAAGAGAAGGAAGAACGTATCGAGTTAGTCTCTTCCTCTGTCTATAACGGAGCTCCTACAGGCTTCCGCGGAACCCAAGGGTTGCGGAGAACAACCCACTTTGAAGACCTATGATCTAGAGCAGGGGTCTCCAACTCGCATCGGTGTGCTCTCTGGCGAATCCGCGGGTCGCACCTTACCAAATCCGCTGGCCGCATTCCATTCTTTCCCTGTCCTCAACTTTTCGTATTCTTTTGAGATTCGCTCTCCCCTTCCAGAGAGGGGAATCGCCCCATAACACTGTCTTAAACGCATCCATTACATAAATATTAGATTTGGCGTAGAGCGTTAAGTCCTTCGGATGCTCAAGAAACACGATCGCTGTGGAATGGACACTGTGAAGACTGTTATAAATTGGAATAATTTAATACACTTCATAGATTATATTTGCGTGAAATATTTTACAAGGAATGGAGTTGATTATGGGTCGTGTAGTATAAAGCAAAGCTTTGTGGACCGCACAAATGCACCGCGCGGGCCTCATGCGAGTTTGAGACCCCTGTTCTAGAGATATTGGTAGTGAGGCGATGTGAAGGGAAAAAAGGATTGGCTCAGGGAGTCCAGCTGATCATTATCCTCTTCCTTCCAGCCTCTCTTCTCATTGTTCTCCCAGTAGCGTGAAGAAACGCAGAGCGTAGGAGGTAACCGCCTTATGAGTAGGTGCCTATCGTAATTGTTCCTGCAGTTTTATTCTAATTAAACTGGTGATATTATGATAACATTTTCAAAGCATGCTTAACATCGGGATGGGAATCACTTACGGACGGACACTTTTGAAAACACCCTCCAAAGATATCGCTCGTCTAATTTCGTAAATTTGAATTTTTTATAGCATTGTTCACATTTAAGTTATTATTTTAAAAGGCATTTGGAAAACCAGTTAAATATCTTTCGCAAAAGTAACCTTTGAATTTACCCTTCCTTATGTTTGTGAAAAACGAGAAAGTATTGCGAAGAATAGGAGAGGAGCGAGCGATTATACAGTCTATCAGAAAGGGGAAGGCGAACTGGATTGGGCATTACCTGAGGAGAGAGTGCATGATTAAAGAAGTGCTAGAAGGAAAACTGGATGGAAAAAGAGAAAGAGGTAGGAAAAGGTTTCAGCTGATAGACGACTTGAAAGGGAAAGAGAGTTATCAAGACATGAAGAAAACTGCGGGAAATAGGAGTACATATATGGATAACCTAGTTTAACCATGAATAATCACGGACCTGTCTACGGACAGACTACCTATGATGATGATGTTTGTCTCCTTTAGCATTCTTGAAACATTAAGCGGAAACATTGCCGGACGGATGTATAAACACAGCAGTATACGCATAATTACGATGATTGCCTACTTTTTGGCGCCGACCTGACTTGCTTGATCTGAATTTGAAGGGATATGCAAAAACAACGCTAATGTCTTCAGTTTTTAAAGTGAAAAATAAAATTTACACAACGTTCATATTACACTCCAAGATCAATGAGTTTCCTATTCCAAATTGCGAAATTGTTATACAAAACGTTTGGGTATAAGAAATCGCCTTGAATTTCGGTGTTTCGTCAGTCTCGATCAAATATAACAGCAATATTTCTACGCCGCAAAGTCAAATGCTGGCGGTAACAGGGAGAAATTTTGAGAAATAAAAACAGTGAACTCGGTCTCTTACAAAACATTTGTCCCATAACTGCTGCAGAGGGAATCAGTCAGTTTTCAAAAACCCGTTTCCGTGAATGGAACCACCAATTTTACCTTCGTAAACAAACTAAGGTAATCACAGCTATCGATCTAAGCTATCGAACTGGAATATCGACCTTTCTGTCACTATTTAATACTCGCCGAACGTCCATAAGCTCGAAAAACTCGGCATTACAAAATATATGCACAGGTAAACAGTTTTTAAATCGGTGAAACGGTGGCATTACCCGCAATCGAATCAGAGGGAAAAGAATCCCTCATTCGCGTATTTTTCCGTCGACGCAGTGTAAAACGCTCTATCTTTCGGCTGCATGCCTCACGCCCCACAATCATCCCGGATCCAATTCCATTTCTTCCCCCTCCAATCTCTTTCCCCCTCCTCCCATTCTCTCCCCTCTCCTCCGCCTCCCTCTTGGGAACGCCAGACGCCAAAGCTAACGATAACAGCCCTCCTGCAGAGCTCCGCGAGCGGATCCATAAATTATTTATTTCGTACGAACACTCAGCCATTTCCCAGGCACCTTTTCATGTCTCATAACCTTCCTTTTTATCCCCTGTGTCCTTTTGTCTGTGCACTCCTCTTTCCAACCTCCCCCCTCCCATCCCCCCTAATACTCTCTCCCCCCGGACCCCCAAGCTCCTCCTCCCCCATTCCCTGCGTGTTATGTCGGTCATAAGCGCAAAATGGCACCGAGTTTTGCGAGATATATGAAAAGGAACGGAAATGTCGAGCGGCCGCTTGTGGCTGAATGCATGTCGTCGTCGGGAAATAAAACAAAATGGAGTTATAAAGGATTGCGAGTTGAACGAGGAGAAATTTTTGATGGACCGGGGATTAAAATGTTGCTTTTGCGGAGCTGGAGGAGTGTTACCGTGAAGGTTTATGAAATTTTTTCATGGTATGAAGAAATTCCACCGTCGAGTCACCGTGTGGCTTCATTTGCTCGAGGATTTCCACGTCGTTCTTTTCCATTTTCGCGCTCGTTAACGCGAATTTCAACTCCCTGCGTTGCTCCCTTTCCAAGAGAGAGTCGATGGAAGAAAGTTAACCCATACAAAAATCCCCGAATTTAAGGCGGCAAATTATCGAACCCTATGTGCACAGCTTCATTTCCATGAATTGCGACGATAATGCCCTCTTATTCTTGATTATGAACAACAGTAAACTCCCGTAAACGCCTACCGCTGACCAAAAACAGTTTATTGGCAGATATCTGGAACTACAACCACACCATTAAATGTAAATACAAGAAACCCAAACATGTACTAACCCTAACTAACCCAAATTAAAATAAGATATTAGTAATCAAATTTTAGCCTAACGTTACACATCAATAAATAAAATTTAAATCGCCAGTCGCCATTCCACCAAGTAGCATACCACCTAATCCTCCTCCCTAAGCTTCTTCTTCTGGGAAACAGGAGGTTTAATTAGAGTTTTGAGAAAAAATTATTTAAAAAATATATATATATGAATGGGGAGGGGAAAGCTACAAAAAATTATTTAAACAAAAAGAAAAAAGAGTACATATATATATAAATAAACACACACATATATATATGTGTGTGTGTATGTGTGTATATATATATATATATATATATATCCTATAATATAAAAAGCTAGGTTTGTCACTCTGTAATCAATGGTAGAAGCTTTCATGTGGTGGAACTGCATCATATTTAATAAAACCAGTAAAAACCGTAAAACAGTAAAACCATAAAACGGTACAAACTATAAAAACAATTGGTATAAGTTCCACAAAGTATAAAGGTAAAAAT
Organism: Uropetala carovei; assembly: GCA_036926305.1. Classification (NCBI taxonomy): domain Eukaryota; kingdom Metazoa; phylum Arthropoda; class Insecta; order Odonata; family Petaluridae; genus Uropetala; species Uropetala carovei. Next base: position 116,597 of record JAXCHB010000078.1, on the reverse strand, counting down.
TACGACATGTTTCGACTAGTCATAGTCATCATGACTAGACGAAGCGTCGTAATTTCTACTTTTATACTTTGTGGAACTTATACCAATTGTTTTTATAGTTTGTACCGTTTTATGGTTTTACTGTTTTACGTTTTTTACTGGTTTTTAAAAAAAATTGTCACTCTGTCTCTGTACGTAACGCTTTTGACATGCTTATATCTCTGGAACTACTTGATGGATTTTCAAGTTGTATACCATTTTGGATTCGTCAGACTTTCAAAATTTAGATCCGCAAAAGAATTTTGGTCAATAGGTCCATCTGGAGCTGTTACAAGAGCTGAAGGGGGGACATGTTTTGTATGGAAATTTATGTCTCCTGGGCAGAGGTTTGTACCGATTGAGCTGAAATTTTCAGCATAAGCTTTTCTCACAAGACATAGCTGTACCTGCTAATTTGCGCTTGATCGGCGAAGAGGATCAGGTAGCTGCCATACAAAAAGTTCGTTCTGAACAGTGATTTTTGAAGCATTTTCGCAATAACTCGATGAAAAGTGAATGGATCAAGCTCAGATTTGGTATTATTCAATGATGTGAGAACCTTTACCACAAATGTCGTACTGAGAGTATTATTACAGGGATAAAGCCATTTTTGTGATATTATTTTTGTGTAATAAAAATAAAAAAATGCTAGATGCTAGAGAAACTCTTTTTTTGTCGAAATTTTCATCATCAATATTATTCACGGGTATTACGCTAGTATACATATATATATATATACTATAACAATAATTTTAAGTACTAACCTACCTAAGGTTAATGTGAAATATCCATGTAATTTTAGTTAGGGCGTAGTTTTATCTATATTAAGCATAAATAGCCAAAACATTATCCTTAAGTAAATGCTATTGTCAAAAGCAAAAAGCCATTGTAAATTGCTGTCACCACGGTTGGAGAGGGAGAAGTTACTTACATAGCAATCATCTTATTAGGCTTCGGCCTGCCACCAAGAGATCAGAGATGAAATTCTAAAATAACTTCGGGCCGAAAAATTTCCCCTCGGTTTTTCGACAAAAAAGAATCGAAAGAAACTCCTTTGAAAAGAAGAATTCGCAAACTCGGCTTCTATTACTCTCCGATCAGAAATTTGCGAAATTTTAGCGGCTGTCATCGAGAGCGCGAAGGCACGAGAAATATTTTTCCCGCCTCGCAGATAAAATATTTATTCGTCCGTTCTTTTCAAGTTCGCACGCGAATAATGGCACGCGCGTAATCGTGACAATCGAGGAAAACGCATCCAAAAATTCGGAACGTATTTAGCGATGGACGAAATCCAACGTGAGAGGGGAGTGTAGCATTAGGGCTTCAAACGATTCGTGCGAAAGTTTCGAATGTATTTTATGAAGTGGCAGCGAATAATGAAGATGGAACACTTGATCCGTATTCCTTTCGATAGACAGGCACTGGATGGCAAGGGTCCGTGTTTTGTCAGTCTTTCCCTAATCGTAACGTTTCATTCGTCGAATTAGTATTATCTTCTCGCGCCATATTGGATGGAGATTGTCATGTACATTAGTTACACACATTAGATTTTCGTAAAAACAATCTTCATTCTTCAGAATCCGTACTATTCACTGGGGCAAAAATTATGAAAACCATTTTATGTATTACAAATGGTGATAGGTCAACTAGTTCACTGCAAAATATCCACTATATAAAAATGTCCACTAATAAAATGTCCAATGCATAAGGTCCAAAACATTAAAATGCCCACTTAATAATGTCCTTTGAATACATATATATCTAATAAGTATTCTGTGTATTTTATCTTTGCAACAACAAACATACAACACCGAAGTGCAAGCGAAATTATTTTCAGCGATGGAACATTCAAAACTGTGCCACTACAGTTTAAACAATTGTTCACAATTCATGGGAAAATACAGACATTTGTTTCCTGTAGTGTTTTGTTTAATGACTCGGAAAAATGAAAACACGTATAACAGAATTTATTGACATTTATCTGAGCACGCTATCGAGCATGGCTTTCAAATGAGGCCAAGAAACTTAATGTCGGATTTTAAAATTGCTAATATGAACGCAGCAAGAAACGCTTTTCCTGATGGCGATATCAAAGGATGTGTATTTCATTTCTCTCGATCAGCGTATTGCAAGATTATAAGCATGAGACTAAGTGAGAGATACAGAGACTTAGAAAATCCACAAATTCGACATTAGATACAGGAATTAATGACTTTACCATTCGTCCTTTTGGTTGATTTGAAAGAAACATTTGATTTATTATATGATACAACAGCAGAAGAACTTGTTGAGCTTGCAGATCACATCGAAGCAATGTACATAAGAGGTTGACGTCCTCGTGGGCGAAGAAGAGTTGTTCCTGCACGCTTCCCACCACCGGCGTGGAATATTATTATTTTGAACATATTGAGAGCCATCTATTCATCGTGTATTTTTATTTGTTGGACATTTGGAAAGTGGACATTTTAATCGGTCGGACAATGTTGTGCATTGGACATTTCGCAGCGGACATTTTAACTTGAAACCATTACAAATATACTTGGAAATCTCAGTGTAGGTTAATCCTGTGGGTAGATTAATTGCTGATTTAATTCATCATCGTCATAGGTGGTGTGTTCGTATACAAGTCCGTGGTTAAACCTGGTTCTCCACATAATCCTATTTTCCGCAGTCTTCTTCACGTCTTGATGGCTCTCTTTCCCTTTCATATCATCTATCAGCTGAAACCTTTTTCTAATTCTCTTTTTCAATCCAATTTTCCTTCTATTATGTCTTTAATCATGCTCTCTCCCCTTGGGAAATGTCCAATCCAGTTCGCCTACCTCTCTATTATAGTCTGTATAATTTAATTATGATCCACGCTCCACATAAAAATCCACTCGGATTTAGATCAATATCACGAATAAGTTTTATAAGATAGAAATATATATGGAGAATTATTATGGGAAAAAGATAATTGAAGTCTAACCTATAAACACTGGTTATCTCATTTAAGGTTGTTAGATTTGAGCTGACGGCATATTTACATAAAGTTGTAGTTGGACTCCATCTCTTAATAAAAGTTCAAATAAATTTGTTCTAAAATTTAGAAGAATTTTTCCTGAATTTCGAGAAATGTACGTTTAAATGATTTTTAAAAACCTCTTATTAACAATTTTTCATAAAGAATTAAATATTATCTTAGGTGAGTTTCGAAAAGTTTATTTAACGCGTCGGAAAAGTATTTTCCCACCAGCTCATTTGACAGACAGACGCAAAAAATTCCTCAAATCCATCAGCAGTTAATATTTTATTCCGCGTTTAATTTTGAGATTCTCTGCTTCCTCGCGCTCCTCTTTATTTACAGACGTCAAGAATATTTTAGAGAGGCATTTAAAATCGTCCGCAAAAACGATATCTGAGCGCTAATAAAGCATAGTGATGCGTTGCCAACGCGCGGAAGAGAGTTTTTTGAAAGAATGCTTTTGTCTGCCACTCTGTTGAAACGATGTTAGAATTTCCCAACGTTTAATTCTATTGCCGAAAAAGGCTTTTCGATGATGGCGTAAAATAATTTCGTTTCCGGAAAACCTTCAACTGTGTCTCTAAACACAAGATTCAAGTAATGAGCTGCACAGTGAATGTAGCAAGCCGTTGGCCGTTTTTCGTTGAAAACCATTGTAAATTCCATTGATATTTCGGGCACCGTCATATCTTTGGCCTCGGCATTTAGTCAGACTAGCAATAAGACTATTTTGTTCAATCGTATTCGCAATTTCACTTTCCATTCCAAAGGCCGTCTGATCATTTATTTCAGGAAACCCTGAAAATAATTCGCAAACTTTTACTTCTTTGGCACTGTTAGATTTAATATCTTGAAATTGTATCATTTGTTTCTGTAGTTGGATATATATCTTTGTATTCTTGAAAACTATCGGGTGTTGTATTTTATCTATTGGTTAACGAGAGTTAAGTCTCACTACGTTTCAAGACAGTGAAAAGGGATCAGACAGTGATACTCGGACGTTACGTGTACTCAAGCGAAATTATGCTCTCGCTAAATCGCGACGTGAAGCCACGATACGTACGATTGAACGACTTTATGCATTGTCAAATACGGTCGTTTCGAATCGGAATGAATTATATTTATTTGCCAGTCGATTTTCATCCTTGGAAGATGATTATAAAACTTTCCTCAGCATGACTGATCAGTTGCGGGAGCTAGCAATTGATTTAAACTTAACAATTGACGAGACAGAATGGGCGCTAGAAGAGAGAATGGAATGTCATTATCATCAGATTAATGCTGTTGCTAGCCAAGTCACTAACTTTAAGGAAGAAGAACCTCTTTCTTCACATACTTTACGTCTGCCCAAGACTGATATTCCCGTTTTCGATGGGCATTTAGCTAACTTTAAGCAATTTTTTGACATTTTTACAAGTTTAGTACATTCAAATTCCAGTTTATCGGACATTGAAAAATATCATTATCTCTTATCAAGTGTAAAAGGGCAAGCTTTAACCTTAGTATCGAGTATCCCTATCATTTCCGAGAATTATGCCATTGCGTGGAAAACGCTCGTACAGTAGTACGAGAATAAACGAGTACTTGCTTTCCTTTATTTAAATAAGTTATTCAATTTTCCTCGTCTCCAAAATGTTTCAGTTGATGCATTACAAAATTTTATCGATGTGTTTTCGTAGAATGTGAACGCTTTGTTGACTATGCAGATTCCAGATTTATCCGAATTTATGCTTTTTTATTTAGCCTCTAGATCTTTGGACAGGAATACCAAGAAACAATTTTAGATTGAGAACCATGGAATAGATTTTTCCTCAGTTCATGTTTTATTGGAATTTGGACGTAAATATGTTAACATTTTACGATCATCTGGATGCAAACAGTCTGTTGGCGATTCTTACTCAAAGGGGTTTGTGCAAAGTAAACTTGTGTTTCAAAAAACCTCTTTAGTCTCTACTTCTCACAGCGAGCCCGGAAAAAAGATTAAATGTCAGCTTTATGATGAGCAACATAGGCTTTATCAATGTTCTAAATTCAATGCATTCGTCGTAGAGAAACGAAAGTATTCATATTCCTTTACCTGAAGATGCACATGCAGAAAAACAATTTGAATCTTTGCATTATCGTAATAAAGACGGTACCTATGTTGTGCCATTGCTACTAAGGGATTTGAATCAGCCATTAGTTTTAGGAGATTGGAAACCACAAGCTATTCCAAGATTTATGAATCTGGAACGCAAATTTCAGCACAATCTTGAGTTGAAGATAGAATATACCACTTTCAAATCAAGTAACTGTACGAAATTCGATTAAAATCGTTGGATCCGTTTATGAGAATATCAGATTGTTGTTAAAAATGCATAGAATAAACTTCCTTTAATTATTGAGCAATGCCAACCATTTCTTCATATACTCTGCTCTGTATGATAAAATGCCTAAGTACGAGATTTCATACATTTTCGCTCTACCGTTTAGGCTTCAGAGCCGCGAACAGACAGACAGACGGCATAGCGAAAACCACTTTTTCGGACTCGGGTACACCTAAAACGTATATTTCCATCAAAATCTCGAGATCGAATTTTTTCGCGATTACAATAATTTCTCTTTATCCTACGTGTATGAGAAAGTAAAAATACCGAGCATTTTCTCTAAAATGAGCCGAAAAGTTAACCACATTCGTACATAAAATTTATTGATGAAACGTTGAACGGTCGTTCTTAGGTATATTTCTCTCGATTGATACTTTACCTATCGGGTTAATGGAAGCAGAAAACATGATAGGTGTAAAAGAATCGGAAATTTTTTTTTGTCAAGAGCACTTTGTAAAAGAACAGGATCAAATAATTATCCTAATCATCCAACTCGCTGCGATATCATTCGTTTGAAAGTTCGCTGAAGAAGTCTTTCTCGGAAAATACAATTCAAGGAGCGTTTTGAACATGTAATCCGAAGTTTTGAAATTTGCAACATCTGTCGTGCACTGACTTCCATGTGTTCGTAATGCGGAAATTCGACTTTATTCTCAAGCGTTGTGAATTCCAGATTATATTGCCAATTTTTTTCTAATTTAAACGATTCGCGGTCTTTGCAAAAAACTCTTTGTCCGTCACTTCGAAAACTGGACTACTAACAACGCGTCTTAAAGTTCTATTCCGTATAGTGGTTGCAATTCGAGTAATGCACATTAAGAAATCGATACCATTGTTTACAAAACGAATAATGAGTATTTCTGCGCTCTTTAGAGTCTCGTATCAATCGATTTGTCGATCTATCGATAGTTTTCTTAATCGTGTTGTTTTTCCATTTATCATTCGGATGATCCGTGAGGAACAGTTTTCCTAAGACGGCCAATAGTCATACGCATTGCGGACACGGGTTTTTTGCATTTCTGTTTCGTCCGTAACAGTGTCTACCTATACTTTGTTAGTTCCCAGATTAACTGCACTGGTGAAGATTAGGAAACGCGACAGTAATGCGGAAAATTGAACTCTGTTCGAGGGACGCGGAGAAATTCTTTTATTTCTTGTCAATATTTTCTCCTCGTGCGAATGAATAGAACGAGATCAAAGGCACGCAATTAATTTTGAAAATCGATGAAATAATAACGGAAGGCTAATAATTGCATCCGATAAACTCTCTCCACCTTCATGATTTTTGATTACGGCCCAGAGAGAGAGAGAGGCGTAACGCGGTGGTCCGTTTCCTAATTGCATTCCCTTCCGGAAGAAAACATTCGAAAGATAATTAAATAACAAAATAGCTAGTGAATTACGAATTTACGAAAAAATGGGCGCGTGATGAAAATGTTGATTGTTCGGGAGAGAATACGTTGAATATACAAGGGATAAAAACGAGATTCATGAATAGTTTGAAACTGCGAACAAGCGCTCTTCCGTTTTGGCTAAAAAAAATCAGCGGATGGTGGATTTAAAGCGAAATGTTAATCCCCAATGTGCACTTTGTGATTTTTATTTAAAACATTCGCCCAAATGAGTATATAAAATGAAACCGCATTTTGGAAAACTCGTCGGTTGGACGCATCCATTATTTTGAAAGGAAATTAAATTAGTGAAATTCATATCTGAAACATGTCGGGCCATATTATTTTGGAACGGGCGCGCGAGGAGGGAGAACGAATATCTCACCAGTGGAAGGGAATTTAATTTTGTGTAACTGTGAGATAATAATCGCGATTTCCCCGGGATCTTTCACTTACTCTGTTTCCTAGGATGTCAAGAATATACAGAGTTTTGTAATTGTTCCCGAATTAGAAATTTCTGGATTTGGCGGAATGGAAAAGTAACCTGTTAATACGGTTAAACGCTTAAAAAAAATATTTTTATCGAAGCATTATTAAGACTCTTGACTACAACTGAAAAGTAAAGCTTTCCCCAAAACATGAAATAAATTGAAGGAAAAATTAATTAAAAATGAAATTAAAAAGATTTAGGAACCTTTCAGAATTTCTACATTTATTTTGTCGTAAAATTAATGTATATGAACGCAAAAACTAAGGGCGGTGCTCAATCTGATCATAATGTGAGCGTTTTTACATTATAACAGGATGCAGAGATACAGAGGTGCATCTGGGAGAGATATTATTGACCTTCATCCAATTTTGTACGCCATTTATTTTATGCAACTCAACATTGAGGACGAGAATTGGTCAACAATTCAAATATCTATATTCGAGTTGTTTATCACTTCAAGAAGTGAAATTCAGCAAGCAAGTTTTCTTTCGTAGTTTATTATTTTGTCCGTCCATCTGTCTGCATCTTTCTCCATTATCCACATTTCAAAGCTTTCCAAATACTTTAATCTCCTGTTTCCCAAATATCTGAATATGTTGCGTATTTACTCTTCACGTGTACTTTCATCAGTTTTGACGTCTATACTATGTATCATTTGAATTTCTCACATCTATAGATTTTTATTAATCATTTTTATTCCATATTTATTTATTACTAGCAGGAGTGCCCGTTGAATTTCAACGGATTTAGTGAATCTAAAACTTCGACAGTGTTATATGTAAGCATCGCAAGAATAAGATAGTACACAGTTATAACCGTCGAATAAAGCAAAAATGAAGAAAACCGCTCCGCATTTTCCTATTTAGATGAATAAAGGAAGAAAATCTTAGGAAAATAACGTATAAACTCCCTCCCCCTCCATCTCCCACCCTCTCCTTCCCTTCTCCCCCTCCCTCCCCTCTCTCCCATCTCTCCCTCCCCCTCCATCTCTCCACCCCTTCCCTCTAATTCCCTCTCTCCATCTCCCCCCTCCGTTACCATCCATCTCTCTCCCTCCCTATCTCGTATTAAAAACATTCAAGGCGAACAAACTTCCAAACATTCTCCTTTATATGTTAGATTAGAAGATAATTCAATTAAAAACAACAAATATTTCGATGAAATAAACAATTTAAACAACAATTCAACAACAATTTTTACGTAAGATATGGAATGTTAGTAAATTTCTGTACTTCAGTAATGCCATAAATGCGAAAATTATGTTTTACAGAAATAACTGATGAAAAATTTATATTTTTAAACCTATTTCAATTCGTTGCTGAGATATATACTTAAAAAAACCAAAATTTGAACTGGTCATTACATTAAGACCTTTCGACCCATTGTACTGATTTTGTCCATTTTAAGCTAGAAAATGTATATCATCAAAACATTGATATTGGGGTAGGATTCATGAAAATCGGTCCAATAGTTGCTGAGATATCCTCAAGAAACTGAAATTTTGACCGACCGATCCGTGACCTCCGGGGTTACGACCCCATTCGCCGATTTGAATTATATTCGGCACTGCAACTCCCATGATCAACCTAAAGCTGCTGTCAAAATTTCAAGCTCCTAACTTTATTCTCTGATGAGTTATGGCTGCCACAGATAGACAGACAGACATCCTCTTTTATTTATTAGACTAGCAGTACAGTTCTTTGCCCGGGCTAGAGTCTATATGTGTAAAGTAAATGTATTTTTCTTTAAAAAATTTTCGGACCTATTTCTATAGATGGGCTATTTTTTAAATGGGCACAAACTCTGTTTTTATGTATTTCACTTAGAGCTGTAATTTCAAGATGTCTTCCGTAAATTCCACTACGTTTCCACTCATATTCCAAATAGAATGTTTAAATCAATTCCAGTTTTGAACTACGTATTGCACCGCTCCATCAAGATTATAGCTCGTTTCGCTGTATAAATTGGTATATATAATATTGGTTAACTTGCAAGTAATGCATAGATATATGATCAGTACAGCGCCCCCAAGATTTTGGCGCCCCGGGCAGCCGCCCTGCTCGCCCGTACCTCGATCCGGCACTGGAACGAGTTATCTACTAATTCCAGAAATTTGTGACCGCTTTCCTCGACGAGGCTAATTTTAAGTGCCCAAAACGAAATGATTTGGACACTCTCGGGCATAGAACCTTGCGTCGACCGGACTACATAATCGTGCCCAAAATATAAAATCTGTCTCTCGCAACTGACGGAGACTCAAATTTTCTCCGTATGGTATAATTAAGTCAAGTGTGTACCACTCGCGGTAAATACAGTTGATGAGTAAAATCAGGAAGATTATTTCACTGGAGACTCTTGCGAATCACCGAATAAGAGGGAGGAAAAAGGCCTGATGGGATAGATAGGAAAGAAGGGAGGAGGGGGAAGGAGGGGGGAAAAGGGATGGAGACGTAACGGAAGGCAGAGAGAGAGTTGCAAAGATCGAGAGTTGCTTGTGGGAGAGATATGGACGAGCGATAGGAACTAGGGATGTTGGTTTCTGAGAGAGGAAGGTGCGATGGGAAGAAGGAGATAGGTAGGAGGGAGAGAGAGGGAGAGAGAGAGAGGGAGAGAGAGAGAGGAAGGAGGGTGGGACAAGTGGAGTTAAGTTTCCCTCGCAGCAGCGTGTGAGACCTCTGCTGGAGCGATACGATACAATATCCCTTAATCCTGGCGAAGGTAATTACTCCCTTTGCCGATGGTTGCGAATTCGAGGCTGAGCGTGGAATGGGAAGGAGAAGAAGAATTAAAAGGCGGAGGAGGATGGAGAATTAGAGAGGGAGTGAGGCGGAGGAGGTGAGAGAGGTAGGAGGAAAGGTGGGCAAAGTATAATACGGGCCGTGATTACTATAAAGTGATGCATTAAGAGTGAAAGGGTGTGGGTGAAGAAAAAAAGAGTGGGAAAAAGGGAGGGAGTGTAAGAGAGGGAGAGAAAAAGTGGGAATGAAAGGAAAGGAGTGAATGGGAGAAAGCGAAAGTCGAGGGAGAGAGAGAAAGGGAGTGAGGAAGAGGAGAGTCGCGTCGCCCCCAATGGAAGTAAGGACTGCGAAATTAACTGCGTGTAATTCGCTACAAATCTGTCGAAACCTTCTTAATCCGTGATTTAGTCCCCGTTGAGGGCAAAGAGTGATGTTTCGCTGTTAAAATTTGAACGTTCGGACGAATTAAAAAGTACTCGCTGACTGAAATTGTTTTATTTTATTATAAAATCTTTTTATATATTACTAGCTGTACCCGCGTAATGGTTGCGCGGTTTTTCAATTAATGCATAAAAAAATTTAAAAAGTGTGTAAAATAATTAATCTCAATAATTCACATTTAACTCTAATAATGAATTTCCCAGTACAGGATTTTAATTTATTTGTCTCCCAACGTAAGGTCCGCGGGTTTGGATCTCGCTGATTTTTAATTTTCTTTGTTTCTTTTTATTGAATTATACGGCCTTTCTTTTTTATGTAACAATCAATCCAACCGTTTATTTAGATTATCTACTAAGAGAAGATAACCATGTAACTTTCAATATGTAAAAAATATTACGTACGTCCCTATTCTCATCTAATTTTAACGTATGCGTGAGCCTATTTACGTTAATAAGCACTATAGATTTGTAATATATTGGTTCTACGTACAAAAAGGTATGATTCCAGCATTCAAACTGTGAAAGAAAGATTCAACTCCTTTGATTAAATCGTTACAAACGCTTCCCATGCGCAGTTAACTGAATAATTATCCGTAAATATTTACGTTGCTATGTATAAAGTTTGACGTTGCTACAGCATGCTTTAAAAAGTGCGATGCGAATAACGATTCTCTTTCACCTATTCGAAGGTTTAATTGACAGTAATTGAATCGGAGGCAACAATGATGGTCGCCTTCTCAACGCCCGGAAAGAGTAAGAAATATCCGCTAAATTTCGAAAACAAATGCGTATTTCTGAAATCTTCGACCGAGTATCATGTAAAAATTGCTATAATAAGATAGTGTACAATTTTATCCGCCAAATAAAGCAAAAACGAAGAAAATTGACTCATATTTAGGTATTTCATGACTGAAGAAATAACCTTGCACTCTGAAAAATCGAAATTTCCCGTGTAAACTTATGAGAAAATATGACTGTTTCCTGGATTCGAACCTGGGACTTTATGAAAATGAAAATAGTTCTCCTGGGACCATCTACCTAGTAGAAACAAAACGCCGTTGACCGCATATCTCTACGACGAACGGTTCTCGATATACAAATGGGGACAGACAGACAGACACTTGTAAAATTATATAAGGATGCGTTCGTCCGACATACATATTAATCAGGGTTGTTAAACGAAACCGAACCTAAGAAATAATTTCGGTTCGGAACGAAATTGTGTCTTTTCTCTTGCCATTTAGTTTCGGTTCGTAACGAAACTGTATGTTCCGTGATGGGTTTAGTTCCGTTCCGGAAGAGAATTGTTTAGTCGGAACGAAATATTTCGTTCCGGAACGGTTCCTTTTCTTGAATGGGTTCGGGTTCAAGTCGAGAGTTATTGGGAGATGCCTGTTCAGTAGTTTCGTTCCAAGCAGACTGCACCATTGTTCTGGTCGTGGGACGGAGAAGAGAGCGAGGTACTCGCATAGAGTAGAAGCCCGCAAATCACACGTGGCGCCTTATCGGCATTCCGCTGTTTTTGCGGTCTGGGTCGCAAGGGTTTTTGAGTGGCCGGTGTACAGCTTGTCCGTTTCGTGAAGCAGCCGTCGGCGCATGAGAGGGGAAGGAGGAGGGGAAAGACGACGTCACGCGTCATGCGCAGTAACGCCGTTTTGGTTAGGAATATGATATCTTCCCTGGGACTAAACGCGGCCTCGCCTACAAGCGGCCACGTTTCGAGGTTGGAATCGTCATGCCTGCGTGTCGTATTGCGCACTGCCTTCGTAAAGCGGACAAGTTTTAGATCGGTGTCCGCTGCACGCAGCTGAGTGCACCCTATAGTGATATCGCGATAGCGGTATCACCAGCCATTATCACAGCTGGAAGAAGGGGAGGGTGTAGGAAAGGCTGCATGCACGGCGAATAGGGATGGGGAGTGAAGGGTAGAAGGTGCAGGCAGGAGGGCCTAGTTCGCTTCACTTCTTATTTCTGCAAACAAAGTTAAAGGTGCAACATTAGTGCGAGTGAAGGTGGTGAAGGAGGAAGCAGAAGGAATGGCCGGCCTGCCCACGACTTCATCCACCCGGACACGAGGAAATCGAAATGAATCATCGGGCTCTGCACTGAATACGTCTCGGTGAGTATTCTTTTTTTACCCAAACCAAGGGCGGCTGCATTATTTTGAATTGAAAGTTTTCTTCTTCTGTATGTTTTGTCTCTGCAGCATTTAACGTTAAGCTATTCCCCTTGAATGTTGTGATAATGTCTGTAGTGTCGTATCAAATGGTCCCCCGCGAACACCCATTTTCCGTCAGCGAGAAAAACAACTCGTACGACGTCGGCGTGGACTACTCACTGCGCACTCTACGTCTTCACGGTGGTGATATTAGGAACTAAGATCCCCCTCCTGTCCCCGACCTCCCCTCTCGCCCCCTCTCCTCTCGCCGTTAGACGCGAGTAAAAACCATCGAATACCGGCTGGAAAAAAAAGCTGGATCGGTGTAGAAGGAACCGGAACGAAACTATTTCATGCGCGAACCCGATCCGGAACGGTTCAGTATCGTTCCATCGACATTTCGTTCCGAAGATTTCGTTCCACTTTCGTTCCGGTTCCACTTTCGTTCCACGACTTTGGTTCCTTTTTCGGTTTGGTTCCTGTGAACCGTTCCTTGAACCGGAACCTATTTGGAACCGTTCCTTTTCAGTGGGTTCGGTTTCGTTTAACAACCCTGATATTAATTTATATATGTAGATATTTTGGGGTTGAATGAATGATCGGACCGAAATGAATGTTGCATTGACAATAATTTCGCATCTCGTGTAGAAGTTAAACTGTGAAAGTTCAAAATTTCCCAACATCTGTTTGGTAGCGGTGGCTCTTGGAGCGATTTTATTGGTTGTCCAGAATCGACAGCTCTGCCTTTATCAGCAAGAAATTTACATTTTACATTTACATTTACATAAATACCCTGCAAGCCGCTAGAAGCGTTTGGCAGGGGGTGTCACAACACCAAGTGAAGTCTAGCTAATTCCTCTGTTGGATTGTCTTATCGCGTCTGGGAAAAAGGATCGGTAGTATTTCTCTGTTCTAGCGGTAATTTCGAGATATTTTCTCCTGCACTGTGATCTAACATTACGTTCACTAACACCGATGGCGACGACTATGCCGCGTACGTCTTCAACGAATTCGGAACTTTCAAATTTTTCAAATAGTTTCCTCTTGTATTCAATTCTTCTACTCTTCAACGTCTGCCATTTCAGATCTCTCAATAACTCTGATACACTCGTATCATACCGATATTCTCCTTTTACAAATCTAGCCGCTCTACGCTGAACCATTTCGAGCTCTCTAGTTAGGCCCTCCTCGAAAGGGTCCCAGACGGCGCAACAGTATTCCACGATGGGTCGTATTAGGGAAAAGTATGCGATTTCCTTCACATTCGAGGGGCATCCCCGCAGGACTCTAGAGGAAAGCCCTTGAATTCTGTTTGTCGATGCTATAACGGATTTGATATGCTCTCTACTAGACAAATTGCTACTGAGAATTACTCCTAGGTATTTGTAGCTATTGACGTATTTTAGCTTTAGTTCAGCTATTTGGTACGGGTAGCGGTTGAAATTCGTGGAGCGCGTGAAGTTCATTGCGGCGCATTTCTCTATATTCAGGTCGAGTTGCCAATCTTTACACCATTTCGTAAGAGCCTGAACATGTGTTTGAATTAATTATGAACGATGAAGCATCAGACGAGAAATCTATTCGTCTGTGTAAAGGATTTCTAAATGATATGAACAATTTTGAATTCACGTTTTCGGCCGTTATGTTCAATATTTTTGCTTTGACTGATATTATTTTCGACGTTCTGCAGAAAAAATCTTTAGACATTAATTATTGTGCCACTAAGGTAAAGATAACTTGCGACTTGATAAATAATAAAAGAAACGAACAGCATTTTTCTTCATTGTGTGAGAAAAGTAAAAGATTGGCGTGCATAACTCTGCGAAGTGTTCATGCTGCTTCATCAGAGGATGAGGTTTTTCTTAATTGCAGAATTTTATATTACGAAATTTTGGACAACATTCTGATGAAAATGCAAATGAGATTTCAAGACTGTAACAGACTGCAGTTTCTTAGCCTTGCTGATGCAAGAAAATTTGAAGATTATGCTAAAGATTTTTCTTCTACAGCTCTTCAAAATTTACAGCAATCCTACCCGCAGATGTTCACCAAAATTCAACGTTTGAAGAACGAACTTTGTCTCTTGTATGCTGATGAATCCTACAGAAACTTAACAGAAAAAATTCTTATGGTACTGCAAGGAGATAAGGATATTTTTGAGGAAACTTATAAACTGTTCTGCTTATTGTTAGTTCTGACCATACCTTCTACAAGCGTTTCCGTTGAAAGAAGCTTCTCCTGTCTGAAGAGATTGAAAACTTACACAAGAAACACGACATCACAAGAGAGACTTTCATCGCTAGCCAACATTTCTGTACAGAAGGAACTATTATCCAATCTCATCGAAAACCAGCCTTTCTGTGAATACATCATCGATAAATTTGCTGCTCTGAAATACAGGAGGCTCGATTTAATATACAAGAAATAGGGTGAGTTGTGAAAAACATTTACATATTTGCACGTATTGTAGAATTAGTAAAATCTTAGCTCGTAGGCATTGAGGGCATTAACATAAGTACGCATGTTTGTTGGCAGTGATGAGCTGAAGCCGGCTCGCGCGAGCCTTTTATTTTTTTCCGGAATTTGCGAGCCGGTTGTTAAACTTATAGAAAATTTATGGATTTTGTCCTTTCAAGTATATTTTGCTGACATTCAATTACCAGCAATGTATGAAATAGAATATATTACGAACCGAACATCTGTTAAGCTAGCGGAACGGTATTACCAAACTAGAGCGATCTGGTGCCCCTGGCTTGTAGGCGTCCTGCCACCCTTTCCAAATTTCCTTACGATCTTTTTACTTTCTCATACGAAGTATCGAGAAAGTATTATTATCGCGAAAAAATTCGACCTCGAGATTTTTACGGAAATATACGTTTTAGGTGTCGCTGAATCCGAAAAAGTGGTTTTCGCAATGCCGTCTGTCTGTCTGTTACTGGCTCTGGAGCCTAGACGATTGAGCGAAAATGAATGAAATCTCTTACTTAAGCATTTTATTATTCTGAGCAGAGTATACATAGAAATGGTTGATATTGCTCAATAATTAAAAGTAGTTTATTCTACGCATTTTTAACAACAATCCGATTTTCTCAAAAACGGTTCTAACGATTTTGATCAAATTTCGTACAGTTACATCTACAATAAGACTACGATTTCATTTTTATCAATGAATGAATATAAGGCCAGTTTATTCTTGAGCAACTTTAACAAAAATTGGATTTTCTAAAAACAGGCTCATACGATTTTCATTTTCTAAAGATAACTAAACGACACATTAGTATATGAGAAACTTTGTACAATGTATGTTGTACCGATTTTTTTTTTTTTTTTTAGAGAGCCGGTTCTTAATTTTTTCCAGCTCATCACTGTATGTTGGTATATACTAGGTAGCACTTCACCTACTTTTTACACCACGAGCCGCCACTGCGTGAAACACGGATTTCCACCTGAGTTGCCTTTTTGACCAATAGATGGCGAGCGAAGTGTTAACGCTTAATCGTACGAAAATTTTATTTCGCTTATGCCATTTTATACCTCTACAATGTCCACTATTAGCTAAAACATTTGACCTTTTTCATGAAATCATTGACAAATCGTAACCAGTAGAAGACAGAGCAATGGTTCCTTTGGGAAAGTATTTTTATTCCTCACGCTGGGGTATATGACTTCTGGGTGGAAAGGCATCTGCGAAGTTGGAACTGTATTTATTGAGAGTAGTACTGACGGCGAAGAATCTGGTTCACTTTAAGATAGCAATTAAGGTTAATTATTTACATTCGTATTCGTCTCATTACATGTATTGATATATTGTATTACTAGTATCTATATAAGGCGTTTCTAAAATTATTTCGTTTAACTCGGACATTTTAAGGTTTCTTTGACGGCAGAAAGGACAACTTTGTTCATCACGCAAATAGGATTCTTTTAGAGAACTCTTAAGGTAATTCGTTAATTTTTTTATGATAATTTTCATTTGATTAAGAGTGATCCTTTTTGAGGCCGCCTTTTTTGTGAAACAAAAGGATTTTATTTTTGAATTTTTTTGAAATTCTTACTTGCATTGTTTTAGATCTTGGTATCAAAGGAAATTTCATCATACGAATTCAAATAAAACAAATATTTCACATTGCGTTTCAGAAGAAATTTTTATATTTAATAATTTTGAGGTTTATTGGAGAAATTCTGACATTGGTTGCCATCCAAAGCAGTAAAAAAAAAAAATTCACGCCTAAATGCGTCGCGTATGAAATATTTCATCTAACAAACCATTCTGAACGAAAATTGTTTTAGCTTTTACGATCGCAACCGCGATAAAATTTTGTTCGTAATTACATTATTGGGGTTGGACGGAGTAATTTAACTTAGCGAGTCGCTTTTAGCGTTACGAGTGGTCTTCCTCATCGATACGCGACATTTGTAACGCGATATCGCAGCTCCACCTTTTATTCTTATTTCATTAGCATCCCGCATGAATGTCGCTATATTCTCGAATGGATCGTTAGAATAGTAACATCTGCCGAGGCCGGATGGGCGTGAGTGGCGGTGGAGGACGAGGGGGTGGAGTGGGTAGGTGGTGGAGGGTGTAGGTGGAGGGTGTAGGGGGAGGGGAAATAATGCGGACCGAGGCACAATGGGGCGCCTACGAGCAGCGGGTATTACGGGAAACAAAGCGGATGCATTAGCCGCTCGCATAAATATGAGTCTCTTTGTCGCAGTGACTCGTGAATTCCACGGAATTCGGAATTATTGCGTTCTTCGTCGTACCTATGTCGAGAATACATAACTCCTCGGGTCGGAATAAGTTCTCTGACGGTGTAATGCAATGAAGTGGGCGAATTCTATTTTTTTTTTGCTGGGAAAAAATATTCCAGTCTTCGACATAGCGCGCAGCATTTGAACCGCAAAATTTTACGTCGCAATTGAGTGCATACTTGTTTATCCACGATCCTTAAAATGTTGACAAGCTGCTGTAATCTCCAATCGAGGAATACTAGTATCCGGATGTGTATCCCCTTCAAAATTAATATTTGTTGCGTTGTCTTCCAAGTGACGATAACAGTCATTAGAACTAATTCAAATTTAGAAATCGCTTAGAAGGGAGGCGGTAAAGAGTGACATATCATTTTTAAGTATTTAACGATAGTAATTAATGTGGTGGCCACTTCACTTATGCGTTAGAAGTCGTCCAAAGTGGTTTTGTTTTGTGATATACAGTAAAATGTTGCATTTTAAATGTTTTAAAGGAACTTAAAATAAGATCTACTGAATATACTGACCGTATATTCGTGGAATTTCACTCCGAAAACTCAAAAGGCAAAATAAAATAAACTAATTTATACAAATGATTCCATACAGATTCCACTATGAATTTTTACGGTGTGCGTAGTCGTTTTAATATTTTTTCTTTAAATTTTGCCTTTTAGCTTTTTCACTTAAAACGTTGAGATTTCACCTAACCGCACTGAAATATAGCGTGCGTTGAACATTTCTGGATCTGTATACTTCGTTAAATTGATAAAGAACCGCATGGTTCAACCAATGCAATGCGATAAACCTCAAGTAGATCTTGAGTTCGCAAGCCTCCGAAGCGGTGACTCGAAGCAGAATATATTGCATGGTCGACGACAGATGCCAGCATAATCCATTCCTCTTAAGTCGTCCCAAAAAGGTTCCCAGCGAGATTCACGATTCGCCCGTCAAAGATATTGGAATGCACGTCGCATTCTGAGCGAGCGCTGTGTATCTCGAGACATACATATGAGATCCAACAGCCGGCGTTCGGATACCATATCGAATTCATGGAGTAAAACGTCTGGCACAATATGCCCACCCGATGGATGATTGACAGGGTCGGAATGGGACGGTTGGTGAAAAACCATTCACCCGTTGGATTAAACGTTGGAGGAAAAAAAAGGTCGGGTGGAACTTGCTATCTTGTTTTCGATTCGATATGTGAGAAAAAGTAGGTCATATGCAGTGAGGAAATGGCAGAACCCTTTCTTGCTGAGATCCCTTTGTTAGACCTGCAGTGGGAAGGGTCCAAGGGACGTGGTCATCGTTTATTCATCGATTTTTTTCCGACTTGGGTTGGCTACAAAAAATTCTCCTCGTTTCGTCTGTTTGTCAGACTAGTACCTTTGAACCGGAAAAGAAATAACCCTCGACTCAAGCGAGAAATTTTAACTGCTATGCCTGAGAGCGTATGGAACCGAAATCTTTTCGTTGGATAAGTATAATTTCAACAAAATGGTTCAGTTTATAATTTATTAAAATCATTTTTGTGTCTCTGCGCTCGCCAAACAAATGGAAGGCTTCAATTTGGAGAATAGTAGAATGTATGAAAACTCTACCGCTGTTTAAGAACTTTCAGAATAAATTTCATGAAGATAAAATTATATGGTTCTAAAATGGGATTTGAAAAACAATCGACGGTGTTCCTTTATAAAATATGAAAGCAGCATCTACTGCTGCTCAAATTTTCATTAATTATTTATATAATTTTACGTCAGATTCGTTTGAAATTCGTTCGCTTACAAGTGGGAATAAGAATGACAGCTGCTAACGAATGGGAAATTTCATTTTTAGTCCAAGTTTTAATTACACATCTGTGTTTATAAAACGCCAATAAAGAAACGCCTGAAATTGTAGATCGTGAAATCCTTTATAAAAGTTTGCATATAACAATACCGAAACAATTGATTTTTAGATGCGCTGACGTAAATACCTCCGGAAGTCTGTGAACGATATTTATTAGGGTTGATATTTTTGTTCACGTAACATAAAATCGCTAAAAAAATAACTGCTCAGCATTTTGCCTCCTGCTCGTTCTTTGAAACTCTCATCGCTGCTGTGACACTGATGCGGCACAGAGGCACACAGGCCAAAAATAAATTATGGCGCTTTAATAAAATAAATAACTTTTCATGACGGTGATCATGATAATACTTGTATTTTTAAAATAAAATAAATAACTTTTCATGACGGTGATCATGATAATACTTGTATTTTTAAAATTTAAGAAAGTTTCAAAAATAAATCAAGTACTGAAATTGAATTTTAAAATGTTTAAGAAATGAAATAGAAAAGGTCAACATAAAGCAGATTAAGATGCCCAAGAGAGTTCTATACTATGTATTGGGGAGAATGGCAGTACATATTATCAGACTAAGGGTCAGGAATCACGGAAAGTTAAGAGCAGTAAAAGAAGCTTCGAGGATGGAAAAGAAACCTCGTATCTCGGAATAAATTATAATCAGAGGAAAGAGAATGGTTTAGGAATCAGCTTAGGAAAGAAAATGGAAATATTGTTTGCAAAATAAAACAAAATGTCGAAGTGAAATTGCTGAAGAAAAATAAATTCAGTAGAAAGGAATTCGGGAATACACGATGGGTTTTTGGCGACTCGTAGATTGGATTATTTTGTAGGAAAAAATGAAAGTGCTTAGAGGGAATTACTATAATGAAAGTTGTATTTATCCAATAGTACAAATCTGAATATTGTAGTTTTTCGAAAAAAACGAAATATGCTATGTAACTAATGGAGAATTTATGCTAGAATTAGTATTATATGATTTGCGTTACTAGCAAAATTATTATATTGTTGTAAACTAAAAATGTATATAATAAATGTGTAAATAAATGTATAAAATGCGTTGGAGTAGGGACACGTCCTTTGGAAAATTGTCCCTAGCACTTGTTTTTTGATCGTCATGCGAAAATAATTATGATTATTCGGTTTCACGCCGTTACATGCTTTTATGAATTACTACATTTTATGTTTGAGAGTGCAATAGAAAAATATTTTCCGGAATGACAGTGGTTTTTAACAAATAAATTAGCACTATTTTTTATTCGTTTCACCGTAATTCTATTAACGGTACGAATTTGAAGAGATTTTGGATGTAATTTTGGCCAGTTAATATCTTTTGCATACGCTCGTAGAGAGCTATAAAATCGGCGTGCAAACGGTCAAAATTAAAGAGTCCTCTGAAATTCAAATCTGTCTCCGGTAACTGCAGAGCCATTTCATTCCAATGTACTACTCGCAAACACACAGAGTCGCATATCAACATCCCGTTTTGCGCCGAAGCCGTAAAACACGCATTTCGCAGTTCGACGGATCCCACCTCCCTCCTCTTCCTCCTCTCCACCTCCCTCCTCCTAGTCCTCCCCGCCTCCTCTTCCATCCTTCCGGGTAAAAGTCCTCGCTTCGACGTCGATCCGAACGGCTTTATGCATCCGATTCCAGATCTGTCCAATCGTTAAAATTTATAAGCTCGGCCTAAATGGAAAAACCGATCTCTCTCAGATTACTGGAGCGGTAATCCTACCTCGGTTGTACCTCTCATAGTTAATGCAACAGAATAATCGGGGTAGTTACGGGAGAAACCCCTTGTCCCTCTCTCTCTCTCTCTCCCTCCGACCCTCGCCGCTCACACGGCGCATGCGCCCTATTGTGTTCGGAAGGGCCTTTGCCGTGCCACCGGACATGAATAGGTGGCTTCGGGGGGAAGAAGGGGAAGGTGTAGTTGTATCTGTTCAACCTGCGCCTCTGAAAGAGGGAGTGAGAGAGAGAGATAGAGGGAGGGAGGAATGAAGAGGAATGGGGCAAGCTTTGTGATTCCACGGCTGTCGTCGTAGTCAACCCAAAGGGATGTGGGCTTGCGAAGCTCCTAATCAGGGAGCCATTGAAAGGACGCTGGTGTATGTACCATTGGGCTATCTTACTTGGCTCGCTCCGTTCGCCTACCCACCTCTCCCTCCCTCGTAATCCTCCTCTCCGTCCCCGTTTTCCTCATCCCTCTCTTCCCCATTCATCCACTCGCCTTTCATCTGCTCTTTTACTCTCTCTCTTATCTCTCTTCCTCACTATCTTAGACCCTTTTTCCTCCTTAATTCTTCCTTCTCCCTCTCTTTATCTCTCTCTCTCCCTCCCTCCCCCTCTCCCCCCCTCTCTCCCCTCTCTCCCCTCTCTCCCCTCTCTCCCCTCTCTCCCCTTCTCTCTCCCTCCCTTCCTCCTCCTACATCTCTGTTTTCCTGCAGTGTTTTTTATATTGATGCAATAGTCCTTATTTTCCCCACACAACTATATTTTTACAGTATAGTATTATTATTATATTTTATTAATTCTGTTATGAATTATTCTGTTATGAATTATTATGTTTGTATTATGACGAGGGATTAGGGGGAAGATGGGACTTCTTGGTCTCTCAGTCTCGCCCCAAATAAACACCACATATAATCTAACCTAATCCTCCCTCCCCCAACCTCAATTTCAACTACATACCTACTATCTAACACAATGCTTCTCTTTTCCATTCACTCGCCCCACTATAATCACTTCGCTACTTTTCTTTTTCCCTCTTTCATTTGTTTTCCTCCCAAATTAAGATAGCAACATAGACGTACATCTACCGAAAAATATCGAACGAGATTCTA
Organism: Uropetala carovei; assembly: GCA_036926305.1. Taxonomy (NCBI): domain Eukaryota; kingdom Metazoa; phylum Arthropoda; class Insecta; order Odonata; family Petaluridae; genus Uropetala; species Uropetala carovei. Next base: position 94,554 of record JAXCHB010000078.1, on the reverse strand, counting down.
AAATTATCTTTCTTTTCTATTCGTCCTCTTTCGTCAGTTCTCTCTCTCTCTCTCTCATTACCTCCTTCAATCGTTTCTCCCCGTCTTCACTCCATTTCGCGATTATATTCACTAGGTATTCTCCACCCTTTTTTACACTCTCCATACGTAGTATAGACAGTGGCGATGGGGGGCGATCGCCCCCTCCTTGGATAACCCCATTGCACTCCACTGGGCGCTTTCTTAAATTCTTTCCGCGCAAAAATCCTCAATTATACGCTGCAGATTAGGTCTGTATGGCAAGGGAAAGAAAGATTCTGATAGGGGTAGGGATTTTCAAAATATAGGGCCGTTGACAGGGGCGGATTTGATAGGTGGAGGGGCGATTGCGTCCCCACTCCCCTTGACAAGTTTCTGGATCCACCCCTGAGCATAGGATAAAGTATTGTATTCGTGAAAAAAATCGAATTCGAATTTTCAAAGGAGACGCGTTTTGAGGTCCACTGAGTACGTTTCGACTATTTTTGCGATGATATCTCTGAGTGTGCGTGTGTGATCGAATTTTGTGAGCGCTCTAACTCAAAAAATTTGATGTGGCCAACACATGATTTTCTCCATACGGAGCAATAAATATGATTTCTCTCGACATCTGCGTCCTCGTGAATAATTATCAGTAATTACACTCGCGAATAATTTTATAACATTTTCAATAGTCTTAAAAAAACGATAAGCAAAGAAAATTATTAGCTGTTTCTATGGAACAAACTATCGATCTTCTTTTCGGTCTCTTGATGTTTCTTGGGATCCATTCTATGACACTGGGTGTCCAACGCTGATCATTTCTTCTAGCAATAGCGATAAACTGAAATAAAACTTCAAGCAGAGAAATCTGCTTAACTTTTATAATTTATGAAGGATCCCCATCTTAATCTACGCCAGGAGACATCAATTCGCCTGAGCCTTATCGAAAGAATATATTTGCGAACAGACTTTCTTGTGAATAAAACCGAACATATCTACCAATCGAAGTTACTTTACATACGAGAATCTGACTTAAATCGTGCGACCGAACACAAGTGACAACCTGATTAGAATCGTTTGGCTTCGGAAATGCAGACTCAGAAGTCTCATTGAAGCGCGATGCAGTCCTGCGCTAAATAGAGATTGTTTAATTTTCTACAGTATGGGATTTCTTTGAGTGAACTAGAAATGCATACTTAATTAGGGAAACAATTACGCTTACCAATTTTCAATTAATTTATAAGAAATTTTCAAGTGCCATTAATTTATGAATACATATATTAATGCGGCCACAGTATTTTTAACGAGCGCCACTGATATAGGCAAAGTTTATAAAATAATGTAGAATATTTTTCCTTCGGCGCTGTTATCATCGTCTATCACGACCCATTCTTGACTTCGGAGAATGTCTGCGAAGGGAAAATTTTTAGCGGCAAAGCTGAAGAGAAAATGAGAAACCACTTTTTGTTTCGAGGGAAGTATAAGGACAAAGGCGGCCTACCTGCAAGCTACGAGTGGGTCACTTCAGCGCCCATTGTGGCCAAAGGGAGAACTAAATGAGAGAGACTCCACTTTGCCCATTTGCCCCGCCCTCTCTATACTCCTCCCACCTGCACTTCTCCTCTATCTTCCCTCCCCCCCCTCCCCCTCCCTCCTCCTCCCTCCCCCTCCCTCCCCGGAGACATCCGGGGCAACGAGGTTCATGCCATGCATAGAGAGAGAGAGGCCTTCGGGGTAGGGATCCCTACAGTCGTGGGAAGTGTCATGTGCCTGCGTGTGTTTGCGAGGAATACTAGATGGAGATATGGGACACGGAGCGTAGGGGTGGGATGGTGGTGGGGGGGGCGAGGGGGAGGCTTAGAAGAGGTTGAAGTTAAGGGTAAATGGAAATGTAGTGGACGCATAGGGACTCGGTTTTTTGAAGGCGGGTGATAAAAGATCGCGCCGCTCGAAGGAGCCCAGATTACGCCTATTATTATCTGCGGCAGATGGACCGACGCATTGTGTCGTGGGCAGCGTTTTTGAATGGAAGGGGAATCTCTCCCGAGAGACGCGTGATTGATATTTCGCCGAAAGGGTACTGCGGGCGAGGCCACTGTGAAAATCGTTCGTTACCACAAGCAACAATATGCCAGCGACAGATGCGAATAATCAGCGGGTTAATTAATTTCTTCCTATTAACGCGCGTGTTGAAAAAGAAAATTTGGCAGTTATTTTGCTATAAATTTTATTTCGCGCGATAAATCTTTCCCTTAAATGCGTTTTTATAATTTACGACTATCCCACCGTCCGCTAATTTCGCATTCATTCCCGTATGAGGAAGAGCGTGGCGCGTAACACAACTTGAAAACTCATTTCACGGATGGAGTAATAATTTTTTAAAGTGTACTGGCATGAGCGTCCGTAGAGACTTTTCCGGTGTCGGCTTGAGCAATATAAATTGGTGCGATTGGATCCGGAGTACTGCATAAATCGTTCAAATTCAATAATATTTATGGTTACCTATTAACTATTGTGAATCAGGCTCTGAGAAAAACTCCCAGGGGCACAATTGAATTCAATCTGGAGGGTCTTCAGATATGGAAGTTAGCTACTTGCTAGCTCTGGGTTAACTTGCAGTCTACAAAAAGCAATGATTGCAGTACCGGTACAATGGTGGAACCTTATGTAGAAATTTAAGCCAAAGTTCGGGAAAAAGGGTTCCGTGAGCCTAGGAAAGCAGCTCTTCTAAGAGAATCTAAGAGATTTCAAAACAAGGGACTACAACTTGTTTAATGGAGGGAATATCGTGAAAATAAATGCCTGGTATTCGAAATTGGGGTTGTGCGGTATGAGGCTGATAACCTAACCAAGTAAAAACCTAGTAAGACACCCTGAAGGGGAATACTACTGTAATCGGTACATTTGTTGAACAGGAAACGGTAGGCGAAGACGGAAATCAAACCATCAATTCGGCAAACGAGTATCAGAATCGAGACAGGAGAACCAAGTGCTATTTAGCCAGTATTTTAAATGACGAATAGCTCGAGAGGTCTTGAGGTCGATAGGAGAACGGCTAGATTATAATGTTGCGTTACATTGTTTTTCCCAAAAAATTCAATGGAGGGGTAACTGCAGACGTGCAATTACTGTCCGTTAATTTGAAGGTTCCTTAAAGATATATTAGCAAAATTAAGTATACCTTATCAGAAATAGGCTGCTTTATAATTAGCGGTTATTCAGAGCAAATCCCACTCAAGCTGATCACTTCCTTTCGTTTTCTGTTAAAAAATTACACATTCTGTAGAATGCGAAACTCAAGAGGGAACATGGTGAGATCTCGTATACATTTTAATTGGAATAGTTTAGTAATGCGAACGGCAAGTAGAGAAGCTGCGAAGTCGATTGACGAATTTAAGGAAGGCCAACATTAAAATTTGCTCAACGGACTTTTATTAGTATTAGTATTAGCAAATGATGGACCATAAATATAAGTTTCCCATAAAAAAATAGGTAAATCCGAAATAAACTTGGAATTAACGGCAGCCGTATAAAAACGCGTGGAACCTCCGTCGCTCCAGATTCACCGCCTCGCATAGCCTTCCGCTATACGTATTATTATTCCTTGTCGACTCACAATCCGCACCCTCCTTCGCATTATGCAGACTCCTTTTTTATAGCTGCAGTTTTCCTCTCTTCGTGTTTGGAAACGGTCGACGTAAGATCCTACTCGGAAACGAGCTTAGCGAAACGGACGAGGGAGAGAGAAGAGAGGAGAGAGAAGGAAGATAGGAGAGGAGGAGAGATGAGGTAGGGATGAAAAAAAAGTACAGGCGCATTTTGCGACGCGTCAAAGGATGGGAAGAACAGCTGCCGCACGGCAGAGCGTGAAGTTTATTTAAAAGGAAGGACGAGGCAAAGGAGAGAGAGGGAGTTATAGGGAGAGGAAGGAGGTCGGAAGGGTTGCGAGGGCAACGGGGAACATCCACGGAGGAGACTGGACGCATTTGGACGACAACGCCACTATATGATGCACATATCGAGAAAAGAATAGGGTGGAAGGCTAAAGAAAATTGCCCTTTTGCCGAAGGTCTCGCTCGCATACGGTTACTATTAACTGGTCAAAACAGAACGAGTGAGAGATGGGGTTGAGAAAGTCAAAAGGGATGGTTCCTTTTTCTTTTTTTTCTTTCTTTTTTTTTAAGGAGGAGGGCATATCTTTCCCCTCTCCCCCTTCCTCCCGCACCGCTATTGAGCCTCGCTATTCCTCGATTTGGTTGTCCAGGTGAAGATGCGTTTATCGCGATGGATGATGTGCTTGTATCATCTTTTGTATCTGGCGCCTGACTCGGAAGAAAAGTGAAATTCGGAATAAATCCATATGTCGGCGGATATGGAGAGAGATGGATCCGCTTTCTCTCTTGTGGTGCGCGGTTCGAAATTCTGAAGCGTTCGTTCATAATCTTCAACCAATCCTCTTCCAGTTGTGCCGTATTCAATATCTCTGTCTCTCTCCCTCTCTTTCTCTCTCTTTCTCTCTCTCCCTCTCTCTCCCTCCTTCTCCCTCTCTCTCACTTTCTCTCTCTCTCCGTATTACCATATGTACTACCCTTCAGAAATCCCGACAGCTCTCCCGTCTCCCGTTCCAAAATCAGTCCTCGCCTCATCTTCCATCCAACGCTTTAAAATCATTTTAATTATTGTTATTCCTTTCTCTTCGGTTCTTCAAGACGCTTCCGACGCAAACACAATAGAATGCAAAATGAGTGAAATTCCGAATCATACGTTTATAACGCAAGGAGTTCCGTTTTCGGATGCCATTGTGAACCGGCAGACGGAAGACTGGTTATAGGTAGCGGAAGCATTAATTAAGGCCTCCGTTTCCATTCGTAGAAGTGGTTGAATTACATCAAAGAGCGATTCCAAAATGCTGGATTCAAAGAGGGAATAAAATGGACAGACGGGGGATTGAATTAGGATGTGACGTCAGGATTTGGCCGAAAAGAGAAGCGGGATAGGGGACTCTCTCCCTCCGACTCCCCCTCCATCCTCTTTCTTTTCAGCAGCACCCTCCCCCCCCTTCTACGTACATATAGGGTATCCAGTAGCGCAGAAGAATGGACAAGGAGTGTGAATGGGGAACTTAAAACCCTCGGGGCGGCGAGGGCGGAAAGGAGCCCGACTTGTTGTGGCGGTGGTTTCTAGAATGCATCTGTGTGGCTCCTCCTTCCCCCTCCTCCTCTTTCCTCCCTCCTCCCTCCTCCTCCCTCGTTCCCTCCACGCACCTCTCCCTTCTTCCTCGGGGGACGGCATCCCCTTCCCAAACCCTTCTGCCCACCCTACTTTTAAAAAGACCTTTCCTTGTAAAAGGGGCAACCTCGCGGAAAGACATTACTCCGTCCCTCTTCCACTCCCCGCCCCCCCTGCCCCCCCCCCCCCCCCCTGTCCCTTGGCACCCTCTGCTGGTTACGGCGAGTGTCCCTTTCGTCTCAGTCTCATCCGGTCGCCTGAGCAAGACAGGCGGCCTTCCTTTTCGAGATTGGCGTATGGGCGGGTCTTTAGGGGGTAGCCCGGAGGGGGAGGCGTTTGGTCGGTAAGGGGGGTGGGGTTGGGGGAGGAAGGGGATATGGATTAAAGAAGGGAGGGGCCGGGGGAAGGTCTCCATAACCTCGCACTCATTTTTTGCCGTCTCAATTGGGCGTGGCTCCCTGTCTTGCATTCTATTTCTCCGAAGAGGAACTGCTTTGCATTCGTTGAAGGCGAATGCACGATACTTAGTTTGAAAAAAAGTTTTTAGGGATAAGAGGAAAGGAAGCGTTAAAAACTTGAAATTTCAACACATATACACTAGAAGTGGAATGAAACCTTCCTCACGAAACATTCCAGTTCAACTGCCACACACTAAAAATGAACTTTTACTGCCGTCGACTGTAAGTTAGAAGAAGTTTTGCTGTATATTAATCAAGTAGATAACAAGGACAAGTTTCAACAACAAGCACTTAAAAAATAGTTGTCGCAAGTATCTCCAACAGTCACAAAAAGGTTACAAAAACAAGATGCACATTTCGGATAGGAAGAAGCTGACTTCAGTGGTAATTATCCGAAAATAAATTTCAGCCAAAAGACGAGCTGGATAATTCTTTGTTGGAGGAGAAGTTCGAGTGGAAACATTTTATTCATTATATAATCCAAACAGAATTGTATAGTAATTTCTAAGGTTCTTTTTCTTCAATATCAAATCGAGTTTAAATTTAATCATACAATTCCTTCTTTTAAAAAGTTCCTCGGTGGAATGCATCCGATTTAAGAATAGATTTTGGCTTCTTTCTTTCGTAATACTCTTGTTAGCATTTCCTTTTCAGATGTGTCACTTTCGGTCCCATGTTGCCTTATTGTACATTAACGCGCACTTTTAATTTAGACCAGTGTTCTCAACCTGGGTGTCACCAGAGTTATTGAGGAGTGACGCGAATATTTGGTAAATTCACAGTATATCATATTCTGGTTTATAAAAATAAATAAAAACAGGAGAATAAACACCTGTGCTTATTTAAATGCCGGAATTTTATCTTTATGTTGTAGGGAAAGCCCAATTTATCTTTTAAAATTACTTGAAGGTAATGTAACTGTAAATGTGGTGACGCATTACTATACATGGGATGACGCAGCCAAAAAATAAGGTTGAGAACCAATGATGTAGCCACTATGTCGTGTGCCATTTATACATGCGGTCTGCTAACCGTTAAGGTCGCTTCTAGTTGCGGAAGTGATTCTGTACAAAATCACGATGAAATATCGTGTAAATATTTTGGACAGATGAGCTGCCTTCTTGCAGTTGCAATGCCGATTCAGCGTGAAGCATATTAAGAGTTAAAAACCAGCAGAGAGAATATTTTAAATAGCAAAGTTTGCCAACTTTTCGTCCAAACGCTTTTAAAGGAATAATAGTGCTATCATTTATTTGGATCCAGTTATTATTTTTGTTTCATCTTTCGTAGCGAAACGTCATAATAGTTCAATGTAGTTGAGTTGGCCGCGCGTCATACCGTGCTTTCACAGCGAAACTATATGCCGGGTTCGATCAATCGAACCGATACCGAAATTCTTTTCGAAACAATGCAATCCTACCCGTTTCCTTTTTTTCCGCCGCATACATCACGCGCCGCCTCAAGGCGAGTTTGGGAAAGGAGCGGCGTAAACAAAAGGGCGGTGGTTTTTAAGGGGATCTATGTAGGAGGAAATCAAAAGGAAAAAAGATTCGAAATAGTGCTGCGAGTGAGGCGATTGTATGTGCGAGATAAAAAGCGTGCTTTCTGCGGAGAAATATGGAGATAGAGAGAGAGGAGGGTGGGAAGGGAGGAAGAGAAGGATGGAGTCACAGGTCAAAAGTCTTGAAGCGGAAGGAAAGAGGGTCTTCCGAGGGACGATGTAGAGGAGACATGTAAAGGGCGCAGAGTGACATATGGCCAAGGTGACCGAGATCGCATTCGGACGGACGAGGCAGCAGAAAAGAGACCGATCTTCCCCTCCCCATCTCTCCCTCTTAATCACTCCCTCTCCTCTCTCTCACTTCCCAACTCCCCTTTCCATATCTCCCATTTCCCTCGCTCTCTCCCCTCTTTCCCTCCTCTCCCTCCCCTCCCTCCATTCTCATCTCCCCTCCCTCCCTCCCTCTCTCTATCAATTTCGCCCTGAAAATAAAGACAATTATCTATCTATCCATCTCTACGGGAGTATAAGAAGTATATCCTAGGAGCCGAAGCCTCTTAAAGTGGCACCACTGCGCTGGTAGTTTTAGGTTAACAACTTGTGACGTAGGATTCAATCCTCTCTTTATGTAATTTGGAAAACTGGTCGTATTTATCAGTGGATTGCTCCCCAGAGTTATCGCTTCGAGAAAAAGGAAAAGATAACTTGTCGTTTTTATTAATGACTGTGCGAGTTACGTTTTGAGATAGTGTCAAGGCGCACCTTCTACCAAATAATAATATGTCGTACATTAATCGCTAGGGTTGTACTTACCACAAGGAATAGATGGGAATTATATTTCCGTTTTCATTCCTCTCACATTCCCCTCCCATTCCTAGTCGTGCTCCTTTGTTTTCGACGAATCTTCGCCACGTCCTTCACTCAAAAAACACATCAGCTGAAGTGGGACAAAATTCGCCCGTTAAAAGAACGATTTTTAAAAATTCCTATCCCGTTTAAGAATTGATGACCATTTTAGAACGTCTAACTTTGCCAAACTGTGTGCCGCATCTGATCCTCAGAGACACCGCCAAAAACGCTAAATAAATAAACTCTTTTTAAACGCTGATAAATCTTTTTGGCAATAATTTTTACTTTAATCAATGATGATGTTATGATAACAAATGAATACGTCCAAACTTTGTGGCATCCGGATCTATTCGATCTTGTTTGATTGTGGGGTTGCCGCGAAATTTTATCTTTGAAAGCGTGCCACGCGAAAAAATTATTGGATCCCATTTCGTCAGATAAATTCAGTTAATGGTGATTCGTATGTTTTAACAATATGCCACCGCTATCTATTCGAATAGCGACGCTTCCTTTCCGTTTTACGACTGGAGTCGTACGGAATGTTCGGTGAATGTAAAAGTAGCTCTCAAAACAGGCAACAGATGGCGTATGAGTGTGGCGCTAACGGAAGCGCTGGGTGTCGGTTGGAACACGCAGAGAAAAAAATTATCGCAACCTATTTTTCAACTATTTACGATACACGTAGCCGGATAGATTGAACAAATTTTGCTAATTGTGAATTCGACAAAAAATATTCAACCGTTTTTTGCGTAAACAAGAATAATTAATTTCACTTTCAATGTATTCGTCCATGGGATGAAAACTTATTTTTGTTTGTTATTTGAAACCATTTTTATCTACCTATTAATAGTGCTGTAATGGATGGTATACTACGGTGGTATACGCCGTATACCCTCTGCTTTTTTCGATTGAATTTTCGAACAAATAGCCTTATGAAAAACTATACAGGTCGATTTAAAAAAAAACAGCTCATACGTTTTCTGCATTGCAACATCACAGTCTTGTAATTTGCTCTTAAAAAACTGGGTAAGAACCCTCTCTCAAAGTTTTACTTCAGTATACAGTATACCCTCTGCCGTTTTTACGACTACAGTACTGCCTATTAATCAGTCATTCGTAAAATATCTCTTACGGTCTTTAAAGATTAGTTTCCATGCCTGCAGTAAGAGTCGAACCTTCGACCGCTGTCTTGGGGGAGAGTGTTCTAATTGTGATACTGTGCGAGCGTAAATTGCGCCCACAACGCAAAACGAAATACGTAATAATAATCGATATAACCAGGAGATATAAGCGCTTCCTTTTCCTTGATGCGTTAAGATAAAAGAAAAGTTTCGATAGAATATGGCTATAGTGCAATTTCGTCCCCTGCCGTACTCTTTTGGCGACTTACGTATGTCGTGCTAATTATGTAAACGTAGCAATTTCACTGAGCATATTTCGATAGAATGGGTTGCGTTTTATGCGTGGTTTATTTCGGGGCCACCGTGCCCAGAATAAATGTCATTCGATTACCGCGTGATCCAGATGGGGCCAGCGGACTCGGGGGAGGGTTAAGGGGCGCGGAGGGCGGGGCGGGGGCGGCGAGGAGCTAGGCAGAGCGTGGTGTGGGTGACGTTTGGGATATAGAATGACAGCGGCCGAGGCAGCTCCGTCCTGTAAGGCGAGGGTTTCAGGCCAGAAGAATGAGGCCGACGCGGACGGAATGGCAAACGGAATGCCGGGAAGGGGCGCGGGTGGTGCCTTCTCCCCCCTCCCACCACGTGGGAACCGGGAAACTCGAGTGGTTTTTGCGACGGGAAGTTGGTCGGATCGCAGAAAGGTTTGTGGGAGGCGTGGGACGTGATAAGCCGGTTCCTTTGGGAGGCATCAGGGCGGCTGCGAGTTGAATGTACTTACTTAATGGCCAGGCTTCGAGAGAATTCCGGGGATGCAGCAGTCCCAATTTATACCTTCGTTTATGAAGACGAAGATTTTTTCGCCAAACTTCTTTTATTAGTGGGGACACGGGCTACTGGTTATTGTGCGGTAGCTTGGATACGACTAGTTTGACCTCTTCGTCTAGAATTGGAAATATTTCATTTGGAACTTTTTGTCCACTGCCAATGAGCTGTTTTATTAAAGTATTGAAGAAGTTTGAACCCATCTTTACTATGTTCACGTGTACACAATGCTCGTATAAATTCCCTTCCATGTTGCCAATCCGAGGCATTCAGCGCAGAAAGAATTCAATTTAAATGATTTTGTAAAAAATCTTGCAAGTGCATAAATCCGTGAACATCTGTTAAGACGCTGTGGGATACACTCTTTCTTGGTTTCATTTAAATGGGATCTGTAAAATATTCATAATATTATTTTTTCAGTGGTAGCGACCAAAACGAGCCTGTTACGTCAAAGGACGTGTTGTAGCGGAAATTGAGAAATTTAGATAATATTTTTAAACTTCAGCAGTCGCGCAAAAATGTTTAAATGTTTTATTTTAAGCTGCAAAATGTTTGATTCGACGTATGAATTAAAAACGCCGTAAAATTATTCCCTTTTAATACGCCGAAAGAAATTTCAGCGATAAGAATGATCTCGCCCATAATAATAATCTTAAAATGAAGTTCTTTCCTGGAAAGATCTCGAGGCTGGGAAATATCATAATGGAGAAAATAAGAGCATTAGACAAGAGAGGGAGTCGGGAACAGCGGAGAACGGCGCGGGAGTGAGTCAGAGTCGATTTGAATATGGGGTTGAGAGAAGAAGGGGCGGGGAGGAGGAAATGGAGGGCGTGAAAGAAGAGGGTTGTGAACGCGTCATTATATTCCTCACATTACTTCACCCTTCCGACATTTTCAAGAAGTTTCCCAATTTTAAGTGGAACGTTCGTTATTACGAATTTGGTGGAATTTCAAATGGACGTGTATGAACCCATATATAACTGGTTTCCAAGTTTCAAATCATTTAGGAACATATTTTTAATTAAACTTTTAAAATCGTTCATTCCCTTTTGACAATTCCGAGAAGGGAATATCGTATCACCACGCGTGATATGCAATTGTTGACTTTATCGTTGGTTGGAAGGAGATAATAAATCAAATAATAAATAATCAATAACAATTATAAACGATCGACCGGCGATGCTGTAATGATACTGATGATTGTTGGTGACAATTTTAAAGACAGGACTCGAACCCTTGACTTTGGTATTTGACTCCAAGTCTACCACCTAATTATGAAATCCTACAGCATTGGTTGTCAACTTGTGGTCCGCGAAGTAGCTGTTGTCCTCGCTAGTGATAAAAAATAAGTTTAAAGAGAGATGGCGGATCTGTGCTTATCGATATAGAAGGTTAATAGCTGTAAATAAAAACAGATATCAACAGAAGAGATAATACTGATGGCGTTCCGAAATATTCTATTATGGTTGGTGGTCTTTGAATGCGAAAAGGTTTTATCGATGCAAATGTACCGAATATATTGAAAGAGGAGAGAGAGAGAGAGAGAGGAACATCTCTAGAATGGAGATGTGGTCTTGTGTGTCGCATCGGAGGTCAAGAGAGAGAGAGTGAGAGAGGTACACTCGAGGGAACGTGGGGGGGGGGGGGGGGGGGATCATTTGGGCTGGGATAATTTTGCCCAGTGAAATCAAAAGAATTCATTCAAAGAAACTGTCCTAGTGACGTCATTCCAATGCGGCAAAACCACAGTTTTAGTCGCATCAGTTTCATACATCGGCTTATTTTATGGCTTCACATTCGACCAGAGAAAGGATACTTAGAAATTAATGTTTGCGATACAGTCACACGGATGCGATGTACAGGCGGTGTCTTCGTCTCTGATACGGTGTTATCGTGGCGACGGGCGACGTAGTAGATCGCGTCCGTCGATCATTCCATCTGCAGATGGAGATAAAAACATGAATCACGTGCTAAAAATGAGTAAAATTGGCCACTACGGAAAATCTTCCAGCATTCGATCCCATTTAACAAAAAGTTTAACTATTTCATGCATTACATTTAATGGAGTCCCAAAAATCGGGTCAGGAAATACTTTACCGCTGCAATCTATTGTATAATTTGCTATAAACGCTACGAAGAAATAATTAGGTAATTTATGTCGACGACTTCCTACGGCTGGGTGCATCGTCCCGGAAAACTAAATCTTTCATTAGTCGTTATATCTAAACTCCTCTTTCTTTCTTCCTTGTCTTGATTAAGCTGAGAGAGGAGAGAAAAAGAAATGAACGTTTCAGTTCTTAACAAATTAAGAGTGCTCGTGAGTGGAAGAAAATAACGAGATGGCACTTGGTGAGAGGGGAGAGGAGGAAGAGAAATAGAGGGAGAATGTGATCGGTATCGCAGGGGGGGGGGAGGGCAAGGGGGAGGGGGGGGGGAGGAGGTCGGTTGTAGAGGGCGTAAAGGCATTTCGAGGCCATTATGAGCCAGCAGAGGGCCAGAGGGTGGAAGCACGGAGAACTTCTCTCAAAGGGAGGAAAAGAGAAGATCGCTGAACTAGAAGTCCTCCTGCCCCTTCCCTTCACCTCCCCCCTCCCCCATACAATCTTCCTCCACTCTCCCCTTTTCGCAGTCGGCCCACGCTGCTGATTGTGAGGGCTCTTTCTGACCGACGGCCTGCGCGCGCCTCCCCCCAGCTCCCCGGAGGCATCTCTGCAGAAAATCTTTCTTCTACTCAAACCTCTTCCTCCCTTTTCTCTATGTGGCGGTAGCAAAACGGGTCGCAGTATTCTCTCCACTTATGTAACCTTCGTATTTCTCCTTCGCCGTCTTTTAATCTTTCGGACGTCGCCGAGAGGCGCCAAGCAGCTGACGACTGCGCAGCGGCGGACGAGAAGAGGTGTTTCGGAGAGGAAAGTTGGAATCCTTCTCGAAACGATCGGTTTGCGATCAGACAGAGTCTGGCCTGTAATAATTGGATCGGTGTTAGACTACGCTAGTGAAATCGTGCTCCTGAAAAAATTTCATCGAATGAGGAAAATTTTTTGGAAAATTTCTAGATGAAAGGAGGTTTTGGTGTCGAACGGAAATTAAAGAAGCAATCTTGTTTATTTTATGAAAATTGCGTTTAATATTTAAAGAAAGACATTTTAAAGAATTATTTTGTAATTATTTAGAGCAGCGGTCACTGACCGCACGTCCAATTAGCATCAAGACCACCGTGGAAAAGCTTTTTAAGGTGCCAGCAGCCATTACAACATGAAAATTTCAGGTCTTTAATAGCATTCTCCTTTCTGATTTCTTTTAAAATTTTTAGTTAATGTTTCTTGTCCGTTTGTATAATATGGGCATAATTTTCTATTGTGAGGAATCTCTCTCCCCCTTGGTAATGCAATACTCCATTATTTTCGTCTACGAAAATTAATACGACGGCTAAGGGCTAAAAATCCTGTACTAAAGAAAGGGTTTCGATCTCTGAGATAACTACGTTATTTGAATCCGTCCGTGTGGTGGGAAGATTCCCACGCAAATCAATGTAAATGAATCATCTATAATGATAAGTCGCCTCCGTAGATTAACAGAAAAGGAACACTCAACCTAGACCTACTTAGAACGCCTCCTTCCGGCTCACGTGGATCATTCGTCTCGACCGATTTCATTTGAAGAAACCCACTCGGAAGGACATTATTACTTTTCACCCTCTCACAAACCATTCCTAACAGATTCTCTTTCGACCCTCCGTGTCATTTTCTCCACCAGCTAACAATCCTTCCCTCTCCCGCCCTCCTTCCTTCCCTCTCTCCATCTCCCACTCTCTCCTCTCCCTCCCTCTCTCCAACTCTCTCCTATCCTTCCTCCTCCCTTTCTTCTCCATCCCTCCCTTTCTTCTCCCTCCCTCCCTTTCTCCTTCCTCCCTCCCTTTCTCCTCCCTCCCTTTCTCCTTCCTCCCTCCCTTTCTCCTCCCTCCCTCCATTTCTTCTCCCTCCCTCCATTTCTTCTCCCTCCCTCCCTTTCTCCTCTCTCCCTCCCTTTCTCCTCCATCCCTCCCTTTCTTCTCCCTCCCTCCCTTTCTCCTCCCTCCCTCCCTTTCTCCTCCCTCCCTCCCTTTCTCCCCTCTCTTTTACCTTATTTCCTTCCCCCCTCAGCCAGCCCCACTCTAATTGGAAACACTTGTAAGGCTTAGCTGTTGGGTTCTCTCGCCTATGGCAGATTAAAGCATCCTAGCAACCAGGGCAGGAATGGGAGGGGGATGGTCGGAGGGGGAGCGAGTGAGAGAATGAGATAGGGAAAGGGAGGGAGTTAAGGGAAGGATAATGGCTTTGTCAGAGAATGCCTTTCCTTCAAAATACCCGTTTCCCAGAAACCCCTCTTCCACCTTTCCTATTTCAACACGGGGGGAGAGGGTATAATGAGGGAGAAGGAAAAAAAATGAGTCTCGCATAGCGAGAGGTCGTCACTTGTGTGGGAGGTGGTCTGGTGAGGTCTTTCGCGGAAGATTGATGCAAGCGGTCCAAAATGCATTCAGAGTCCTCTGGCGGTGTTCGCAGGAGGACGCCTCGCTTCGATGGACACTTCGAAGAATCCCTCTCGTCGCCACGGCGGCTGATTTATTTTCCTTTGCCCTTGGGACAGATCGGGTGTCGCCCTCCTCTCTCTTAGGTGCGCTCGCTTCTCGAAGGCGCGATGGCAAATGGTGGGTAGCATTTCCGTCACGAGCAACGTCAAATCCGCCGTCGTGTGCTTCCGAAGAATTACATGTGGTTGAATATAGCGTTACTCGAACGTCATATCATCTTTGGACTACCTGCACGACCCCCGCGGATTTTTTTTCTTCGATTCTGCGTTATTAAAAACTGTCCGCCACGCATTTGGCTTTTAGTGATCGTCGTTAGTGGACATTTGAAATTTGGATCCGGAAGTAATGGTAATAATCTTAAACACTTAGTAATTCTAATAATGATAATATTCTAATTCTGATAATATTTCGCAAAATGATCCCTCAAACAGTTAATCAAATAGTGGACTCATAAAAATCACACAGTTCCTGTAAATTTGTCGTTTTATAAAATTCAAACCGAATTCGAACGTTTCAATCCAATCTTTTTTGTTTAAATTCATTTTTATTCTCTGAAGGCGCTTAATATGTTACTCACAAAGGATTCAAGGAGCACTTTTTAAAAAACCAGATGCGCATTTCGGCTACAATGCAGCCACGGTCAGTAGTAATTCACCGATAGTAGATTGATTATATAAGAACGTTCTCAACCTTTTCGTGTTCACGAACCTCTTAAAATAATAGAAGATAACCATCTGTTATATTTATGTCGTTCGCATCTATTATCGCTTCATGCTAGTAACCCATTTTTACCGCCGACAAACCTTAGTCTTAATCACCGTCTCTTGGTAACTTTTAACTTGGTTTTAATCTCTAACGCGGACAACCAACACCGGCTTCGTTACCCATATGCCCCAGTCCATAAGAAATAGAAAAAAGATGATTTTTCAACATTTATGCTACAAAAAATAAACTAGCGTAAATCTCCCTCAAATTGAAAGCACGTCAAATTTAATGTGTGTATTTATCTATTTTTGCTTGGTTTTGAAATGGACAAATATTCTTTGAAAAATTAAAACTTTTATTTTAATGAAAGCATTCTATAGAAATATTATTAATTAAATATTTTCCTTTCTCTTCTCACTTTCTATATCTCTATAGTCTCTATACATCTCATTCTCCCTCTTTAGGGTTAAATGTAAGAAGGGAGTACGTAGTCTCAATTTCGCCCTAAATAAAGTCGTTTGCCTGTCTGTCTGTCTTTCTCCTTCCCTCTTTCTCTTCATTCCTCTTTCCGTCTCCCTCCCTCTGTATCCCTCTCTCCCTTCCTTCCCTTTCTCCCATTCACTCTCACTCATTCTTCCTTCGTATTATCCTCTGTCTCCCTTTCCCTCTCTCTAAATAAAGTCGTTCGTCTGTCTGTTTCTCTCTTTCTCTTTTCCTCTCTCTATCCTCCTCTCTCTACTACTTTCCCTCTCTCTAAATAAAGTCGTTCGTCTGTCTGTCTGTCTCTCTCTCTCTCTCATTGACAATACCTCTTCACAAATATATCAATTCGGATTTCTCTGTTGATTGCCTAACTCGAAAATACTTTAATAGGCAGTTAAATTATTAATTTCGTTTTGAAATTTGATTTGCACGACTTCGTCTCCATCTTTTGTCATTTCTAACAGGTTCAAGATCTCATGTCCAAAACGATTCCTCCAACCTCTCTCCTCCGCTGCCCTTCTCGTTTGCTAGTTAATGTCAGTCTTCATGCCCTCCAAGATCTTCATTCTTCCTCTTTCCCTTCCGATTTTAATCTTCCCTTCTAATATATATCTCATAAGATGCTTTCTCTTCTTGTCAGTATATGACATCCATTTATCTTTTTTTTATTTCATATAATTTATTAGTTTTTCCCTCGTTTATTCTTTGCGCCGTTTCTGGAAGGAAACCATGGTAAACAACAGACAGTTTCATTATTATCTTGAATCTACTGAAGTGCGGACGATACGTCGCAATGACTGTTTTCACGCTGTGATACTACTGTGTCACGATTAGTTAATCGGAAGGAGTCGCAATGGCATATTCTAGAGCAGTTAGGTTTTCAACCTTCATTTTCTTGCATACCCCTTAGAGCTCTTTTTAATGGTCGCGTGCTCCTTAGAGAGATAAAAACGCCAAAACTTTCAATCTTACTCCTTAAAAACACGAGTTTACTATCTTAATACAAGTGTTATTCAATTAATTAACACTTTAAAATGTACATACCAAGGGGTACGCGATCATTTGCAAAATGTTCAATAATAAAAGTTTGATAACTCCTGACTTAGAATCGCTCACTCAAAAATCGTTTCGCAATTAAGGTTATAACTCAGCGAATGACGACTAAGGAAAAATATTAGCAATTTTAACATTTATATTTACATGAATACCCTGCAATCCGCCAGAAGCGTTTGGCAGGGGGTGTAAGAAATGGCCTACACGGAACTTGCATCCATCGATTATCTTGCATACCGTGGGTTAGTTTAAAAAAATGTAATTGAGCGTGTTGTCTGCGCTGCATCGTTCAATCAGGGCATTTATGTGAATCTCAAGGACTACTTTTGCCGTAGAAATGTTGTTAAGATAGTTAGGACGTTTACTACTCCAAATACCTTGCGTCAGATGACGGGGAAAGTTCTCAGTATTTTTCCGGGGCCCCAAAAATCTTGGGGGCCCCACGCACTGCGTGGGCCTGCACCCCCGAGTCACGCGCCTGGTTTACGGCATGGCAACAGTTACCGTCTTCGAGCAACCGTCGACACCATCTGCTTTTTGAAGTTGCCCCACGACGTGTGCCATCTGCTTATGCATCTTATCTGGGACCAAGTGACTATCATGTTTTAAAGGGCTCAATAAGCGGACAGTATTGCTTCACACGGGACGGGGGTCGAACTGCAGTCCTTGAGCGGGAAAGCAAGTAGGTAAAGAAATCAGAAAGCTGGCATCGAATTCGCAATAAAAGAATTCCAATGAAAGAGATGGCCACAATATTGGAAAGGAAATAATAATTCCTTAACTAAGATTTTTATAATTTAAAAAAAATATCTTATTATAATATCTCTAGTGCAAGTAGAATTTTAATATAGCGTAAAATTCTCATCGATTATATAGACATGGATCGATGACTGGAAATTATTCCGTGGCATTTATTCTCTTAAAAGATACTCTGCAGGCGATCCCTTAAACTTCTTTAGGAGTAAAATTAAAATACAGATACTTTCAGTGGATAAGTTAACGCTTATCTCAGATTATTGGATGGATCTGCACGGAATTTAAAGATCGCCACCGGAATGAAATGGCGGAAGAGAAAAAAACCATTCCCACGACGGGAAACGAACCGGCGACCACCGAGGCAGGTGTGAGGAAGGGGCGTCGCGAATGGAGTGGAGACCGTCGCCCAACGACGAGGGAAGCTGTGTCGACTTCATAACGAGCAAGCCGCGACAAAGGAAATTTACGATTCCTGCGTCATGTGCAAGGCCCTTGTCCTGCAATGCGCTGGCCAATCCTAGGCGCCTTAGGAGGGGGAAAAGGAGAAAGGGGAGGGAGGTCAAAGCGTAGGGATGGAGGATAACAATGGGGAAAACCAGAAAAGGGACCAGGAATGAAAGAGGTTGCCCGGGCAACCCCTTTTGCGCCATACTCCAACAAACAACACCCTCGTCTCCCTCTCTCTCCCTTCAGTTTGCCGCGCTAAAGTGAGCCACAATAACACTTTCGGTATAAGGCGTTGTGGACCAAGTGTCGTTCCCCGAAATTAAAAGGGAACAACTGATTGGAGGACGGGAGAGGTGAACGAAGGCGAGGTTCTGGCAGAGAGAGAAGAGAACGGAGGGGAATGGTGTTGGTCGTGCCCCCCCCCCCCCCTTCATCTCATTCCCCCCTTTTCATTCCCCCCTCCTCACCTCATTCTCCTCGTATCGTGCCAGGATGACGGGAGGTCTTTCGATGGGCATTTCGTCTCGCCATTAAAGATCCTTGAAAACCTCAATTTCTCGCGTCGGCTTGCTAAACTGAATGGAGTTGCGGGGATAACTCGGCAGTAAAATTTTCCGCCGCTATTCGTGTAATTGTACGGACCAAAAAAAGGGGCATTGTGTGTGTGTGTGTGTGTGTGTGAGTTCGGTTGCATTTTAAGCTGGCACTCCCCGGACGAGGATGGAAAGGCCCCGTTAATGTAGTTTGCCTCCCTCGTAATAGCAAAAAAAAAATGGAATCCGCTTTTGCGAAATGGTCGGAGTGTTCTTCTTTGGAAGAACTCGAAACGGCTCTGATGAGGCCGTCAGCCCGCATTAATGCGGCGAACTTTACATTCATTTCTTCAAAAGTTTATTCCAGTGTAACTCTTAAAATTCTACTGTGATTGGGGGAGTCATTTGAAAAAAAGACTTGATTAAATTTAATAAAATTTGTACTTTTACTTAGAATTTATGCGAAAGATTGCATGAGATATATCATGTTAGTTGATTTTTTTAAAGGCGAGTAAATGAAAATGTTTTTTAAAATTCTCTCAGTACGGAAAATGAATAATTTTCTACGCGAATTTTCATTTTCATATTCTTTCTCATGTTTCTATATGGTCCGAGACAATTAAATTCGTGTTTTCAGTGACATCGTTCATCTAGTCTACCAATTCTACATGAATATGGCAGGAATATCAATTACATGCATAATAAATTCAGTTTTTATATTTTCATGGAATTACTTTTTCGAGAATATTCATCGATGATTAAAGAGGAACAACCAATGTATTCCAATAGATAACTGACTATTTTAATTGAATTTGAACAGTCAACCGAAAATATCTCCACTGCGACCGTCCTAAAAAATCACAATATTTAAACGTCGCGACGCGTCGATCGTCGAAGGAAAATCGACAAAAACGAACTCGGATAACGTTTATAGTTTAAAAAAATAACGCCCCTGTAAAATACGCATATCGTGATAGAAATCCCGATCGAATTAAAAAAAAAAGAAAAACAATTCGAAATGAAACTTGAAAACGAATTCGGATCGGCAGAATGGTTGTCATTTGTCAGATGTTCTTATAACGTCCGCAGAGTGCTCCGATCGCGTGTGCTGCGATAGCCTTCTCCATTAGGCTCGCAGCCACGGAACAGTTTGCCCCAGAATGTTACTGACGAGCGTCGCCGACCGAGGATGGCCATTACCGCCGAACAAGCGAAACGATTTTTCTGCCGCGGTTAGGGAATAATTTGAAATCTCGAACAAAGGCCATCAGGAAATGGCGAAAGTATCGATTAAAAAAATATATCGTCGCCCGCGCAGCAAATGCCGTCAATTTTTTTCGTCTTAGAAAGTAATTCATAGACGCGCTGTAAAATTGGGTTTCCGAATCGCTATGAGAATCTCACGACCGTCTCAAAAGGGACAAACGTAGGTCCTGCGGAATTAAACGACCGCGTAGTACGCCGATTTCCCGCAGTTGTCACGAAACGCCTACTATAAATCACGTTCGCTTCCTATCGTCACAAATAAACGACTTAAGCATAACGTTATATGTCACGTACGAAAATTCCAATTTCCTTTCGCTGTGGGAACTGACAGCAGTTAAGTCCACTGGGCGGATTATTATTACAAGCTGCCGGCTACATCCATTCAGCCGTACTCATTTCGACAATATAAGCCCCTTAATAAATATTGATCCCTGCCGGGCGATTCGAGGGAAATTTTGGCTAGTGAGGTAAAGAGAGGGAGTGAGATGGAGGGAGAGAGAGAGAGGTAATTGAGGACGTTGGAAGGTAAGAGAAGCATAAGGGCGCAGTCCTAATAAGCGACAGAGCGTATGGTAGGGCGCCTGGAGGTCGGGAGGGGAGGGGGTCCAAAACGAGTAATTGCGTGCCATTCGGTGGTGGAGGAGGGGAATGGATCCCAAAAGGCAGGACGCGGAAAACTTCGGACGTTTTACGTGCAATAATATTGACCGGAACCCTGTTCCGTAGCATCTGACGCGTGAGTTACGCGACCCTTTCGAAAAACGACTTCCGTTTCGACGATAAAGGCGAGCGTTTTTGCTCGAGCGTTTATGGATGATCGATTGCCCGAGAATCTCTCCCAAATAACGCCATGCGTCGCTTATAGACGCGTCGAGTGAAATAACGGATATATTAAGCGATCTTTATTTGAAATGGAAAACAATGGCATCTAGATTTGCTTATTTGCTCACGGTCAGCGTTCTGTAAAAAATGGAACAATGGCGCGTGTTCAATGCAACAAATTGGCTAAAGATACGAATACACTATGCGAACGAACGACAGCGAACGAATGTTCGGCTGTTTTTTGTCATTCGGACCGTGCATTTGATCAGTCGTCTACACTAGAGCGAATGTTTGCGTTCGTTGATGTTGGACGCTTTGAATAGTTTCTTACTGAAGTTGCTGAGTTGTTTACTTAACCGTCCACAGTACGAAATAACTTCCTTTGATGTACCGCCCTGCCAGCGAACCGCGTCGAATGCATTCGTTCGCATTCGTTCACTTTCGTTCGCCTTCGTTCGCCTTCGTTCGCCTTCGTTCACCTTCGTTCACTTTCGTTCGCCTTCGTTCACTTTCGTTCGCCTTCGTTCAACCGTACACACTACATGAATTCGTCCGTTCGCTGTCGTTCGTTCGCCTTCGTTCGCATAGTGTATTTGTACCTTAAGAGAATTCGCGAAGAAAATTTAAAACTTTACTAAACAAATATCTAAAAAGGCAGATAATTGTCATTGTTCGGTAGTATATTTTGAACGAAGTGATTTTTAGAAAAGGATAGTTTTTTTAATACAAAAAATCGCGCCGAATTATGCGACTAAACCCTTAAAAGACGAATCCGTAAAAGCTTGGCGTGTCAAATGCGTGAAATGAATTTTATAATAACAGT
The DNA here is from genome assembly GCA_036926305.1 of Uropetala carovei. Taxonomy (NCBI): domain Eukaryota; kingdom Metazoa; phylum Arthropoda; class Insecta; order Odonata; family Petaluridae; genus Uropetala; species Uropetala carovei. Next base: position 73,116 of record JAXCHB010000078.1, on the reverse strand, counting down.
AATTTTGCCTTATATTTCCTTCTCCTCTCTCTCTCTCTCTCTCGAAATCCAAATCACGCGGAAATGACTTTTTCACGGCGTCCTCAACGGAAAGCGTTTTCCGGCGATAATTGCACACGGATACATTAAAAGCAATCTGCAGCGTAATTTCGAGGTTTTAACATAATAGCGGGAGGAATAACACGAGGAACGTGTTTCGATGCGGGGAGAGGAGTAGGGGGAGAGTGGAGATGTAGTGGGGGGGGGGGAGAAGAATAAGAGGGGAGGGCGGAGGAGTGGGGGGAAGAAGGGAGGCGAGTTTTGGGAAATGGGATTCGAGGGAGAAGGGAAAGAAAAAGGTGGAGGATGGAGGAAATAAGAGAGAGGAGAGGATGTACGGAAGAGGGCTGGAAGAAGGGAGCGAGGTTGGTTGGAGGGAAAGGAGGAAATGATGGAAAGTGTTAAAGATATGGGTAAATGGGGAGAGACGGGAAAGAGTGTATAGAGAGAGGGAGAGGGAGAGAGGGGAAGAGGGAGAGAGGGAGGGAGGGAGGGAGGGGGAGAGAAGGAGAAAGAGAGGGAGAGAGGGAGAGAAGGAGAGAGAGAGGGAGAAAAAGAAAGACAGAGAGAAAGAGAAAGAAAGGGAGAAAGGGAAAGAAAGAGAGAAAGATAAAGAAAAGGAGAAAGAGAAAGGGAGAAAGAAGAAGGGAGAAAGAGAGAAAGGCAGAAAGAGAAAGTGAAAGAAAGAGAGGAAGAGAAAGAAAGAGAAAGAGAAAAAAATAGAGAAAGAGAGAAAGAATAAGAAAGAGAGAAAGAGAAAGAAAAAGAAAGAGAGAGAGAAAGAAAGAGAGAAAGAGATAGAAGAGAGAAAGAGTAAGAAAGAGAAAGAGAAGGGAGAGAAAGAGCAAGAAAGAGGGAGAAAGAGAGAGAGAAAGAGAAAGAAAGAGAAAGAGAGAAAGAGAGAAAGAGAGAGAAAGAGAGAGAAAGAAAGAGAAAGAAAGGGAGAAAGAGAAAAAGAGAGAGAGAAAGAAAGAGAGAAAGCGTAAGAAACAGAGAAAGAGAAAGAAAGAGAGAAAGAGAGAGAGAAAGAGAAAGAAAGAGTGAAAGAGAAAGAGAGAAAGAGAAACAAGGAGAGAAATTGAAAGAAAGAGAGAAAGAGTAAGAATGAGAGAAAGAAAGAAAGAGAGAAGAAAGAAATGGAGAAAGAGTAAGAAAGAGAAAGGGAAAGAAAGGGAGAAATAGAAAGAATGAGAGAAAGAGAAAGAGAAAGAAAGGGAAAGAGAAAGAAATAGGGGGAAAGAGAGAGAAAGAGGGAATGAGAAAGAAAGAGAGAAAGAGAAAGAAGGAAAGAGAGAAAAGAAATAAAGAGAAAGAAAGAGAGTAAAAGAGTAAGACAGAAAGAGAGAAAGAGATAGAGAGAAAGAGAGAGAAAGATAAAGAAAGAGAGGAAGAAAGAAAGAGAGAAAGAGAAAGAATGTGAGAAAGAGAAAGAAAGAGAGAAGGAGAAAGAAAAAAAGAAATAGAAAGAAAGAGAAACGGAAAGAAGGGGATAAACAGAAAGAAAGGGATAAAGAGAGAGAAAGAGAAAGAAAGAGAGGAAGAGAAAGAAAGAGAGGAGAAATAGAATGAAATGGAAAGGGAAAGCAAGAGGGATAAAGAGAGAGAAAGAGGGAATGAGAAAGAAAGAGAGAAAGAGAAAGAAGGAAGGAGAGAAAAGAAATAAAGAGAAAGAAACAGAGTAAAAGAGAAAGAGAGATAGAAAGAGAGAAAGAGAAAGAGTGAAAGAGAAAGAAAGAGAGAAAGAGGAAGAAAGAAAGCGTAAGAAACTGAGAAAGAGAAAGAAAGAGAAAGAAAGTGAGGAAGAGAAAGAAAGAGAGAGGATAAAATAGAGAAAGAGAAAGGAGAGAAAGGAAGAGAGAAAGAGAAAGAAAGAGAAAGAGAAGGAAAGAGAGAAAGAGAAAGAAAGAGAAAGAAAGAGAAAGAAAGAGAAATAAAGAGAGAAAGCGTAAAAACAAAGAAAGAGAAAGAAAGAGAAACAGAATAGAAGAGAGAAAGAGAACGAAAAGGAGAAAGAGAAAGAAAGAGAGCGAAAGAAAGAGAGAAAGAGTAAGAAAGAGAGAAAGAGAAATAAAGAGAGAAAGCGTAAGAAACAGATAAAGAGACTGAAAGAGAGAAAAAGAATAAAAGAGAGAAAGAGGAAGAAAAAGAGAAAGAGAAAGAAAGAGAGAAAGAGAAAGAAAGCGAGAAAGAGAAAGAAAGAGAGGAAGAGAAAGAAATAGAGAATGAGAAAGAAAGATACAGAAAGAAAGAAAGATAATGAAAGAGAGAAAGAGAAAGAAAGAGAGAAAGAAAGACAGAAAGCGAAAGAAAGAGAAAGAGAAAGAAAGGGAGAAAGATAAAGAAAGATAGAAAGAAAAAGAAAGAGAGAAAGCGTAAGAAACAGAGATAGAGAAAGAGGAGAAAGAGAAAGAAAGAGAGAAAGAGAAAGAAATTTAGGAAGAGAAAGAAAGAGAGATAGAGAAAGAAAGCGAGGAAGAGAAAGAAAGAGAGAAAGAAAGAAAGAGAAAGAGAAAGAAAGAAAGAGTAAGAAAGAGAGAAAGAGAAATAAAGAGAGAAAGGGTAAGAAACAGAGAAAGAGAATGAAAGAGAGAAAAAGAATAAAAGAGAGAAAGAGAAAGAAAGAGAGAAAGAAAGGGAGAAAGAGTAAGAAAGAGAGAAAGAGAAATGAAGAGAGAAAGTGTAAGAAACAGAAAGTGAATGAAAGAGAGAAAAAGAATAAAAGAGAGAAAGAGGAAGAAAAAGAGAAAGAGAGAAAGGGAAAGAAAGCGAGAAAGAGAAAGAAAGAGAGAAAGAGAAAGAAAGAGAGGAAGAGAAGGAAAGAGAGGAGAAAAAATGAGATAGTTGCGACGAAGGAAGATGGTGAAAGAAGCGACTCAAAAGAACGATGTAGAAAGTGAGAGTATTTCAATCTCTCTCACTTTCTACATCTGGAAGTGCCTCATAATTTTGTATCCTCCTATATATATATATGATGTGTAAGAAGCATCTATATATTATAGATATAATATATATATACTAGTTAATGTGTGCTTGCATTCTGCAAGCATTTTTGAGGTTTAGCCTTTTTACAATTTCAAATTATTCCCAATGAATTTTGTGCAAAATCATATATCGGTATCAAATTTCAACTTTGTAGCTCATTCAGAAGTGCTTTATAATTTTACTCGTTGCATAGGACAATTATGCGGCAATACAGTTGGTAAGATTTGGAATTTTCACGATATCGAATTTCTTCTTTCTGTTGTAACTAAAAATCCATAATTCTGCAATATTTCATGTTTACATGTCATTAAGAATTGCCGTATTATTTTCACACTGGTATGGGTCATAAATAGGGCAAAACCGCCCTTAAAATTTGGAATTTTCGCAGTGTTCTTTTATCTTCGGTTGCAATAAAGGTTTTATAACCAGGCCAAATTTCAAGTCTCTGGGTTATATGCAGCTGCCTCATCATTTCTGTTCTCATATGGAGCAATACTGGGGCAAAAGAGCTCCAAAAATGAGGATTATTACAATATAGGATTTCCTCCATTAGGCATAGTTTAACGTTAAAGGCATTAAAATATAAGCCTCTGATACCCATTAAAAGCTTACCCATATGAAAGCATTAACACTGTTGCCTAGGAAGCCTATTGTTAGACCCAGAAAAATTACCACTTTTTTGCGATAAAAACTATAAATTTACGCTAATTCTACTCGGATTTGAATTCGGTCTTCAAAAATAAGAAACTACAATTTATATCGTATCCGACAGTTTAAGCCTCGAGTTCGTATCTTGATGGGAAGTAATTTTAAAATGCAAATATAAAAACCTCTACACCAATTTACATGCTTTCTTATGGGCAAAAAATGGGGCAAAAAGGGGCCAAAATAGTCCCTCAAAATAGGAATTTTGCCAATTTCGGATTTTTTCCTTCGGTTTTGACGAAAAACCAATAATCCTACCAAATTTCAAGTTTCTGGTACATCTGGAAGTGCCTCATAATTTTGTATCCTCCTATATATATATATATATATATATATATATATATATATATATATATATATATATATATATATGATACTAGTTAATATGTGCTTGCATTCTGAAAGCATTTTCAAATTTTAGCCTTTTTGCAAATTCAAATTATTCCCAATCGCTGTTGTACATAATCAGATAACCATGTCAAATTTGGAGTTTGTAGCTCATTTAGAAATGCCATATAATTTTAATCCTCGTATAGGGCAATAATGGAGCAAAACAGCCCCTAACATTAAGAATTATTACAGTCTCAGATTTTTTCCATCTGTTGTAACTAAAAACCCATAATTCTGCCAAATTTCAAGTTTGTATCTCATTAAGAAGTGCCTTATAATTATCACACTTGTATGGGGCCGAAAAAGGGCAAAACCAAACATTAAAAATAGGAATTTTTGCAATTTTACAATTTTATCTTAGTTTACCATGAAAATTCTATAATCCTGCCAAATTTCAAGTCTCTAGGTCCTATGCAGCTGGCTCGCATTTTTTGTTCTCGCATGGCGCCGAAAAGGGGCAAAACCGCCCTTTAAAAATGAGAATTTTTGTAATTTTATCTTAGGTTGCAATGAAATTTCTATAACCATGCCAAATTTCAAGTCTCTGTGTCCTATGCAGTTGCATCGCCTTTTTTGTTCTCGAATGGGGCAATAATGGGGCAAAACAGCCCCAAAAATGAGAATTATATCAATATCGGATTTCCTTCATTAGGTGTAGTTTAACATTAACAGCATTAAAATATAACCCTCTGATTCCCATTAAAAGCTTACCCATATGAAAGGATAGAGCTTGTTACCAAGGAAACCTATTGTTAGACCCAGAAAAATTAGCAATTTTTTGCGATAAAAACTATAAAATTACGCTAATTCTACTTGGATTTGCATTCCGTCTTCAAAAATAAGAAACTACAATTTATATCCTATCCGACAGTTTAAGTCTCGAGTTTGTATCTTGACGGGAAGTAATTTTAAAATGCAAATATAAAAACCTCTACACCAATTTACATGTTTTCTTATGGGCAAAAAATGGGGCAAAAAGGGGCCAAAATAGCCCTTCATAATAGTAATTTCGACAGTTTCGGATTTTTTCCTTCGGTTGTGACCAAAAACCTATAATCGTACCAAATTTCAAGTTTCTGGCACATCTGGAAGTGCCTCATAATTTTGTATCCTCCTATATATATGATATATCATGTGTAAGAAGCATCTATATATTATAGATATATCTATACATATCTATAAAGTAAGGTGTTTGTATGTATGTATGTATGTTCTGCTAAGGCTCAGAAACTACAACACGCAGAAAAAAGAGGAAGGTTTCATATTAATCGTTATCATGTGTACGGTGGTGTAGTAAGGTTTTTAAACCGATTCGGTGTACTATTTAATTATAATAAAATATTTTCGTTTATATGGGATTTCCATTTAACTTTTTTTCGTAAATTTCTGGAATTTTTTAACTCATTACATATATATCGCAGACATATGCTCTCGCAGACTTTTTTGTAGTAAATTATCTCCTCTTTTTGAATAATTTTTTAAAAGAGGGGCTTACAGATCAAATAAGACGAATTGAAGGTAAAAATCTTATTTTTCATTATTGCTCAGCATTTGGATATACTTAGCAACCGATGTAAACAAATTACGTTTGAACTATAAACATATCGTAAACGTAGAAATAGTTGATGAAATACTCATTTAATATCTTCTGATTTGATTTATGTTTTTCGTTCATTATCTATGGTCTTCTATACACAGGTTAATTCTGCGAATAAACATTAGTGAACTGTTTCTTTTTCTGTAATCGTGTGATTCGCATTATAGGTATGTTTGGATATAAGTTAAATTGTTTTTATATGCCTTTTGTCTTATTTTATTTCATATTTTGTTTAAGTGAAAATTACTACGTTAAAGTTTTTGTGTTTTGTTTTAGGTAACAGTTTATCAATAAAAACTGAATTGAGTATTTTATGCTAACACGCAAGTTTTTTCCTATGCTCATCCATTTTGCGTTTCAATAATAATTAGATACTTTTTTGTAATATATAATATCGTTTTGAATTAAAAGAGAGTTTTATCAATTGGAAAGAAGGTTCACTCTTGAATAATTGTTATTTTAATACGAGAACTAAATTAGATTAATATTTTGAACACGTAACGCAGTGAATTTCGAAAGATTTTATTTAAATAATACTTTTGTTGAACTTTATTATGTCTTCCGAACTAAAATTAAGAATTCGTGTCTGCGGTTCCCTGGGTAAAATGTAAACACTACCGATACACTCACGTAATAAATTACGTTAGAAAAGTAAAACATTTTACTACATTATTTAAAATCGATTCTTTCGAATATCTCAATCTATTATTCAATTAATTACGATGGAAAACACAATTAAGATCAATAATTTTATATCTATTTAGAGTAATAATAGGTATTCTTATTTAGTTTCTCCTGTTATTATGTTGACATACAAACTCATATTCGGCGTAATCAATATTTACTCATCACTACGACACGCTATTTTGTGATTGTTGGTTGTTTATTTAGCAACTGAATAGAAAGCATCAGTCGCCATCATCAGATACCTTGAGCTTTAGGAGATTATTCGTTGGTTGGTTTTGGTTAGTTTGTTGTTTTCATTTGCTTTCGTTTCGTGTCCATTTTTTCTGTTCTTTGTTTGTTTTCTTTGTTTTCGTTCTTAGTTGTTCATTTTGTATTCTTTGTTTATATTCTTTGGTTGTGCTCTTGATTTTTGTTCCTTGATTACTTATTTGTCGGTTTACACCTTTTATGTAGGCTGTTGGTTAGAGTTTAATTCATTTCTTTTTTCTTGGTAGTTTTTACATTGAACTTATATTCTTTGGTTATACTCTTAATTTATGTTCCAGGATTATTTATCTGTAGGTTTACATCCTTTTCTGCCGGCTATTGGGTAGCGTTTAATTCATTTCTTTTTTCTTGGTGGTTTTTGTAGTTTTCGTATTGGTTCGTTTCGTATTCTTTCCACTTTATTTCAAGACTCCTAATGTAGTTTACAGAAAGGAGAGGAGAAGTTTTAGTATGTATCATTTTCTCACGCTGTCTTCTAAGCGGGAAAAAGTATAACTATTTGCAGTCCGAAATGCACCCGGGCGAAGACGGGTATGAAAAGCTAGTATATATATACTAGTTAATGTGTGCTTGCATTCTGCAAGCATTTTTGATGTTTAGTCTTTTTACAATTTCAAATTATTCCCAATCAATTTTGTATCCGTATCAAATTTCAACTTTGTAGCTCATTTAGAAGTGCATTATAATTTTACTCGTTGCATAGGACTATTATGTGGCAATACAGTTCCTAAGATTTCGAATTTTCATGGTATCGAATTTCTTCTTTCTGTTGTAACTAAAAATCCATAATTCTGCAAAATTTCATGTTTGCATCTCATTAAGAATTGCCGTATTATTTTCACACTGGTATGGGTCATAAATAGGGCAAAACCGCCCTTAAAATTTGTAATTTTCGCAGTGTTTTATTTTATCTTCGTTTGCAAAAAAAATTTTATAACCAGGCCAAATTTCAAGTCTCTACGTACATATGGAGCTGTCTCATAATTTTTATTCTCGTATGGAGCAATACTGGGGCAAAACAGCCTCAAAAATAGGGATTATTACATTATCAGAATACCTTCATTAGGCACAGTTTAACATTAAAGGCATTAAAATATATGCCTCCGATTCCCATTAAAAGCTTAACATATGAAAGCATTAAGACTGTTGCCTAGGAAGCCTATTGTTAAACCCAGAAAAATTAGCAATTTGTTGCGATAAAAACTATAATATTACGCTAATTTTACTCAGATTTGAATTCTGTCTTCAAAAATAAGAAACTACAATTTATATCCTATCCGACAGTTTAAGTCTCGAGTTCGTATCTTGATGGGAAGTAATTTTAAAATGCAAATATAAAAACCTCTGCACCAATTTACATGCTTTCTTATGGGCAAAAAATGGGGCAAAAAGGGGCCAAAATAGCCCTTCAAAATAGTAATTTCGACAGTTTCGGATTTTTTCCTTCGGTTGTGACAAAAAACCTATAATCCTACCAAATTTCAAGTTTCTGGCACATCTGGAAGTGCCTCATAATTTTGTATCCTCCTATATATATGATATATCATGTGTAAGAAGCATCTATATATTATAGATATAATATATATCATGTGTAAGAAGCATCTATATATTATAGATATGATATATATATCATGTGTAAGAAGTATCTATATATTATAGATATATCATGTGTAAGAAGCATCTATATATTATAGATATATATATATACTAGTTGTTATGTGCTTGCATTCTGCAAGCATTTTCAAATTTTAGCCTTTTTGCAAATTCAAATTATTCCCAACGATGTTGTACATAATCATATAACCATGTCAAATTTGGAGTTAGTTGCTCATTTAGAAGTGCCTTATAATTTTAATCCTCGTATGGTGCAATAATGGAGCAAAACAGCCCCTAACATTAAGAATTATTACAGTCTCAGATTTTTTCCATCTGTTGTAACTAAAAACCCATAATTCTGCCAAATTTCAAGTTTGTATCTCATTAAGAAGTGCATTATAATTATCACACTCGTATGGGGCCGAAAAAGGGCAAAAACCACACATTAAAAATAGGAATTTTTGCAATTTTACAATTTTATCTTAGTTTGCCATGAAAATTCTTTAATCGTGCCAAATTTCAAGTCTCTAGGTCCTATGGAGCTGCCTCGCATTTTTTGTCTCGCATGGGGCCGAAAAGGGGCAAAACCGCCCTTTAAAAATGAGAATTTTTGTAATTTTGTAATTTTATCTTAGGTTGCAATGAAATTTCTATAAACGTGCCAAATTTCAAGTCTCTGGGTCCTATGCAGTTGCATCGCCTGTTTTGTTCTCGTATGGGGCAATAATGGGGCAAAACAGCCCCAAAAATCAGGATTATATCAATATCGGATTTCCTTCATTAGGTGTAGTTAAACATTAACAGCATTAAAATATAACCCTCTGATTCCCATTAAAAGCTTACCCATATGAAAGGATAGAGCTTGTTACCAAGGAAACCTATTGTTAGACCCAGAAAAATTAGCAATTTTTTGCGATAAAAAGTATAAAATTACGCTAATTCTACTCGGATTTGCATTCCGTCTTCAAAAATAAGAAACTACAATTTATATCCTATCCGACAGTTTAAGTCTCGAGTTTGTATCTTGACGGGAAGTAATTTTAAAATGCAAATATAAAAACCTCTACACCAATTTACATGTTTTCTTATGGACAAAAAATGGGGCAAAAAGGGGCAAAAAATAGCCCTTCAAAATAGTAATTTCGACAGTTTCGGATTTTTTCCTTCGGTTGTGACCAAAAACCTATAATCCTACCAAATTTCAAGCTTCTGGCACATCTGGAAGTGCCTCATAATTTTGTATCCTCCTATATATATGATATATCATGTGTAAGAAGCATCTATATATTATAGATATAATGTGTAAGAAGCGTCTTTATATTATAGATATATAGGAGGATACAAAATTATGAGGCACTTCCACATGTGCCGGAAACTTGAAATTTGGTAGGATTATAGGTTTTTATTCACAACCAAAGGAAAAAATCCGAAACTGGAAAAATTCATATTCTGAGGGGCTATTTTGGCCCCTTTATGCCCCATTTTTTGCCCATAAGAAAACATGTAAATTGATGTAGAGGTTTTTATATTTGCATTTTAAAATTACTTCCCGTCAGGATACGAACTCGCGATTTCAACTATTGAATAGAATATGAATTGTAGTTTCTTATTTTTGAAGACCGAATTCAAATCCGAGTAGAATTACCCTAAATTTATAGTTTTTATCTCAAAGAATTGCTAATTTTTCTGGGTCTAACAATATGCTTCCTTGGTAACAAGCTCTTTCCTTTCATATGGGTAAGCTTTTAATGGGAATCAGAGGCTTATATTATAATGCTGTTAATGTTAAACTACACCTAATGAAGGAAATCTGATATTGATATAATCCTCATTTTTGGGGGTTTTGCCCCATTATTACCCCATATTAGAACAAAAATGGCAAGACAGCTGCATGAGTCCTAGAGACTTGAAATTTGGCATGATTATAGAAATTACATTGCAACCTAAGATAAAATGATAACATCGGAAAAAAATTCCAATTTTGAAGGGGCGATTTTGCCCCTATTCGGCCCCAACGAGTGTGGAAATTATAAGGCACTTCTCATTGAGATACAAACTTGAAATTTCGCAGAATTATGGGTTTTTACTTACAACAGAAGGAAAGCATCTGATTTTGTAAAAAATCAAAATCCTATTAGCTGTTTTGCCCCATTATTGGCCCATACGAGTATTCAAGTTGTATGGCACTTCAAAATGATCTTCTAACTTGAAATTTGAGACAGTTATATGGTTTCGTAAAAAATCGATTGTAAATAATTTCAATTTGTAAAAATAGTAAAATTTAGAAAACCTTGCAGAAAGCAAGCACATATTAACATAGCATAGAGAAATGGACAGGAAAAATAGAAATTTACAATATTTTAATTTATTGGCCGTTAAAAATTATAAACTTTTAAAAAACATTTCACCTTTTACGTACTTCTAAATGTTCTACAATGCTGAAATTTTTTCTGACAGTAGAATTTACCAAATAACGATAACGGAATTATTGAAACTTGAAAATGTTTATTTATTCGGCCGTTACAAATTCATAAATGTTAAAAAAATGTGACTAATCTTTATATACCTTCGTACGAACTAGAAAGCTGAAAATTAAGGAATTGTGTTTCAGGTACAATTATATTTGAAAATTTTTAGAAAAGTTTATTATTGTGGCTGTTGAAAATAGATAAAGTTTAATCAATGAAATTTATATAAATGCAATTCAAGAGGTGCTACATAGATGAAATTTTGCGGGAATGTGAAGTATTTGCAACAAATGATGGAAACATAATATTTTTACAATTATAAATTTTAGGGGTTGTTTTTTTCCAATATTGTCCATAAAGAAAAACACGTAAATAGGCGCAGAGGTGCAAACTTTTGTGTTTAAAAATATTTGTCTGCACTTACTCTATATATTAAGGTTAGAGAAAATGCTTGCAGAATGCAAGCACATATTAACTAGTCTATAATATATAGATGCTTCTTACACATGATATCTATAATATATAGATGCTTCTTACACATGATATATATATATATATACTAGTTGTTATGTGCTTGCATTCTGCAAGCATTTTCAAATTTTAGCATTTTTACAAATTCAAATTACTCCCAAGCGATGTTGTACATAATCATATAACCATGTCAAATTTGGATTTTGTCGCTCATTTAGAAGTGCCTTATAATTTTAATCCTCGTATGGAGCAATAATGGAGCAAAACAGCCCCTAACATTAAGAATTATTACACTCTCAGATTTTTTCCATCTGTTGTAACTAAAAACCTATAATTCTGCCAAATTTCAAGTTTGTATCTCATTAAGAAGTGCCTTATAATTATCACACTCGTATGGGACCGGAAAATGGTACAACCAAACATTAAAAATAGGAATTTTTGCAATTTTACAATTTTATCTTAGTTTTCCACGAAAATTCTATAATCGTGCCAAATTTCTAGTCTCTAGGTCCTATGCAGCTGCCTCGCATTTTTTGTTCTCGCATGGGTCCGAAAAGAGGCAAAACCGCCCTTTAAAAATGAGAATTTTTGTAATTTGCAATGAAATTTCTATAACCTTGCCAGATTTCAGGTCTCTGGGTCCTATGCAGTTGCATCGCCTTTTTTGTTCTCGAATGGGGCAATAATGGGGCAAAACAGCCCCAAAAATGAGTATTATATCAATATCGGATTTCCTTCATTAGGTGTAGTTAAACATTAACAGCATTAAAATATAAGCCTTTGATTCCCATTAAAAGCCTACCCATATGAAAGGATAGAGCTTGTTACCAAGGAAACCTATTGTTATACCCAGAAAAATTAGCGATTTTTTGCGATAAAAACTATAAAATTACGCTTATTCTACTCGGATTTGCATTCCGTCTTCAAAAATAAGAAACTATCTATATCTATAATATATTGATACTTCTTACACATGATATCTATAATATATAGATGCTTCTTACACATGATATATTATATATATATATATGAGGATACAAAATTATGTGCACTTCCAGATGTGCCAGAAACTTGAAATTTGGTAGGATTATAGGTTTTTAGTCACAACCAAAGGAAAAAATCCGAAACTGGCAAAATTCTTATTTTGAGGGGCTATTTTGGCCCCTTTTTGCCCCATTTTTTGCCCATAAGAATACATGTAAATTGGTGTAGAGGTTTTTATATTTGCATTTTAAAATTACTTCCCGTCAAGATAAAAACTCGAGACTTAAACTGTCGGATAGGATAGAAATTGTAGTTTCTTATTTTTGAAGACGGAATGCAAATCCGAGTAGAATTAGCGTAATTTTATAGTTTTTATCTCAAAAAAGTAGTAATTTTTCTGGGTCTAACAATAGGTTTCCTTGGTAACAAACTCCATCCTTTCATATGGGTAAGCTTTTAATGGGAATCAGAGGCTTATATTTTAATGCTGTTAATGAAAAACTACACCTAATGAAGGAAATCTGATATTGATATTATCCTAATTTTTGGGCCTGTTTTGCCCCATTACTGCCCCATTCGAGAACAAAAAAGACGATGCAGCTGCATAGGAGCCAGAGAGTTGAAATTTGGCACGGTTATAGAAATTTCATTGCAACCTAAGATAAAATTATAAAATTACTAAAATTCTCATTTTTAAGGGGCGGCTTTGCCGCTTTTCGGCCCCATGCGAGAACAAAAAATGCGAGGCAGCTGCATATGACCTAGAGACTTGAAATTTGGCACGATTATACAATTTTCATAGCAAACTAAGATAAAATTGTAAAATTGCGAAATTACCAATTTTTAATGGGTGGTTTTGCCCCTTTTCGGCCCCATACGAGTGTGATAATTATAAGGCACTTCTTAATGAGATACAAATTGAAATTTGGCAGAATTATGGGTTTTTAGTTACAACGGATGGAAAAAATCTGAGAGTGTAATAACTCATAATGTTAGGGGCTGTTTTGCTCCATTATTGCCCCATACGAGGATTAAAATTATAAGGCACTTCTAAATGAGCAACTAACTCCAAATTTGACATGGTTATATGATTATGTACAACATCGTTGGGAATAATTTGAATTTGCAAAAAGGCTAAAATTTGAAAATGCTTGCAGAATGCAAGCACATATTAACTAGTATATATATATGAGGATACAAAATTGTGAGGCACTTCCAGATGAGCTAGAAACTTGAAATTTGGTAGGATTATAGGTTTTTGGTCACAACCGAAGGAAAATATCCGAAACTGTCGAAATTACTATTTTGAAGGGCTATTTTTTGCCCCTTTTTGCCCCATTTTTTGTCCATAAGAAAACATGTAAATTGGTGTAGAGGTTTTTATATTTGCATTTTATAATTACTTCCCGTCAAGATACAAACTCGAGACTTAAACTGTCGGATAGGATATAAATTGTAGTTTCTTATTTTTGAAGACGGAATGCAAATCCGAGTAGAATTAGCGTAATTTTATAGTTTTTATCGCAAAAAATTGCTAATTTTTCTGGGTCTAACAATAGGTTTCCTTGGTAACAAGCTCTATCCTTTCATATGGGTAAGCTTTTAATGGGAATCAGAGGGTTATATTTTAATGCTGTTAATGTTTAACTACACCTAATGAAGGAAATCCGATATTGATATAATCCTGATTTTTGGGGCTGTTTTGCCCCATTATTGCCCCATACGAGAACAAAACAGGCGATGCAACTGCATAGGACCCAGAGACTTGAAATTTGGCACGTTTATAGAAATTTCATTGCAACCTAAGATAAAATTACAAAATTACAAAAATTCTCATTTTTAAAGGGCGGTCTTGCCCCTTTTCGGCCCCATGCGAGAACAAAAAATGCGAGGCAGCTCCATAGGACCTAGAGACTTGAAATTTGGCACGATTAAAGAATTTTCATGGCAAACTAAGATAAAATTGTAAAATTGCAAAAATTCCTATTTTTAATGTGTGGTTTTTGCCCTTTTTCGGCCCCATACGAGTGTGATAATTATAATGCACTTCTTAATGAGATACAAACTTGAAATTTGGCAGAATTATGGGTTTTTAGTTACAACAGATGGAAAAAATCTGAGACTGTAATAATTCTTAATGTTAGGGGCTGTTTTGCTCCATTATTGCTCCATACGAGGATTAAAATTATAAGGCACTTCTAAAAGAGCAACAAACTCCAAATTTGACATGGTTATATCATTATGTACAACATCGCTTGGGAATAATTTGAATTTGTAAAAATGCTAAAAGTTGAAAATGCTTGCAGAATGCAAGCACATATTATCTAGTATAATAGATATATCATGTGTAAGAAGCATCTATATATTATAGATATATCATATATATAGGAGGATACTAAATTATGAGGCACTTCCGGATGTGGTAGAAACTTGAAATTTGGTAGGATTATAGGTTTTTAGTCACAACCAAAGGAAAAAATCCGAAACTCTCGAAATTCCTATTTTGAGGGACTTTTTTCACACCTTTTTCCCCAATTTTTTGCCCATAAGAAAGCATGTAAATTGGTGCAGAGGTTTTTATATTTACATTTTAAAATTACTTCCCATCAAGATACGAACTCGAGACTTAAACTGTCGGATAGAATATAAATTATAGTTTCTTATTGTTGCAGACAGAATTCAAATCCGAGTAGAATTAACGTAAAATTATAGTTTTTATCGCAAAAAATTGCTATTTTTTCTGGGTCTAACAATAGGCTTCCTTGGTAACTAGCTCAATCCTTTCATATGGGTAAGCTTTTAATGGGAATCAGAGGCTTATATTTTAATGCTGTTAATGTTAAACTACACCTAATGAAGGAAATCCGATATTGATATAATCCTCATTTTTGGGGCTGTTTTGCCCCAGTATTGCTCTACTCGAGAACAAAAACTGTGATTCAGCTCCATGTGACCTAGAGACTTGAAATTTAGCACGAATATATAAATGTTGTTGCAACTGAAGATAAAATTAAAAAATAGCAAAAATTCAAATTTTTAGGTGCGGTTTTGCCTCCTTTTATACCCAATACGAGTGTGAACATTATAAGGCACTTCTTAATGAGACACAAACTTGAAATTTGACACGGTTATATGGTTTTGGACATAAACGATTGGGAATAATTCAGAATTGTAAAAATGCTAATATTTTAAAATGCTTGCTTAATGCAATCACATATTATAAACATATAAACAAACGTTTCATGGTTTAGTTACTTATAATTGTACTACAATGCTGAAATTTTTTCTAACGGTTGATCTTACCAAGAAACGAAAACGGGATTATAGAAATTTGAAAATGTTTATTTATTGATCCGTAAAACATTCATAAATGTTAAAAAAATTTATTAATGTTTATGCACTTTTATTAGAGCTAGGAAGCTGAATATTTAGAGAATTTAGGGTATGCTATTCCAGCGGTAAATAATATTGACAAATATAATAAAGTTTATTATTGTGGTTGTTAAAAATTCATCATTTTTATACAATTAATTTTATATAACTACTGATTTAGAGGTGCTACATTGATGAAATTTTGCAGAAATGTGAGGTATTCGTATCAAATAATAAAAACTATTGAAGTTTTACAATTATAAATTTTAAGAGTTACTTTTATTCCAATATTGTCCATAATGTAAAACATTAATCTGCGCAGCGGTGCAAACTTTTGCTATTTCAAAATTATCTGTCTATTCTACTCATCATATTAAGATGAGATAAAATGCTTGCAGAATGCAAGCTCACATTAACTAGTATTAACTAGTATCATTCTATATCGACTCTTCTTACAGAGGATATAGGATATATATATATATAGATATATATATAGGAGGATCTAATGTCTGGCCCAAACTACAATATTTGGTTACCTGGAATTTAATACATAGGTGAACCGAAAAAAATAATCAGAGGAATAATTCGAAAATTGCAACAATGTGCATTATTTTGGCCGCTAAAAATTATAAACAAATTTACTAACATTTCATGGATTAGGTATTTCTAAATGCGCTATTAAGCTGAAATTTTTTCTACCTGTGGAATTCGCCAAATAATGAAAACGGGAATATAGAAATTTGAAAATATTTATTCGTTCGGCCGTAATAAATTCTCAATTGTTTAACAAATTGACTAATGTTTATGTGCATTCTGTTGATCCAGGAAGCTGAAAATTATAACAGGGTTAGGAAATATTGTCCCGGTGGTAAATAACATTGAAAATTTTAGAAATAGTTATTGCTGTGACTGTTAAAAATTAAAAACTTTTAAACAATGAAATTCATATAAATGCACTTCTAGAGGTGCTACATTGATGAAATTTCGTATAAATGTGAGGTATTCATAACAAATGATAAAAACCTATAACTATTTTATAATTATAAATTTTAGGGGTTGTTTTTACCCCAATATTTTCAAAAGAGAAAAGCACGTAATTCGGAGCCGAGATGGAACTTTATGCATTGAAAATTATTTTTCAGCTTTTATTTTTACTTTAAGGTTAGAGAAAATGCTTGCAGAATGCAAGCACACATTTACTTGTATATATATACTAGTTAATGTGTGCTTGCATTCTGCAAGCATTAGTTTCGGAAAAATAAATTTTGACGCCAAAGGTTGAACCTCTTCACCGCTTTACGTGTTTTCCTTATTGAAAATTTTTGGGGTAAAAACAACCCCTAAATTAATAATTATAAAATATTCATAGGTTTTTAACATTTGTTACGAATACCTCACATTTGTGCCAAATTTCATCGATGTAGCATCTCTAGGAGTGCATTTATATAAATTTAATTTTTTTTAATTTTTGAATTTTTAACGGCCACAATACTAAACTTTAACAAAATTTTCAATGTTAATTGTCACCGGAACATTATACCCTGCTTTCTTAAAATTTTCAGCTTTCTTTGCTCTTCAGAATGTACATAAACTTTATTGATTTATTTAACATTTAAGAGATTATTACGGTCGAACGAATAAAAATTTACAAATTTCTATAATCCCGTTTTCATTATGTGACAAATTCTACCAATGGAAAAAATTTCAGCTTCATAGCTCATTTAGAAATACCTAAAACATGAAAAGTTAGTAAATAGTTTATAATTTTTAACGGCCAAGAAAATACATATTGATGCAATTTTTCCTGTGATTATTTTTTTTGATTCAATCATGTATTAAATTTCGGCTCAAACTATTGTAGTTTGCACTGGAAATTTGTATGCCCTCTATATTCTAACAAGGAGAGGACTTGAGGTGAAATCCACGGATTCCTGTCATACTTTGCGAGTAGGTAACTTCACTCCCCTAGTGTACGTGTGCAAAACGCTAGGTGTAGATAAGCAGTCGTTATTGAGAAATTTGCGATTAAAAATTTAAGTCAACTGAAGCTCAAATGAATACAATAATAAGCCATTAGTTGCTAAGCGAAACGGTGGTCTAGTCGATAGAGACAAGGCCGCCGAAACTTATTTTCGCGCGTTCGAGACCCGTTATCGCGAATTATTTTTTTCGTTTTTTATTTCTTCTTTCATGACACAATAATAGCACATCTGGAAGTGCCTCATAATTTTGTATCCTCCTATATATATATATGATACTAGTTGTTATGTGCTTGCATTCTGCAAGCATTTTCAAATTTTAGCATTTCTACAAATTCGAATTATTCCCAAGCGATGTTGTACATAATCATATAACCATGTCAAATTTGGAGTTTGTTGCTCATTTAGAAGTGCCTTATAATTTTAATCCTCGTATGGAGCAATAATGGAGCAAAACAGCCCCTAACATTAAGAATTATTACACTCTCAGATTTTTTCCATCTGTTGTAACTAAAAACCCATAATTCTGCCAAATTTCAAGTTTGTATCTCATTAAGAAGTGCCTTATAATTATCACACTCGTATGGGGCCGAAAAAGGGCAAAACCACACATTAAAAATAGGAATTTTTGCAATTTTACAATTTTATCTTAGTTTGCCACGAAAATTCTATAATC
The DNA here is from genome assembly GCA_036926305.1 of Uropetala carovei. Lineage (NCBI taxonomy): Eukaryota > Metazoa > Arthropoda > Insecta > Odonata > Petaluridae > Uropetala > Uropetala carovei. The sequence goes on along the minus strand of JAXCHB010000078.1, from coordinate 54,903 downwards.
GTGCCGAATTTCAAGTCTCTAGGCCAGTGGTCTTCAAGGTGGGCGATAGCGCCCACCAGTGGGCGTTTTGGGGTTTTTGGTGGGCGTTAAAGAGCTCATCAAATGCTATTTTAATTTTTACACTGAAAAATAAAATTCTATAAGAAAGTTTAATGATACACACACATATCCTCAAATGAGACAATGTACAGTGGAAGCATGGATGGTGACTCCATTAATCACAAATGCGTTTGATGTGGATATTAAATACCAAGAGAAGACAATAGAATTACTTCATGATGAGGAGTGTAAAGTCAATTTCAATCAAGGTGGATATGTGCAACTTTGGCAGAATAAGAAAATCTGTATCTACGCTTGTGGAAGAAAACATCGTTGCTCTTGTTAGCTTTCCCTACCTTATATCTAGTCGAGAAGGGATTCAGTTCAGTCAACAATCCCGTCCAAAAAAAGAAATAACTTACAAGTAACAAGTAAGAAAGAGGACATCTTCGAATGACCGTTACAGACTTGAAGCCTGACATTGTTTCCCTGGTTTGTAGGAACCAAGCACAAAGTACGCATTGAACTGTCTCTCAAATGTTTATTTAAATATTATATTTGGGATTAATAAACATGGTTAAAAATGACGCCCTTTTAAACATTTATTTTATCAAAAATTTTATTGTTAAGTTGACACGGAAGGTGGGCGGTGAACTTATTTTAAATGCCAAAATATAGTAAAAGTGGGCGGAGAATCAAATAAGGTTGAAGACCATTGCTCTAGGCCCTATGCAGGTGCCTCGCATTTTTTGTTCTCGCATTGGGCCAAAAAGGGGCAAAACCGCCCTTTAAAAATGAGAATTTTTGTAATTTTGTAATTTCATCTTAGGTTGCAATGAAATTTCTATAACCGTGCCAAATTTCAAGTCTCTGGATCCTATGCAGTTGCATCGCCTTTTTTGTTCTCGAATGGGGCAATAATGGGGCAAAACAGCCCCAAAAATGAGGATTATATCAATATCGGATTTCCTTCATTAGGTGTAGTTTAACATTAACAGCATTAAAATATAAGCCTCTGATTCCCATTAAAAGCTTACCCATATGAAAGGATAGAGCTTGTTACCAAGGGAACCTATTGTTAGACCCAGAAAAATTAGCAATTTTTTGCGATAAAAACTATAAAATTACGCTAATTCTACTCGGATTTGCATTCCGTCTTCAAAAATAAGAAACTACAAATTATATCCTATCTGACAGTTTAAGTCTCGAGTTAGTATCTTGACGGGAAGTAATTTTAAAATGCAAATATAAAAACCTCTACACCAATTTACGTTTTCTTATGGGCAAAAAATGGGGCAAAAAGGGGTCAAAATAGCACTTCAGAATAGTAATTTCGACAGTTTCGGATTTTTTCCTCCGGTTGTGACCAAAAACCTATAATCCTACCAAATTTCAAGTTTCTGGCACATCTGGAAGTGCCTCATAATTTTGTATCCTCATATATATATATATATATATATATATATATATATATATATAATATATATATCATGTGTAAGAAGCATCTATATATTATAGACTAGTTAATGTGTGCTTGCATTCTGCAAGCATTTTCAAATTTTAGCATTTTTACAATTTCAAATTATTCCCAATCGATGTTGTACATAATCATATAACCGTGTCAAATTTGGAGTTTGTAGCTCCTTTAGAAGTGCCTTATAATTTTAATCCTCGTATAGGGCAATAATGGAGCAAAACAGCCCCTAACATTATGAATCTTTACATTCAAAGATTTTTTCCATCTGTTGTAACTAAAAACCCATAATTCTGCCAAATTTCAAGTTTGTATCTCATTAAGAAGTGCCTTACAATTATCACAGTTGTATGGGTCCGAAAAGGGGCAAAACCACCCATTAAAAATTGGAATTTTTGCAATTTTAGAATTTTATCTTAGTTTGCCATGAAAATTCTATAACCATCCCAAATTTCAACTCTCTGGCTCCTATGCAGCTGCATCGTCTTTTTTGTTCTCGAATGGGGCAGTAATGGGGCAAAACAGGCCCAAAAATTAGGATAATATCAATATCAGATTTCCTTAATTAGGTGTAGTTTAACATTAACAGCAATAAATTATAAGCCTCTGATTCCCATTAAAAGCTTACCCATATGAAAGGATGGAGTTTGTTACCAAGGAAACCTATTGTTAGACCCAGAAAAATTAGCAATTTTTTGGGATAAAAAGTATAAAATTAAGCTAATTCTACTCGGATTTGCATTCCGTCTTCAAACCTATAATCCTACCAAATTTCAAGTTTCTGGCACATCTGGAAGTGCCTCATAATTTTGTATCCTCATATATATATATATATATATATATTTAATTCCTGTCTGAGGAAGAAAAAGATACCAGAAACATGGAACCACGCATGTATTATCCTTCTGCACAAGAAAGGTTCCAAAGAAGACTTGAATAACTACAGACCGATCAGCCTACTCCCAACAGTCTACAAAATATTCACCAAAATACTCACTATGCGCCTTCAAAACCATCTTGATTCTGCCCAACCCAGAGAGCAAGCTGGATTTCGCAGTGGGTATAGCACGATGGACCACATCCAAGTCGTGAGAGAGGTAATCAGTCGGACCAACGAGTATGAATTACCTCTATGTATGTGCTTTATCGACTACGAGAAAGCATTCGACTCTGTCCGAACTTCGTCGGTGTTACGTGCACTAAAGAAACAAGGAGTAGAAGAAACGTACATAACCTTGATCAAGAATATCTACGAAAATGCGACAACATCTGTCCAGCTGCATGAAGAGACGAGTGCCTTTAAGGCCGAAAAGGGAGTGAGACAAGGAGATACTATGTCCCCTAAGTTATTTACAGCAGCTCTAGAGGAAGTATTCAAAAGGCTAGACTGGGAGGAAAAAGGCATAAAGGTAAATGGAGAATATCTGAGTCACCTGCGCTTTGCAGATGATATCATACTGTTCGCAGGAAGCCCAGAAGAGCTCCTTAGAAGAACTGAAGAGCTTGAGCAAGCAAGCCGAGAAGCTGGACTTAAGATGAATCTTAATAAAACAAAGGTTATGTACAACTCCTTCACAAATTCTGAGAAGATACATATCAACGGAGCAGAACTTGGAGAAGTAACCAGCTATGTTTACTTAGGTCAACTCATCACTACTGATGGTTCGCTTCTTGGAGAAATCAACCGGAGAGTGAAGATGGCATGGAGTGCTTTTGGCAAGAATGCGAACATCCTTAAATCAAATATTCCAGTCTTCCTAAAAAGGAGACTGTATGACCAATGTGTTCTGCCTGTTCTGACATATGGTTGTGAAACATGGACCATGAATGCCAGAATGATACAGCGCCTGCAAACAACACAGAGGGGCATGGAGAGATGCATGTTAGGGATCACCCGAAGAGACCGCAAGAGGAACGACTGGGTAAGAAAGAAGACGGGAGTCTGTGACGTGATTAGAAGAGTGAAGGTGTTAAAATGGCAGTGGGCGGGCCACATTGCTAGAAGAAATGACCAGCGTTGGACGTCCAGTATCATCGAATGGATCCCAAGAAACATCAAGAGACCAAAAAGAAGACCGAAAGACAGGTGGGACAGAGAGCTTGTTAAGTTCTTGGGGCAAACTTGGAGGAGAGAGGCAGTTGACAGGGAAAACTGGAAGAGTCTGGGGGAGGCCTTCGTCCGTTAGTGGACTGAAAAAGGCTGATGATGATGATATATATATATATATATATATATATATATATATATATATATATATATATAAAGGTGTTGGTATATGTTTCTCCGTCGCTGAAGAAGGGCATCAGCCCGAAAGCTCCATTTTTGTGTAGTTTTTGTTCTTTTGTGTTTTTCGTGTGTCCTCAGCACCCCCAGCCGCTCTTCATTCAAGGTAAGTGTCCACTGGGCTTCCTCCAACACCTTGTTGCTACCTTTATTATTACCTTTCCTTTTCCTTAAGTATTTATATATATATATATAATATATATATCGTGTGTAAGAAGCATCTATATATTATAGATATCATCTGTAAGAAGCGTCTATATATTATAGATATATCATGTGTAAGATTCGAGGGAGTAGGGAAAGAAACAGGTGGAGGAAATAAGAGAGAGGAGAGGTTTTACGGAAGAGGGCTGGAAGAAGGGAGCGAGGTTGGTTGGAGGGAAAGAAGGAGGAAATGATGGAAAGTGTTAAAGATATAGGTAAATGGGGAGAGATGGGAAAGAGTGTATAGAGAGAGGGAGAGAAGGAGAGAGGGGAAGAGGGAGAGAGGGAGGGGGAGAGGGGGAGAGAGGGAGAAAGAGAAAGAAAAGGAGAAAGAGAAAGACAGACAGAAAGAGAAAAAAAGGGAGAAAGGGAAAGATAGAGAGAAATATAAAGGAAGAGAGAAAGATAAAGAAAGGGAGAAAGAGAAAGAAAGGGAGAAAGAGAAAGGGAAAAGAAGGGAGAGGAAGAGAAAGGCAGAAAGAGAAAGTAAAAGAAAGAGAGGAAGAGAAAGAAAGAGAGAAAGAGAAAAATGAGAGAAAGAGATAAAAGGGAGAAAGAGAAAGAAAGGGAGAAAGAGAAAGAAATAGAGTAAGGGAAAGAAAGAGAAAGAAAGGGAGAGAGAATGAAAGAGAGAAAGAGAAGGAAAGAGAGAAAGAGAGAAATAGAAAGAAATCGAAATAGAAAGGAGAGAAAGAGGAAGAAAGGGAGAAAGAGAAAGAGAGAGAAAGAGAAAGAGAGATTGGAAGAGAAAGTATGAGAGAAAGAGAGAAAGAGATAGATAGAGAAAGAAAGAGAGAAAGGGAAAGACATGGAGAAATAGACAGAAATAGGTAAAGAGAGGAGATAGAAAGAGAGAAACAGAAAGAGGGAAAGAGAAAGAAACAAAGAAATAGAGAAAGAGAAAGAAAGAGAGGAAGAGAAAGAAAGAGAGAAAGAAATAGGGTAATGGAAAGAATGAGAAAGAAAGAGAAAGAGAAAGAAAGAGAAAGTGAAAGAAAGAGAGAAAGGGAAAGAAATAGAGAAATATAGAGAGAGAGAAAGCGTAAGAATCTGAGAAAGAGAATGAAAGAGATAATAAAAGAGAGAAGAGAAAGTAAGAGAGAAAGAGAAAGAAAGAGAGAAAGAGAGAAAGAGAAAGAAAGAGAGAAAGAGAGAAAGAGAAAGAAAGAGAGAAAGAGAGAAAGAGAAAGAAAGAGAGAAACAGAGTAAAAGAGAGAAAGTGTATGAAACAGAGAAAGAGAAAGAAAGAGAGAAAAAGAATAAAAGGAAGGAAGAAAGAGAGAAAGAGAGCGAAAGAAAGAGAGAAAGAGAAAGAAAGAGGGAAAGAGAACGAAAGAGAGAAAGAGAAAGTTAGAGAGAAAGAGCGAATGAAAGAGAAAGAGAAGGAAAGATAGAAAGAGAATAAGAGAGAGAAAGACGAAGAAAGAGAGAAAGATTAAGTAAGAGAAATAAGTTGAGAAAGCGTAAGAAACAAAGAAAGAGAAAAAAAGAGAGAAAGAATAAAAGAGAGAAATAGAAAGATATAGAGAAAGAGAGCGAAAGAAAGAGAGCGAAAGAAAGAGAGAAAGAGAAAACAAGAGAGAAAGAGAAAGAAAGAGAGCAAGAGTAAGAAAGACAGAAAAAGAAAGAAACAGAGAAAGGTAAAAAAGAGAGAAAGCGTAAGAAACAAAAAGGAAAGTAAGAGATAAAAAGAATGAAAGAGAGAAAGAGGAAGAAAGAGAGAAAGAGTAAGAAAGAGAAATAAAGAGAGATAGGGTAAGAAACAAGGAAAGAGAAAGAGAGAGAAAGAATAAAAGAGAGAAAGAGAAAGAAAGAGAGAAAGAGAGCGAGATAAAGAGAAAGAAAGAGAGAAAGATAGCGAGAGAAAGAGAAAGAGAAAGAAAGGGAGAAAGAGAAAGAAATAGAGAAAGAGAAATAAAGAGAGAAAGAGAAAGAAAGAGAGAAAGAGGAAGAAAGGGAAAGAAAGAGAGAAAGAGAAAGAGAAAGAAAGAGAGGAAGAGTAAGAAAGAAAGAGAAATAAAGAGAGAAAGCGTAAGAAACAAAGAAAGAGAAAGATGGAGAAATAAAGAATAAAAGATTGAAAGATAGCGAAAGAAAGAGAGAAAGAGAAAGAAAGAGGGAAAGAGAACGAAAGAGGTAAAGAGAAGAAAGAGAGAAAGATAGCGAAAGAAAGAAAGAGAAAGATAGAAAGAGAAAGAAAGAGAAATAAAGAGAGAAAGCGTAAGAAACAGAGGAGAAAGAAAGAAAGAAAAAGAAGAGAGAAAGAAGAAGAAAGAGAGAATGAGTAAGAAAGAGAACTAAAGAGAGAAAGTGTAAGAAACAAAGAAAGAGAAAGAAAGAGAGAAAAAGAATAAAAGAGAGAAAGAGAAAGATAGAGAGAAAGAGAAAGAAAGAGAGAAAGAGTAAGAAAGAGAGAAAGATAGCGAAAGAAAGATAGATAGAGAAAGAAAGATAGAAAGAGAAAGAAAGAGAGAAAGAGAAAGAAAGAGAGAAAGAGTAAGAAAGAGAGAAAGAGAAATAAAGAGAGAAAGCGTAAGAAACAGAGAAAGAGAAAGAAAGAGAGAAAAAGAATAAAATAGATAAAAAGGAATAGAGAAAGAGTAAAAAAGAGAAATAAAGAGAGGAAGCGTACGAAACAAAGAAAGAGAAAGAAAGTGAGAGAAAGAATAAAAGAGAGAAAGAGAAAGAAAGAGAGAAAGAGAATGAAAGAGGGGGAGATAGCGAAAGAAAGAGAAAGAGAAAGAAAGATAGAAAGAGAAATAGAGAGGGAAAGAGAACGAAAGAGAGAAGGAGAAAGAAAGAGAGAAAGAGCGAATGAAAGAGAAAGATAAAGAAAGATAGAAAGAGAATAAAAGAGAAAGATGAAGAAAGAGAGAAAGAGTAAGAAAGAGAAATAAAGAAAAAGCGTAAGAAACAAAGAAAGAGAAGGAAAGAGAGAATAAAAGAGAGAAAGTGAAAGAAATAGAGAAAGAGAGCGAAAGAAAGAAAGAGAAAGAAAGAGAGAAAGAGAACGAAAGAGAAAAAGATAGAGAAAGATAGCGAAAGAAAGGGCAAGAGAAAGAAAGATAGAAGGAGAAAGAAAGAGGGAAAGAGAGAAAGAGAAAGAAAGAGAAATAAAGAGAAATAAAGAGAGAAAGCGTAAGAAACAGAGAAAGAGAAAGAAAGAGAAAAAGAATAAAAGAGAGAAAGAGGGAGAAAGAGTAAGAAAGAGAAATAAAGAGAGAAAGCGTAAGAAACAAAGAAAGAGTAAGAAAGAAAGAGGAAGAAAGAAAGAGAAAGAATAAAAGAGAGAAAGAGAAAGAAGGACAGAAAGAGAAAGAAAGAGAAATAGAGAGAGAAAGCGTAAGAAAGAGAGAAAGCGTAAGAAAGAGAGAAAGAGAAAGAAAGAGAGAAGAGAACGAAAGAGAGAAAGAGAAAGAGAGAAAGAGAACTAAAGAGAGAAAGCGTAAGAAACAGAGAAAGAGAAAGAAAGAGAAAAAGAATAAAAGAGAGAAAGAGGAAGAAAGGGAGAAAGAGTAAGAATGATAGAAAGAGAACGAAAGAGAGAAAGAGAAAGAAAGAGAGAAAGATAGCGAAAGAAAGAGAAAGAAAGATAGAAAGAGAAAGAAAGAGAGAGAGAAAGAGAATGAAAGAGAGAAGAAAAATAAAGAGAAAATGTTTAAGAAACAGCGAAAGTAAAAGAAAGAGAGAAAAAGAATAAAAGAGAGAAAGAGGATTAAAGAGAGAAAGAGTGAGAAAGAGAAATAAAGAGAGAAAGCGTAAGAAACAAGGAAAGAGAAAAAAGAGAGAAAGAATAAAAGAGAGAAAGAAAGAGAAAGACCGAAAGAAAGAGAGAAGGGGAAAGAAAAGGGTGAAAGAGAAAGAAATAGAGAAAGAGAAATAAGGAGAGAAAGCGTAAGAAACAGAGAAAGAGAAAGAAAGAGAGAAATAGAATAAAAGAGAGAAAGAGGAAAAAGAGTAAGAAAGAGAGAAAGAGAAATAAAGAGAGAAAGCGTAAGAAACAAAGAAAGAGAGAAAAAGAGAGAGAAAGAGTGAGAAAGAATAAAAGAGAGAAAGAAAGGGAGAAAGAAAGCGAAAGAAGATAGAAAGAGAAAGAGACAGAAAGAGAGAAAGAGAGAATGAGTAAGAAAGAGAAATAAAGAGAGAAAGCGTACGGAAAAACATAGAGAAAGAAAGAGTGAGAAAGAATGAAAGAGAGAAAGAGAAAGAAAGAGGGAAAGAGAGCGAAAGAAAGAGAGAAAGAAAGAAAGTGAGAAAGAGAACGAAGGAGAGAAAGAGAAAGAAAGAGAGAAAGATAGCGAAAGAAAGAGAAGGAGATAGAAAGAGAGAAAGTGTATGAAAGAGAGAAAAAGAATGAAAGAGAGAAAAGGGAAGAAAGAGAGAAAGGGTAAGAAAGAGAAATAAAGAGAGAAATCGTAAGAAACAAACAAAGAGAAAGAAAGAGAAAGAATAAAAGAGAGAAAGAGAAAGAAATAGAGAAAGAGCGAAAGAAAGAAAGAGAAGGAAAGAGAGAAAGAGAACGAAAGAGAGAGTAGAGGAAGAAAGAGAGAAAGATAGCGAAAGAAAGGGAAAGAGAAAGAAATATAGAAAGAGAATGAAAGAGAGAAAGAGAAATAAAGAGAGAAAGCATAGGAAAGAGAGAAACAGAACGATAGAGAGAAAGAGAAAGAGAAAGAAAGCAAAAGAAAGAGAAAGAGAAAGAAAGACAGAAAGAGAAAGAAAAAGAGAAAGAGCAAGAAAGAGGAAGAAAGAGAGAAAGGGAAATAAAGAGAGAAAGCGTAAGAAACAAAGAAAGAGGAAGAAAGAAAGTGAAAGGATAAAAGAGAGAAAGCGAAAGAAAGAGAGAAAGAGAGCGAAAGAAAGAGAAAGAGAAAGAAAGAGTGAAGAGAACGATAGAGAGAAAGAGAAAGAAAGAGAGAAAGATAGCGAAAGAAAGAGAAAGACAAAGGAAGATAGAAAGAGAAAGAAAGAGAGAAACGGAAAGAAAGAGAGAAAGGGAGAATAAGAGAGAAAGCGTTTGAAACAGAGGAAGAGAAAGAAAGAGAGGAATAGAATAAAAGAGAGAAAGGGGAAGAAAGAGAAATAAAGAGAGAAAGCGTAATAAACAATGAAAGAGAAAGAAAGAGGGAGAAAAAACAAAAGTGAGAAAGAGAAAGAAAGAAAGAGAGCGAAAGAAAGAGAAAAACAGGAAGAAAGAGAGAAAGAGAAAGAAAGAGAAAGAGAACGAAAGACAGAAAGAGAAAGTGAGAAAGATAGCGAAAGAAAGAGAAAGAGAAAGAAATATAGAAAGAGAATGAAACAAAAAGAAATAGCTAAAGAAAGAGTGAAAGAAAAGAAAGAGTGAAAGAAAAGAAAGAGTGAAAGAGAAAGAAAGAGTGAAAGAGAAAGAAAGTAAGAAAGAAAGAAAGAAAGAGAGAAAGAGAACGAAGGAGAGAAAGAGATATAAAGAGAGAAAGATAGCGACAGAAAGAGAAAGAGTAAGAGAGAGAGAAAGAGTATGAAAGTGAGAAAAAGAATAAAAGAGAGAAAGTGAAAGAAAGAGAGAAAGAGTAAGAAAGAGAAATAAAGAGAGAAAGCGTAAGAAACAAACAAAGAGAAAGAAAGAGAGAAAGAATGAAAGAGGGAAAGAGAAAGAAATAGAGAAAGAGACCGGAGGAAAGAAAGAGAAGGAAAGAGAGAAAGAGAACGAAAGAGAGAAAGAGAAAGAAAGAGAGAATGATAGCGAAAGAAAGAGAAAGGGAAAGAAAGAGAGAAAGAGAAATGAAGAGAGAAAGCGTAAGAAGCAGAGAAAGAGAAAGAAAGAGAGAAAAAGAATAAAAGAGAGAAATAGGAAGAAAGAGAGGAAGAGTAAGAAAGAGAAATAAAGAGAGAAAGCGTAAGAAACAAAAAAGAGAGAGAAAGAGAGAGAAAGAAAGAGAGAAAGATAGCGAAAGAGAGAGGGAAAGAGAGAAAGAAGAAGATAGAGAGAAAGAGAACGAAAGAAAGAAAGAGAAAGATAGCGAAAGAAAGAAAAAGAGAAAGAAAGATAGAAAGAGAAAGAAAGAGAGAAAGAGGAAGAAAGAGAAATGAAGAGAGAATGCGTAAGAAACGGAGAAAGAGAACGAAAGCGGAAAGAAAATAAAAGAGTGAGAGGAAGAATGAGAGAAAGAGGAAGAAAGAGAAATAAAGTGAGAAAGCGTAAGAAACAAAGAAAGAGGAAGAAAGAAAGAGAAAGAATAAAAGAGAGAAAGAAAGAGAAATAAAGAGAAATAAAGAGAGAAAGAAAGAGAAATAAAGAGAAATAAAGAGAGAAAGCGTAAGTAAGGGAGAAAGAGAAAGAAAGAGAGAAATAGATCGAAAGAGAGAAAGAGAAAGAAAGTGAGAAAGATAGCGAAAGAAAGTGAAAGAGAAAGAAAGTGAAGGAGAAAGAAAGAGAAAGAGAAATATAGAGAGAAAGCGTAAGAAACAAAGGAAGAGAAAGAAAGAGAGAGAAAGAATAAAAGAGAGTGAGAGAAAGAAAGAGAGAAAAAGAAAGAAAGAGAGAAAGAGAAAGAATGAGAGAAAGAGAATGAAAGAGAGAAAGAGAAGGAAAGAGAGAAAGATAGCGAAAGAAAGAGAAAGATAGATAGTAAGAGAAAGAAAGAGAGAGAGAGAAAGAGAATGAAAGAGAGAAAGAGAAATAAAGAGAAAATGCTTAAGCAACAGCGAAAGTAAAAGAAAGAGAGAAAAAGAATAAAAGAGAGAATGAGGATCAAAGAGAAAGAGTAAGAAAGTGAAATAAAGAATGAAAGCGTAAGAAACAAGGAATGAGAAAGAAAGAGAGAAAGAATAAAAGAGAGAAAGAAAGAGAGAGAGAGCGAAAGAAAGAGAGAATGGGAAAGAAAAGGTGAAAGAGAATGAAATAAACAGAAATAAAGAGAGAAAGCGTAAGAAACAGAGAAAGAGAAAGAAAGAGAGAAAAAGAATAAAAGAGAGAAAGAGGAAGAAAGAGTAAGAAAGAGAGAGAGAAATACAGAGAGAAAGCGTAAGAAACAAAGAAAGAGAGAGAAAGAGAGAAAGATAGCAAAAGAAAGAGAAAGAGAATGAAAGATAGAAAGAGTAAAAAGAGAGGAAGAGAAATAAAGTGAGAAAGCGTAAGAAACAGAGAAAGGGAAAGAATGAGAGAAAAAGAATAAAGAGAGAAAGAGGAAGAAAGAGAGAAAGAATAAGAAAGAGAAATAAAGAGAGAAAGCGTAAGAAACAAAGAAAGAGAAAGGAAGAGATAAAAAGAATAAATGAGAGAAAGAGAAAGAAAGAGAGAAAGAGAAAGAGAACGAAAGAGAGAAAGAGAAAGAAAGAGAGAAAGATAGCGAAAGAAATAGAAAGAGAAAGAAAGAGAGAAAGAGAAATATAGTGAGAAAGCGTAAGAAACAAAGAAAGAGAAAGCAAGAGAGAGAAAGAATAAAAGAGAGTAAGAGAAAGAAAGAGAGTAAGAGAAAGAAACAAAGAGAAAGAAAGAGAGAAAGAGAAAGAATGAGAGAAAGAGAACGAAAGAGAGAAAGAGAAGGAAAGAGAGAAAGATAGCGAAAGAAAGAGAAAGAGAAAGATAGATAGTAAGAGAAAGAAAGAGAGAGAGAGAGAAAGACAATGAAAGAGAGAAAGACAATGAAAGAGAGAAAGAGAAAATGCTTAAGCAACAGCGAAAGTAAAAGAAAGAGAAAAAAAAAGAATAAAAGAGAGAAAGAGGTTCAAAGAGAAAGAGTAAGAAAGTGAAATAAAGAATGAAAGCGTAAGAAACAAGGAAAGAGAAAGAAAGAGAGAAATAATAATAGAGAGAAAGAAAGAGAGAGAGAGCGAAAGAAAGAGAGAATGGGAAAGAAAAGGTGAAAGAGAAAGAAATAAAGAGAAATAAAGAGAGAAAGCGTAAGAAACAGAGAAAGAGAAAGAAAGAGAGAAAAAAATAAAAGAGAGAAAGAGGAAGAAAGAGTAAGAAAGAGAGAAAGAGAAATACAGAGAGAAAGCGTAAGAAACAAAGAAAGAGAGTAAGAGAGAGAAAGAATAAAAGAGAGAAAGAATGAGAGAAAGAGAGCGAAAGATAAAGAGAAAGAGAAAGAGACAGAAAGAGAGAAATAGAACGAAAGAGAGAAAGAGAACGAAAGAGAGAAAGAGAAAGAAAGAGAGAAAGATAGCGAAAGAAAGAGACAGGGAATGAAAGATAAAAAGAGTAAAAAGAGAGAAAGAGAAATAAAGTGAGAAAGCGTAAGAAACTGAGAAAGGGAAAGAATGAGAGAAGTAGAATAAAGAGAGAAACAGGAAGAAAGAGAGAAAGAATAAGAAAGAGAAATAAAGAGAGAAAGCGTAAGAAACAAGGAATGAGAAAGGAAGAGATAAAAAGAATAAAAGAGAGAAAGAGAAAGAAAGAGAGAAAGAAAGAGAGAAAGAAAGAGAGAAAGAGAGAGAACGAAAGAGAGAAAGAGAAAGAAATAGAGAAAGGTAGCGAAAGAAAGAGAAAGAGAAAGAAAGATAGAAAGAATGAAAGAGAGAAAGAGTATGAAAGAGAGAAAGAGAAGTAAAGAGAGAAAGCGTAAGAAACAGAGAAAGAGAAAGAAAGAGAGAAAAAGAATAAAAGAGAGAAAGAGGAAGAAAGAGAGGAAAGTAAGATAGAGAAATAAAGAGAGAAAGCGTAATAAACAAACAAAGAGAAGGGAAGAGAGAGAAAGAGTAAAAGAGAGAAAGAGGAAGAAAGAGAGCGAAAGAAAGAGAGAAAGAAAGAGAGAAAGAGACCGAAAGAAAGAGAGAAAGTGAAAGAAAGAGAGAAGGAGAACGATAGAGAGAAAGAGAAAGAAAAAGGAAGAGCGAAAGAAAGAGAATGGGAAAGAAAGACAGAAAGAGAAAGAAATAGAGAAAGAGGAAGAAAGAGAGAAAGGGAAATAAAGAGAGAAATCGTAAGAAACAGAGAAAGAGAAAAAAAATAGAGAAGAAGAATAAAAGAGAGAAAGAGGAAGAGAGTAAGAGTAAGAAAGAGAAATAAAGAGAGAAAGCGTAAGAAACAAGGAAGGAGAAAGAAAAAGAGAAATAGAATAAAAGAGAGAAAGAGAAAGAAAGAGAGAAAGAGTAAGAAAGAGAAATAAAGAGAGAAAGCGTAAGAAACAAAGGAAGAGGAAGAAAGAAAGTGAAAGAATATAAGAGAGAAAGAGAAAGAAAGAGAGAAAGAGAGCGAAAGAAAGAGAAAGAGAAAGAAAGAGTGAAAGAGAACGATAGAGAGAAAGAGAAAGTAAGAGAGAAAAATAGCGAAAGAAAGATAAAGAGAAAGAAAGATAGAAAGAGAAAGAAAGAGAGAAAGAGAAGAAAGAGAGAAATATAGCGAAAGAAAGATAAAGAGAAAGAAAGATAGAAAGAGAAAGAAAGAGAGAAAGAGAAAGAAAGAGGGAAAGGGAGATAAAGAGAGAAAGCTTAAGAAACAGAGGAAGAGAAAGAAAGTGATAAATAGAATAAAAGAGAGAAAGAGGAAGAAAGAGAGAAAGAGTAAGAAAGAGAAATAAAGAGAGAAAGCGTAAGAAACAATGAAAGAGAAAGAAAGAGAGAGAAAGAATAAAAGATAGAAAGAGAAAGAAAGAGAGAAAGAGAGCGAAAGAAAGAGGAAAAAAAAGGAAGAGAAAGAGAAAGAAGGAGAAAGAGAAGGAAAGACAGAAAGAGAAAGTGAGAAAGATAGCGAAAGAAAGAGAAAGAAAGATAGAAAGAGAATGAAGTAAAAAGAAATAGCGAAAGAAAGAATGAAAGAGAAAGAAAGAGAGAAAGAAAGAAAGAGAGAAAGAAAGAAAGAGAGAAAGAGAACGAAGGAGAGAAAGAGTAAGAAAGAGAGAAAGTTAGCGACAGAAAGAGAAAGAGGAAGAGGAAGAGAGAGAGAAATAGTATGAAAGGGAGAAAAAGAATAAAAGAGAGAAAGGGGAAGAAAGAGAGGGAGTAAGAAAGAGAAATAATGAGAGAAAGCGTAAGAAACAAACAAAGAGAAAGAAAGAGAGAAAGAATAAACGAGAGAAAGAGAAAAATAGAGAAAGCGAGCGAAAGAAAGAAAGAGAAGGAAAGAGAGAAAGAGAACGAAAGTGAGAAAGAGAAAGAAAGAGAGAAGGATAGCGAGAGAAAGAGAGAAAGAGAAATGAAGAGAGAAAGCGTAAGGAACAGAGAAAGAGAAAGAAAGAGAAAAAAAGAATAAAAGAGAGAAAGAGGAAGAAAGAGAGAAAGAGTATGAAAGAGAAATAAAGAGAGAAAGCGTAAGAAACAAAGAAAGAGAGAGAAAGAAAGAGAGAAAGAGAAAGAAAGAAAGAGAGAAAGAGAAAGAATGAGTGAAAGAGAACGGAAGAGAGAAAGAGACAGAAAGAGAGAAAGATAGCGAAAGAAGGAGATAGATAGATAGAAAGAGAAAGAAAGAGAGAGAGAATGAGAAAGAAAAAGAGAAAGAGAAATAAAGAGAAAAAGCTTAAGAAACTGAGAGAGGAAAAGAAAGAGAGAGAAAGAATAAAAGAGAGAAAGAGGATGAAAGAGAAATAAAGTGAGAAAGCGTAAGAAACAGAGAAAGAGAAAGAAAGAGAGAGAAAGAATAAAAGAGAGGAAGAGGAAGAAAGAAAGAGTAAGAAAGAGAAATAAAGAGAGAAAGCGTAAGAAACAAAGAAAGAGATAAAGAGAGAGAAAGAGTGAAAGAGAAAGAAAGAGAGAAAGAAAGCGAAAGCGGGAGAGAAAGAGAGAGAGAAAGAGAAAGAAAGGGAGAAAGAGAACGAAAGAGAGAAAGAGAAAGATAGCGAAAGAAAGAGAAAGAGAAAGAAAGATAGAAACAGTAAGAAATACAGAAAGAGAAATAAAGAGGGAAAGATTGCGAAAGAAAGAAAAAAAGAAAGAAAGATAGAAAGAGAAATAAAGAGAAGAAGCGTAAGAAACGGAGAAAGAGAAAGAAAGAGAAAAAATAAAAGAGTGAAAGAGGAAGAAAGAGAGGAATAAGAGAGAGAAAGAGCGAATGAAAGTGAAAGAGAAAGAAAGATAGAAAAAGAATAAAAGAGAAAGTTGAATAAAGAGAGAAAGAGTAAGAAAGACAAATAAAGAAATAGCGTAAGAAACAAAGAAAGAGAAAGAAAGAGAGAATAAAAGAGAGAAAGTGAAAGAAATAGAGAAAGATAGCGAAAGAAAGGGCAAGAAAAAGAAAGATAGAAGGAGAAAGAAAGAGGGAAAGAGAAAGAAAGAGAAAGAAAGAGAAATAACGAGAGAAAGAGTAAGAAACAGAGAAAGAGAAAGAAAGAGAGAAAAAGAATAAAAGAGAGAAAGAGGGAGAAAGAGTAAGAAAGAGAAATAAAGAGAGAAAGCGTAAGAAACAAAGAAAGAGGAAGAAAGAAAGAAAGAGGAAGAATAAAAGAGATAAAGAGAAAGAAAGAGAGAAAGAGAAAGAAAGAGAAATAGAGAGAGAAAGCGTAAGAAAGAGAGAAAGAGAAAGAAAGAGAGAAGAGAACGAAAGAGAGAAAGAGAAAGAAAGAGAGAAAGATAGCGAAATAAGGAGAAAGAGAAAGAAAGAGAGAAAGAGAAATAAAGAGAGAAAGCGTAAGAAACAGAAAGAGAAAGAAAGAGAAAAAGAATAAAAGAGAGAAAGAGGAAGAAAGAGAGAAAGAGTAAGAAAGAGAAATATAGAGAGAAAGCGTAAGAAACAAAGAAAGAGAAAGAAAGAGAGAGAAAGAATAAAAGAGAGAAAGAGAAAGAAAGAAAGAGAAAGAAAGAGAGAAAGAGAAGAAAGAGAGAAAGAGAACGAAAGAGTGAAAGAGAAAGATAGCGAAAGAAAGAGAAAGAGAAAGATAGATAGAAAGAGAAAGAAAGACAGAGAGAAAGAGAATGAAAGAGAGAAAGAGAAATAAAGAGAAAATGTTTAAGAAACAGCGAAAGTAAAGAAAGAGAGAAAAAGAATAAACGAGTGAAAGAGGATTAAAGAGAGAAAGAGTAAGAAAGAGAAATAAAGAGAAATAAAGAGAGAAAGCGTAAGAAACAAAGAAAGAGAAAGAAAGAGAGAGAAAGAATAAAAGAGAGAAGGAGAAAGATAGAGTTCGAAAGAAAGAGAGAAAGATAAAAAAGAGAGAAAGAGAACGAAAGAGAAAGAGAAAAAAGAGAGAAAGATAGCGAAAGAAAGAGAAAGAGAAAGAAAGATAGAAAGAAAGTTAGAGAGAAAGAGATAGAAAGAGAGAAAGAGTAGGAAAGAGAGAAAGGGAAATAAAGAGAGAAAGCGTAATAAACAGAGAAAGAGAGAAAAAGTATAAAAGAGAGATAGCGGAAAAAAGGGAGAAAGAGAAAGAATGAGAGAAAGAGTAAGAAAGAGAGAAAGAGAAAGAAAGAGAGAAAGAGAAAGAAAAGGAGAAGGAGAAAGAGAGAGAGAAAGAGAATGAAAGAGAAAGGGAAAGAAAGAGAGAAAGAGAGAGAAAGAGAGAAAGACTTAAAAGAGAAATAAAGAGAGAAAGCGTAAGAAGCAAGGAAAGAGAACGAAAGAGAGAAAAACAATAAAAGAGAGACAGAGGAAGAAAGTGAGAAAGAAGAAGAAAGAGAGATAGAGAAAGAAAGGAAGAGATAAAAAGAATAAAAGAGAGAAAGAGAAAGAAAGATAGAAAGAGCAAGAGAACGAAAGAGAGAAAGAGATTGAAAGAGGAAGAGTATGAAAGAGAGAAAGAGAAGTAAAGAGAGAAAGCGTAAGAAACAGAGAAAGAGAAAGAAAGAGAGAAAAAGAATAAAAGAGAGAAAGAGGAAGAAAGAGAGAAAAGTAAGATAGAGAAATAAAGAGAGAAAGCGTAATAAACAAACAAAGAGAAAGGAAGAGAGAAAGAGTAAAAGAGAGAAAGAGGAAGAAAGAGAGCGATAGAAAGAGAGATGAAAGAGAGAAAGAGACCGAAAGAAAGAGAGAAAGTGAAAGAAAGAGAAAGAGAAGGAAATAGAGAAAGATAGCGAATGAAAGACAAAGAGAAAGAAAGATAGAAAGAGAACGAAAGAGAGAAAGAGAAAGAAAGAGAGAAAGAAAGAGAAAGAAATATAGAAAGAGTAAGAAAGAGAGAAAGAAAAATAAAGTGAGAAAGCGTAAGAAACAGAGAAAGGGAAAGAAAGAGAGAAAAAGAATAAAGAGAGAATGAGGAAGAAAGAGAGGAAGAATAAGAAAGAGTAATAAAGAGAGAAAGCGTAAGAAACAAAGAAAGAGAGTTAGGAAGAGATAGAAAGAATAAAAGAGAGAAAGAGAATCAAAGAGAGAAAGAGAAAAATAGAACGAAGGAGAGAAAGAGAAAGAAAGAGAGAAAGATAGCGAAATAAATAGAAAGAGAAAGAAAGATAGAAACAGAAAGAAAGAGAGAAAGAGTATGAAAGAGAGAAAGAGATATAAAGAGAGAAAGCGTAAGAAACAGAGAAAGAGAAAGAAAAAGAGAAAAAGATTAAAAGAGAGAAAGAGGAAGAAAGAGAGAAAGAGTAAGAAAGGGAAATAAAGAGAGAAAGCTTAAGAAATAAAGAGAGAGAAAGAAAAAGAGAGAAAGAATAAAAGAGAGAAAGAGGAAGAAAGAGTAAGAAAGAGAGAAAGAGAAATAAAGAGAAAAAGCTTAAGAAACAGAGAAAGTAAAAGAAAGAGAGAGAAAGAATAAAGGAGAGAAAGAGGATGAAAGAGAGGAAGAGAAATAAAGTGAGAAAGCGTAAGAAACAGAGAAAGAGAAAGAAAGAGAGAGAAAGAATAAAAGAGAGAAAGAGGAAGAAAGAAAGAGTAAGAAACAGAAATAAAGAGAGAAAGCGTAAGGAACAAAGAAAGAGAGAAAGAGAGAGAAAGAATGAAAGACAGAAAGAAAGAGAGAAAGATAGCGAAAGCGAGAGAGAAGGAGAGAGAGAAAGAGAAAGAGAAAGAGAATGAAAGGGAGAAAGAGAACGAAAGAGAGAAAGAGAAAGATAGCGAAAGAAAGAGAAAGAGAAAGAAAGATAGAAACAGTAAGAAAGAGAGAAAGAGAAATAAAGAGGGAAAGATAGCGAAAGAAAGAAAAAGAGAGAGAAAGATAGAAAGAGAAATAAAGCGATGAAGCGTAAGAAACGGAGAAAGAGAAAGAAAGAGAGAAAAATAAAAGAGTGAAAGAGGAAGAAAGAGAGGAGTAAGAGAGAGAAAGAGCGAATGAAAGAGAAAGAGAAAGAAAGATAGAAAAAGAATAAAAGAGAAAGATGAAGAAAGAGAGAAAGAGTAAGAAACAGAAATAAAGAAATAGCGTAAGAAACAAAGAAAGAGAAAGAAAGAGAGAATAAAAGAGAGAAAGTGAAAGAAATAGAGAAAGATAGCGAAAGAAAGGGCAAGAAAAAGAAAGATAGAAGGAGAAAGAAAGAGGGAAAGAGAAAGAAAGAGAAAGAAAGAGAAATAACGAGAGTAAGCGTAAGAAACAGAGAAAGAGGAAAAAAGAGAGAAAAAGAATAAAAGAGGGAAAGAGGGAGAAAGAGTAAGAAAGAGAAATAAAGAGAGAAAGCGTAAGAAACAAAGAAAGAGGAAGAAAGAAAGAGGAAGAAAGAAAGAGGAAGAATAAAAGAGAGAAAGAGAAAGAAAGAGAGAAAGAGAAAGAAAGAGAAATAGAGAGAAAGCGTAAGAAAGGGAGAAAGAGAAAGGAAGAGAGAAGAGAACGAAAGAGTGAAAGAGAAGGAAAGAGAGAAAGATAGCGAAAGAAGGAGAAAGAGAAAGAAAGAGAGAAAGAGAAATAAAGAGAGAAAGCGTAAGAAACAGAGAAAGAGAAAGAAAGAGAAAAAGAATGAAAGAGAGAAAGAGGAAGAAAGAGAGAAATAGTAAGAAAGAGAAATATAGAGAGAGAGCGTAAGAAACAAAGAAAGAGAAAGAAAGAGAGAGAAAGAATAAAAGAGAGAAAGAGAAAGAAAGAAAGAGAAAGAAAGAGAGAAAGAGAAAGAATGAGAGAAAGAGAACGAAAGAGAGAAAGAGAAAGATAGCGAAAGAAAGAGAAAGATAGATAGAAAGAGAAAGAAAGAGAGAGAGAAAGAGAATGAAAGAGAGAAAGAGAAATAAAGAGAAAATGTTTAAGAAACAGCGAAAGTAAAGAAAGAGAGAAAAAGAATAAACGAGAGAAAGAGGATTAAAAAGAGAAAGAGTAAGAAAGAGAAATAAAGAGTGAAAGCGTAAGAAACAAAGAAAGAGAAAGGAAGAGATAGAAAGAATATAAGAGAGAAAGAGAAAGAAAGAGAGATAGAGAAAGACAGAGAAAGAGAGAGAAAGAGAGTAAGATAGCGAAAGAAAGAGAAAGAGAAAGAAAGATAGAAAGAGTAAGAAAGTGAAATAAAGAATGAAAGCGTAAGAAACAAGGAAAGAGAAAGAAAGAGAGAAAGAATAAAAGCGAAAAGAAAGAGAGAGAGAGCGAAAGAAAGAGAGAATGGGAAAGAAAAGGTGAAAGAGAAAGAAATAAAGAGAAAGAAAGAGAAATAAAGAGAGAAAGCGTAAGAAACAGAGAAAGAGAAAGAAAGAGAGAAAAAGAATAAAAGAGAGAAAGAGGAAGAATGAGTAAGAAAGAGAGAAAGAGAAATACAGAGAGAAAGCGTAAGAAACAAAGAAAGAGAGAGAATGAGAGAGAAAGAATAAAAGAGAGAAAGAATGAGAGAAAGAGAGCGAAAGATAGAGAGAAAGAGAAAGGGACAAAGAGAGAAATATAACGAAAGAGAGAAAGAGAACGAAAGAGAGGAAGAGAAAGAAAGAGAGAAAGATAGCGAAAGAAAGAGAGAAAGATAGCGAAAGAAATAGAAAGAGTATGAAAGAGAGAAAGAGATATAAAAAGAGAAAGCGTAAGAAACAGAGAAAGAGAAAGAAAAAGAGAAAAAGAATAAAAGAGAGAAAGAGGAAGAAAGAGAGAAAGAGTAAGAAAGGGAAATAAAGAGAGAAAGCTTAAGAAACAAAGAGAGCGAAAGAAAGAGAGAGAAAGAATAAAAGAGAGAAGGAGAAAGATAGAGTGCGAAAGAAAGAGAGAAAGATAAAAAAGAGAGAAAGAGAACGAAAGAGAAAGAGAAAAAAAGAGAGAAAGATAGCGAAAGAAAGAGAAAGAGAAAGAAAGATAGAAAGAAAGTTAGAGAGAAAGAGATAGAAAGAGAGAAAGAGTAGGAAAGAGTGAAAGGGAAATAAAGAGAGAAAGCGTAATAAACAGAGAAAGAGAGAAAAAGTATAAAAGAGAGATAGAGGAAAAAAGGGAGAAAGAGAAAGAATGAGAGAAAGAGTAAGAAAGAGAGAAAGAGAAAGAAAGGGAGAAAGAGAAAGAAAAGGAGAAGGAGAAAGAGAGAGAGAAAGAGAATGAAAGAGAAAGGGAAAGAAAGAGAGAAAGAGAGAGAAAGAGAGAAAGAGTTAAAAGAGAAATAAAGAGAGAAAGCGTAAGAAGCAAGGAAAGAGAACGAAAGAGAGAAAAACAATAAAAGAGAGACAGAGGAAGAAAGTGAGAAAGAAGAAGAATGAGAGAAAGAGAAAGAAAGTAAGAGATAAAAAGAATAAAAGAGAGAAAGAGAAAGAAAGAGTGAAAGAGAAAGAGAACGAAAGAGAGAAAGAGAATGAAAGAGAGAAAGAGTATGAAAGAGAGAAAGAGAAGTAAAGAGAGAAAGCGTAAGAAACAGAGAAAGAGAAAGAAAGAGAGAAAAAGAATAAAAGAGAGAAAGAGGAAGAAAGAGAAAAAAGTAAGATAGAGAAATAAAGAGAGAAAGCGTAATAAACAAACAAAGAGAAAGGAAGAGAGAGAAAGAGTAAAAGAGAGAAAGAGGAAGAAAGAGAGAAGAAAGAGAGAAAGAGACCGAAAGAAAGAGAGAAAGTGAAAGAAAGAGAGAAAGAGAAAAATAGAGAAAGATAGCGAAAGAAAGACAAAGAGAAAGAAAGATAGAAAGAGAACGGAAGAGAGAAAGAGAAAGAAAGAGAGAAAGATAGCGAAAGAAAGAGAAAGAAAGATAGAAAGAGTAAGAAAGAGAGAAAGAAAAATAAAGTGAGAAAGCGTAAGAAACAGAGAAATGGAAAGAAAGAGAGAAAAAGAATAAAGAGAGAATGAGGAAGAAAGAGAGGAAGAATAAGAAAGAGTAATAAAGAGAGAAAGCGTAAGAAACAAAGAAAGAGTAAGGAAGAGATAGAAAGAATAAAAGAGAGAAAGAGAATCAAAGAGAGAAAGAGAAAGAGAGAAAAATAGAACGGAGAGAAAGAGAAAGAAAGAGAGAAAGATAGCGAAAGAAACAGAAAGAGAAAGAAAGATAGAAAGAGAAAGAAAGAGAGGAGTATGAAAGAGAGAAAGAGATATAAAGAGAGAAAGCGTAAGAAACAGATAAAGAGAAAGAAAAAGAGAAAAAGGTTAAAAGAGAGAAAGAGGAAGAAAGAGAGAAAGAGTAAGAAAGGGAAATAAAGAGAGAAAGCTTAAGAAACAAAGAGAGAGAAAGAAAGAGAGAGAAAGAATAAAAGAGAGAAAGAGGAAGAAAGAGTAAGAAAGAGAGAAAGAGAAATAAAGAGAAAAAGCTTAAGAAACAGAGAAAGTAAAAGAAAGAGAGAGAAAGAATGAAGGAGAGAAAGAGGATGAAAGAGAGGAAGTGAAATAAAGTGAGAAAGCGTAAGAAACAGAGAATGAGAAAGAAAGAGAGAGAAAGAATAAAAGAGAGAAAGAGGAAGAAAGAAAGAGTAAGAAGCAGAAATAAAAAGAGAAAGCGTAAGAAACAAAGAAAGAGAGAAAGAGAGAGAAAGAATGAAAGAGAGAAAGAAAGTGAGAAAGATAGCGAAAGCGAGAGAGAAAGAGAGAGAGGAAGAGAAAGAGAGAAAGAGAATGAAAGGGAGAAAGAGAACGAAAGAGAGAAAAAGAAAGATAGCGAAAGAAAGGGCAAGAAAAAGAAAGATAGAAGGAGAAAGAAAGAGGGAAAGAGAAAGAAAGAGAAAGCAAGAGAAATAACGAGAGAAAGCGTAAGAAACAGAGAAAGAGAAAGAAAGAGAAATAACGAGAGAAAGCGTAAGAAACACAGAAAGAGAAAGAAAGAGAGAAAAAGAATAAAAGAGAGAAAGAGGGAGAAAGAGTAAGAAAGAGAAATAAAGAGAGAAAGCGAAAGAAACAAAGAAAGAGGAAGAAAGAAAGAGGAAGAAAGAAAGAGGAAGAAAGAAAGAGGAAGAATAAAAGAGAGAAAGAGAAAGAAAGAGAGAAAGAGAAAGAAAGAGAAATAGAGAGAGAAAGTGTAAGAAAGAGAGAAGAGAAAGAAAGAGAGAAGAGAACGAAAGAGAGAAAGAGAAAGAAAGAGAGGAAGATAGCGAAAGAAGGAGAAAGAGAAAGAAAGAGAGAAAGAGGAAGAAAGAGAGAAAGAGTAAGAAAGAGAAATATAGAGAGAAAGCGTAAGAAACAAATAAAGAGAAAGAAAGAGAGAGAAAGAATAAAAGAGAGAAAGAGAAAGAAAGAAAGAGAAAGAAAGAGAGAAAGAGAAAGAATGAGAGAAAGAGAAAGATAGCGAAAGAAAGAGAAAGATAGATAGAAAGAGAAAGAAAGAGAGAGAGAAAGAGAATGAAAGAGAGAAAGAGAAATAAAGAGAAAATGTTTAAGAAACAGCGAAAGTAAAAGAAAGAGAGAAAAAGAATAAACGAGAGAAAGTGGATTAAAAAGAGAAAGAGTAAGAAAGAGAAATAAAGAGTGAAAGCGTAAGAAACAGAGAAAGAGAAAGGAAGAGATAGAAAGATTAAAAGAGAGAAAGAGAAAGAAAGAAAGTGAAAAAGAGAAAGAGAGAGAAAGAGAGAGAAAGAGAGTAAGATAGCGAAAGAAAGAGAAAGAGAAAGAAAGATAGAAAGAGTAAGAAAGTGAAATAAAGAATGAAAGCGAGAAAGAGAGAAAGAGAATGAAAGAGAGAAAGAGTATGACAGAGAGAAAGAGAAGTAAAGAGAGAAAGCGTAAGAAACAGAGAAAGAGAAAGAAAGAGAGAAAATGAATAAAAGAAAGAAAAAAGGAAGAAAGAGAGAAAAGTAAGATAGAGAAATTAAGAGAGAAAGCGTAATAAACAAAGAAAGAGAAAGGAAGAGAGAGAAAGAGTAAAAGAGAGAAAGAGGAAGAAAGAGAGCGAAAGAAACAGAGAAGAAAGAGAGAAAGAGACCGAAAGAAAGAGAGAAAGTGTAAGAAAGAGAGAACGATAGAGAGAAAGAGAAAGAAAAAGAAAGATAGCGAAAGAAAGAGAAAGGGAAAGAAAGACAGAAAGAGAAAGAAAGAGAGAAAGAGGAAGAAAGAGAGAAAGGGAAATAAAGAGAGAAAGCGTAAGAAACAGAGAAAGAGAAAAAAATAGAGAAAAAGAATAAAAGAGAGAAAGAGGAAGAGAGTAAGAGTAAGAAAGAGAAATAAAGAGAGAAAGCGAAAGAAACAAGGAAGGAGAAAGAAAGAGAGAAATAGAATAAAAGAGAGAAAGAGAAAGAAAGAGAGAAAGAGTAAGAAAGAGAAATAAAGAGAGAAAGCGTAAGAAACAAAGAAAGAGGAAGGAAGAAAGTGAAAGAATAAAAGAGAGAAAGAGAAATAAAGAGAGAAAGAGTGCGAAAGAAAGAGAAAGAGAAAGAGTGAAAGATAACGATAGAGAGAAAAAGAAAGTAAGAGAGAAAGATTGCGAAAGAAAGATAAAGAGAAAGAAAGATAGAAAGAGAAAGAAAGAGGGAAAGGTTGATAAAGAGAGAAAGCGTAAGAAACAGAGGAAAAGAAAGAAAGAGAGAGAAAGAATAAAAGAGAGAAGGAGAAAGATAGAGAGCGAGAAGAAAGCGAGAAAGATAAAGAAAGAGAGTAAGAGAACGAAAGAGAAAGAGAAAAAAAGAGAGAAAGATAGCGAAAGAAAGAGAAAGAAAGATAGAAAGAAAGTTAGAGAGAAAGAGATAGAAAGAGAGAAAGAGTAGGAAAGAGAGAAAGGGAAATAAAGAGAGAAAGCGTAATAAACAGAGAAAGAGAAAGAAAGAGAGAAAAAGTATAATAGAGAGAAAGAGGAAAAAAGGGAGAAAGAGAAAGAATGAGAGAAAGAGTAAGAGGGAGAAAGAGAAAGAAAGAGAGAAAGAGAAAGAAAAGGAGAAAGAGAAAGAGAGAGGGAAAGAGAATGAAAGAGAAAGGGAAAGAAAGAGAGAAAGAGAGAGAAAGAGAGAAAGAGTTAAAAGAGAAATAAAGAGAGAAAGCGTAGGAAGCAAGGAACGAGAACGAAAGAGAGAAAAACAATAAAAGAGAGAAAGAGGAAGAAAGAGAGAAAGAAGAAGAAAGAGAGAAAGAGAAAGAAAGAGGGAAACTCAAAGAAAGAGAGAGAGAGAACGAAAGAGAAAGAGAACGAAAGAGAGATAGAGAAAGAAAGAGAGAAAGATAGCGAAAAAAATAGATAGAGAAAGAAAGATCGAAAGAGAAAGAAAGACAGAAAGAGAAAGAAAGAGAGAAATATTAAGACGAGTGAAAGAGAAATAAAGATAGAAAGCGTAAGAAACAAGGAAAGAGAAAGAAAGAGACAAAAAGAATAAAAGAGAATAAGAGGAAGAAAGAGAGAAAGAGTAAGAAAGAGATATAAAGAGAGAAAGCGTAAGAAACAAAGAAAGAGGAAGAAAGAAAGAGAAATAATAAGAGAGAGAAAGAGAAAGAAAGAGAGAAAGAGAAAGACAGAGAGAAAGAGAAAGAAAGAGAAATAAAGAGAGAAAGCGTAAAAAAGAGAGAAAGAGAAAGAAAGAGAGAGAGAACGAAAGAGAGAAATAGAAAGAAAGAGAGAAAGAGAAAGAAAGAGAGAAAGAGAGCGAAAGAAAGAGAAAGAGTAAGAAAGAGAGAAAGAAAAATAAAGAGGGAAAGCGTAAGAAACAGAGAAAGAGTAAGAAAGAGAATAAGAATAAAAGAGAGAAAGAGGAAGAAAGAGAGAAAGAGTATGAAAGAGAAATATAGAGAGAAAGTGTAAGAAACAAAGAAATAGAAAGAAAGAGAGAGAAAGAATAAAAGAGAGTAAGAGAAAGAAAGAGAGTAAGAGAAAGAAAGAGAGAAAGAAAGAGAGAAAGAGAAAGAATGAGAGAAAGAGAACGAAAGAGAGAAAGAGAAGGAAAGAGAGAAAGAGAAGGAAAGAGAGAAAGATAGCGAAAGAAAGAGAAAGAGATAGATAGATAGTATGAGAAAGAAATAGAGAGAGAAAGAGGATGAAAGAGAGAAAGAGAAATAAAAAGAAAATGCTTAAGCAACAGCGAAAGTAAAAGAAAGAGAGAAAAAGAATGAAAGAGAGAAAGAGGATTAAAGAGAGAAAGAGAAATAAAGAGAAAGCGTAAGAAACAAGGAAAGAGAAAGAAAGAGAGAGAAAGAATAAAAGAGAGAAAGAGGAAGAAATAGTAAGAAAGAGAGAAAGAGAAATAAAGAGAGAAATCGTAAGAAACAAAGAAGGAGAGAGAAAGAGAGGGAAAGAGAGAGAAAGAATAAAAGAGAGAAAGAAAGAGAGAAAGAGAGCGAAAGAAAGAGAGAAAGAGAAAGAGAGAAAGAGAACGAAAGAGAGAAAGAGAAAGAAAGATAGAAAGAGTAAGAAAGAGAGAAAGAGAAATAAAATGAGAAAGCGTAAGAAACAGAAAAAGGTAAAGAAAGAGAGAAAAAGAATAAAGAGAGAAAGAGGAAGAAAGAGAGAAAGAATAAGAAAGAGAAATAATGAGAGAAAGCGTAAGAAACAAAGGAGGAAGAAAGAGAGAGAAAGAATAAAAGAGAGAAAGAGAAAGAGTTAGAAAGAGAGAAAGAGAAATAAAGAGAGAAAGAGAAATAAAGAGAGAAAGCGTAAGAAACAGAGAAAGAGATAGAGAGAGAATAAATATAAAAGAGAGAAAGAGGAAGAAAGGGAGACAGAGGAAGAAAGAGAGAAAGAGTAAGAAAGAGAGAAAGAGAAAAAAGAAAGAAAGAGAACGAAAGGGAGAAAGAGAAAGAAATAGAGAAAGAGAATAAAGAGAAAGAGAAAGAAAGAGAGAATGTGACAGAAAGAGAGAAAGAGAAAGAAAGAAAGAGTAAGAAAGAGAAATAGAGAGAAATCGTAAGAAACAAAGAAAGAGAAAGAAAGAGAGAAAAAGAATAAAAGAGAGAAAGAGAAGATAGAGAGAAAGAAAAACAAAGAGAGAAAGATAAAGAAAGTCAAAGACAGAGAGAAAGAGAACGAAAGAGAAAGAGAATGAAAGAGAGATAGAGAAAGGAAAGAGAGAAAGATAGCGAAAGAAAGAGAGATAGAGAAAGAAAGATCGAAAGAGAAGGAAAGAGAAAGAGAAAGAAAGAGAGAAAGAGAAATAAAGAGAGAAAGCGTAAGAAACAGAGAAAGAGAAAGAGAGAGAAAATGAATAAGAGAAAGAGAGAGAAAGAATAAAAGGAGAAAGAAAGAGAGAAAGAGAAGAGAAGGAGAGCGAAAGAGAGAAAGAGAAAGAAAGAGAGAAAGAGAAAGGAAGAGAGACAGATAGGGAAAGAAAGAGAGATGGAGAAAGATAGATAGAAAGAGAAAGAAAGAGAGAAACAGAAAGAAAGCGAGAAAGAGAACGAAAGAGAGAAAGAGAATGAAAGAGAGAAAGATAGCAAAAGAAAGATAGAATGAGTAAGAAAGAGAGAAAGAGATATAAAGAGAGAAAGCGTAAGAATCAGAGAAAGAGAAAGAAAGAGAAAAAGTATAAAAGAGAGATAGAGGAAGAAATGGAGAAAGAGAAATAATGAGAGAAAGAGTAAGAAATAGAGAAAGAGAAAGAGAAAGAAAGGGAGAAAGAGAAAGAATGAGAGAAAGTGAATGAAACAGAAAGAGAAAGAAAAAGCGAAAGAGATCGAAAGAAAGAGAGAAAGTGAAGGATAGAGAGAAAGGGAACGATAGAGAGAAAGAGATAGAAAGAGAGAAAGATAGCGAAAGAAAGTGAATGAAAGAGAGAAAGAGTAAGACAGAGAAATAAAGATAGAAAGCGTAAGAAAGAAAGAAAGAGAGAAAGAATAAAGGAGAGAAAGAGGAAGAAATAGAGAAAGAGAACGAAAGAGAGAAAAAGAAAAAAGAGAGAAAGAGGAAGAAAGAGAGAAAGAGTAAGAAAGAGCAATAAAGGGAGAAACCGTAAGAAACAAAGAAAGAGAGAGAAAGAATAAAAGTGAGAAAGAGAAAGAAAGAGAGAAAGAGATCGAAAGAAAGAGAGAAAGTGAAGGAAAGAGAGAAAGGGAACGATAGAGAGAAAGAGATAGAAAGAGAGAAAGATAGCGAAAGGAAGTGAAAGAGAAAGAAAGATAGAAAGAGTAAGAAACAGTGAAAGAAGAAAGAAATAGAGAAAAAGAATAAAAGAGAGGAAGAGGAAGAGTGAAAGCGTAAGAAAGAAAATTAAAGTGAGAATGCGTAAGAAACAAGGAAAGAGGAAGAAAGAGAGAAAAAGAATAAAAGAGAGAAAGAGAATGAAAGAGTAAGAGAAAGAAAGAGAGATAGAGAAGAAAGAGAGAAGGAGGAAGAAAATGAGAAAGAGAACGATAGAGAGGAAGAGAAAGAAAGAGGGTAAGACTAAGAAAGAGAAATAAAGAGAGAAAGCGTAAGAAACAAGGGAGAAAGAAAGAGAGATAGAATAAAAGAGAGAAAGAGAAAGAAAGAGAGAAAGACAAAGAAAGAGAGAAAGATAAAGAACGAGGGAAAGTCAAAGAAAGAGAGAAAGAGAACGAAAGAGAAGGAGAAAGAAAGAGAGATAGAGAAAGTAACAGAGAAAGATAGCGAAAGAAAGAGAGAGAGAAAGAAAGATCGAAAGAGAAAGAAAGAGAGAAAGAGAGAAAGAGTAAAAAGAGTGAAAGAGAAATAAAGAGAGCAAGCGTAAGAAACAGAGAAAGAGAAAGAAAGAGAGAAAAAGAATAAAAGAGAGAAAGAGGAAGAAAGAAATAAAGAAAGCGTAAGAAACACAGAAAACGGAAGAAAGAAAGAGAAAGAATAAAAAGGAGATAGAGAAAGAAAAAGAGAAGAGAGCGACAGAAAGAGAAAGAGAAATAAAGAGAGAAAGAGAACGATAGAGAGAAAGAGAACTAAAAAGAGAAAGATAGCGGAAGAAAGATAAAGAAAAAGAAAGATAGAAAGAGAAAGAAAGAGAGAAAGAGAAAGAAAGAGAGAAAGAGAAAGAAAGAGAGAAAGGGAAATAAGGAGAGATAGCGTAAGAAACAGAGAAAGAGAAAGGAAGAGAGAAAATAAATAAGAGAGAGAATGAGGAAGAAAGAGAGAAAGAGTAAGAAATAGAAATAAAGAGAGAAAGCGTAAGAAACAAAGAAAGGGAAAGAAAGAGAGAGAAAGAATAAAAGAGAGAAAGAGAAAGAAAGAGAGAAATAGAAATAAAGAGAGAATGAGAAAGAATTGGAGGAAGAGAAATGAAGAGAGAAAGAGAAATAAAGAGAGAAAGAGAAGGAAAGAGAGAAAGTGTAAGAAAGAGAGAAAGAGAAATAAAGAGGGAAAGCGTATGAAACAGAGAAAGAGAAAGAAAGAGAGAAAAAGAATAAAAGACAGAAAGAGGAAGAAAGAGAGGAAGTGAAATAAAGTGAGAAAGCGTAAGAAACAGAGAATGAGAAAGAAAGAGAGAGAAAGAATAAAAGAGAGAAAGAGGAAGAAAGAAAGAGTAAGAAGCAGAAATAAAAAGAGAAAGCGTAAGAAACAAAGAAAGAGAGAAAGAGAGAGAAAGAATGAAAGAGAGAAAGAAAGTGAGAAAGATAGCGAAAGCGAGAGAGAAAGAGAGAGAGGAAGAGAAAGAGAGAAAGAGAATGAAAGGGAGAAAGAGAACGAAAGAGAGAAAAAGAAAGATAGCGAAAGAAAGGGCAAGAAAAAGAAAGATAGAAGGAGAAAGAAAGAGGGAAAGAGAAAGAAAGAGAAAGCAAGAGAAATAACGAGAGAAAGCGTAAGAAACAGAGAAAGAGAAAGAAAGAGAAATAACGAGAGAAAGCGTAAGAAACACAGAAAGAGAAAGAAAGAGAGAAAAAGAATAAAAGAGAGAAAGAGGGAGAAAGAGTAAGAAAGAGAAATAAAGAGAGAAAGCGAAAGAAACAAAGAAAGAGGAAGAAAGAAAGAGGAAGAAAGAAAGAGGAAGAAAGAAAGAGGAAGAATAAAAGAGAGAAAGAGAAAGAAAGAGAGAAAGAGAAAGAAAGAGAAATAGAGAGAGAAAGTGTAAGAAAGAGAGAAGAGAAAGAAAGAGAGAAGAGAACGAAAGAGAGAAAGAGAAAGAAAGAGAGGAAGATAGCGAAAGAAGGAGAAAGAGAAAGAAAGAGAGAAAGAGGAAGAAAGAGAGAAAGAGTAAGAAAGAGAAATATAGAGAGAAAGCGTAAGAAACAAATAAAGAGAAAGAAAGAGAGAGAAAGAATAAAAGAGAGAAAGAGAAAGAAAGAAAGAGAAAGAAAGAGAGAAAGAGAAAGAATGAGAGAAAGAGAAAGATAGCGAAAGAAAGAGAAAGATAGATAGAAAGAGAAAGAAAGAGAGAGAGAAAGAGAATGAAAGAGAGAAAGAGAAATAAAGAGAAAATGTTTAAGAAACAGCGAAAGTAAAAGAAAGAGAGAAAAAGAATAAACGAGAGAAAGTGGATTAAAAAGAGAAAGAGTAAGAAAGAGAAATAAAGAGTGAAAGCGTAAGAAACAGAGAAAGAGAAAGGAAGAGATAGAAAGATTAAAAGAGAGAAAGAGAAAGAAAGAAAGTGAAAAAGAGAAAGAGAGAGAAAGAGAGAGAAAGAGAGTAAGATAGCGAAAGAAAGAGAAAGAGAAAGAAAGATAGAAAGAGTAAGAAAGTGAAATAAAGAATGAAAGCGAGAAAGAGAGAAAGAGAATGAAAGAGAGAAAGAGTATGACAGAGAGAAAGAGAAGTAAAGAGAGAAAGCGTAAGAAACAGAGAAAGAGAAAGAAAGAGAGAAAATGAATAAAAGAAAGAAAAAAGGAAGAAAGAGAGAAAAGTAAGATAGAGAAATTAAGAGAGAAAGCGTAATAAACAAAGAAAGAGAAAGGAAGAGAGAGAAAGAGTAAAAGAGAGAAAGAGGAAGAAAGAGAGCGAAAGAAACAGAGAAGAAAGAGAGAAAGAGACCGAAAGAAAGAGAGAAAGTGTAAGAAAGAGAGAACGATAGAGAGAAAGAGAAAGAAAAAGAAAGATAGCGAAAGAAAGAGAAAGGGAAAGAAAGACAGAAAGAGAAAGAAAGAGAGAAAGAGGAAGAAAGAGAGAAAGGGAAATAAAGAGAGAAAGCGTAAGAAACAGAGAAAGAGAAAAAAATAGAGAAAAAGAATAAAAGAGAGAAAGAGGAAGAGAGTAAGAGTAAGAAAGAGAAATAAAGAGAGAAAGCGAAAGAAACAAGGAAGGAGAAAGAAAGAGAGAAATAGAATAAAAGAGAGAAAGAGAAAGAAAGAGAGAAAGAGTAAGAAAGAGAAATAAAGAGAGAAAGCGTAAGAAACAAAGAAAGAGGAAGGAAGAAAGTGAAAGAATAAAAGAGAGAAAGAGAAATAAAGAGAGAAAGAGTGCGAAAGAAAGAGAAAGAGAAAGAGTGAAAGATAACGATAGAGAGAAAAAGAAAGTAAGAGAGAAAGATTGCGAAAGAAAGATAAAGAGAAAGAAAGATAGAAAGAGAAAGAAAGAGGGAAAGGTTGATAAAGAGAGAAAGCGTAAGAAACAGAGGAAAAGAAAGAAAGAGAGAGAAAGAATAAAAGAGAGAAGGAGAAAGATAGAGAGCGAGAAGAAAGCGAGAAAGATAAAGAAAGAGAGTAAGAGAACGAAAGAGAAAGAGAAAAAAAGAGAGAAAGATAGCGAAAGAAAGAGAAAGAAAGATAGAAAGAAAGTTAGAGAGAAAGAGATAGAAAGAGAGAAAGAGTAGGAAAGAGAGAAAGGGAAATAAAGAGAGAAAGCGTAATAAACAGAGAAAGAGAAAGAAAGAGAGAAAAAGTATAATAGAGAGAAAGAGGAAAAAAGGGAGAAAGAGAAAGAATGAGAGAAAGAGTAAGAGGGAGAAAGAGAAAGAAAGAGAGAAAGAGAAAGAAAAGGAGAAAGAGAAAGAGAGAGGGAAAGAGAATGAAAGAGAAAGGGAAAGAAAGAGAGAAAGAGAGAGAAAGAGAGAAAGAGTTAAAAGAGAAATAAAGAGAGAAAGCGTAGGAAGCAAGGAACGAGAACGAAAGAGAGAAAAACAATAAAAGAGAGAAAGAGGAAGAAAGAGAGAAAGAAGAAGAAAGAGAGAAAGAGAAAGAAAGAGGGAAACTCAAAGAAAGAGAGAGAGAGAACGAAAGAGAAAGAGAACGAAAGAGAGATAGAGAAAGAAAGAGAGAAAGATAGCGAAAAAAATAGATAGAGAAAGAAAGATCGAAAGAGAAAGAAAGACAGAAAGAGAAAGAAAGAGAGAAATATTAAGACGAGTGAAAGAGAAATAAAGATAGAAAGCGTAAGAAACAAGGAAAGAGAAAGAAAGAGACAAAAAGAATAAAAGAGAATAAGAGGAAGAAAGAGAGAAAGAGTAAGAAAGAGATATAAAGAGAGAAAGCGTAAGAAACAAAGAAAGAGGAAGAAAGAAAGAGAAATAATAAGAGAGAGAAAGAGAAAGAAAGAGAGAAAGAGAAAGACAGAGAGAAAGAGAAAGAAAGAGAAATAAAGAGAGAAAGCGTAAAAAAGAGAGAAAGAGAAAGAAAGAGAGAGAGAACGAAAGAGAGAAATAGAAAGAAAGAGAGAAAGAGAAAGAAAGAGAGAAAGAGAGCGAAAGAAAGAGAAAGAGTAAGAAAGAGAGAAAGAAAAATAAAGAGGGAAAGCGTAAGAAACAGAGAAAGAGTAAGAAAGAGAATAAGAATAAAAGAGAGAAAGAGGAAGAAAGAGAGAAAGAGTATGAAAGAGAAATATAGAGAGAAAGTGTAAGAAACAAAGAAATAGAAAGAAAGAGAGAGAAAGAATAAAAGAGAGTAAGAGAAAGAAAGAGAGTAAGAGAAAGAAAGAGAGAAAGAAAGAGAGAAAGAGAAAGAATGAGAGAAAGAGAACGAAAGAGAGAAAGAGAAGGAAAGAGAGAAAGAGAAGGAAAGAGAGAAAGATAGCGAAAGAAAGAGAAAGAGATAGATAGATAGTATGAGAAAGAAATAGAGAGAGAAAGAGGATGAAAGAGAGAAAGAGAAATAAAAAGAAAATGCTTAAGCAACAGCGAAAGTAAAAGAAAGAGAGAAAAAGAATGAAAGAGAGAAAGAGGATTAAAGAGAGAAAGAGAAATAAAGAGAAAGCGTAAGAAACAAGGAAAGAGAAAGAAAGAGAGAGAAAGAATAAAAGAGAGAAAGAGGAAGAAATAGTAAGAAAGAGAGAAAGAGAAATAAAGAGAGAAATCGTAAGAAACAAAGAAGGAGAGAGAAAGAGAGGGAAAGAGAGAGAAAGAATAAAAGAGAGAAAGAAAGAGAGAAAGAGAGCGAAAGAAAGAGAGAAAGAGAAAGAGAGAAAGAGAACGAAAGAGAGAAAGAGAAAGAAAGATAGAAAGAGTAAGAAAGAGAGAAAGAGAAATAAAATGAGAAAGCGTAAGAAACAGAAAAAGGTAAAGAAAGAGAGAAAAAGAATAAAGAGAGAAAGAGGAAGAAAGAGAGAAAGAATAAGAAAGAGAAATAATGAGAGAAAGCGTAAGAAACAAAGGAGGAAGAAAGAGAGAGAAAGAATAAAAGAGAGAAAGAGAAAGAGTTAGAAAGAGAGAAAGAGAAATAAAGAGAGAAAGAGAAATAAAGAGAGAAAGCGTAAGAAACAGAGAAAGAGATAGAGAGAGAATAAATATAAAAGAGAGAAAGAGGAAGAAAGGGAGACAGAGGAAGAAAGAGAGAAAGAGTAAGAAAGAGAGAAAGAGAAAAAAGAAAGAAAGAGAACGAAAGGGAGAAAGAGAAAGAAATAGAGAAAGAGAATAAAGAGAAAGAGAAAGAAAGAGAGAATGTGACAGAAAGAGAGAAAGAGAAAGAAAGAAAGAGTAAGAAAGAGAAATAGAGAGAAATCGTAAGAAACAAAGAAAGAGAAAGAAAGAGAGAAAAAGAATAAAAGAGAGAAAGAGAAGATAGAGAGAAAGAAAAACAAAGAGAGAAAGATAAAGAAAGTCAAAGACAGAGAGAAAGAGAACGAAAGAGAAAGAGAATGAAAGAGAGATAGAGAAAGGAAAGAGAGAAAGATAGCGAAAGAAAGAGAGATAGAGAAAGAAAGATCGAAAGAGAAGGAAAGAGAAAGAGAAAGAAAGAGAGAAAGAGAAATAAAGAGAGAAAGCGTAAGAAACAGAGAAAGAGAAAGAGAGAGAAAATGAATAAGAGAAAGAGAGAGAAAGAATAAAAGGAGAAAGAAAGAGAGAAAGAGAAGAGAAGGAGAGCGAAAGAGAGAAAGAGAAAGAAAGAGAGAAAGAGAAAGGAAGAGAGACAGATAGGGAAAGAAAGAGAGATGGAGAAAGATAGATAGAAAGAGAAAGAAAGAGAGAAACAGAAAGAAAGCGAGAAAGAGAACGAAAGAGAGAAAGAGAATGAAAGAGAGAAAGATAGCAAAAGAAAGATAGAATGAGTAAGAAAGAGAGAAAGAGATATAAAGAGAGAAAGCGTAAGAATCAGAGAAAGAGAAAGAAAGAGAAAAAGTATAAAAGAGAGATAGAGGAAGAAATGGAGAAAGAGAAATAATGAGAGAAAGAGTAAGAAATAGAGAAAGAGAAAGAGAAAGAAAGGGAGAAAGAGAAAGAATGAGAGAAAGTGAATGAAACAGAAAGAGAAAGAAAAAGCGAAAGAGATCGAAAGAAAGAGAGAAAGTGAAGGATAGAGAGAAAGGGAACGATAGAGAGAAAGAGATAGAAAGAGAGAAAGATAGCGAAAGAAAGTGAATGAAAGAGAGAAAGAGTAAGACAGAGAAATAAAGATAGAAAGCGTAAGAAAGAAAGAAAGAGAGAAAGAATAAAGGAGAGAAAGAGGAAGAAATAGAGAAAGAGAACGAAAGAGAGAAAAAGAAAAAAGAGAGAAAGAGGAAGAAAGAGAGAAAGAGTAAGAAAGAGCAATAAAGGGAGAAACCGTAAGAAACAAAGAAAGAGAGAGAAAGAATAAAAGTGAGAAAGAGAAAGAAAGAGAGAAAGAGATCGAAAGAAAGAGAGAAAGTGAAGGAAAGAGAGAAAGGGAACGATAGAGAGAAAGAGATAGAAAGAGAGAAAGATAGCGAAAGGAAGTGAAAGAGAAAGAAAGATAGAAAGAGTAAGAAACAGTGAAAGAAGAAAGAAATAGAGAAAAAGAATAAAAGAGAGGAAGAGGAAGAGTGAAAGCGTAAGAAAGAAAATTAAAGTGAGAATGCGTAAGAAACAAGGAAAGAGGAAGAAAGAGAGAAAAAGAATAAAAGAGAGAAAGAGAATGAAAGAGTAAGAGAAAGAAAGAGAGATAGAGAAGAAAGAGAGAAGGAGGAAGAAAATGAGAAAGAGAACGATAGAGAGGAAGAGAAAGAAAGAGGGTAAGACTAAGAAAGAGAAATAAAGAGAGAAAGCGTAAGAAACAAGGGAGAAAGAAAGAGAGATAGAATAAAAGAGAGAAAGAGAAAGAAAGAGAGAAAGACAAAGAAAGAGAGAAAGATAAAGAACGAGGGAAAGTCAAAGAAAGAGAGAAAGAGAACGAAAGAGAAGGAGAAAGAAAGAGAGATAGAGAAAGTAACAGAGAAAGATAGCGAAAGAAAGAGAGAGAGAAAGAAAGATCGAAAGAGAAAGAAAGAGAGAAAGAGAGAAAGAGTAAAAAGAGTGAAAGAGAAATAAAGAGAGCAAGCGTAAGAAACAGAGAAAGAGAAAGAAAGAGAGAAAAAGAATAAAAGAGAGAAAGAGGAAGAAAGAAATAAAGAAAGCGTAAGAAACACAGAAAACGGAAGAAAGAAAGAGAAAGAATAAAAAGGAGATAGAGAAAGAAAAAGAGAAGAGAGCGACAGAAAGAGAAAGAGAAATAAAGAGAGAAAGAGAACGATAGAGAGAAAGAGAACTAAAAAGAGAAAGATAGCGGAAGAAAGATAAAGAAAAAGAAAGATAGAAAGAGAAAGAAAGAGAGAAAGAGAAAGAAAGAGAGAAAGAGAAAGAAAGAGAGAAAGGGAAATAAGGAGAGATAGCGTAAGAAACAGAGAAAGAGAAAGGAAGAGAGAAAATAAATAAGAGAGAGAATGAGGAAGAAAGAGAGAAAGAGTAAGAAATAGAAATAAAGAGAGAAAGCGTAAGAAACAAAGAAAGGGAAAGAAAGAGAGAGAAAGAATAAAAGAGAGAAAGAGAAAGAAAGAGAGAAATAGAAATAAAGAGAGAATGAGAAAGAATTGGAGGAAGAGAAATGAAGAGAGAAAGAGAAATAAAGAGAGAAAGAGAAGGAAAGAGAGAAAGTGTAAGAAAGAGAGAAAGAGAAATAAAGAGGGAAAGCGTATGAAACAGAGAAAGAGAAAGAAAGAGAGAAAAAGAATAAAAGACAGAAAGAGGAAGAAAGAGAGAAAGAGTAAGAAAGAGAAATAAAAAGAAACGTAAGCTACCGTGAAAGAGAAAGAAAGAGAGATAGAATAATATAGAGAAAGCAAAGAAAGAGAGAAAGAGAGCGAAAGAAAGAGAGAAAGAGAAAGAGAGCGAAAGAAAGGGAGAAAGAGAAATAAAGAGAGAGAGAAAGAAGAAAGAGTACGAAGGATAGAAAGGGAAATAAAGAGAGAAAGAGAGAAAGATAGCGAAAGAAAGAGAAAGAAAAAGAAAGAGAGAAAGAGTATGAAAGAGAGAAAAAGAATAAAAGAGAGAAAGGGGAAGAAAGAGAGAATGAGTAAGAAAGAGAAATAAAGAAAGATAGCGTATGAAACAAAGAAAGTGAAAGAAAGAGAGAAAAAGAATAAAAGTGAGAAAGAGAGAGAAAGAGAAAAAGATAGTAAGAGAGAAAGAGAAAGAAAGTGAGAAAGATAAAGATAGAGAGAAAGAGAACGAAAGAGGGAAAGAGAAAGAAAGAGAGAAAGATAGCGAAAGAAAGAGAAAGTGAAAGAGAAAGAAAGAGAGAAGGAGAAATAAAGAAAAAAACGTAACAAACAGAGAAAGAGAAAGAAAGAGAGAAGAAGAATAAGAGAGAGAATGAGGAAGAAATAGAGAAATAGTAAGAAAGAGAAATAAAGAGAGAAAGCGTAAGAAACAAAGAAAGGGTAAGAAAGAGAGAGAAAGAATAAAAGAGAGAAAGAGAAAGAAAGAGAGAAATAGAAAGAAAGAAAGAGACAAAGAGAAAGAATGATAGAAAGTGAACGAAAAAGAGAAAGAGAAAGAATGGGAGAAAGATAGCGAAATATATAGGAAGAGAAAGAAGGATAGAAAGAGAAAGAAAGAGGAAGAGAAAGAAAGAGAGAAAGAGAAATAAAGAGAAAAGCGTAAGAAACAGAGAAAGAGAATGGAGAGAAGAAGAATAAAAGAGAGAAAGAGGAAGAAAGAGAGAAAGAGTAAGAAATAGAAATAAAGAGAGAAAGCGTAAGAAACAAAGAAAGAGAAAGAAAGAGAGAGAGAATAAAAGAGAGAAAGAGAAAGAAAGAGAGATAGAGAGCGAAAGAAAGAGAGATAGAGAGCGAAGGTAATAGAGAAAGGGGAAGAAAGAGAGAAAGAGAAATATAGAGAGAAAGAAAGAAAGAGAGAAAGTGAACGAAGGAGAGAAAGAGAAAGAAAGAGAGAAAGATAACGAAAGAAAGAGAAAGAGAAAGAAAGGTAGAAAGAGAAAGAAAGAGAAAGAGTATGAAAGAGAGAAAAAGAATAAAAGAGAGAAGGGGAAGAAAGATAGAAAGAGTAAAAAGAGAAATAAAGAGAGAAAGCGCAAGAAACAAAAAAAAAAGACAGAGAAAGAATAAAAGAGAGAAAGAGAAAGAAAGAGAGAGGGAACGAAAAAGAGAAAGGGAATGAAAGAGAGAAAATGATAGCGAAAAAAGAGAAAGAGAAAGAAAGATAGAATCAGAAAGAAAGAGAGAAAGAGTAAGAAAGAGAGAAAGAGAAATGAAGAGAGAGCGTAAGAAACAAAGAAAGAAAGAAAGAGAGAAAAGGATAAAAGAGAGAAAGAGAAAGAAAGAGAAACAGAAAGAAAGAGAGAAAGAAAAAGAAAGAGAGAAAGAGAAAGAAAGAGGGAATGAGAACGAAAGAGAGATAGACAATGAAAGAGAGAAATATAGCGAAGGAAAGAGAAATGCTAAGAAAGGGAGAAAGAGAAAGAAAGAGAGAAAGAGAAAG
This sequence comes from Uropetala carovei, assembly GCA_036926305.1. Lineage (NCBI taxonomy): Eukaryota > Metazoa > Arthropoda > Insecta > Odonata > Petaluridae > Uropetala > Uropetala carovei. The sequence goes on along the minus strand of JAXCHB010000078.1, from coordinate 17,835 downwards.
AATGAGAGAAAGAGAAAGAAAGGGAGAAAGAGAAATAAAGAGAGAAAGAGAAAGAAAGGGAGGAGGAAGAAAGAGAGAAAGTGAAAAAAAAGAGAAAGAGAAAGAAAGAGAGAAAGAGAAAGAAAGAATGAGTAAGAAAGAGAAATAGAGAGAAATCGTAAGAAACAAAGAAAGAGAAAGAATGAGAGAAAAAGAATAAAAGAGAGAAAGAGAAGATAGAGAGAAAGATAAAGAAAGAGTGAAAGCGAAATAAAGGGAGAAAGAGAAAGAAAGAAAGAATGCGTGAGAAACAGAGAAATAGATAGAAAGAGAAAGAAAGAGAGAAAGAGAAAGAAAGTGAGGAAGAGAAAGAAAGAGAAAGAGGAAGAAAGAGAGAAAGAGAAATAAAGTGAGAAAGAGAAAGAAAGAGAATAAAGAGAGAAAGAGAAATAAAGAGAGGAAGCGTAAGAAGCAGAGAAAGAGAAATAAAGAGAGGAAAATTATAAAAGAGAGAAAGAGGAAGAAATGGAGAAAGAGAAAAAGAGAGAGAAAGAGTAAGAAAGAGAGAAAGAGAAAGAAAGAGAGAAAGAGAAATAAAGAGAGAAAGAGAAAGAAAGGGAGAAAGAGGAAAGAGAGAAAGAGGAAAGAGAGAAAGAAGAAGAAAGAGAGAAAGAGTAAGAAATAGAAATAAAGAGAGAAAGCGTAAGAAACAAAGAAAGAGAAAGAAAGAGAGAGAAAGAATGAAAGAGAGAAAGAGAAAGAAAGAGAGATAGAGAGCGAAAGAAAGAGAGTTAGAGAGCGAACGTGATAGAGAAAGGGGAAGAAAGAGAGAAAGAGAAATATAGAGAGAAAGAAAGATAGAGAGAAAGAGAACGAAGGAGAGAAAGAGAAAGAAAGAGAGAAAGATAGCGAAAGAAAGAGAAAGAGAAAGAAAGGTAGAAAGAGAAAGAAAGAGAAAGAGTATGAAAGAGAGAAAAAGAATAAAACAGAGAAAGAGAAATAAAGAGAGAAAGAGAAAGAAAGAGAAAGAGGAAGAAAGAGAGAAAGAGGAATAAAGAGAGAAAGAGGAGGAAAGAGAGAAAGGAAAAGAAAGAGAAAGAAAGAGAGAAAGAGAAAAAAGGAGGAAGAGTAAGAAAGAGAGGAATAAAGAGAGAAAGCGTAAGAAACAAAGAAAGAGAAAGAAAGAGAGAAATGAATAAAAGAGAGAAAGAGAAAATAGGAGAAAGAGAAAGAAAGAGAGAAAGAGAACGAAAGACAGAAAGAACAAGAAAGAGAGAAAGATAGCGAAAGAAAGAGAAAGAGAAATAAAGATAGAAAGAGAAATTAAAGTTAGAAAGGGTATGAAAGAGAGAAAGAGAAATAAAGAGAGAAAGCGTATGAAACAGAGAAAGAGAAAGAAAGAGAGAAAAAGGAAGAAAGAGAGAAAGAGTAAGAAAGGGAAATAAAGAGAGAAAGCGTAAAAAACAAAGAAAGAGAGGAAGAGAAAGAAAGAGAGAAAGAGAACGAAAGAGAGAAAGAAAGATAGAAAGAGCAAAAGAAAGAGAAAGAGAAAGAAAGATAGATATAGAAAGAAAGAGAAAAAGAGAAAGAAAGAGAGAAAGAGTAAGAAAGAGAGAAAGAGAACGAAAGAGAGAAAGAGAACGAAAGAGAGAAAGAGAATGAAAGACAGAAAGATAGCGAAAGAAAGGGAGAAAGAGTAAGAAAGAGAGAAAGACATAGAAAGAGAACGAGAAAGAAAGAGAGAGAAGGAAAGGGAGACAGAGGAAGAAAGAGAGAAAGAGAAATTAAAAGAAAAAGAGAAAGAAAGAGAGAAAGAGGAAGAAGGGAGAAAGAGAAATAAAGAGAGAAAGCGTATGAAACAGAGAAAGAGATATAAAGAGAGAAATATTATAAAAGAGAAAGAGGGAGAAAGGGAGAAAGAGAAAGAAAGAGAAAAAACGTAAGAAACAGAGAAAGAGAAAGAAAGAGAGAGAAAGTATAAAAGAGAGAAAGAGGAAGAAACGGAGAAAGAGAAACAAAAGGAGAAAGAGAAATAACGAGAGAAAGAGGAAGAAAGAGAGAAGTGGAAAGAAAGAGAGAAAGAGAAAGAAAGATAAAAAGAGAAAGAAAGAGAGAAAGAGAAAGTAAGAGAGAAAGAGCATAAAAGAGAGAAAGAGAAAGAAAAAAGAGAAAGAGAGAAAGCGAAATAAAGAGAGAAAGATAAAGAAAGAGAATGCGTAAGAAACAGAAAGAGAAAGAAAGAAAAGAGAAAGAAAGACAGAAAGAGAAAGAACGCGAGGAAGAGAAAGAAAGAGAAAGATAAAGAAAGTGAGGAAGAGAAAGGAAAAGAGAAAGAAAGAGAGAATAAGAAAGAGAGAAAGAAAGAGAATGAAAGAGAGAAAGAAAAATAAAGAGAAAATGCTTAAGAAACAGCGAAAGTAAAAGAAAGAGAGAAAAAGAATAAAAGATGAAAGAGGATTAAAGAGAGAAAGAATAAGAAAGAGAAATAAAGAGAGAAAGCGTAAGAAACAAGGTAAGAGAAATAAATAGAGAGAAAGAATAAAAGAGAGAAAGAAAGAGAGAAAGAGAGTGAAAGAAAGCGAGAAAGGGAAAGAATGGGTGAAAAAGAAAGAAATAGAGAAAGAGAAATAAAGAGAGAAAGCGTAAGAAACAGGGGAAGGGAAAGAAAGAGAGAAAAAGAATAAAAGAGAGAAAGAGGAATAAAGAGTAAGAAAGAGAAATAAAGAGAGAAAGCGTAAGAAACAAAGAAAGAGGAAGAAAGAAAGAGAAAGAATTAAAGGGAGAGAGAGAAAGAAAGGGAGAAAGAGAAAGAAAGAGAAATAAAGAGAGAAAGCGTAAGAAAGAGAGAAAGAGAATGAAAGAGAGAAAGAGAACGAAAGAGAGAAAGAGAAAGAAATAGAGAAAGATAGCGAAAGAAAGAGAAAGAGAAAGAAAGGGAGAAAGAGAAATAAAGACAGAAAGCGTAAGAAACAGAGAAAGTATAAGAAAGAGAAAACGAATAAAAGAGAGAAAGAGGAAGAAAGAGAGAAAGAATATGAAAGAGAAATATAGAGAGAAAGCGTAGAAACAAAGAAAGAAAGGAAGAGAGAGAAAGAATAAAAGAGAGTAAGAGAAAGAAAGAGAGTAAGAGAAAGAAAGAGAGAAAGAGACAGAAAGAGAGAAAGAGAAAGAAAGAGGGAAAGGGAACGAAAGAGAGAAAGAGAAAGGAGAGAAAGATAGCGAAAGAAAGAGAAAGAGAAAGATAGATAGAAAGAGAAAGATAGATAGAAAGAGAAAGAAAGAGTGAGAAAAAGAGAATGAAAGAGAGAAAGAGAAATAAAGAGATAATGCTTAAGAAACAGCGAAAGTAAAAGATAGAGAGAAAAAGAATGAAAGTGAGAAAGAGGTTTAAAGAGAGAAAGAGTAAAAAAGAGAAATAAAGAGAGAAAGCGTAAGAAACAAGGAAAGAGAAAGAAAGAGAGAAAGAATAAAAGAGAGAGCGAAAAGGGGAAAGAGAGCGAAAGAAATAGAGAAAGGGAAAGAAAGGGTGAAAGAGAAAGAAATAGAGAAAGAGAAATAAAGAGAGAAAGTGTAAGAAACAGAGAAAGAGAAAGAAAGAGAGAGAAAGAATAAAAGTGAGGAGAAAGAAAGAGAGCGAAAGAAAGAGAGAAAGAGACAGAAAGAGAGAAGAGAGCGAAAGAGAAAGAGAAAAAAAGAGAGAAAGATTGCGAAAAGGAGAGAAAGAAAGAAAGATAGAAAGAAAGTAAGAGAGAAGGAGATAGAAAGAGTAAGAAAGAGAGAAAGAGAAATAAAGAGAGAAATCGTAAGAAACAGAGAAAGAGAAAGAAAGAGAGTGAAGCATAAAAGAGAGAAAGAGGAATAAAGGGAGAAAGAGAAAGAATGAGAGAAAGAGTATGAGAGAGAGAAAGAAAGAGAGAAAGAAAGAAAAAGAGAAAGAAAGGGAGAAAGAGAAAGAGAGAGAAAGAGAGAGAGAAAGCGAAAGAGATCGAAAGAAAGAGAGAAAGTGAAGGATAGAGAGAAAGGGAACGATAGAGAGAAAGAGATAGAAAGAGAGAAAGATAGCGAAAGAAAGTGAATGAAAGAGAGAAAGAGTAAGACAGAAATAAAGATAGAAAGCGTAAGAAAGAAAGAAAGAGAGAAAGAATAAAGGAGAGAAAGAGGAAGAAATAGAGAAAGAGAACGAAAGAGAGAAAAAGAAAAAAGAGAGAAAGAGGAAGAAAGAGAGAAAGAGTAAGAAAGAGAAATAAAGGGAGAAACCGTAAGAAACAAAGAAAGAGAGAGAAAGAATAAAAGTGAGAAAGAGAAAGAAAGAGAGAAAGAGATCGAAAGAAAGAGAGAAAGTGAAGGAAAGAGAGAAAGGGAACGATAGAGAGAAAGAGATAGAAAGAGAGAAAGATAGCGAAAGAAAGTGAAAGAGAAAGAAAGATAGAAAGAGTAAGAAACAGTGAAAGAAGAAAGAAATAGAGAAAAAGAATAAAAGAGAGGAAGAGGACGAGTGAAAGCGTAAGAAAGAAAATTAAAGTGAGAATGCGTAAGAAACAAGGAAAGAGAAAGAAAGAGAGAAAAAGAATAAAAGAGAGAAAGAGAATGAAAGAGTAAGAGAAAGAAAGAGAGATAGAGTAGAAAGAGAGAAGGAGGAAGAAAATGAGAAAGAGAACGATAGAGAGGAAGAGAAAGAAAGAGGGTAAGACTAAGAAAGAGAAATAAAGAGAGAAAGCGTAAGAAACAAGGGAGAAAGAAAGAGAGAGATAGAATAAAAGAGAGAAAGAGAAAGAAAGAGAGAAAGACAAAGAAAGAGAGAAAGATAAAGAACGAGGGAAAGTCAAAGAAAGAGAGAAAGAGAACGAAAGAGAAGGAGAAAGAAAGAGAGATAGAGAAAGAAACAGAGAAAGATAGCGAAAGAAAGAGAGAGAGAAAGAAAGATCGAAAGAGAAAGAAAGAGAGAAAGAGAGAAAGAGTAAAAAGAGTGAAAGAGAAATAAAGAGAGCAAGCGTAAGAAACAGAGAAAGAGAAAGAAAGAGAGAAAAAGAATAAAAGAGAGAAAGAGGAAGAAAGAAATAAAGAAAGCGTAAGAAACACAGAAAACGGAAGAAAGAAAGAGAAAGAATAAAAAGGAGATAGAGAAAGAAAAAGAGAAGAGAGCGACAGAAAGAGAAAGAGAAATAAAGAGAGAAAGAGAACGATAGAGAGAAAGAGAACTAAAAAGAGAAAGATAGCGGAAGAAAGATAAAGAAAAAGAAAGATAGAAAGAGAAAGAAAGAGAGAAAGAGAAAGAAAGAGAGAAAGAGAAAGAAAGAGAGAAAGGGAAATAAGGAGAGATAGCGTAAGAAACAGAGAAAGAGAAAGGAAGAGAGAAAATAAATAAGAGAGAGAATGAGGAAGAAAGAGAGAAAGAGTAAGAAATAGAAATAAAGAGAGAAAGCGTAAGAAACAAAGAAAGGGAAAGAAAGAGAGAGAAAGAATAAAAGAGAGAAAGAGAAAGAAAGAGAGAAATAGAAATAAAGAGAGAAAGAGAAAGAATTGGAGGAAGAGAAATGAAGAGAGAAAGAGAAATAAAGAGAGAAAGAGAAGGAAAGAGAGAAAGTGTAAGAAAGAGAGAAAGAGAAATAAAGAGGGAAAGCGTATGAAACAGAGAAAGAGAAAGAAAGAGAAAAAAAGAATAAAAGACAGAAAGAGGAAGAAAGAGAGAAAGAGTAAGAAAGAGAAATAAAAAGAAACGTAAGCTACCGTGAAAGAGAAAGAAAGAGAGATAGAATAATATAGAGAAAGCAAAGAAAGAGAGAAAGAGAGCGAAAGAAAGAGAGAAAGAGAAAGAGAGCGAAAGAAAGGGAGAAAGAGAAATAAAGAGAGAGAGAAAGAAGAAAGAGTACGAAGGATAGAAAGGGAAATAAAGAGAGAAAGAGAGAAAGATAGCGAAAGAAAGAGAAAGAAAAAGAAAGAGAGAAAGAGTATGAAAGAGAGAAAAAGAATAAAAGAGAGAAAGGGGAAGAAAGAGAGAATGAGTAAGAAAGAGAAATAAAGAAAGATAGCGTATGAAACAAAGAAAGTGAAAGAAAGAGAGAAAAAGAATAAAAGTGAGAAAGAGAGAGAAAGAGAAAAAGATAGTAAGAGAGAAAGAGAAAGAAAGTGAGAAAGATAAAGATAGAGAGAAAGAGAACGAAAGAGGGAAAGAGAAAGAAAGAGAGAAAGATAGCGAAAGAAAGAGAAAGTGAAAGAGAAAGAAAGAGAGAAGGAGAAATAAAGAAAAAAACGTAACAAACAGAGAAAGAGAAAGAAAGAGAGAAGAAGAATAAGAGAGAGAATGAGGAAGAAATAGAGAAATAGTAAGAAAGAGAAATAAAGAGAGAAAGCGTAAGAAACAAAGAAAGGGTAAGAAAGAGAGAGAAAGAATAAAAGAGAGAAAGAGAAAGAAAGAGAGAAATAGAAAGAAAGAAAGAGACAAAGAGAAAGAATGATAGAAAGTGAACGAAAAAGAGAAAGAGAAAGAATGGGAGAAAGATAGCGAAATATATAGGAAGAGAAAGAAGGATAGAAAGAGAAAGAAAGAGGAAGAGAAAGAAAGAGAGAAAGAGAAATAAAGAGAAAAGCGTAAGAAACAGAGAAAGAGAATGGAGAGAAGAAGAATAAAAGAGAGAAAGAGGAAGAAAGAGAGAAAGAGTAAGAAATAGAAATAAAGAGAGAAAGCGTAAGAAACAAAGAAAGAGAAAGAAAGAGAGAGAGAATAAAAGAGAGAAAGAGAAAGAAAGAGAGATAGAGAGCGAAAGAAAGAGAGATAGAGAGCGAAGGTAATAGAGAAAGGGGAAGAAAGAGAGAAAGAGAAATATAGAGAGAAAGAAAGAAAGAGAGAAAGAGAACGAAGGAGAGAAAGAGAAAGAAAGAGAGAAAGATAACGAAAGAAAGAGAAAGAGAAAGAAAGGTAGAAAGAGAAAGAAAGAGAAAGAGTATGAAAGAGAGAAAAAGAATAAAAGAGAGAAGGGGAAGAAAGATAGAGAGTAAAAAGAGAAATAAAGAGAGAAAGCGCAAGAAACAAAAAAAAAGACAGAGAAAGAATAAAAGAGAGAAAGAGAAAGAAAGAGAGAGGGAACGAAAAAGAGAAAGGGAATGAAAGAGAGAAAATGATAGCGAAAAAAGAGAAAGAGAAAGAAAGATAGAATCAGAAAGAAAGAGAGAAAGAGTAAGAAAGAGAGAAAGAGAAATGAAGAGAGAGCGTAGGAAACAAAGAAAGAAAGAAAGAGAGAAAAGAATAAAAGAGAGAAAGAGAAAGAAAGAGAAACAGAAAGAAAGAGAGAAAGAAAAAGAAAGAGAGAAAGAGAAAGAAAGAGGGAATGAGAACGAAAGAGAGATAGACAATGAAAGAGAGAAATATAGCGAAGGAAAGAGAAATGCTAAGAAAGGGAGAAAGAGAAAGAAAGAGAGAAAGAGAAAGAATGAGAGAAAGAGAAAGAAAGGGAGAAAGAGAAATAAAGAGAGAAAGAGAAAGAAAGGGAGGAGGAAGAAAGAGAGAAAGTGAAAAAAAAAGAGAAAGAGAAAGAAAGAGAGAAAGAGAAAGAAAGAATGAGTAAGAAAGAGAAATAGAGAGAAATCGTAAGAAACAAAGAAAGAGAAAGGATGAGAGAAAAAGAATAAAAGAGAGAAAGAGAAGATAGAGAGAAAGATAAAGAAAGAGTGAAAGCGAAATAAAGGGAGAAAGAGAAAGAAAGAAAGAATGCGTGAGAAACAGAGAAATAGATAGAAAGAGAAAGAAAGAGAGAAAGAGAAAGAAAGTGAGGAAGAGAAAGAAAGAGAAAGAGGAAGAAAGAGAGAAAGAGAAATAAAGTGAGAAAGAGAAAGAAAGAGAATAAAGAGAGAAAGAGAAATAAAGAGAGGAAGCGTAAGAAGCAGAGAAAGAGAAATAAAGAGAGGAAAATTATAAAAGAGAAAGAGGAAGAAATGGAGAAAGAGAAAAAGAGAGAGAAAGAGTAAGAAAGAGAGAAAGAGAAAGAAAGAGAGAAAGAGAAATAAAGAGAGAAAGAGAAAGAAAGAGAGAAAGAGGAAAGAGAGAAAGAGGAAAGAGAGAAAGAAGAAGAAAGAGAGAAAGAGTAAGAAATAGAAATAAAGAGAGAAAGCGTAAGAAACAAAGAAAGAGAAAGAAAGAGAGAGAAAGAATGAAAGAGAGAAAGAGAAAGAAAGAGAGATAGAGAGCGAAAGAAAGAGAGTTAGAGAGCGAACGTGATAGAGAAAGGGGAAGAAAGAGAGAAAGAGAAATATAGAGAGAAAGAAAGATAGAGAGAAAGAGAACGAAGGAGAGAAAGAGAAAGAAAGAGAAAGAAAGAGAGAAAGATAGCGAAAGAAAGAGAAAGAGAAAGAAAGGTAGAAAGAGAAAGAAAGAGAAAGAGTATGAAAGAGAGAAAAAGAATAAAACAGAGAAAGAGAAATAAAGAGAGAAAGAGAAAGAAAGAGAAAGAGGAAGAAAGAGAGAAAGAGGAATAAAGAGAGAAAGAGGAGGAAAGAGAGAAAGGAAAAGAAAGAGAAAGAAAGAGAAAGAGAAAAAAGGAGGAAGAGTAAGAAAGAGAGGAATAAAGAGAGAAAGCGTAAGAAACAAAGAAAGAGAAAGAAAGAGAGAAATGAATAAAAGAGAGAAAGAGAAAATAGGAGAAAGAGAAAGAAAGAGAGAAAGAGAACGAAAGACAGAAAGAACAAGAAAGAGAGAAAGATAGCGAAAGAAAGAGAAAGAGAAATAAAGATAGAAAGAGAAATTAAAGTTAGAAAGGGTATGAAAGAGAGAAAGAGAAATAAAGAGAGAAAGCGTATGAAACAGAGAAAGAGAAAGAAAGAGAGAAAAAGGAAGAAAGAGAGAAAGAGTAAGAAAGGGAAATAAAGAGAGAAAGCGTAAAAAACAAAGAAAGAGAGGAAGAGAAAGAAAGAGAGAAAGAGAACGAAAGAGAGAAAGAAAGATAGAAAGAGCAAAAGAAAGAGAAAGAGAAAGAAAGATAGATATAGAAAGAAAGAGAAAAAGAGAAAGAAAGAGAGAAATAGTAAGAAAGAGAGAAAGAGAACGAAAGAGAGAAAGAGAACGAAAGAGAGAAAGAGAATGAAAGACAGAAAGATAGCGAAAGAAAGGGAGAAAGAGTAAGAAAGAGAGAAAGACATAGAAAGAGAACGAGAAAGAAAGAGAGAGAAGGAAAGGGAGACAGAGGAAGAAAGAGAGAAAGAGAAATAAAAAGAAAAAGAGAAAGAAAGAGAGAAAGAGGAAGAAGGGAGAAAGAGAAATAAAGAGAGAAAGCGTATGAAACAGAGAAAGAGATATAAAGAGAGAAATATTATAAAAGAGAAAGAGGGAGAAAGGGAGAAAGAGAAAGAAAGAGAAAAAACGTAAGAAACAGAGAAAGAGAAATAAAGAGAGAGAAAGTATAAAAGAGAGAAAGAGGAAGAAACGGAGAAAGAGAAACAAAAGGAGAAAGAGAAATAACGAGAGAAAGAGGAAGAAAGAGAGAAGTGGAAAGAAAGAGAGAAAGAGAAAGAAAGATAAAAAGAGAAAGAAAGAGAGAAAGAGAAAGTAAGAGAGAAAGAGCATAAAAGAGAGAAAGAGAAAGAAAAAAGAGAATGAGAGAAAGCGAAATAAAGAGAGAAAGATAAAGAAAGAGAATGCGTAAGAAACAGAAAGAGAAAGAAAGAAAAGAGAAAGAAAGACAGAAAGAGAAAGAACGCGAGGAAGAGAAAGAAAGATAAAGAAAGTGAGGAAGAGAAGGGAAAAGAGAAAGAAAGAGAGAAAAAGAAAAAAAGAGAGAAAGAAAGAGAATGAAAGAGAGAAAGAAAAATAAAGAGAAAATGCTTAAGAAACAGCGAAAGTAAAAGAAAGAGAGAAAAAGAATAAAAGATGAAAGAGGATTAAAGAGAGAAAGAATAAGAAAGAGAAATAAAGAGAGAAAGCGTAAGAAACAAGGTAAGAGAAATAAATAGAGAGAAAGAATAAAAGAGAGAAAGAAAGAGTGAAAGAGAGTGAAAGAAAGAGAGAAAGGGAAAGAATGGGTGAAAGAGAAAGAAATAGAGAAAGAGAAATAAAGAGAGAAAGCGTAAGAAACAGGGGAAGGGAAAGAAAGAGAGAAAAAGAATAAAAGAGAGAAAGAGGAATAAAGAGTAAGAAAGAGAAATAAAGAGAGAAAGCGTAAGAAACAAAGAAAGAGGAAGAAAGAAAGAGAAAGAATTAAAGGGAGAGAGAGAAAGAAAGGGAGAAAGAGAAAGAAAGAGAAATAAAGAGAGAAAGCGTAAGAAAGAGAGAAAGAGAATGAAAGAGAGAAAGAGAACGAAAGAGAGAAAGAGAAAGAAATAGAGAAAGATAGCGAAAGAAAGAGAAAGAGAAAGAAAGGGAGAAAGAGAAATAAAGACAGAAAGCGTAAGAAACAGAGAAAGTATAAGAAAGAGAAAACGAATAAAAGAGAGAAAGAGGAAGAAAGAGAGAAAGAATATGAAAGAGAAATATAGAGAGAAAGCGTAGAAACAAAGAAAGAAAGGAAGAGAGAGAAAGAATAAAAGAGAGTAAGAGAAAGAAAGAGAGTAAGAGAAAGAAAGAGAGAAAGAGACAGAAAGAGAGAAAGAGAAAGAAAGAGGGAAAGGGAACGAAAGAGAGAAAGAGAAAGGAGAGAAAGATAGCGAAAGAAAGAGAAAGAGAAAGATAGATAGAAAGAGAAAGATAGATAGAAAGAGAAAGAAAGAGTGAGAAAAAGAGAATGAAAGAGAGAAAGAGAAATAAAGAGATAATGCTTAAGAAACAGCGAAAGTAAAAGATAGAGAGAAAAAGAATGAAAGTGAGAAAGAGGTTTAAAGAGAGAAAGAGTAAAAAAGAGAAATAAAGAGAGAAAGCGTAAGAAACCAGGAAAGAGAAAGAAAGAGAGAAAGAATAAAAGAGAGAGCGAAAAGGGGAAAGAGAGCGAAAGAAATAGAGAAAGGGAAAGAAAGGGTGAAAGAGAAAGAAATAGAGAAAGAGAAATAAAGAGAGAAAGTGTAAGAAACAGAGAAAGAGAAAGAAAGAGAGAGAAATAATAAAAGTGAGGAGAAAGAAAGAGAGCGAAAGAAAGAGAGAAAGAGACAGAAAGAGAGAAGAGAGCGAAAGAGAAAGAGAAAAAAAGAGAGAAAGATTGCGAAAAGGAGAGAAAGAAAGAAAGATAGAAAGAAAGTAAGAGAGAAGGAGATAGAAAGAGTAAGAAAGAGAGAAAGAGAAATAAAGAGAGAAATCGTAAGAAACAGAGAAAGAGAAAGAAAGAGAGTGAAGCATAAAAGAGAGAAAGAGGAATAAAGGGAGAAAGAGAAAGAATGAGAGAAAGAGTATGAGAGAGAGAAAGAAAGAGAGAAAGAAAGAAAAAGAGAAAGAAAGGGAGAAAGAGAAAGAGAGAGAAAGAGAGAGAGAAAGAGAATGAAACAGAAAGAGAAAGAAAGAGAGAAAGAGAAAGATAGAGAGAAAGAGAAAGAAAGAGAGAAAGAGAAAAAAGAGAAATAAAGAGAGAAAGCGTAAGAAACAAAGAAAGGGTAAGAAAGAGAGAGAAAGAATAAAAGAGAGAAAGAGAAAGAAAGAGAGAAATAGAAAGAAAGAAAGAGACAAAGAGAAAGAATGATAGAAAGTGAACGAAAAAGAGAAAGAGAAAGAATGGGAGAAAGATAGCGAAATATATAGGAAGAGAAAGAAGGATAGAAAGAGAAAGAAAGAGGAAGAGAAAGAAAGAGAGAAAGAGAAATAAAGAGAAAAGCGTAAGAAACAGAGAAAGAGAATGGAGAGAAGAAGAATAAAAGAGAGAAAGAGGAAGAAAGAGAGAAAGAGTAAGAAATAGAAATAAAGAGAGAAAGCGTAAGAAACAAAGAAAGAGAAAGAAAGAGAGAGAGAATAAAAGAGAGAAAGAGAAAGAAAGAGAGATAGAGAGCGAAAGAAAGAGAGATAGAGAGCGAAGGTAATAGAGAAAGGGGAAGAAAGAGAGAAAGAGAAATATAGAGAGAAAGAAAGAAAGAGAGAAAGAGAACGAAGGAGAGAAAGAGAAAGAAAGAGAGAAAGATAACGAAAGAAAGAGAAAGAGAAAGAAAGGTAGAAAGAGAAAGAAAGAGAAAGAGTATGAAAGAGAGAAAAAGAATAAAAGAGAGAAGGGGAAGAAAGATAGAAAGAGTAAAAAGAGAAATAAAGAGAGAAAGCGCAAGAAACAAAAAAAAAAGACAGAGAAAGAATAAAAGAGAGAAAGAGAAAGAAAGAGAGAGGGAACGAAAAAGAGAAAGGGAATGAAAGAGAGAAAATGATAGCGAAAAAAGAGAAAGAGAAAGAAAGATAGAATCAGAAAGAAAGAGAGAAAGAGTAAGAAAGAGAGAAAGAGAAATGAAGAGAGAGCGTAAGAAACAAAGAAAGAAAGAAAGAGAGAAAAGAATAAAAGAGAGAAAGAGAAAGAAAGAGAAACAGAAAGAAAGAGAGAAAGAAAAAGAAAGAGAGAAAGAGAAAGAAAGAGGGAATGAGAACGAAAGAGAGATAGACAATGAAAGAGAGAAATATAGCGAAGGAAAGAGAAATGCTAAGAAAGGGAGAAAGAGAAAGAAAGAGAGAAAGAGAAAGAATGAGAGAAAGAGAAAGAAAGGGAGAAAGAGAAATAAAGAGAGAAAGAGAAAGAAAGGGAGGAGGAAGAAAGAGAGAAAGTGAAAAAAAAAGAGAAAGAGAAAGAAAGAGAGAAAGAGAAAGAAAGAATGAGTAAGAAAGAGAAATAGAGAGAAATCGTAAGAAACAAAGAAAGAGAAAGAATGAGAGAAAAAGAATAAAAGAGAGAAAGAGAAGATAGAGAGAAAGATAAAGAAAGAGTGAAAGCGAAATAAAGGGAGAAAGAGAAAGAAAGAAAGAATGCGTGAGAAACAGAGAAATAGATAGAAAGAGAAAGAAAGAGAGAAAGAGAAAGAAAGTGAGGAAGAGAAAGAAAGAGAAAGAGGAAGAAAGAGAGAAAGAGAAATAAAGTGAGAAAGAGAAAGAAAGAGAATAAAGAGAGAAAGAGAAATAAAGAGAGGAAGCGTAAGAAGCAGAGAAAGAGAAATAAAGAGAGGAAAATTATAAAAGAGAGAAAGAGGAAGAAATGGAGAAAGAGAAAAAGAGAGAGAAAGAGTAAGAAAGAGAGAAAGAGAAAGAAAGAGAGAAAGAGAAATAAAGAGAGAAAGAGAAAGAAAGAGAGAAAGAGGAAAGAGAGAAAGAGGAAAGAGAGAAAGAAGAAGAAAGAGAGAAAGAGTAAGAAATAGAAATAAAGAGAGAAAGCGTAAGAAACAAAGAAAGAGAAAGAAAGAGAGAGAAAGAATGAAAGAGAGAAAGAGTAAGAAAGGGAAATAAAGAGAGAAAGCGTAAAAAACAAAGAAAGAGAGGAAGAGAAAGAAAGAGAGAAAGAGAACGAAAGAGAGAAAGAAAGATAGAAAGAGCAAAAGAAAGAGAAAGAGAAAGAAAGATAGATATAGAAAGAAAGAGAAAAAGAGAAAGAAAGAGAGAAATAGTAAGAAAGAGAGAAAGAGAACGAAAGAGAGAAAGAGAACGAAAGAGAGAAAGAGAATGAAAGACAGAAAGATAGCGAAAGAAAGGGAGAAAGAGTAAGAAAGAGAGAAAGACATAGAAAGAGAACGAGAAAGAAAGAGAGAGAAGGAAAGGGAGACAGAGGAAGAAAGAGAGAAAGAGAAATAAAAAGAAAAAGAGAAAGAAAGAGAGAAAGAGGAAGAAGGGAGAAAGAGAAATAAAGAGAGAAAGCGTATGAAACAGAGAAAGAGATATAAAGAGAGAAATATTATAAAAGAGAGAGAGGGAGAAAGGGAGAAAGAGAAAGAAAGAGAAAAAACGTAAGAAACAGAGAAAGAGAAAGAAAGAGAGAGAAAGTATAAAAGAGAGAAAGAGGAAGAAACGGAGAAAGAGAAACAAAAGGAGAAAGAGAAATAACGAGAGAAAGAGGAAGAAAGAGAGAAGTGGAAAGAAAGAGAGAAAGAGAAAGAAAGATAAAAAGAGAAAGAAAGAGAGAAAGAGAAAGTAAGAGAGAAAGAGCATAAAAGAGAGAAAGAGAAAGAAAAAAGAGAAAGAGAGAAAGCGAAATAAAGAGAGAAAGATAAAGAAAGAGAATGCGTAAGAAACAGAAAGAGAAAGAAAGAAAAGAGAAAGAAAGACAGAAAGAGAAAGAACGCGAGGAAGAGAAAGAAAGATAAAGAAAGTGAGGAAGAGAAAGGAAAAGAGAAAGAAAGAGAGAAAAAGAAAGAAAGAGAGAAAGAAAGAGAATGAAAGAGAGAAAGAAAAATAAAGAGAAAATGCTTAAGAAACAGCGAAAGTAAAAGAAAGAGAGAAAAAGAATAAAAGATGAAAGAGGATTAAAGAGAGAAAGAATAAGAAAGAGAAATAAAGAGAGAAAGCGTAAGAAACAAGGTAAGAGAAATAAATAGAGAGAAAGAATAAAAGAGAGAAAGAAAGAGAGAAAGAGAGTGAAAGAAAGAGAGAAAGGGAAAGAATGGGTGAAAGAGAAAGAAATAGAGAAAGAGAAATAAAGAGAGAAAGCGTAAGAAACAGGGGAAGGGAAAGAAAGAGAGAAAAAGAATAAAAGAGAGAAAGAGGAATAAAGAGTAAGAAAGAGAAATAAAGAGAGAAAGCGTAAGAAACAAAGAAAGAGGAAGAAAGAAAGAGAAAGAATTAAAGGGAGAGAGAAAGAAAGGGAGAAAGAGAAAGAAAGAGAAATAAAGAGAGAAAGCGTAAGAAAGAGAGAAAGAGAATGAAAGAGAGAAAGAGAACGAAAGAGAGAAAGAGAAAGAAATAGAGAAAGATAGCGAAAGAAAGAGAAAGAGAAAGAAAGGGAGAAAGAGAAATAAAGACAGAAAGCGTAAGAAACAGAGAAAGTATAAGAAAGAGAAAACGAATAAAAGAGAGAAAGAGGAAGAAAGAGAGAAAGAATATGAAAGAGAAATATAGAGAGAAAGCGTAGAAACAAAGAAAGAAAGGAAGAGAGAGAAAGAATAAAAGAGAGTAAGAGAAAGAAAGAGAGTAAGAGAAAGAAAGAGAGAAAGAGACAGAAAGAGAGAAAGAGAAAGAAAGAGGGAAAGGGAACGAAAGAGAGAAAGAGAAAGGAGAGAAAGATAGCGAAAGAAAGAGAAAGAGAAAGATAGATAGAAAGAGAAAGATAGATAGAAAGAGAAAGAAAGAGTGAGAAAAAGAGAATGAAAGAGAGAAAGAGAAATAAAGAGATAATGCTTAAGAAACAGCGAAAGTAAAAGATAGAGAGAAAAAGAATGAAAGTGAGAAAGAGGTTTAAAGAGAGAAAGAGTAAAAAAGAGAAATAAAGAGAGAAAGCGTAAGAAACCAGGAAAGAGAAAGAAAGAGAGAAAGAATAAAAGAGAGAGCGAAAAGGGGAAAGAGAGCGAAAGAAATAGAGAAAGGGAAAGAAAGGGTGAAAGAGAAAGAAATAGAGAAAGAGAAATAAAGAGAGAAAGTGTAAGAAACAGAGAAAGAGAAAGAAAGAGAGAGAAAGAATAAAAGTGAGGAGAAAGAAAGAGAGCGAAAGAAAGAGAGAAAGAGACAGAAAGAGAGAAGAGAGCGAAAGAGAAAGAGAAAAAAAGAGAGAAAGATTGCGAAAAGGAGAGAAAGAAAGAAAGATAGAAAGAAAGTAAGAGAGAAGGAGATAGAAAGAGTAA
The DNA here is from genome assembly GCA_036926305.1 of Uropetala carovei. Lineage (NCBI taxonomy): Eukaryota > Metazoa > Arthropoda > Insecta > Odonata > Petaluridae > Uropetala > Uropetala carovei. The sequence continues at coordinate 2,220 of JAXCHB010000078.1, read as the reverse complement.
GAAAGAGAGAAAGAGAAATAAAGAGAGAAATCGTAAGAAACAGAGAAAGAGAAAGAAAGAGAGTGAAGCATAAAAGAGAGAAAGAGGAATAAAGGGAGAAAGAGAAAGAATGAGAGAAAGAGTATGAGAGAGAGAAAGAAAGAGAGAAAGAAAGAAAAAGAGAAAGAAAGGGAGAAAGAGAAAGAGAGAGAAAGAGAGAGAGAAAGAGAATGAAACAGAAAGAGAAAGAAAGAGAGAAAGAGAAAGATAGAGAGAAAGAGAAAGAAAGAGAGAAAGAGAAAAAAGAGAAATAAAGAGAGAAAGCGTAAGAATCAAGGAAAGAGAAAGAAAGAGAGAAAAAGAATAAAAGAGAGAAAGAGGAAGAAAGAGAGAAAGAGTAAGAAAGAGAAATAAAGTGAGAAAGCGTAAGAAACAAAGAAAGAGAAAGAAAGAGAGAAAAAGAATAAAAGAGAGCAAGAGAAAGAAAGTGAGAAAGAGAAAGAAATGAAGTGAGAAAGCCTAAGAAAGTGAGAACGAGAAAGAAAGAGAGAAAGATAGCGAAAGAGGGAAAGAGAAAGAAAGAGAGAAAGATAGCGAAAGAAAGCGTAAGTGAAAGAAAGAGAGAAAGAGAAATAAAGAGAGAAAGCGTAAGAAACAGAGGAAAAGAAAGAAAGAGAGAAAAAGAATAAAAGAGAGAAATAGGAAGAAAGAGAGAAAGAGTAAGAAAGAGAAATATAGAGAGAAAGCCTAAGAAAGAAAGAGAGAGAAAGAATAAAAGAGAGAAAGAGAAAAAAAGAGAGAGAGAATGAAAGAGAGAAACTCAAAGAAAGAGAGAAAGTGTTAGAACGAGTGAAAGAGAAATAAAGGGAGAAAGCGTAAGAAACAAAGAAAGAGAAAGAAAGAGAGAAAAAGAATAAAAGAGAATAAGAGGAAAAAAGAGAGAAAGAGTAAGAAAGAGAAATAAAGAGAGAAAACGTAAGAAACAAAGAACGAGGAAGAAAGAAAGGGAAAGAATAAAAGGGAGAAAGAGAAAGAAAGAGAGAAAGAGAAAGAAAGAGAAATAAAGAGAGAAAGCGTAAGAAAGAGAGAAAGAGAAAGAAAGAGAAAGAGAACGAAAGAGAGAAAGAGAAAGAAATAGAGAAAGATAGCGAAAGAAAGAGAAAGAAAGAGAGAAAGAGAAAGAAAGAGAGAAAGCGTAAGAAACAGAGAAAGAGTAAGAAAGAGAAAAAGAATAAAAGAGAGAAAGAGGAAGAAAGAGAGAAAGAGTATGAAAGAGAAATATAGAGAGAAAGCGTAAGAAACAAAGAAAGAGAAAGAAAGAGAGAAAGAATAAAAGAGAGTAAGAGAAAGAAAGAGAGTAAGAGAAAGGAGAGAAAGACAGCGAGAGAAAGAGAAAAATAGATAGAAAGAGAAAGAAAGAGTGAGAAAAGGAGAATGAAAGAGAGAAAGAGAAATAAAGAGATAATGCTAAAGAAACAGCGAAAGTAAAAGAAAGAGAGAAAAAGAATGAAAGAGAGAAAGAGGATTAAAGAGAGAAAGAGTAAGAAAGAGAAATAAAGAGAGAAAGCGTAAGAAACAAGGAAAGAGAAAGAAAGAGAGAGAAAGAATAAAAGAGAGAAAGAGGAAGAAAGAGTATGAAAGGGAGAAAGAGAAATAAAGAGAGTAATCGTAAGAAACAAAGAAAGAGAGAGAGAGGGAAAGAGAGAGAAAGAATAAAAGAGAGAAAGAAAGAGAGAAAGAGAGCGAAAGAAAGAGAGAAAGAGAATGAGAGAAAGAGAACGAAACAGATAAATAGAAAGAAAGATAGAAAGAGTAAGAAAGAGAGAAAGAGAAATAAAGTGAGAAATCGTAAGAAACAGCGAAAGGGAAAGAAAGAGAGAAAAAGAATAAAGAGATAAAGAGGAAGAAAGAGAAAGAATAAGAAAGAGAAATAAAGAGAGAAAGCGTAAGAAATTAAGAGAGAGAAAGGAAGAGATAGAAAAATAAAATAGAGAAAGAGAACGAAAGAGAGAAGAGAAAGAAAGAGAGAAATATAGCGAAAGAAAGAGAAAGAGAAAGGAAGTAGAAAGAGAAAGAAAGAGTATGAAAGAGAGAAAGAGAAATAAAGAGAGAAAGCTTAAGAAACAGAGAAAGAGAAAGAAAGAGAGAAAAAGAATAAAAGAGAGAAAGAGGAAGACAGAGAGAAAGAGTAAGAAAGGGAAATAAAGAGAGTAAGCTTTAGAAACAAAGAAAGAGAAAGAA